>CM062820.1:1249417103-1250633430 GCA_031772625.1 Pinus tabuliformis | reverse complement strand
GATGGTAGCTTATCTCTGAGAAGAGATGTGATGGCTACATGCCTCTGAACTGTATTACAATGAGCTCGAAGGCCTATTTATTGTTAGATAAACAATGGAAAACCTTCACATACCGAAACCTAACCCTAGAAGAGAAACGCCCAAAATTGTGGGCCCCGTTTGGTAAATTGGTACATCAATTTCCCGGGGTCGTAACTTTGGCAAACGATCCTCCGTTTTGACGCGGACGATAGCTCGTGTATAAAATCTATCCGAGTACTACCACTTTGGAGGGAGGCACATAGGGCTCGGGTCGCCCCAGAATCCAAAAAACGTCGTTTAGGCCTCAAAACGGCTCCGGAAGTTCAGGACCCGAAAAACTGCTAAAAATAGTAAACTGTGCTACAATTAAGGAAACTGAAAATGCTGAGAAAGACAATGGTGGGGTCCCAGGTGGACCTGCAGGTGGCCACCAATATCCACCTGGATCATTCCTCCCCCCTTAGGAAGCAATGGTCCCCATTGCGTTGAGCTCCTCCATGAGATGAGGAAACCTCTGCTGAACTTGTTCCCTGGTGAGCCACTTGCCCTGCTGAAGGAGTTGGCCTGCTTTGACAACTCGATACAGTTGGATATGCTGTTGGCGAGTGTTCTTGATCTGTGTGTCCATGATCCGATCAGTTGCAGCTTGTTCCATGCAATCTGGATTTAATTCTGTGGGTTTGAGCTGTTCTGCAATGTCGGATGTGTCTAGCAATGGTGGAAAGTATGGCCGAAGGCGGTCCACATTGAACACTGGGTGCAGGCCCAAGGAATGGGGGAATGCTGAGCTCAAATGCATTGTCTCCCATAGCCTTAGTAATGGTGTAAGGACCATATCGAAGTGGTCTCAATTTCCGATAGGCTCCAGTAAGGCGTTCCTTTTGCAAATGCAACCAGACTTTGTCGCCCACCTGAAACTTGTGTGGCACCCGGTGTTGATCATGTCGCTGCTTGTACTTGGCATTTGATTTCTCAAGAATGTCATGGACCTGCTGGCGAATATGTTGGATGCGCTCAATGAAGCTGGTGGCCTTATCTGTTTCGGACTGGACATGAGCTGAATTCATGTGAGTAGCTGCAAGTGGCATGGCCACATCAATGGGGCATAGTGGCTGGAATCCTAAACCCACCTGAAAAGGGCTATGGCCAGTGGAGCTGTGAAGAGCTCGGTTGTAGCTGTGCTGAACATAGGGGAGGCTCTCGTCCCATGTGCGTGGATGCTTTGAGTTATACATGCGCAGAATGTGCACAATCATCCTGTTGACAACCTCTGTCTGGCCATCAGTTTGAGGATGGAAGGCTGTGGACTTCGTGAGTTTGGTGTCCAGCATTGACCAGAGACTGGACCAAAATGTGCTGAGAAACCGACTGTCCCGATCTGAGATGATAGACTGTGGGATCCCAAAGTGCACCCACACTCGTTCAAAGAAGAGTTTAGCAGTGGCTTCTGCTGTGATATTCTTCTTGCAGGCCATCATAATGGCCATCTTTGAGAACCTGTCGACGACCACAAAAAACACAGTCATTTCCATGCTTAGTGGAAGGAAGGCCTGACATGTAATCCATGGAGATGGATTCCCAAGGTCGACTAGGGGTAGGCAACGGGGTATAGAGGCCTTGCTTCTTAATGGTCGGTTTGGCAATGGCACAGGCAGTACATGATCGGATGTACTTCCCAACATCCTGTCGAAGATTCGGCCAATAGAAATAGTTTTGCAGTACTGCCACTGTTTTCTCGACCCCGAAATGCCCAGCAGCCCGACTGTAGTGTGCTTCCCAAATCATCTTGGCACGCTCGCTTGAAGGAACACAAAGGTGACCGAGGTGGCATAATAGGGCATCCTGGAGGTGAAAATCTGCAACCTGCCGACCCTCCAAGAGTGTCTGGTATGTGTGGCCGAATTCTGGGTCGCTTTTGTAGAGAAGTGGCCAATCAGAAGTCTCGTGCCCGCAAGAGTTGAGCACGGTGGTTAGCGCCATGATCGGTGGTCGACTGAGGCAATCTGCAACATTATTGGTGCTGCCCTTTTTATACTTGATATTCAAGTGAAACTGTTGCAGGTATGTAGACCACTTCTGATGGCGATCATTCTGCAATTTCCCTTGGGTCTGTATGAATTGCAGAGGTCGGTGGTCTGTGTGGATGACCGTTTCCTTCCCCAAAATGTAATGCTTCCATTGTCGGCAGGCCTGTACAATGGAATACATCTCTTTATCATAAGTGGGGTACTTCCGGACTGTGTCTGAAAGTGTTTCACTGTGATATGCCACTGGATGTCCATGTTGAGTAAGGACTGCCCCAATAGCATAGTCAGAGGCATCTGTCTCGACCTCAAATGGTTGTTGTAAATCTGGTAACGCGAGCACTGGTGCCGTGCAGAGGCGATCCTTCAACTCCCTGAATGCCTTCTGTTGAGATTCAGACCAAAAGAATTTTGCTTTCGCCCCGCCCTTGGTGACTTGACTCAAGGGCCAAGAAATATGAGAAAATCCCAACACAAACCTGCGGTAGAAGTTGGCAAGACCTAGAAAGCTGCGGAGCTCTGTTAGAGTGGTTGGAGAGGGCCAATCCCGAATGACTTGGACCTTGGCTGGATCGACATGCACCCCCTGTTCATCAATGATGTATCCCAGATACTGGACCTCGGTCATGCCAAAAGTGCATTTCTCCAAATTGGCACATAGCTTGTGTTGCCGCAGTGTTTGGAGAACCTGTCGGATGTGGTGGAGGTGCTCTTCCCAACTCTGGCTGAAGATCAGAATGTCATCCAAGTATACTACTACAAAGGAGTTGGTGAATGGCCGCAAGATGTCATCCATTAGCCTCATAAAGGTTGCAGGAGCATTCGTCAATCCGAAAGGCATGACCAACCATTCGAAGAGGCCCTCCTTGGATTTGAAGGCAGTCTTCCACACATCTGAGGGTTCAATTGGTACCTGGTGATATCCTGACTTCAGATCGATCTTGCTGAAATATTTCGCCCCCTTTAGTTGGTCTAGGAGGTCATCAATCCGCGGGATCGGGTACCTATTACGGACAGTGATCTTGTTCAGCGCCCGATAGTCAATACAGAGTCTCCACGTCCCATCCTTCTTCTGTACCAACACTATCGGCTCCCACAGGGCGAAGAACTCGGACGGATGTGACCTTTCTGTAGGAGCTCCTGAATCTGCCTCTTGATTTCATTGTTCTCCAGAACGGAGCGCCGATAAATTGGTCCATTGGGTAGCGGCGCACCTGGGGTCAGATCAATGGAGTGCTTGACTTGACAGTGCAGAGGAACCCCTGCCGGGGAGGTGAAGATGTCTTTGTACTCCTCCACAATCTTGTCCATTTGTAGCTGCCGTGCAGAGGGACCTCGTTTGGAGCCGCGGCCACTGTCTTCTTCTTCCCTTGAGGGCGTATCATCAGAAAACAAATTTCCTGGTTTTGGAAATGATCTTACTGCATTGTTTTGCAGTAATCAAAGAGAGGCGGCAGGTGGTGGTACCTCTGGTATCCTGAACAACTTATTTCCCAATGTAATAATAACAGCACGGGGCCTTGATTCATACACAGCATGTCGCTTCCACAAGTATGGTTGTCCTAGTAATACATCACAAACTTCAAGGGAGCAATGTCACACAATACCTCATCCGTGAAGGGCTTGATGTTGTATGGAAGGCGACACTGCTGGCTCACGCGAAGATCTCGCCCTTGGTAAAGCCACCCAATGGTGTATGGTTGTGGATGTGCTGTGGTCGGTAAGCCCAACCGCTTCACGACCTCTGCCGAAATGAGGTTCTTTTGACTCCCGCTATCAACAATGAACTGTATCGGGGAGCCCTTGACCCACATCTGGGAGTGGAAGAGACGCTCCTCCTCCTCTGGATCTTCGGGTTCATTTTTCTGGATCTTTGCGGTAGCAACAGTGGCGCTGGGATCCGCATCAATGATCTGCTTCCCTTTTTCATACCCCTTATCGGGTTCTGACTCAGAGTCGGAACATGCATCTGATTCTGAAACCTTTAGCTCAGCCACCAGTGACTGTTTGGCCCGACACTCACTTGTGTTGTGAGTGGAGCTCTTATGGAACTCGCACCATTTTCCAGTGTCCTTTCTCGGCTTCGCGGCGTTGCTCTTTGCTTGCAGCTTCAGCTGGTTGTCTTGGGCTGTCCCGCCTTGGCTTTGTCCTTTGTTCTGTGGTTTAGGGGCACCTTTCCCCTGCTTTGGATTCGCAGATCCAAAGTCTCGCTTCTTTTGTTTAAACTTCTGCTCGACTTTGACGGCATACCGGTATGCTGCGCCGAGCGAGGGGATGTTTAGGAACTGTATTTCTTCCTGGATGTACTTGTGCAGGCAGCCACGGTATTTGAGTATCAAATGTTGCTCCGAATCCTTGATACCCAACTTTGTGCGAAGGGTATGGAAAAGATTGGTGAACTCCGGCACATCTTGGTCCCTTCCCTGCCGCAGCGTGGTCCACTTTATGTATTCATCCTCATAGCTTCCGACAGGGTAGTACTGCTCCTTGATGGCATCCCGGAACGAATCCCAGGTGGGTGCGGCTGAAAATAGTGAGCCAGTACTTTCATCCTTCTGCTCGCAGTAGGTTTCCCACCAGTCCTTGACGTGGGGGGCTGCTTTGAGAAGAGCAAAAACAATCTTTCCCGACTCGAAAATTCATGAACAGAAAAATAACCCTCTAGCAGATTTAACCATTTATCTACGGCATCGGCGTCTATCTGACCCTCGAATATGGGGATTTCAAAATTAACTTGTACCTTAAAGGGTGTGGCGTTTCCAGAGGAGCTGCTGGAAGCCGATGCGCCGCTTCTGGGTAGCCGCTGAAGGATCTGCGCAAAGCTGTCCATCATCGCGTTCCGTTGTCGCTCGAGCGCTTCTTCGAGCAAGATTTTGATGGGATCTCCTGCCCCCTCGTCTTTCTTCTCGTCCGCCATGGGAGGCCGTCGGGATTTGCGAGGCTGGTCTTGCAAAGGTTCAACCAGTTCAAGCCCTAACTCCTTATATCCCGACCTTGTTGGGGACATGCAAAGAAAAACAGAGAAAAAGCAGACCGCTCTGATACCACTGATCCAGATTTAAGTAGGAACGCAACAAATTACAGAGATAACCATATACACAAAGTTCTTCATTTCATTAATGGAAAATACTGACATATGCTTACAAACAGAAATGGCAATAAACTAGCTAGGGCGATGGTAGCTTATCTCTGAGAAGAGATGTGATGGCTACATGCCTCTGAACTGTATTACAATGAGGCTCGAAGGCCTATTTATTGTTGAGAAACAATGGAAAACCCTTCACATACCGAAACCTAACCCTAGAAGATGAAACGCCAAATTGTGGGCCCCGTTTGGGTAAATTGGTACATCAATTTCCCGGGGTCGTAACTTTGGCATACGATCTCCGTTTGACGCGTACGATAGCTCGTTAGAAAGATCTATCCGAGTACTACCACTTTGGGAGGACAACATAGGGCTCGGTCGCCCCAGAATTCCAAAAAAACGTCGTTTAGGGCCTCAAAACGGCTCCGGAAGTCCAGGACCCGAAAAACTGCTAAAAATAGTAAACTGTGCTACAATTAAGGAAACTGAAAATGCTGAGAAAGACAATGGTGGGGCCCAGGTGGACCTGGCAGGTGCCCACCAATATCCACCTGGATCATTCCTCCCCCCTTAGGAAGCAATGGTCCCCATTGCGTTGAGCTCCTCCATGAGATGAGGAAACCTCTGCTGAACTTGTTCCCTGGTGAGCCACTTGCCCTGCTGAAGGAGTTGGCCTGCTTTGACAACTCGATACAGTTGGATATGCTGTTGGCGAGTGTTCTTGATCTGTGTGTCCATGATCCGATCAGTTGCAGCTTGTTCCATGCAATCTGGATTTAATTCTGTGGGTTTGAGCTGTTCTGCAATGTCGGATGTGTCTAGCAATGGTGGAAAGTATGGCCGAAGGCGGTCCACATTGAACACTGGGTGCAGGCCAAGGAATGGGGGAATGCTGAGCTCAAATGCATTGTCTCCCATAGCCTTAGTAATGGTGTAAGGACCATATCGAAGTGGTCTCAATTTCCGATAGGCTCCAGTAAGGCGTTCCTTTTGCAAATGCAACCAGACTTTGTCGCCCACCTGAAACTTGTGTGGCACCCGTGTTGATCATGTCGCTGCTTGTACTTGGCATTTGATTTCTCAAGAATGTCATGGACCTGCTGGCGAATATGTTGGATGCGCTCAATGAAGCTGGTGGCCTTATCTGTTTCGGACTGGACATGAGCTGAATTCATGTGAGTAGCTGCAAGTGGCATGGCCACATCAATGGGGCATAGTGGCTGGAATCCTAAACCCACCTGAAAAGGGCTATGGCCAGTGGAGCTGTGAAGAGCTCGGTTGTAGCTGTGCTGAACATAGGGGAGGCTCTCGTCCCATGTGCGTGGATGCTTTGAGTTATACATGCGCAGAATGTGCACAATCATCCTGTTGACAACCTCTGTCTGGCCATCAGTTTGAGGATGGAAGGCTGTGGACTTCGTGAGTTTGGTGTCCAGCATTGACCAGAGACTGGACCAAAATGTGCTGAGAAACCGACTGTCCCGATCTGAGATGATAGACTGTGGGATCCCAAAGTGCACCCACACTCGTTCAAAGAAGAGTTTAGCAGTGGCTTCTGCTGTGATATTCTTCTTGCAGGCCATCATAATGGCCATCTTTGAGAACCTGTCGACGACCACAAAAACACAGTCATTTCCATGCTTAGTGGAAGGAAGGCCTGACATGTAATCCATGGAGATGGATTCCCAAGGTCGACTAGGGGTAGGCAACGGGGTATAGAGGCCTTGCTTCTTAATGGTCGGTTTGGCAATGGCACAGGCAGTACATGATCGGATGTACTTCCCAACATCCTGTCGAAGATTCGGCCAATAGAAATAGTTTTGCAGTACTGCCACTGTTTTCTCGACCCCGAAATGCCCAGCAGCCCGACTGTAGTGTGCTTCCCAAATCATCTTGGCACGCTCGCTTGAAGGAACACAAAGGTGACCGAGGTGGCATAATAGGGCATCCTGGAGGTGAAAATCTGCAACCTGCCGACCCTCCAAGAGTGTCTGGTATGTGTGGCCGAATTCTGGGTCGCTTTTGTAGAGAAGTGGCCAATCAGAAGTCTCGTGCCCGCAAGAGTTGAGCACGGTGGTTAGCGCCATGATCGGTGGTCGACTGAGGCAATCTGCAACATTATTGGTGCTGCCCTTTTTATACTTGATATTCAAGTGAAACTGTTGCAGGTATGTAGACCACTTCTGATGGCGATCATTCTGCAATTTCCCTTGGGTCTGTATGAATTGCAGAGGTCGGTGGTCTGTGTGGATGACCGTTTCCTTCCCCAAAATGTAATGCTTCCATTGTCGGCAGGCCTGTACAATGGAATACATCTCTTTATCATAAGTGGGGTACTTCCGGACTGTGTCTGAAAGTGTTTCACTGTGATATGCCACTGGATGTCCATGTTGAGTAAGGACTGCCCCAATAGCATAGTCAGAGGCATCTGTCTCGACCTCAAATGGTTGTTGTAAATCTGGTAACGCGAGCACTGGTGCCGTGCAGAGGCGATCCTTCAACTCCCTGAATGCCTTCTGTTGAGATTCAGACCAAAAGAATTTTGCTTTCGCCCCGCCCTTGGTGACTTGACTCAAGGGCCAAGAAATATGAGAAAATCCCAACACAAACCTGCGGTAGAAGTTGGCAAGACCTAGAAAGCTGCGGAGCTCTGTTAGAGTGGTTGGAGAGGGCCAATCCCGAATGACTTGGACCTTGGCTGGATCGACATGCACCCCCTGTTCATCAATGATGTATCCCAGATACTGGACCTCGGTCATGCCAAAAGTGCATTTCTCCAAATTGGCACATAGCTTGTGTTGCCGCAGTGTTTGGAGAACCTGTCGGATGTGGTGGAGGTGCTCTTCCCAACTCTGGCTGAAGATCAGAATGTCATCCAAGTATACTACTACAAAGGAGTTGGTGAATGGCCGCAAGATGTCATCCATTAGCCTCATAAAGGTTGCAGGAGCATTCGTCAATCCGAAAGGCATGACCAACCATTCGAAGAGGCCCTCCTTGGATTTGAAGGCAGTCTTCCACACATCTGAGGGTTCAATTGGTACCTGGTGATATCCTGACTTCAGATCGATCTTGCTGAAATATTTCGCCCCCTTAGGAGGTCATCAATCCGCGGGATCGGGTACCTATTACGGACAGTGATCTTGTTCAGCGCCCGATAGTCAATACAGAGTCTCCACGTCCCATCCTTCTTCTGTACCAACACTATCGGGCTCCCACAGGGCGAAGAACTCGGACGGATGTGACCTTTCTGTAGGAGCTCCTGAATCTGCCTCTTGATTTCATTGTTCTCCAGAACGGAGCGCCGATAAATTGGTCCATTGGGTAGCGGCGCACCTGGGGTCAGATCAATGGAGTGCTTGACTTGACAGTGCAGAGGAACCCCTGCCGGGGAGGTGAAGATGTCTTTGTACTCCTCCACAATCTTGTCCATTTGTAGCTGCCGTGCAGAGGGACCTCGTTTGGAGGCCGCGGCCACTGTCTTCTTCTTCCCTTGAGGGCGTATCATCAGGAAAACAAATTTCCTGGTTTTGGAAATGATCTTACTGCATTGTTTTGCAGTAATCAAAGAGATGGCGGCAGGTGGTGGTACCTCTGGTATCCTGAACAACTTATTTCCCAATGTAATAATAACAGCACGGGGCCTTGATTCATACACAGCATGTCGCTTCCACAAGTATGGTTGTCCTAGTAATACATCACAAACTTCAAGGGGAGCAATGTCACACAATACCTCATCCGTGAAGGGCTTGATGTTGTATGGAAGGCGACACTGCTGGCTCACGCGAAGATCTCGCCCTTGGTAAAGCCACCCAATGGTGTATGGTTGTGGATGTGCTGTGGTCGGTAAGCCCAACCGCTTCACGACCTCTGCCGAAATGAGGTTCTTTTGACTCCCGCTATCAACAATGAACTGTATCGGGGAGCCCTTGACCCACATCTGGGAGTGGAAGAGACGCTCCTCCTCCTCTGGATCTTCGGGTTCATTTTTCTGGATCTTTGCGGTAGCAACAGTGGCGCTGGGATCCGCATCAATGATCTGCTTCCCTTTTTCATACCCCTTATCGGGTTCTGACTCAGAGTCGGAACATGCATCTGATTCTGAAACCTTTAGCTCAGCCACCAGTGACTGTTTGGCCCGACACTCACTTGTGTTGTGAGTGGAGCTCTTATGGAACTCGCACCATTTTCCAGTGTCCTTTCTCGGCTTCGCGGCGTTGCTCTTTGCTTGCAGCTTCAGCTGGTTGTCTTGGGCTGTCCCGCCTTGGCTTTGTCCTTTGTTCTGTGGTTTAGGGGCACCTTTCCCCTGCTTTGGATTCGCAGATCCAAAGTCTCGCTTCTTTTGTTTAAACTTCTGCTCGACTTTGACGGCATACCGGTATGCTGCGCCGAGCGAGGGGATGTTTAGGAACTGTATTTCTTCCTGGATGTACTTGTGCAGGCAGCCACGGTATTTGAGTATCAAATGTTGCTCCGAATCCTTGATACCCAACTTTGTGCGAAGGGTATGGAAAAGATTGGTGAACTCCGGCACATCTTGGTCCCTTCCCTGCCGCAGCGTGGTCCACTTTATGTATTCATCCTCATAGCTTCCGACAGGGTAGTACTGCTCCTTGATGGCATCCCGGAACGAATCCCAGGTGGGTGCGGCTGAAAATAGTGAGCCAGTACTTTCATCCTTCTGCTCGCAGTAGGTTTCCCACCAGTCCTTGACGTGGGGGGCTGCTTTGAGAAGAGCAAAAACAATCTTTTCCCGACTCGAAAATTCATGAACAGAAAAATAACCCTCTAGCAGATTTAACCATTTATCTACGGCATCGGCGTCTATCTGACCCTCGAATATGGGGATTTCAAAATTAACTTGTACCTTAAAGGGTGTGGCGTTTCCAGAGGAGCTGCTGGAAGCCGATGCGCCGCTTCTGGGTAGCCGCTGAAGGATCTGCGCAAAGCTGTCCATCATCGCGTTCCGTTGTCGCTCGAGCGCTTCTTCGAGCAAGATTTTGATGGGATCTCCTGCCCCCTCGTCTTTCTTCTCGTCCGCCATGGGAGGCCGTCGGGATTTGCGAGGCTGGTCTTGCAAAGGTTCAACCAGTTCAAGCCCTAACTCCTTATATCCCGACCTTGTTGGGGACATGCAAAGAAAAACAGAGAAAAAGCAGACCGCTCTGATACCACTGATCCAGATTTAAACAGGAACGCAACAAATTACAGAGATAACCATATACACAAAGATGCAGCGGAAATAATACTTCATTTCATTAATGGAAAATACTGACATATGCTTACAAACAGAAATGGCAATAAACTAGCTAGGGCGATGGTAGCTTATCTCTGAGAAGAGATGTGATGGCTACATGCCTCTGAACTGTATTACAATGAGGCTCGAAGGCCTATTTATTGTTGAGAAACAATGGAAAACCCTTCACATACCGAAACCTAACCCTAGAAGATGAAACGCCAAATTGTGGGCCCCGTTTGGGTAAATTGGTACATCAATTTCCGGGGTCGTAACTTTGGCATACGATCTCCGTTTGACGCGTACGATAGCTCGTTAGAAAGATCTATCCGAGTACTACCACTTTGGGAGGGAGGCAACATAGGGCTCGGTCGCCCCAGAATTCCAAAAAACGTCGTTTAGGGCCTCAAAACGGCTCCGGAAGTTCAGGACCCGAAAAACTGCTAAAAATAGTAAACTGTGCTACAATTAAGGAAACTGAAAATGCTGAGAAAGACAATGGTGGGGTCCAGGTGGACCTGGCAGGTGGCCACCAATATCCACCTGGATCATTCCTCCCCCCTTAGGAAGCAATGGTCCCCATTGCGTTGAGCTCCTCCATGAGATGAGGAAACCTCTGCTGAACTTGTTCCCTGGTGAGCCACTTGCCCTGCTGAAGGAGTTGGCCTGCTTTGACAACTCGATACAGTTGGATATGCTGTTGGCGAGTGTTCTTGATCTGTGTGTCCATGATCCGATCAGTTGCAGCTTGTTCCATGCAATCTGGATTTAATTCTGTGGGTTTGAGCTGTTCTGCAATGTCGGATGTGTCTAGCAATGGTGGAAAGTATGGCCGAAGGCGGTCCACATTGAACACTGGGTGCAGGCCAAGGAATGGGGGAATGCTGAGCTCAAATGCATTGTCTCCCATAGCCTTAGTAATGGTGTAAGGACCATATCGAAGTGGTCTCAATTTCCGATAGGCTCCAGTAAGGCGTTCCTTTTGCAAATGCAACCAGACTTTGTCGCCCACCTGAAACTTGTGTGGCACCCGGTGTTGATCATGTCGCTGCTTGTACTTGGCATTTGATTTCTCAAGAATGTCATGGACCTGCTGGCGAATATGTTGGATGCGCTCAATGAAGCTGGTGGCCTTATCTGTTTCGGACTGGACATGAGCTGAATTCATGTGAGTAGCTGCAAGTGGCATGGCCACATCAATGGGGCATAGTGGCTGGAATCCTAAACCCACCTGAAAAGGGCTATGGCCAGTGGAGCTGTGAAGAGCTCGGTTGTAGCTGTGCTGAACATAGGGGAGGCTCTCGTCCCATGTGCGTGGATGCTTTGAGTTATACATGCGCAGAATGTGCACAATCATCCTGTTGACAACCTCTGTCTGGCCATCAGTTTGAGGATGGAAGGCTGTGGACTTCGTGAGTTTGGTGTCCAGCATTGACCAGAGACTGGACCAAAATGTGCTGAGAAACCGACTGTCCCGATCTGAGATGATAGACTGTGGGATCCCAAAGTGCACCCACACTCGTTCAAAGAAGAGTTTAGCAGTGGCTTCTGCTGTGATATTCTTCTTGCAGGCCATCATAATGGCCATCTTTGAGAACCTGTCGACGACCACAAAAACACAGTCATTTCCATGCTTAGTGGAAGGAAGGCCTGACATGTAATCCATGGAGATGGATTCCCAAGGTCGACTAGGGTAGGCAACGGGGTATAGAGGCCTTGCTTCTTAATGGTCGGTTTGGCAATGGCACAGGCAGTACATGATCGGATGTACTTCCCAACATCCTGTCGAAGATTCGGCCAATAGAAATAGTTTTGCAGTACTGCCACTGTTTTCTCGACCCCGAAATGCCCAGCAGCCCGACTGTAGTGTGCTTCCCAAATCATCTTGGCACGCTCGCTTGAAGGAACACAAAGGTGACCGAGGTGGCATAATAGGGCATCCTGGAGGTGAAAATCTGCAACCTGCCGACCCTCCAAGAGTGTCTGGTATGTGTGGCCGAATTCTGGGTCGCTTTTGTAGAGAAGTGGCCAATCAGAAGTCTCGTGCCCGCAAGAGTTGAGCACGGTGGTTAGCGCCATGATCGGTGGTCGACTGAGGCAATCTGCAACATTATTGGTGCTGCCCTTTTTATACTTGATATTCAAGTGAAACTGTTGCAGGTATGTAGACCACTTCTGATGGCGATCATTCTGCAATTTCCCTTGGGTCTGTATGAATTGCAGAGGTCGGTGGTCTGTGTGGATGACCGTTTCCTTCCCCAAAATGTAATGCTTCCATTGTCGGCAGGCCTGTACAATGGAATACATCTCTTTATCATAAGTGGGGTACTTCCGGACTGTGTCTGAAAGTGTTTCACTGTGATATGCCACTGGATGTCCATGTTGAGTAAGGACTGCCCCAATAGCATAGTCAGAGGCATCTGTCTCGACCTCAAATGGTTGTTGTAAATCTGGTAACGCGAGCACTGGTGCCGTGCAGAGGCGATCCTTCAACTCCCTGAATGCCTTCTGTTGAGATTCAGACCAAAAGAATTTTGCTTTCGCCCCGCCCTTGGTGACTTGACTCAAGGGCCAAGAAATATGAGAAAATCCCAACACAAACCTGCGGTAGAAGTTGGCAAGACCTAGAAAGCTGCGGAGCTCTGTTAGAGTGGTTGGAGAGGGCCAATCCCGAATGACTTGGACCTTGGCTGGATCGACATGCACCCCCTGTTCATCAATGATGTATCCCAGATACTGGACCTCGGTCATGCCAAAAGTGCATTTCTCCAAATTGGCACATAGCTTGTGTTGCCGCAGTGTTTGGAGAACCTGTCGGATGTGGTGGAGGTGCTCTTCCCAACTCTGGCTGAAGATCAGAATGTCATCCAAGTATACTACTACAAAGGAGTTGGTGAATGGCCGCAAGATGTCATCCATTAGCCTCATAAAGGTTGCAGGAGCATTCGTCAATCCGAAAGGCATGACCAACCATTCGAAGAGGCCCTCCTTGGATTTGAAGGCAGTCTTCCACACATCTGAGGGTTCAATTGGTACCTGGTGATATCCTGACTTCAGATCGATCTTGCTGAAATATTTCGCCCCCTTTAGTTGGTCTAGGAGGTCATCAATCCGCGGGATCGGGTACCTATTACGGACAGTGATCTTGTTCAGCGCCCGATAGTCAATACAGAGTCTCCACGTCCCATCCTTCTTCTGTACCAACACTATCGGGCTCCCACAGGGCGAAGAACTCGGACGGATGTGACCTTTCTGTAGGAGCTCCTGAATCTGCCTCTTGATTTCATTGTTCTCCAGAACGGAGCGCCGATAAATTGGTCCATTGGGTAGCGGCGCACCTGGGGTCAGATCAATGGAGTGCTTGACTTGACAGTGCAGAGGAACCCCTGCCGGGGAGGTGAAGATGTCTTTGTACTCCTCCACAATCTTGTCCATTTGTAGCTGCCGTGCAGAGGGACCTCGTTTGGAGGCCGCGGCCACTGTCTTCTTCTTCCCTTGAGGGCGTATCATCAGGAAAACAAATTTCCTGGTTTTGGAAATGATCTTACTGCATTGTTTTGCAGTAATCAAAGAGATGGCGGCAGGTGGTGGTACCTCTGGTATCCTGAACAACTTATTTCCCAATGTAATAATAACAGCACGGGGCCTTGATTCATACACAGCATGTCGCTTCCACAAGTATGGTTGTCCTAGTAATACATCACAAACTTCAAGGGGAGCAATGTCACACAATACCTCATCCGTGAAGGGCTTGATGTTGTATGGAAGGCGACACTGCTGGCTCACGCGAAGATCTCGCCCTTGGTAAAGCCACCCAATGGTGTATGGTTGTGGATGTGCTGTGGTCGGTAAGCCCAACCGCTTCACGACCTCTGCCGAAATGAGGTTCTTTTGACTCCCGCTATCAACAATGAACTGTATCGGGGAGCCCTTGACCCACATCTGGGAGTGGAAGAGACGCTCCTCCTCCTCTGGATCTTCGGGTTCATTTTTCTGGATCTTTGCGGTAGCAACAGTGGCGCTGGGATCCGCATCAATGATCTGCTTCCCTTTTTCATACCCCTTATCGGGTTCTGACTCAGAGTCGGAACATGCATCTGATTCTGAAACCTTTAGCTCAGCCACCAGTGACTGTTTGGCCCGACACTCACTTGTGTTGTGAGTGGAGCTCTTATGGAACTCGCACCATTTTCCAGTGTCCTTTCTCGGCTTCGCGGCGTTGCTCTTTGCTTGCAGCTTCAGCTGGTTGTCTTGGGCTGTCCCGCCTTGGCTTTGTCCTTTGTTCTGTGGTTTAGGGGCACCTTTCCCCTGCTTTGGATTCGCAGATCCAAAGTCTCGCTTCTTTTGTTTAAACTTCTGCTCGACTTTGACGGCATACCGGTATGCTGCGCCGAGCGAGGGGATGTTTAGGAACTGTATTTCTTCCTGGATGTACTTGTGCAGGCAGCCACGGTATTTGAGTATCAAATGTTGCTCCGAATCCTTGATACCCAACTTTGTGCGAAGGGTATGGAAAAGATTGGTGAACTCCGGCACATCTTGGTCCCTTCCCTGCCGCAGCGTGGTCCACTTTATGTATTCATCCTCATAGCTTCCGACAGGGTAGTACTGCTCCTTGATGGCATCCCGGAACGAATCCCAGGTGGGTGCGGCTGAAAATAGTGAGCCAGTACTTTCATCCTTCTGCTCGCAGTAGGTTTCCCACCAGTCCTTGACGTGGGGGGCTGCTTTGAGAAGAGCAAAAACAATCTTTTCCCGACTCGAAAATTCATGAACAGAAAAATAACCCTCTAGCAGATTTAACCATTTATCTACGGCATCGGCGTCTATCTGACCCTCGAATATGGGGATTTCAAAATTAACTTGTACCTTAAAGGGTGTGGCGTTTCCAGAGGAGCTGCTGGAAGCCGATGCGCCGCTTCTGGGTAGCCGCTGAAGGATCTGCGCAAAGCTGTCCATCATCGCGTTCCGTTGTCGCTCGAGCGCTTCTTCGAGCAAGATTTTGATGGGATCTCCTGCCCCCTCGTCTTTCTTCTCGTCCGCCATGGGAGGCCGTCGGGATTTGCGAGGCTGGTCTTGCAAAGGTTCAACCAGTTCAAGCCCTAACTCCTTATATCCCGACCTTGTTGGGGACATGCAAAGAAAAACAGAGAAAAAGCAGACCGCTCTGATACCACTGATCCAGATTTAAACAGGAACGCAACAAATTACAGAGATAACCATATACACAAAGATGCAGCGGAAATAATACTTCATTTCATTAATGGAAAATACTGACATATGCTTACAAACAGAAATGGCAATAAACTAGCTAGGGCGATGGTAGCTTATCTCTGAGAAGAGATGTGATGGCTACATGCCTCTGAACTGTATTACAATGAGGCTCGAAGGCCTATTTATTGTTGAGAAACAATGGAAAACCCTTCACATACCGAAACCTAACCCTAGAAGATGAAACGCCAAATTGTGGGCCCCGTTTGGGTAAATTGGTACATCAATTTCCCGGGGTCGTAACTTTGGCATACGATCTCCGTTTGACGCGTACGATAGCTCGTTAGAAAGATCTATCCGAGTACTACCACTTTGGGAGGGAGGCAACATAGGGCTCGGTCGCCCCAGAATTCCAAAAAAACGTCGTTTAGGGCCTCAAAACGGCTCCGGAAGTTCAGGACCCGAAAAACTGCTAAAAATAGTAAACTGTGCTACAATTAAGGAAACTGAAAATGCTGAGAAAGACAATGGTGGGGGTCCAGGTGGACCTGGCAGGTGGCCACCAATATCCACCTGGATCATTCCTCCCCCCTTAGGAAGCAATGGTCCCCATTGCGTTGAGCTCCTCCATGAGATGAGGAAACCTCTGCTGAACTTGTTCCCTGGTGAGCCACTTGCCCTGCTGAAGGAGTTGGCCTGCTTTGACAACTCGATACAGTTGGATATGCTGTTGGCGAGTGTTCTTGATCTGTGTGTCCATGATCCGATCAGTTGCAGCTTGTTCCATGCAATCTGGATTTAATTCTGTGGGTTTGAGCTGTTCTGCAATGTCGGATGTGTCTAGCAATGGTGGAAAGTATGGCCGAAGGCGGTCCACATTGAACACTGGGTGCAGGCCAAGGAATGGGGGAATGCTGAGCTCAAATGCATTGTCTCCCATAGCCTTAGTAATGGTGTAAGGACCATATCGAAGTGGTCTCAATTTCCGATAGGCTCCAGTAAGGCGTTCCTTTTGCAAATGCAACCAGACTTTGTCGCCCACCTGAAACTTGTGTGGCACCCGGTGTTGATCATGTCGCTGCTTGTACTTGGCATTTGATTTCTCAAGAATGTCATGGACCTGCTGGCGAATATGTTGGATGCGCTCAATGAAGCTGGTGGCCTTATCTGTTTCGGACTGGACATGAGCTGAATTCATGTGAGTAGCTGCAAGTGGCATGGCCACATCAATGGGGCATAGTGGCTGGAATCCTAAACCCACCTGAAAAGGGCTATGGCCAGTGGAGCTGTGAAGAGCTCGGTTGTAGCTGTGCTGAACATAGGGGAGGCTCTCGTCCCATGTGCGTGGATGCTTTGAGTTATACATGCGCAGAATGTGCACAATCATCCTGTTGACAACCTCTGTCTGGCCATCAGTTTGAGGATGGAAGGCTGTGGACTTCGTGAGTTTGGTGTCCAGCATTGACCAGAGACTGGACCAAAATGTGCTGAGAAACCGACTGTCCCGATCTGAGATGATAGACTGTGGGATCCCAAAGTGCACCCACACTCGTTCAAAGAAGAGTTTAGCAGTGGCTTCTGCTGTGATATTCTTCTTGCAGGCCATCATAATGGCCATCTTTGAGAACCTGTCGACGACCACAAAAACACAGTCATTTCCATGCTTAGTGGAAGGAAGGCCTGACATGTAATCCATGGAGATGGATTCCCAAGGTCGACTAGGGGTAGGCAACGGGGTATAGAGGCCTTGCTTCTTAATGGTCGGTTTGGCAATGGCACAGGCAGTACATGATCGGATGTACTTCCCAACATCCTGTCGAAGATTCGGCCAATAGAAATAGTTTTGCAGTACTGCCACTGTTTTCTCGACCCCGAAATGCCCAGCAGCCCGACTGTAGTGTGCTTCCCAAATCATCTTGGCACGCTCGCTTGAAGGAACACAAAGGTGACCGAGGTGGCATAATAGGGCATCCTGGAGGTGAAAATCTGCAACCTGCCGACCCTCCAAGAGTGTCTGGTATGTGTGGCCGAATTCTGGGTCGCTTTTGTAGAGAAGTGGCCAATCAGAAGTCTCGTGCCCGCAAGAGTTGAGCACGGTGGTTAGCGCCATGATCGGTGGTCGACTGAGGCAATCTGCAACATTATTGGTGCTGCCCTTTTTATACTTGATATTCAAGTGAAACTGTTGCAGGTATGTAGACCACTTCTGATGGCGATCATTCTGCAATTTCCCTTGGGTCTGTATGAATTGCAGAGGTCGGTGGTCTGTGTGGATGACCGTTTCCTTCCCCAAAATGTAATGCTTCCATTGTCGGCAGGCCTGTACAATGGAATACATCTCTTTATCATAAGTGGGGTACTTCCGGACTGTGTCTGAAAGTGTTTCACTGTGATATGCCACTGGATGTCCATGTTGAGTAAGGACTGCCCCAATAGCATAGTCAGAGGCATCTGTCTCGACCTCAAATGGTTGTTGTAAATCTGGTAACGCGAGCACTGGTGCCGTGCAGAGGCGATCCTTCAACTCCCTGAATGCCTTCTGTTGAGATTCAGACCAAAAGAATTTTGCTTTCGCCCCGCCCTTGGTGACTTGACTCAAGGGCCAAGAAATATGAGAAAATCCCAACACAAACCTGCGGTAGAAGTTGGCAAGACCTAGAAAGCTGCGGAGCTCTGTTAGAGTGGTTGGAGAGGGCCAATCCCGAATGACTTGGACCTTGGCTGGATCGACATGCACCCCCTGTTCATCAATGATGTATCCCAGATACTGGACCTCGGTCATGCCAAAAGTGCATTTCTCCAAATTGGCACATAGCTTGTGTTGCCGCAGTGTTTGGAGAACCTGTCGGATGTGGTGGAGGTGCTCTTCCCAACTCTGGCTGAAGATCAGAATGTCATCCAAGTATACTACTACAAAGGAGTTGGTGAATGGCCGCAAGATGTCATCCATTAGCCTCATAAAGGTTGCAGGAGCATTCGTCAATCCGAAAGGCATGACCAACCATTCGAAGAGGCCCTCCTTGGATTTGAAGGCAGTCTTCCACACATCTGAGGGTTCAATTGGTACCTGGTGATATCCTGACTTCAGATCGATCTTGCTGAAATATTTCGCCCCCTTTAGTTGGTCTAGGAGGTCATCAATCCGCGGGATCGGGTACCTATTACGGACAGTGATCTTGTTCAGCGCCCGATAGTCAATACAGAGTCTCCACGTCCCATCCTTCTTCTGTACCAACACTATCGGGCTCCCACAGGGCGAAGAACTCGGACGGATGTGACCTTTCTGTAGGAGCTCCTGAATCTGCCTCTTGATTTCATTGTTCTCCAGAACGGAGCGCCGATAAATTGGTCCATTGGGTAGCGGCGCACCTGGGGTCAGATCAATGGAGTGCTTGACTTGACAGTGCAGAGGAACCCCTGCCGGGGAGGTGAAGATGTCTTTGTACTCCTCCACAATCTTGTCCATTTGTAGCTGCCGTGCAGAGGGACCTCGTTTGGAGGCCGCGGCCACTGTCTTCTTCTTCCCTTGAGGGCGTATCATCAGGAAAACAAATTTCCTGGTTTTGGAAATGATCTTACTGCATTGTTTTGCAGTAATCAAAGAGATGGCGGCAGGTGGTGGTACCTCTGGTATCCTGAACAACTTATTTCCCAATGTAATAATAACAGCACGGGGCCTTGATTCATACACAGCATGTCGCTTCCACAAGTATGGTTGTCCTAGTAATACATCACAAACTTCAAGGGGAGCAATGTCACACAATACCTCATCCGTGAAGGGCTTGATGTTGTATGGAAGGCGACACTGCTGGCTCACGCGAAGATCTCGCCCTTGGTAAGCCACCCAATGGTGTATGGTTGTGGATGTGCTGTGGTCGGTAAGCCCAACCGCTTCACGACCTCTGCCGAAATGAGGTTCTTTTGACTCCCGCTATCAACAATGAACTGTATCGGGGAGCCCTTGACCCACATCTGGGAGTGGAAGAGACGCTCCTCCTCCTCTGGATCTTCGGGTTCATTTTTCTGGATCTTTGCGGTAGCAACAGTGGCGCTGGGATCCGCATCAATGATCTGCTTCCCTTTTTCATACCCCTTATCGGGTTCTGACTCAGAGTCGGAACATGCATCTGATTCTGAAACCTTTAGCTCAGCCACCAGTGACTGTTTGGCCCGACACTCACTTGTGTTGTGAGTGGAGCTCTTATGGAACTCGCACCATTTTCCAGTGTCCTTTCTCGGCTTCGCGGCGTTGCTCTTTGCTTGCAGCTTCAGCTGGTTGTCTTGGGCTGTCCCGCCTTGGCTTTGTCCTTTGTTCTGTGGTTTAGGGGCACCTTTCCCCTGCTTTGGATTCGCAGATCCAAAGTCTCGCTTCTTTTGTTTAAACTTCTGCTCGACTTTGACGGCATACCGGTATGCTGCGCCGAGCGAGGGGATGTTTAGGAACTGTATTTCTTCCTGGATGTACTTGTGCAGGCAGCCACGGTATTTGAGTATCAAATGTTGCTCCGAATCCTTGATACCCAACTTTGTGCGAAGGGTATGGAAAAGATTGGTGAACTCCGGCACATCTTGGTCCCTTCCCTGCCGCAGCGTGGTCCACTTTATGTATTCATCCTCATAGCTTCCGACAGGGTAGTACTGCTCCTTGATGGCATCCCGGAACGAATCCCAGGTGGGTGCGGCTGAAAATAGTGAGCCAGTACTTTCATCCTTCTGCTCGCAGTAGGTTTCCCACCAGTCCTTGACGTGGGGGGCTGCTTTGAGAAGAGCAAAAACAATCTTTTCCCGACTCGAAAATTCATGAACAGAAAAATAACCCTCTAGCAGATTTAACCATTTATCTACGGCATCGGCGTCTATCTGACCCTCGAATATGGGGATTTCAAAATTAACTTGTACCTTAAAGGGTGTGGCGTTTCCAGAGGAGCTGCTGGAAGCCGATGCGCCGCTTCTGGGTAGCCGCTGAAGGATCTGCGCAAAGCTGTCCATCATCGCGTTCCGTTGTCGCTCGAGCGCTTCTTCGAGCAAGATTTTGATGGGATCTCCTGCCCCCTCGTCTTTCTTCTCGTCCGCCATGGGAGGCCGTCGGGATTTGCGAGGCTGGTCTTGCAAAGGTTCAACCAGTTCAAGCCCTAACTCCTTATATCCCGACCTTGTTGGGGACATGCAAAGAAAAACAGAGAAAAAGCAGACCGCTCTGATACCACTGATCCAGATTTAAACAGGAACGCAACAAATTACAGAGATAACCATATACACAAAGATGCAGCGGAAATAATACTTCATTTCATTAATGGAAAATACTGACATATGCTTACAAACAGAAATGGCAATAAACTAGCTAGGGCGATGGTAGCTTATCTCTGAGAAGAGATGTGATGGCTACATGCCTCTGAACTGTATTACAATGAGGCTCGAAGGCCTATTTATTGTTGAGAAACAATGGAAAACCCTTCACATACCGAAACCTAACCCTAGAAGATGAAACGCCAAATTGTGGGCCCCGTTTGGGTAAATTGGTACATCAATTTCCCGGGGTCGTAACTTTGGCATACGATCTCCGTTTGACGCGTACGATAGCTCGTTAGAAAGATCTATCCGAGTACTACCACTTTGGGAGGGAGGCAACATAGGGCTCGGTCGCCCCAGAATTCCAAAAAAACGTCGTTTAGGGCCTCAAAACGGCTCCGGAAGTTCAGGACCCGAAAAACTGCTAAAAATAGTAAACTGTGCTACAATTAAGGAAACTGAAAATGCTGAGAAAGACAATGGTGGGGGTCCAGGTGGACCTGGCAGGTGGCCACCAATATCCACCTGGATCATTCCTCCCCCTTAGGAAGCAATGGTCCCCATTGCGTTGAGCTCCTCCATGAGATGAGGAAACCTCTGCTGAACTTGTTCCCTGGTGAGCCACTTGCCCTGCTGAAGGAGTTGGCCTGCTTTGACAACTCGATACAGTTGGATATGCTGTTGGCGAGTGTTCTTGATCTGTGTGTCCATGATCCGATCAGTTGCAGCTTGTTCCATGCAATCTGGATTTAATTCTGTGGGTTTGAGCTGTTCTGCAATGTCGGATGTGTCTAGCAATGGTGGAAAGTATGGCCGAAGGCGGTCCACATTGAACACTGGGTGCAGGCCAAGGAATGGGGGAATGCTGAGCTCAAATGCATTGTCTCCCATAGCCTTAGTAATGGTGTAAGGACCATATCGAAGTGGTCTCAATTTCCGATAGGCTCCAGTAAGGCGTTCCTTTTGCAAATGCAACCAGACTTTGTCGCCCACCTGAAACTTGTGTGGCACCCGGTGTTGATCATGTCGCTGCTTGTACTTGGCATTTGATTTCTCAAGAATGTCATGGACCTGCTGGCGAATATGTTGGATGCGCTCAATGAAGCTGGTGGCCTTATCTGTTTCGGACTGGACATGAGCTGAATTCATGTGAGTAGCTGCAAGTGGCATGGCCACATCAATGGGGCATAGTGGCTGGAATCCTAAACCCACCTGAAAAGGGCTATGGCCAGTGGAGCTGTGAAGAGCTCGGTTGTAGCTGTGCTGAACATAGGGGAGGCTCTCGTCCCATGTGCGTGGATGCTTTGAGTTATACATGCGCAGAATGTGCACAATCATCCTGTTGACAACCTCTGTCTGGCCATCAGTTTGAGGATGGAAGGCTGTGGACTTCGTGAGTTTGGTGTCCAGCATTGACCAGAGACTGGACCAAAATGTGCTGAGAAACCGACTGTCCCGATCTGAGATGATAGACTGTGGGATCCCAAAGTGCACCCACACTCGTTCAAAGAAGAGTTTAGCAGTGGCTTCTGCTGTGATATTCTTCTTGCAGGCCATCATAATGGCCATCTTTGAGAACCTGTCGACGACCACAAAAACACAGTCATTTCCATGCTTAGTGGAAGGAAGGCCTGACATGTAATCCATGGAGATGGATTCCCAAGGTCGACTAGGGGTAGGCAACGGGGTATAGAGGCCTTGCTTCTTAATGGTCGGTTTGGCAATGGCACAGGCAGTACATGATCGGATGTACTTCCCAACATCCTGTCGAAGATTCGGCCAATAGAAATAGTTTTGCAGTACTGCCACTGTTTTCTCGACCCCGAAATGCCCAGCAGCCCGACTGTAGTGTGCTTCCCAAATCATCTTGGCACGCTCGCTTGAAGGAACACAAAGGTGACCGAGGTGGCATAATAGGGCATCCTGGAGGTGAAAATCTGCAACCTGCCGACCCTCCAAGAGTGTCTGGTATGTGTGGCCGAATTCTGGGTCGCTTTTGTAGAGAAGTGGCCAATCAGAAGTCTCGTGCCCGCAAGAGTTGAGCACGGTGGTTAGCGCCATGATCGGTGGTCGACTGAGGCAATCTGCAACATTATTGGTGCTGCCCTTTTTATACTTGATATTCAAGTGAAACTGTTGCAGGTATGTAGACCACTTCTGATGGCGATCATTCTGCAATTTCCCTTGGGTCTGTATGAATTGCAGAGGTCGGTGGTCTGTGTGGATGACCGTTTCCTTCCCCAAAATGTAATGCTTCCATTGTCGGCAGGCCTGTACAATGGAATACATCTCTTTATCATAAGTGGGGTACTTCCGGACTGTGTCTGAAAGTGTTTCACTGTGATATGCCACTGGATGTCCATGTTGAGTAAGGACTGCCCCAATAGCATAGTCAGAGGCATCTGTCTCGACCTCAAATGGTTGTTGTAAATCTGGTAACGCGAGCACTGGTGCCGTGCAGAGGCGATCCTTCAACTCCCTGAATGCCTTCTGTTGAGATTCAGACCAAAAGAATTTTGCTTTCGCCCCGCCCTTGGTGACTTGACTCAAGGGCCAAGAAATATGAGAAAATCCCAACACAAACCTGCGGTAGAAGTTGGCAAGACCTAGAAAGCTGCGGAGCTCTGTTAGAGTGGTTGGAGAGGGCCAATCCCGAATGACTTGGACCTTGGCTGGATCGACATGCACCCCCTGTTCATCAATGATGTATCCCAGATACTGGACCTCGGTCATGCCAAAAGTGCATTTCTCCAAATTGGCACATAGCTTGTGTTGCCGCAGTGTTTGGAGAACCTGTCGGATGTGGTGGAGGTGCTCTTCCCAACTCTGGCTGAAGATCAGAATGTCATCCAAGTATACTACTACAAAGGAGTTGGTGAATGGCCGCAAGATGTCATCCATTAGCCTCATAAAGGTTGCAGGAGCATTCGTCAATCCGAAAGGCATGACCAACCATTCGAAGAGGCCCTCCTTGGATTTGAAGGCAGTCTTCCACACATCTGAGGGTTCAATTGGTACCTGGTGATATCCTGACTTCAGATCGATCTTGCTGAAATATTTCGCCCCCTTTAGTTGGTCTAGGAGGTCATCAATCCGCGGGATCGGGTACCTATTACGGACAGTGATCTTGTTCAGCGCCCGATAGTCAATACAGAGTCTCCACGTCCCATCCTTCTTCTGTACCAACACTATCGGGCTCCCACAGGGCGAAGAACTCGGACGGATGTGACCTTTCTGTAGGAGCTCCTGAATCTGCCTCTTGATTTCATTGTTCTCCAGAACGGAGCGCCGATAAATTGGTCCATTGGGTAGCGGCGCACCTGGGGTCAGATCAATGGAGTGCTTGACTTGACAGTGCAGAGGAACCCCTGCCGGGGAGGTGAAGATGTCTTTGTACTCCTCCACAATCTTGTCCATTTGTAGCTGCCGTGCAGAGGGACCTCGTTTGGAGGCCGCGGCCACTGTCTTCTTCTTCCCTTGAGGGCGTATCATCAGGAAAACAAATTTCCTGGTTTTGGAAATGATCTTACTGCATTGTTTTGCAGTAATCAAAGAGATGGCGGCAGGTGGTGGTACCTCTGGTATCCTGAACAACTTATTTCCCAATGTAATAATAACAGCACGGGGCCTTGATTCATACACAGCATGTCGCTTCCACAAGTATGGTTGTCCTAGTAATACATCACAAACTTCAAGGGGAGCAATGTCACACAATACCTCATCCGTGAAGGGCTTGATGTTGTATGGAAGGCGACACTGCTGGCTCACGCGAAGATCTCGCCCTTGGTAAAGCCACCCAATGGTGTATGGTTGTGGATGTGCTGTGGTCGGTAAGCCCAACCGCTTCACGACCTCTGCCGAAATGAGGTTCTTTTGACTCCCGCTATCAACAATGAACTGTATCGGGGAGCCCTTGACCCACATCTGGGAGTGGAAGAGACGCTCCTCCTCCTCTGGATCTTCGGGTTCATTTTTCTGGATCTTTGCGGTAGCAACAGTGGCGCTGGGATCCGCATCAATGATCTGCTTCCCTTTTTCATACCCCTTATCGGGTTCTGACTCAGAGTCGGAACATGCATCTGATTCTGAAACCTTTAGCTCAGCCACCAGTGACTGTTTGGCCCGACACTCACTTGTGTTGTGAGTGGAGCTCTTATGGAACTCGCACCATTTTCCAGTGTCCTTTCTCGGCTTCGCGGCATTGCTCTTTGCTTGCAGCTTCAGCTGGTTGTCTTGGGCTGTCCCGCCTTGGCTTTGTCCTTTGTTCTGTGGTTTAGGGGCACCTTTCCCCTGCTTTGGATTCGCAGATCCAAAGTCTCGCTTCTTTTGTTTAAACTTCTGCTCGACTTTGACGGCATACCGGTATGCTGCGCCGAGCGAGGGGATGTTTAGGAACTGTATTTCTTCCTGGATGTACTTGTGCAGGCAGCCACGGTATTTGAGTATCAAATGTTGCTCCGAATCCTTGATACCCAACTTTGTGCGAAGGGTATGGAAAAGATTGGTGAACTCCGGCACATCTTGGTCCCTTCCCTGCCGCAGCGTGGTCCACTTTATGTATTCATCCTCATAGCTTCCGACAGGGTAGTACTGCTCCTTGATGGCATCCCGGAACGAATCCCAGGTGGGTGCGGCTGAAAATAGTGAGCCAGTACTTTCATCCTTCTGCTCGCAGTAGGTTTCCCACCAGTCCTTGACGTGGGGGGCTGCTTTGAGAAGAGCAAAAACAATCTTTTCCCGACTCGAAAATTCATGAACAGAAAAATAACCCTCTAGCAGATTTAACCATTTATCTACGGCATCGGCGTCTATCTGACCCTCGAATATGGGGATTTCAAAATTAACTTGTACCTTAAAGGGTGTGGCGTTTCCAGAGGAGCTGCTGGAAGCCGATGCGCCGCTTCTGGGTAGCCGCTGAAGGATCTGCGCAAAGCTGTCCATCATCGCGTTCCGTTGTCGCTCGAGCGCTTCTTCGAGCAAGATTTTGATGGGATCTCCTGCCCCCTCGTCTTTCTTCTCGTCCGCCATGGGAGGCCGTCGGGATTTGCGAGGCTGGTCTTGCAAAGGTTCAACCAGTTCAAGCCCTAACTCCTTATATCCCGACCTTGTTGGGGACATGCAAAGAAAAACAGAGAAAAAGCAGACCGCTCTGATACCACTGATCCAGATTTAAGTAGGAACGCAACAAATTACAGAGATAACCATATACACAAAGATGCAGCGGAAATAATACTTCATTTCATTAATGGAAAATACTGACATATGCTTACAAACAGAAATGGCAATAAACTAGCTAGGGCGATGGTAGCTTATCTCTGAGAAGAGATGTGATGGCTACATGCCTCTGAACTGTATTACAATGAGGCTCGAAGGCCTATTTATTGTTGAGAAACAATGGAAAACCCTTCACATACCGAAACCTAACCCTAGAAGATGAAACGCCAAATTGTGGGCCCCGTTTGGGTAAATTGGTACATCAATTTCCCGGGGTCGTAACTTTGGCATACGATCTCCGTTTGACGCGTACGATAGCTCGTTAGAAAGATCTATCCGAGTACTACCACTTTCGGAGGCAACATAGGGCTCGGTCGCCCCAGAATTCCAAAAAAACGTCGTTTAGGGCCTCAAAACGGCTCCGGAAGTTCAGGACCCGAAAAACTGCTAAAAATAGTAAACTGTGCTACAATTAAGGAAACTGAAAATGCTGAGAAAGACAATGGTGGGGGTCCAGGTGGACCTGGCAGGTGGCCACCAATATCCACCTGGATCACCTTGATGAGTCACACATGTACAATCATCTCTTAGAAATAATTCCATTGAAGAAAATCATGATATTGTGTCTCCACTACCCATCCATTGTTTGAGATGTCTTCCACTTGATCACAAGGCAACAATCTTTATTGACTTGGGAAAAAAAAAGAGCTGGAGTAGTTTATGCAAGTAAAGGGATTTGGTTGATCATACCTCATCCATTTCCATTAAATCATGCAAAGGCTCGGGGGGAACAAGTTCATTAAAGAAGAGAACCATGATAGGGAGAGAAACATATCTATCATGAAGAACTATCATTGATGAAGAAAATACGATGAAGCATAATGGTAAGAAGTCACTTGATAGGGGGGAGTACTTGGGCACCCCATTTTCCATTGATTTCAAAGGGGGAGAAATTGTTGAAAGGGCAAGAATATTGCCATCAATGACAAGGGGGGAGATTGTTGGTCAAAGTTGTTATTGATGTCAATATGGAATTGTTGGATATGGAAAATATTTTAGTGATAACCCTTCCGTGTTGTTTCGCAAACCTCATGAAAAACCTAGGAGAAAACCCTAAGTGTGAGATAATGCAAATTCCCTAGATGAAAATTCCCTAATCTAATGATGAATGAAGGAGCCTTTTCCATGAAACCCTCTTCTTGCATGTCATAAACTTGAAGGCCTAGGAAATAAAATCCTAAATCCCTAGCCTTAAATGTTTGATTCGTCATGCTCTAAAGAAACCTTAATCCTTATCCTAGAGGAAGCCCTAACATTGTCCAAAACACAATATCCTCAAGACTGCCATGAATAAAATTATGATGACAGTTCATAAAAATAATTTTATTGGTGGTAAAATGACCTCATTTAAGTATGAAAATGGCACCATCTTATATAGGACATTTTTCCCTTTCCAATGGGCTATTACTCACCCTCTAACTCCTATATTGAGAGAAATTGATTTTACAAGTTGAAAAACATATATTTTTAATGTTGGACGACATGAGCTTACATGTGCAAGTCGTCTCCTTCCTGCAATAGACATGTCTATTCATTGAAGGTTAATTTTTGTATAATTACATGTTTGAAATCCTCATTCTTGCAGCCAATTCGGTGAAGAATTCAGAGACAAGAGGACAGAAGGAGACACAAGTCGAGGAGGAAAAAGAAGTTTAATGTTTGGTAAAAAAATTTGTGTTAAGGTATTTTTTAAGCTCAGGTTATTACTTGTGGAAGGCTTGGACGAGAAGAACAGTCACATAGGAGATCAGAATTATGGAAGAATAACAACTCATACCTATGGAAAGATTAAAGCTCAAACCTATGGAGAGAATACAACTCGGACCTGTGGAAAAACTACATCTCAGACCTGTAGAAGGAGGAACAATGGAAAATAATCTGTGGAAACCCTTTTTCAGATCCGTGGAGCTCGGATCAATGATATGTGGGAGCTCGTATCAGTAATCTGAGGGCTTGGACTCAACACTGGTAGCATGGATCTGGGTAAAAGTTGAAAAGTTCTTTTTTTTCTGAAATGATATACCTGCTAGTCTTCTGAAGTGATAAACCTGCTATTAATCCGAATTGGAGAAGGAATACATCTGTTGTTAATGCAATTTTTTTGGTAGCCTGTATTGATGTAAAGTCTCTGAAGAAGGAACTTCATCTTAAACCTATGACCTGTGATACTTAGTTTGGAGCTTTTGGAATCATTTGAGAAGTAGCTTTTGAGCAAAATCCTTGAGATTTTTTTAGAGCAGGTTATTGGGCACTGTTTAGAGAAGACATGGAGCAGTTGTTAAGTGTTTTTTAATACAGTTCTAAAGGGTGCTTTTGAAAGTATCTGAAGTTGTATTTAAAGGAGTTTTTGAAACAAAATTGAAGTAGTTTGGGCAGACTGTGGAAATCCCCTTTTGGAGTAGTTTATAAAGCGTATTTGAGAGACATTTTTCTCTACTTTTAAAGCAGTTGGTGTGGACATGGTTTGGAGTAAGATCAAAAGCATATTGCGATCAACCCAGAAGCATTTATCAAATACATCTTACAACATCCTATGAAGAAATTGTGAGGATAGTTTGGACTACGCTTGATACATCTTGAAGAGAAGCATTACGAAAGCATTATTGAAGTAATGTCTAGAAGCAGATCTTGGAGTCAATAACCTTGTGATGCATTGTTGAAGGCCATGGAGTCAATAACCTTGTGATGCATTGTTGAAGGCCATCATGAAGTAACTTTGAATTTTGTTTAGGTAACATGAAAATTTGTGGTGACAAATTTTGAGAAGATAAATTTGTTATTGATGAAGTGATTTGGAGATTAAGTGAAGGCATCATTGAAGGTGAAGATTTTGTCAGGGTTGGTTGTAGAAGATATTGGGAGCCTTGAAGAATCGTTGAATCCATGTTGAAGATTTGCAGTTGTGGGTTGGAGCCTTAGTGGATAGGATTCCTCAAGAAGTCTAGGTTGGAGCCTATACCAGTGAGAGGGTTGGATCCCTACAGGTTGGTACCTCATAGAGACGAGGTTGGTGCCTCATATAGACAAGGTTGGAGCCTTGGGAAGATAGGGTTGGAGCCTTGTGAAGACCAATTCAGTGTTTGGTAAAATATAGGTTGGAGCCTGGTGGATTGGAGATTGGTGTCTTCATTTAGGTTTGGAGCCCTAAATATTATTGTACTTGATTCATTGTAAAGAATAGGATTGAATTCCTCGTTATATCTGATTAATAAAACCCTTTATTCTATATTGTTATTTTTTGTTCTAAAATAAGTGATCTTATTTGGTAAAAATAACAATTGAAAAGAAATATTGATTCAACCCCCTCTCAGTGTTTCCAACAAAATTAACCAATTCTTCCACCCCAACCCCTACCTCCTTTACAAATGTCACTTGACCACCTCTGTCTACCATGGTATTGGATTTTTTTAATAACCATTACTATTTCCATAGATTCATATTGCTTTAGATTCATATTGCTTTAATCCACTCATTGTCTAGAGATCCTAAGAAAACATATATAAACTTTAGATGCATCATTTGATTTAGTTTAAATAGTTTAATTGTGGAGAAATTCTTTCATTTCCATTCACAAGTTACAAAAATACCCTTACCAAATTTGAAATACTCACGTGGAAGATCTAAGTCTAAAGAAACCATGAGATAGATGGTTCAAAGTTGTGCCACTCAAGGAATTGACTAATTTTAGAATATAAGTTATAAGTTAGCATTTCATAATGAAGTTGGAATTCTCTATGACTATTTTTATCCTGGTTTTTATTGTAAATGTGCATCTTATGAGTTCGTTCCAAACTTTTTCTTTTTAATATTTTAGACATATTAATTATATTTATAGATATCTTTTTATTAGCAGTGGTATTCCAAAATTAGAATTTTTAATTAAGAAAAATAATTTGTTAATCAATTTATATAACAAAGTAAAAATTGAAATGTTTATAAATATTTATTAAACTTATAATTTTATATTTAATAATTTAAATACTTTTAAAAATAAAATATGATCAAATATTTTAAATTAAAAAAATACATTATAAAAAATAAAATTTCCAAATATTGTGAATATATAAGTCATAAAGATATTTGTTTTCAATGAAAATGTTTAAAGAGTATAATTTTATATTATAATTTACAAACTTTAATATTATAACTTTGGTGGCTTTTTTAGTTAAAAGTGGAGTTATTTAAAAACCTTTAAAAGATGTTGCAACTCAACATTTCCTTTAATTTAAAAAATTAAATTGACTTTTCAAGTATACCATGTCACATATGTCTTACAATCTTTCTATATTCCAAATGTCACCAAACATGTGAGTAGATAAGTTATAAAGATATTTTCCAAACATGTGAGTATATAAGTTATAAAGATATTTGTTAAAAGACATAATTTTATATTATAATTTACAAACTTCAACATTGCAACTTTGGTGACCAAAAATGGCATCTTTAGCTAAAGGTAAGAGTTATTTAGGAAACTTTAAAAGATGTTGCATCACAAAGTTTCCTTCTATTAAAAAGAATAAATTGACTTTCCAAGTATACCATGTCACATATCTCTTACAATCTTTTTATATTTCCTCAATTCTTTAAATTGATAAGTGTTGCATAATTAAAAGACTTTCAAATGTCATCAAACATGTGAGTATATAACTCATAAAGATATTTGTTCTCAATAAAAATGTTAAAAGACATAAATTAATTTCATAATTTAGAAACTTCAACCTTACAACTTTGGTGATAAAAATGACATCTTTAGCTAAAGTTAAGAATTATTTAGAAACATTTGAAACATGTTGCAACACAAAGTTTATTTTAGTTAGATAAATAAATAAATTGTTTTTCTAAATATACCATGTTACATATAACCTTTCTATATTTCCTCAATTCTTTAAATTGATGAGTGATGCACACCATGACTCTCTTTGAAATGGGGTTGACTAAAAAACATAACAAATAAATACTCAACAACAAACTAGATCATATATTCTCTTTCGTTGATATGATTTCTAAAACTAAGAGGTTACTTCTACATCAAATGTGGTTGATTAATTAATGAGTATATTGCTTATAAGGTTGATCATCAACAACCATTATAGCATTATTTCATGATAATTGACCATTACTAATTGTATTGACTAAGATATATCTAGTATAGTATGCTTGCTATACTTAATTCAACTTTACGGAGAGTTTCACTAGGTACACATGCTTTCCCTTAAGGAAGTACATCTCTCATGTAAGGTGTGTATGCATTCTATTGACTCCATCCGTGGTCAATACGAGACATCTTGGTTCTTCCTTAGTCATTGGGTCTTTTTGGTTAAAAAATTATAAAAAATAAAATGTGCATTAATTGTGCACTCCAATATAAGAATTATGGGTTTTTTACCATTGTAAAGCCTTACATTCCATTTCCAATAGACTTCACCAACCTCTAATAATATAAATAAAGTTCATATGTTAAATAAAAAACCATTAATCATTCTTATACCCTTATACTAGAGCATTGATTGAGATATAAACCTTTTAACCATATAATTACTTCTTATATTAAAAAAAAAAACTAAACAACAAAATACTAAACAACAACACTACACACATTTGTTAATAAATATTTTATAAACATAATTTTTTTATCATTTATTTATTTTCTTATTCAAAATTGTATTCTCTCAGAGAACATTACATTTCCCATAACCTATATTTAAGAACTGATAATACTTTCCTCAAATCATAGACTCGTGAAAAAATTACCTATTAATCATTACGTATTAAAAATCTGTATGCTTTATAATATTGATAAATAATTAATAATATTTAACATAGCATAACTATATCATAATCTCATTTATAAGGTGCGCAAACAATCAACATAATATATAATGTTTATTTAATATAAAATTTATTATAAAATATATATATATACCAAGTTATATCTCATTGGTAAGTTTGATTTCTTCCGATTTGATATATTTGTTTATTTAAAAAATCGATTAAATTATTTAATTAAATGAGTGACATAATACGATAGTATTAAATGATAATGAGAATATATATTTTTAATCTATTATTTTATTATTAATTAATATGTATGTTTGATAATATTGATAATATTTAATTGAGCATCAATTATATTATAATTTCATGTGTAAAATGTGCGAATAATTAATATATATAGATATATATTATTTATTTATTGTTTAATTAGTATTAGTTTTATCATGATTTTATTGGAAATTAAAATAATATTGAGAGGGGAATTAATATTATATAATTTTTAACAATTATTTAGATAATCAAACACATTCATTTACAAAGGAATGTAACAATCACATAGATAATTGAACATGGGATATTTACATAGAAATCCATACAAGAGAAAACCACAATTTTTTACTTTTTTATTTTAATGTAAATGTAAGCACAAATTTTAATTTATACCAAATTTTGTAGGCATCACCTTTCTTTCTTTCTTTGGAAACAACCACCTGTTGAAGGCACCAACCCCCCACTTGTTTGCACACATCAACCTTAACGAGAGTCCAATCCCCTATTCTGCAAACACCAACTTGCTTCAACTATTCATATCTCTCTTTCATTCATTTTCAAACTCAGATCTATGGAACTTTTATTAAATATCATCGTTACAACAATATTACTCTAAGATCTACTTCTTTTCTCTGATCTTTTATCAATTATCAATAACAAATGGGACTATGACACATGACCCATATTATTCTTTATCCTAGAAAGACCTAGAAGACCTAAAATCATGAAGAACATGCTTTTGACTCAAACTTGAGTATGAAACCTATACTCCAAAATAAAATATAATTTACTTTTCTTTCACTTTTATTTCTTTATAAAGTAAATACAATGTCATGATTACAATTACATCATAATGAACACTGAACCTAGTTACAATTTTCAAGAGTTGGCACATCATCACTGTGCCACTTGTGCTCCATGTTTGTGGGTTCTTGGTTTTTTAGTCTAATTTAACAATATAGTACAAGGCCGAGTCTTGATGGTCTAATATCAATGGCTTTATAGAATCTTAGCCCATGGGTGCTAGGTTGATGGGCCTTTGTGACCGAGGTTGTTGACCTCGGGATTTACCTCTACAAACATTGGTCTTCTTGACCATTTTAGTTTTTGGAAATATCCCTCTTGATCTTTGTTATTGCAGTATGATGTGGTTAGGGCCAAATGGATGGTTTGTTTATTGATGCCATGAATATTTACTGTTAACTAACAAAGGGGGAGGAAGAACTTGTGCTTTGAATATGGCATCCCTTCACGTCCTTGACCCCTCCAAAATTCCCTTAACATTAATTTCAATATTTCAAGAATATCCCCCTTTGGTATTTATGGAAACCATCTCTAGCATCTGAATGGAAGTCTGTCAATTTGGCTTGGCATGAACCCAAGCTCCCCAAGCTTGAAATGCACACATTGCACCAATGGTCAATGTGGTCGATGCTCAATATATATGTGTTGGGCATGGCCCAACTTGGTCCAAGTTTTGGATAAAATACCCCGCGAAAGAAGGAGCGGACTATGCGAAGCTGGCGAAGATATATTCATCGCATGAACTTTTAAGGCTTTGGGGATGGGATAAAACCCTTGTTTTATAACAGGCACTGGGTATTAGTCCTTGTTTTGTGGATCCATGGTATGCGGACCATGGTTTCTGTAAATATGAAAAGATGTCATATTTTGTTGTTGAGTAGTAATGTAATGAAATATCATAAGTGAATTGAATCTCTGTATTCATGTTTGTAGTCTATAGTTTGTGGAAGGCTCCGCAACTGAGTGTGAAGACCACTTACAGCTGGGTGCATAGGTCGAAGATATGTATGTACTGAAGAATTATATTAATAAAGAAGAAGTTTTGGTGAAGAATTGGATATCTCTTTATGTTTAGCCTTTGTTGTTGTTCGTATTGTTATGTATGTTTTTCACTGAATTATGCGAAGAATTGTAAGATATATTGTTATTTCTTAGATTTTATGAGTTTAATGTGATTATGTTAAATTAATTATTTGCGTGAAGTTCTTATCCACACGAATTTATACGATCAATATAGAGTAGAAGCAAACACATGACGCCACTGCGCGGATATCCCTTCGGTTGCAGAAGCTTGGTTCTGCAACCTCCCATAACTACTTTAGTGTGAGATTGTGATATGCTTGCAAATCATTGCCAAAAGGGCCAGTAGTTGAGGGTTTTTTTTGGTGCGCAACACACTCTAGACCCAAGTCAAGCCCCCTTAAGACCAATTCTCAATCTATACTCCTTTGAAATCAATGGAAAATTGTTCATGATATGAATAAAGTCACTAAGTTGTGCTTCTATTGATGTACCATTGTCCCAGTGCACACCAATGACTGTTCCAAGAGAAAAATTCTCCCCCCACTTCAATATGACAAACTACTGATGCTAGCCCGGATCAACAAGAAGGGGGACGAGAACAGCGAACAACGAAAGAATAGCTAGGGTTGCAGGTTTCTGAGCACCATGGAGGTGCGCAAAGGGGGGAGCTCCACTCCCTCCTATAGGCAGGCAGTGGCCAGCAGAGGCAAGAAACCTTTAGAATCTGTCAAAGGGCCTTCAGAAGAAAAGAATAAAAATCTGGAAGAGGATCAGGACTTCATCAAACCAAGAGAGGACAACAGCATGAAAGATAATGAGGAAGAAGACAAAAAACAGGGAGCGAAAAACAAGGCACAGAAGGGGCCTTGCAAACCCAAGGCTGAGGTCACTCCCAGAGTAGTTTTAAATGATCCTGCCCTGTAGGCACACAGGGATCACATGCAGACCTATGCTATCATCTGCAAATTCATGGGATTATGGTCCACTGAAAATGCCACAAATATTGAGGATAAAGGCAGGGTGTTTGAAGGAGGACCCTACTTCTACGCAGTAGCGGGCCTCTACATGCGGCCGTGGATGATGAATTTTATCCTGGAGAGAGAAACTTTCACTTCGATTTCGGTCTGGGTAAGACTTTACTCCTTACCTCTTGATTACTGGCAAACATAATCGCTATCTGCCATAGGAAATAAACTAGGGCATTTTGTTAAAGCCTCTGAGGCCACCAGAAGGGGAAAATACATCTCCTTCACAAGAATATGTGTCGAGATGGACCTATCAGGAGCCCTACCAGATAAGGTCATTCTGGAAGTTTTTGATGAAGAATGGGTGCAAACAGTAGATTATGAACATATTCCCTTTAGATGTCACAGATGCCATGAGCATGGACACCTTTTTAGAGACTGGACTCTCAGCAAAACAAAGAACAAAAGTAAAGCAACCACAATGAAAGACACTGAAATCTTTCACAAAATGGGACATAGAGGAAAAGGGGGCAAAAGGGGGCCAAAGAAACAACAAACAGAAAAGCAACAGACCAATCTGAACAGGTTCCAAGTTCTCTAAGAAGAGGAAGGAATATCAAACGAAGATCAGGTAATGGAAGGAAGTTCAGGGGAAAAGGAGAAAGAAGAAGATAGGGAACAAGCACAGGATGCTACTAAACAGAAAGAAACAATGTTGAATGATGAAGAACTAGAGATGGATCAAGAAATGACTCAGAGTGAGATGGAAACTGATGATCAGGAACTGCAGGAGATTCTGGATAGAGAAAACCTAGATCTGGAAGGATTCTTGAAACAGGGAACCATGGGAGGGGTAGACTCATTACCTCAAGAAGAGTTCAACAGAGTACAACAGCTGTTCCTATGGAAAACTCAGGACAAAGGGATGGAAAAGCAAAACAACAACGAAAGGTCGGGCAACGAAGGAGTGAAAACTATGAAAACCACACCAGGACTAGCTCCCAGATACCCAGGAAAGAAAAGAGGCAGGAAAAAGCAGAACGAGCTACTAATGGAATGTGGAAAGCTAATGATTGATTCAGGTAAGATGAAAGACCTATCCAGTTACTCCTTTGCAAATTTGTAATTATGAAGTTCACATCTTGGAATATCAGAGTTTTAGGTAATAAAAGGAAACAAAGATTACTTAGCAATAGAATGAAACAAGAAGCTTTGGATATGATCTTTATCCAGGAAACTAAATGTTCCATTCAAAAAATCAAAGAAATTAATATTAAATGGCTTAATAGATTTGAGTTTCTAGAAGTTAAAGAAGATAATACAGCTGGAGGCATACTCACTCTTTGGAACCCCCAAAACATAGGCATAATAGATGCTGAGGCATTTAGGAATTATTTATCAGTGGTTATACAGACTGTGGGAGACAACGAGACTTATTTGGTCACAAATGTCTATGGGCCACAAAGACTGGATGATAAACTCAAATTTCTAGATTCTCTTGTAGAACTCAGAGATATACATGTAGAAGTTCCTTGGATAATGGGCGGGGACTTCAACATGATCAAATCACTTTCGGAAAAAATGGGGAACAAGAACTTTAAATAAAGATTCAACAAAATTTTTAACTTTCATAGATAATATGAAGCTTGTTGACACTGATATGAATAATGGCCTCTTCACTTCGAACAACAAGAGAGGAGGGGAGTTACAAGTAGCCTCAAAATTAGACAGATTCATAATTTCAGAGGACCTTATGCTCATAGACAAGGAAATGACAGTGAGAATTCTCCCCTTTGGTGGCTTGAACCATTGGCCTGTACAACTGGAGGTACAGGGCATAGGCACCCCCAAGAATAGGCCTTTCAAATTTGAGAATATTTGGCTTAACCACCCTGATTTTATTAGTAACATAGAAAGATGGTGGAAAGAGGATCTGCACATTCAGGGAACAAGAATGTTTTTGCTTCACAAAATACTAAAATACATCAAGCTCAGACTCAAAGACTGGAACAAGAAGGAATTTGGAAATATTTTTGTAGCAAAAAAAGAGGTTGAAGATAAGATGCAAACACTCAATCAAACTCTTATTACAGAGGGCTTTGACAGAGTCAGAGATGACCAAGTCACCAAACTTCATCAAGACTGGGAGAACTTATGCAAACAAGAGGAAATATATTGGAGACAAAAATCTAGAGTTCAGTGGCTAAAAGAAGGGGAATGGAACACCAAATTTTTCCACAGATCCACCATGGCGAACAGATCCCATAATAGGATCTCTTCAATCAAGGACGAGAGAGGTCATCTTCGCAATTCCCATGAAGAAATAGAATCTGTGTTAGTCCAACACTTTCAAGGTATAGCAAAGGAGACCACTGCAGACAGAGAACACTTTATCAGGGACTTAACAAGGCATATACCCAGGCTAGTATCTAGAGAGGATAATTTCAATCTCAACAAGCCAGTGACTGAAGAAGAGGTCAGTGAAGCAGTTAAGGAAATGCAGAATGGCAAAGCGCCAGGCCCTGATGGTTTCAATGTGGATTTCTTCAAAGCCTATTGGAGCATTGTTAAACAAGATATTATGAATGTGGTGGAGGATTCCAGGTTGAATAGAACCATTCTGAAGGTGCTCAATACTTCCTTCATCTCCTTGATCCCCAAACAAGATAATGCCCAGACTCCAGACAGGTTTAGGCCCATAGCTTTGTGCAATGTGGTGTATAAAATTATATCCAAAGTTGTCGCCAATAGACTCAAACCCCTTCTCCCTACTCTTGTGTCAGTGGAGCAATCAGGTTATGTGGAGGGTAGACAAATTCTCAATAATATCATTCAAGTGCATGAAGTGATGCATTCATTGTTAAGCAATAAGAAGGCGGGGATGATTATGAAACTGGACCTTGCCAAAGCTTATGATAAGCTGAACTAGACCTATATTAGGAAGGTCCTTCGAGCCTTTGGCTTTGATCATAATTGGGTAAGATGGGTTATGGAACTGGTCACTTCTTCTAGCTTTTCAATATTGGTCAATGGTTATCCTTCCAAGACCTTTACTCCCTCAAGAGGTCTCAGGCATGGAGACCCGCTCTCTCCCTTTCTCTTTATCCTTATGATGGAAGGACTTGGGAATTCCGTCAAGCATGCGAAAGAAGGAGGTTATATCAAGGGTATCCAACTTTCTGAAAATGGACAACCTTTGTCCCATCAACAACTTGTTGATGATACTATGTTGCAGGGAGTCCCCATGGTAAAAGAAGCTCTTGCTTATAAGCAAATTCTACATGACTTTGCTATGGCCACAGGTATGGAGGTAAATCTGTCTAAATCTAAGATTTTTTTCTTTAATACTAATATCACTATTCAGAGAAACATCTCTAGAATTCTAGGCTTTCAAAGGGAGGTCCTTCCTTCCAAGTACCTGGGAGTTCCTCTAACTGATAAACCTTTGCACAAAAACATCTGGGAACCGATAATCAATAAGATGCAGGATAAAATCAGAAAATGGACTATCAGATCTTTAAACTTGGTAGGATGGTTGGTGCTTACAAAATCTGTTTTGCAATCAATCCCCATTTTTATGCTTTCAGCACTTCCAGCTCCAAAGGGAGTCTTACAACAATTGAGAACTATTCAAAGAGACTTTCTTTGGGGTAAGGGGGAGGAGAGAAAGAAATGGGCCTTGGTTGCCTGGGATAAGCTTTGCAAACCAAAATCCCATGGGGTCCTTGGACTGGATGATCCAGATGTACTCAGCAAGGTTTTAGGGGCAAAATTATGGTGGCGTTGGGTAAAAGATCCAAAGGCTCAGTGGGCTCGTGTATGGAAAGAAAAATATGCCAGCACTTGGCAAGAGAAAGATCACATAAGGATGACGGGAATCATAAAAGGATCCCACATTTGGAATAAGGCCTGGGAGAATAGAGAATTAGTGCAGAAAAACAGTTTCTGGGAAATTAGAGAAGGGGACCTTGCTCTGTTTTGGGAGGATAGATGGCAACAAGAACCTACACTATTAAGAGAGGACTTTTTGGACCTAAAGAAAGAAATGGACACCAAAGGGCTTTTCAGGGTTAAAGATTTTTGGGAACACCCCAGTCTAGAAGACAAATGGAGAACCTGGAAGAATATAGAATGTGGGGCTGACAACCCCTTGAAAGAAAAACAAAGGCACTACTACGAATTTTGGAACAAAGGAAGATTATGGTTTCAGAGGGGCATGATCAACTTAAATGGGGCTACAATACAGAAGGCACCTTCAATATTAAGGAAGCCAAGAAGGTATTCCTTGAGCTGGATTCCCATGTTCCGAACAAGGTTTGGCAGAACCTTTGGAAGCATCAAGGTTGGATGAAAATAAAACTCTTCATGTGGTTGGTTCATCACAAGAAAATTTTGACTTGGGAAAACTTCAGGAAGACGGGTGTTCTAGCACCTTCTAGATGCCAGCTCTGTGAAGCCCAAGAGGAGACAATGGAGCACCTTCTCAATGACTGCACCTTTACCTCTAGGTTGTGGGACTCTTTTGCTATAATTTTCCAACAGACGAACAGGGACAAAGAAAGCATTATCAACACCCTAAATAACTGGAGACGAAACTTTTTAGAGTATGAGTTTCTTCGCTTGGCTTGGGTTTTAAGTCCATGCTTCATAATTTACAATGTTTGGAAAGAAAGGAACAATATAATCTTCAAAAATGTTCATAGCACCACCCAAAACATTTTTGAGTAGATCTTAAGACAACTCAAGGAGACGGTTGGCACCCTTGTGTGCAACTCCCCCAAAAATCCACCTTCAGAAAAGGAGAGGCAGATACTTTGTCAGTTGAGTATGTAGGGATTTATACCACATGTAATGGATAGGAAGGTTATGAATATGCCCAATAATATAGATTATTGACATCCTCCCCCTCAGGGTTTTCTGAAATTCAACATAGATGGGGCCTCTAAGGGCAACCTAGGTCTTGTGGGTTTCAGAGGAGTGTTACAAGATGATAGGGGCTGCATTCTTTTCATTTTCCATTGCCATCTGGGAAGAGCTACAAACAATATGGCTGAATTAATGGCGCTTGAACAGTGTTTAGATTTCCTGAAGCAAGATAATCTCCAGAACATTATTATTGAAGCCGATTCTGAGTTAATCATTAACTCAGTTAAAAGAAATTGTTGTGGCACATAACCAAAAAAGTCTCAAGTCATTGGAGGCTGATACAGGTCTTTCAAAGGATTCAATTTCACCTCCTAGACTTACGCACAATGATTTTCACTCATGTGCGGAGGACAGCCAATAAACTGGCGGACATTCTGGCCAATCAAGGAGTGGCTTGCAATAAAAGCAGAGTCAAGTTGATCTGGCGAGATATGCCTCAGAATAGATTAAGGGAGCAATGTTTCAGTCAGGCGGAAGAGGACTACAAGGTATATCGAAACAGGGCCATAGAAACGAGATCAGGTTGACCTTCATGTAGAATTATGACACAAGCAAGGTCGTTTTGGGTAAGCAGGTTTATGATTGGCATTAGCGTACACGAAGTTTTAGTGGATTGGCCAGAATCAGGGTTCCTCTTCTTCGTTTGGCCAAGACGATGGAATACAATCTTTCACGGTAATAGCTATACCTCTCTTTCTTGGCTGGCGGCAGCTTTACCGCCCTCAAAATGGTTTCTGATGTATCGCACCACTTTCGGGCTGGTGGAAGTTTTTATTTTTCGAAAGAGATTCCAATCACCTTCCAACACGTGGCTTAGGGTGGGGAGGCAATACTGCCCTCATCGCGTGGTAATCTTCGGTGAGGTTGGGCCATGCGATATGTTTTGTGACCGTTGGATCTACTACGGTCATTCTACAGACAGGATTAATCGGGCTTGTTGGTGGGTCTGGTGTTGGACACAGATTGTCATTGATGTCAATATGGCAATATTCGAGGAGCAAATAGAGACGATAGGAGCTGACAGAGCCGAAGAAGAGGAGCACACAGAGCCATTGGAGCAGGTGGAGAGCGAAGCAGGGGAGCTCTGCGATTCTTTTCTGGTGAGAAGCTGAAGCTGCTTATTCACGTTTTTGATTCAGGAATACTTGGTTTTTAGAAAATCATGGGTAAAGAGAAGACCCACATCAATATTGTGGTCATAGGACATGTCGACTCTGGCAAGTCCACCATTACCGGTCATCTTATTTACAATCTTGGCGGTATCGACCAGCGTGTGATCGAGCGTTTTGAGAAGGAAGCTACGGAAATGAACAAAAGGTCATTCAAATATGCTTGGGTTCTTGACAAGCTTAAGGCTGAGCGCGAGCGTGGTATTATTATTGACATTGCTCTCTGGAAGTTTGAGACAACCAAGTATTACTGTACCGTCATTGATACACCAGGCCATCGTGACTTTATCAAGAACATGATTACAGGCACATCACAGGCCGATTGTGTTGTTTTGATTATTGATTCTACCACCGGAGGTTTTGAAGCGGGTATTTCGAAGGATGGATGGCAGATACAACACGACAGGCAGATCCAACGGTCGTGGGCGATAAATATGCACGCAGGTTAATGAGCAGGAGGGTCGTACTAAAAGGTGGTTTCGTGGGCTAGCGGTATCCCCCGCACCGCCCACAGGGAGGATGGCAGTGTCCATATATGACCGCGCAATCCAGTCACAATACGACACGTGGCGGATGAAAACCATCACCCCCATAGGTTAACGCGTATGCAGATTGCGCGATCGGGGCTTGCGACTGCCGTCCGATCGTGCAACGGACGGTCAGATGGCGAGGAATATGCACGATGTTTAACGTGCGGGGAAAAGGACTGTGACCGTTGGATTGCAACGTTCAATGACTGCGATTGCAAATGAGGCAGAGGATAATATGGGTGCGATTATGTGGGTTTTTAGAATAAAATAGAAACGGCGGGGCAAAAGGTAATTTCTAGACTTTTATATCAATTTTCTTAGATTTCGTTCCTTTGGTTTTCGGATAGCAATGGCAATGGCGGCTTCCACCATGATGAGATAGCCTGTTATGGTGGGATCGTTTCGTGAAAATCATCGTCCTTCTGTGGCGGTCGATGCACAGATCCGATCGAAGATAACCAACACCGATGGCACAGTTAGATTGCCTTTCGAAAGCTTTGGAAGCAATTTCTTTGGATCCACTACAGAGTTTGGCTAGGGTTCAGCCTTACAATGTTAGAGTGCTAGGACTTTGCAACTATTTAGAGCTACTGCAATAGAGGCCCCTCCTAGAGTTCAAAGATCCTCGGGAAAGGAGAGGACCAAGATAGGAATAAATGGATTTGGTCGTATTGGGAAGCTGAAAGATCAAGTGAGTCAGAGGAAACGACAACGACTAAGGAGGAAACCTAAGAGTCGGTGTAAGCGGAAACGAATGGACAAAGGCATGGGAATGTATAAAACAGTAGAAATAGAGAACTGTTGGTGCGGTTATGGTGGTGAAGAACCCGAGGGTGAGATAGTAGAAGCAGCAGAGGCAAAAGACGCAGAAAAAGCAGTGGAGGCTGTAGAGGCAGCAAAAGTAGTAGAGGCAGGAGAGCAAGAGTGAGACAAACTCAGTTGAATAGAGTGCAACAACATACCTATTTATACCAAGGTTGGGTTGGAGCCTCAAAAATGAATAGGACTGAAGTCATTGGGGTAGGTTCTCCTAAGTGCAGAACCACTGCAAAACAGAGTTGGTGCTCTGGAGGTTGGAGCCTCACTGAAGTCCAAGTTGGAGCTTGGAAACTATTCACAATCTGATTTATACTTATATTGTATTTATTTCTTTGCACTGTCTTGAGTTTTAATAAAAGCATTAAATTCAGTTGTTGATTTATCTGTTCTGTGTATACATATACATATCTATATAGGTTGTTGGTAATCACTAGAACAATTAAAAAATAAATAGTAAGAGATACTGATTCACCCCCCCCCTTAGTATTTCCAACAATTGGTATCAGAGCAGGCTTCTTCATACTAGCCTAACAGCTTGAAGAAGGATCTACAGCCATGATGAGAAATAATGAAGCATCAGGAAGAGCTCCTTTGTTCGATGGCACTAACTTTGGTTTCTAGAAGAAAAGAATGACCTACTACTTAATGTCCCTTGGACCTGAAGTCTGGCATTTTGTTCAAAATGAATACAAAACTACTTCCACTCTTCCAACAGACCAAGACGAGAGGAAAGCCTACATCACAAATGCAAAGGCCATGAACTCCATCACTAGTGGAATCACTGATTCCGAGTTTACAAAAATCATGCACTGTACCTGTGCCAAAGAAATGTGGGAGAAGCTAGTTGGATTGTATGATGGAGACTCAAAAGTCAAAAAGGCAAAGCTTCAAACTCACAGAAGACAATTTGAAAGTTTGAGGATGGAAGATGAAGAAGATATTGCAGCATACCTCCTCCGAGTCGCTGAAGTGGTAAATTCCCTGAAAGGATTGGACGAAAAAGTGGAAGAAAGTACCATTGTTCAAAAGGTATTAAGGTCTCTTCCAGACAGATTTGACTCCAAAATAAGCGCTATAGAAGAAGCAAAGGATCTAGATACCCTCAAAATGGATGAACTCCATGGAATTCTCACTGCCTATGAAATGAGGAAAGGTGGCCCAAGCTCCAAAGATGCAACATTCAAGGCCTCAAAGTCAAAGAAGGGGAAAGAAAGGAATGACTGTAGTGATGAGTCAGATGTGGAATCCGAATTGGCTCAATTTGTACGAAAGTTGAAGAGAGGATCTAAGATTAAAGGCAAGTATCCTCTTATCTGTTTTAAATGTGGTAAAATAGGTCATTATGCAGCAAAATGTCCTCATAAACATGACAGTGATGATGAAGGAAATTCTAAAAGAATGGCACATAAAAAGAAAGGGTTCAATAAGAAAAACTTCTTCTCCAAGCAAGATGAGTCTGATGAGGATGAGTTTATGGTCATCAAAAATAAATCAGATGAGGAAAGTGATCATGATGAAAGCCAAGAAGCATTATTCATGGCACTCACAGATGATGATGACTCAGGGCTAGAAGGAAATGTAGATGAACTGTTAATAAGTGCCATTGAAGAAAATGAGAAACTATGGAACAAAATCATTTCTCTCAAAGTGGAAAACGAGGAAATAAGAAGGAGAGAAGATATCTTGGAAGCAAAGCTTAAAGAAAAGGAAGAGACTTGTGAAGAACGTGAGGCTGAAATAGTGTCTCTGAGAAAGGAGTTGGAGCAAATTAAAAAGGGCTGTAAAAGCTCTCAAATACTTGAGACTATTCTGAAAAATCAAAAACCTCAACATGAAAAGTCTAGAATAGGTTTCAAAGGAGAATCCTCAAGCACTAAGAATAATGCAAAAAGCTATGCCGATGCACTTTCCTGCAATCCAAAATATGAAAAAGTATGTTATCAAAAGTGTATCCCAGATCCCAAGAATGAAGAGAGAATTACTGCAAAGAAGAATGTGGAGTCGAATCATGGACACTACAGCAAATACAAACCTGTACTCCACCAAGGGCCCATCGCAAATCCAAAGAACGAGGGAGGAGTAATTACTAGGAAGGAAATCGACTCAAACCGTGGTTGCTTCAACAAGTACAAAACCATCTTTCTTCGACACTGCTTTCACTGTAAAAAATTCGGTCATCAAACTAGACATTGTATGGCTTGCAGAAGTGAAAAGACAAAGATAAAGGACCGAATAATCAACTCGTATGCCCCCAAAAGGCAGGGCCAAAGCAAATCGTTCAATTCATTTGTTCCCTTGACCAAATTTGATTTGATTTTCTCTTTCTGCTACAATAATGGACACTATGAACAAGACTGCCCACTCAAAGGAAGAAAGACGAGTAGCAAGAACTCCAGCATGGACAAATGCGGCCTGGCTCTATATGCTCAAAATAATGAAAACCAGTGGTTTATAGATAGTGGGTGCTCCAAACACATGACATGAGACAGAAGGAAGTTTGTCTCACTGAGTAAAAAGGAAGGGAATGTGTCCTTTGGAAGCGGATCAGGCAGAATTGTAGGAAAAGGAATAGTTACTCTGATCAATGGAAAAGGAAAAGGTCAAGATGCTCTGCTAGTTGACGGGCTCAAGCACAACCTCCTGAGTGTCAGCCAAATTTGTGATCAAGGACATAAGATCATTTTCAGCACCAAAGACTGTGAAACAAGGAATTCTGCCTCATGGAAACTTGTGGCAAAAGGGGTGAGAACATCAGACAATATTTACATTCTGAACAAGATTCAAGAAAATAAATGCTACTTAAGTCAGACAGATGAGAGTTGGCTGTGGCACAAGTGACTTGGACATACAAGCTTCAAAAATCTGATCAATATTAGCAAGATCAAAGCTATACGACACATCCCAAGGCTGTCCAAACCAAATCAAGTAGTGTGTAGTCCATGTCAACATGGAAAGTAGACCAGAACCAGCCACAAGACAAAAGAGCTCTATACATCGAAGCCCTTGGAGATCATCCATGCCGATGTGTGTGGGCCAAATAGAAATCAAGCACTCCAAGGAGAAAGGTACTTTGTGTTATTTGTTGATGATTATACTAGAATGATGTGGATATATTTCATAAAGTATAAATCTGAAACTTTTGAATGTTTTAAGAATCTAAAAGCCCTTTTAGAAAATGAAAAAGATTCAAAAATTAAGTGCCTCAGAACAGACAGAGGAAGAGAATTCACATCAAACGAGTTTAGTGAGTTCTGTAATATTCATGGAATTAAAAGGGAATTCTCGGCTACCAAAACACCTCAGCAAAATGGGGTAGTTGAAAGAAGAAACTGAATAGTCCAAGAAATAGCAAGAACTATGCTATTAGCAGCATACGTACAACCTAAATTCTGGAGAGAAGCAGTAGGAACAACTGTCTATACACTGAATCGAACTCAATTAAGACCAAATTGTGAAAAAAATCCTTATGAGCTATGGAAAGGAAGACCTGCTTCGGTGAAGCACTTCAAGATCTTTGGAAGCAAGTGCTTCATAAAAATAAATGATGGTTCACCAGGAAAGTTTGATTCTCGGGTTGATGAAGGGATATTTCTTTGATACTCTACATGGAGTAAGGCTTACAAGTGCTACAATTATCGACTGAAGAAAATAGTGGAAAGCATTGATGTAAAGGTTGATGAAGATCTTCCAGTAAAGGAAAGTGAAGAACATGAAGATGAATCTCTCATTGAAGAAGAAGAACCTAAAGAAGAAGAAATAGATGAGGAAGAAGAAGAGGAAAGAGAACCAACTAATACCCCTTCTAAGACGAAGTATGTCCAAAGACACCATCCAGAAGAGTAGATCATTAGCGATAAAGATGAAGGTGTGCAGACCAGAAGAAGGATAACAATTACACCCAAGGGAAAAGTCATTGCCCTCCTATCTATGATAGAACCAGAAACATTTGTAGAAGCAAGTAAGGATCCTCATTGGGTAAAAGCCATGGAAGAAGAAATGACCCAAATTGAGAAGAACAAGACATGGGAGCTGGTACCTCGTCCAAAGGACAAAAACATAATAGGAACCAAATGGGTGTTCAAAAATAAAATGAATGAGGAGGGACAAGTTATCAGAAATAAGGCAAGACTTTTAAGTTGAAAAAGGCTTTATATGGGTTGAAACAAGCTCGTAGAGCTTGGTATGCAAGACTGGATCACTATCTACAACAACAAGGCTTCAAAAAGGGAGTGGCTGGAAGCAATCTATACATAAATACAGATCAAGGTAAGGTATTAGTTTCTCTTGTTTATGTCGATGATCTGATTTTTGCTAGTAATAATGATGAAATGAGCCATGAATTTTCTCAAAACATGTCAAAAGAGTTTGAGATGTCAATGATAGGAGCGCTGTCCCACTTCCTTGGACTTCAAATATCTCAAACTAGAGTGGGATTGTATATATATCAAACCAAATATCTGAAAGACATGCTCAAAAAATATGGAATGGAGGATTGTTCACCCATGAGCACACCTATGACCAAAAACTGCAAACTGAGCAAAGATGATGACTCCCCTCTAGTAGATGCAACCCATTACAAGTCAATGATTGGAGCCCTTCTATACTTAACAACTACACGACCAGACATAATGCAAGCAGTAGGAATGGTGGGAAGATTTCAATCTGCTCCCAAACAATACCATTTATTAGCTGTAAAAATAATTCTCAGATATCTAAAGGGAACTTCTGATTTCGGTCTTTGGTACCCAAAGGACTCAACACTGACTGTAACTACATACACCGATGCTGATTGGGCTAGAAGTATAGATGATTGGAAAAGCACTAGTGGAAATGCATTCTTCCTAGGAGACTGTTTGGTATCCTGGCTCAGCAAAAAACAGCCATCCATATGATTATCCACAGCCGAAGCTGAGTATATTGCTGTAGCAGACTATCATTCTCAGATACTATGGATGAAGGAAGCGCTAAAAGATCTCGACATATGTACAGATCAACCAATTTCCATCTATTGTGACAATAGAAGTGCTATCAGTCTCAGTAAAAATCCCGTGATGCACTCAAGAACCAAACACATACCAATCAAGTATCATTTCCTCCGTGAACAAGTAGCTGAACAAAACATCGTCCTAGAATATATCAGTAATAAGGAGCAGATAGCTGATATTTTCACAAAACCTCTTCCTCGAGAAGCATTCAAACATCTGCGTCAAAAGATGGGGGTTATTTCTTTATTATCACTCAAGTTCATTCATAAAGAAGTAGCAGGATAGGGGGAGTAGTTTGACAGGGGGAGTCCATATGCATCCCTTTGCCATTGATGTCAAAGGGAGATAAAGTAGATTAATATTGCCATCAATAACAAAGGGGGAGATTGTTGGACACAGATTGTCATTGATGCCAATATGGCAATATTCGAGGACCAGAAAGAGACGAGAGGAGCAAACAGAGCCGAAGAAGAGGAGCACACAAAGCCATCGGAGCAGGTGGACAGCGAAGCAGGGGAGCTCTGCGATTCTTTTTTGGTGGGAAGCTGAAGTTGCTTATTCGCGTTTTTGATTCAGGAATACTTGGTTTTTAGAAAACCATGGGTAAAGAGAAGACCCACATCAATATTGTGGTCATAGGACATGTCGACTCTGGTAAGTCCACCACTACTGATCATCTTATTTACAAGCTTGGCGGTATCGACCAGCGTGTGATTGAGCATTTTGAGAAGGAAGCTGCGGAAATGAACAAAAGGTCATTCAAGTATGCCTGGGTTCTTGACAAGCTTAAGGCTGAGCGCGAGCGTGGTATTACTATTGACATTTCTCTCTGGAAGTTTGAGACAACCAAGTATTATTGTACCGTCATTGATACACCAGGCCATCGTGACTTTATCAAGAACCTGGTTACGGGTACATCACAGGCCGATTGTGTTGTTTTGATTATTGATTCTACCACCGGAGGTTTTGAAGCGGGTATTTCGAAGGATGGATGGCAGATACAACACGACGGGCAGATCCAACGGTCGCGAGCAATAACGATGCACGCAGGTTAACGAGCGAGAGGGGTGTACTAAAAGGCAGTTTTGCGGGCTAGCGGTATCCCCCGCACCACCCACGGGAGGATGGAAGTATCTATATATGGCCGCGTGATCCAGTCACAATACCACGCATGGCTGATGAAAATCGCCGCCCCTGCAGGTTAACGCGATCGGGGCTTGCGACTGTTGTTTGATTGTGTGACAGATGGTTAGATGGCGAGGAATAAGCACGATGTTTAACGTGCGAGCAAAAAGGACTGTGACCATTGGATCACGATGATCAACGGCTACGATTGCGAATGCAGCAGAGGCTAATATGGGCGTGATTACATGGGTTTTTGAATAAAATAGAAACGGCGGGGCAAAAGGGTGTTTCTAAACTTTTATATTAGTTTTCTTAGATTTCGTTCCTTTGGTTTTCGGATCGAAATGGAAATGGTGGCTTCCACCATGATGATATCGTATGTTACGACAAGATCGTTTCATGAAAATCATCATCCTTCTGTGGTGGTTGATGCACAGATCTAATCGAAGATAACCAGCACCTATGGCACAGTTAGATTGCCTTTCGGAAGCTTTGGAAGCAATTTCTTCGAATCCACTGCAGAGTTTGGCCAGGGTTCAGCCTTACAATGTCAGAGTGCTAGGAATTTGCAACCAGTTAGAGCTACTACAACAGAGGTCCCTCCTAGAGTTCAAAGATCCTCGGGAAAGGAGAGAACCAAGATAGGAATAAATGGATTTGGTCGTATTGGGAAGCTGAAAGATCAAGCGAGTCAGAGGAAACAATAGCGACTGAGGAGGAAGCCTAAGAGTCGGTGTAAGACGAAACGAATGGACAAAGGCATGGGAATGTATAAAACAGTAGAAACAGAGAATTGTTGGTGCGGTTATGGTGGTGAAGAACCCGAGGGTGAGATAGTAGAAGCAGCAGAGGCTGTAGAGGCAGAAAAAGCAGCAGAGGCTGTAGAGGCAGCAGGAGTAGCAGAGGTAGGAGAGCAGGAGCGAGACAACCTCAGCTGAATAGAGTGCAGCAGCATACCTATTTACACCAAGGTTGGGTTGGAGCCCAAGAGGTTGGAGCCTCAGAATTGAACGGGACTGAAGTCATTGGGATAGGTGCTCCTAAGTGCAGAACCACTACAAAATAGAGTTGGTGCTCTGGAGGTTGGAGCCTCACTGAAGTCCAAGTTGGAGCTTGGCAACTATTCATAATCTGATTTATACTTATATTGTATTTATTTCTTTGCATTGTCTTGAGTTTTAATAAAAGCATTAAATTCAACTGTTGATTTCTGTGTTCTGTGTATACATATACATATCTATATAGGTTGTTGGCAATCACTAGAACAATTAAAAAATAAATAGTAAGAAATACTGATTCACCCCCCCTCTCAGTATTTCCAACATTCAGAACTAAGGTTAACTTTCACGTTTCTCGAGCAATCTATCTGGCATCACGCGCATCTGGAAGATTTCGGGAGGTGTACTAGCACGAAAGTTATGTAAAAAACGGACCCGATAGAATTATCAATTACGGTTTTTTATGCTCATTGGGTCCAATTTGCTTGTTAAACAGTGTGCTTCTTGGCCACCCGAAATGTCTCTCTTCCATTGGATCTTTGGCCTCGGATCTAATGGTTAGTTGTTTGTTAAGACATTGTACAATACTTCTTTTTCCAATTGAATAGAAGGTTTTGCTCTTGCCTTAGAAAAAACAAAAACAAAAAGACAAACTACTGATGCTAATGACTACTAAGTCTAATTGATATAACTAATTATGCAATGTCAAAGTTCCATAATGAAAGATACATACATGTCAAAACTAAATTATGCAACAAAAACGAAAATAACTAAAATAAATAATATTAATATAATTCATAACTCACAATTTCATGCATGAAGGAATTTGGTACCTTTTCCCTTTCTTGCTTGCTCAAAAAATAATTACATTCCTATTTATACTTAGAGAAAGGGAGATCAATAATTCTCAAAAACTAATTCCTCTCCTAGATTTTTGGAAGAAGTTGAGAAAAAATTCTCTTTTTAGGAATTGTTGTAGCAAACAACAACCCCATTTATTTTTCTACATAATAATAATGGGGACTTTTTTTTCAAGTGAATAATTTAAGCTTTAAATAAGCACTTAGAGCTTTAATTAGGCATTAAAATAATAAAATGTGTTTCTAAAAAGAACCACCGTAGCCTTAATCAAATTCTTCAAAACCTTTGAAAAAGTACAATTTTTTCTAAGTTACATGGGTACCCAGAACCCTAGAACACCAAAGCTCTTAAAAAATTAAATTCTAAAACTTTTCGGGCGCGCAAGTATTTGGGCTCCACATCATCACTTTTATGAAACAATGCATTCAGCAAGTTTTCTCACACTCCCACTCGTTCAATAATATTTCATTATAAAGAAAAGTCGCCCATTTCCGCTTTTACGATCACTCTGCACGAAGGACCCGCAACCTTGGAAGCCTGTAACAATTTCAAAATTAAATTTGCAATACCTTACGGGTATTCAGTCACTCGAGTTCCACGTCACCCTACTGTTCTCATAATTAATATGGCCCGCTTTCCCCGTTCAAACACATTTTTCGCTTTATTTTATGATTTGTGGTCCCTTTCAGCTCTAATGTCCCGCCTGCACTGAAACCCATAAAAATTTATAATTACCAATTTATAAAGACTTATGGGAATCTAGGTTTCTGGTATTCCCTCTCTTATTAGTCCCTGCCCTCCAGGCATGGACTGACTATAGTAATCGTTCGCGACAGATATAGCATTAGTTGACCTGTTTTTAGTCCCCGGTCATCAGCAATTAACCAAAGTTTTATTCCCGATCTTGATTTTTCATCTTATTTGGCCTCTTTCCAAAAAACTGAAGCTAGACGTAAAAAACCGAGGTGAAAAGAATAGGTTATATTTTTGTTTGTCCGATATTTTCAAATTGTCAGTCCCTGCAACCTAAACTAATGCTAGCATTACTGGACAACATTAAATGTTATCTCAGCATCCACGGACACCTTGGTATATACCAAGTAGGCCTAAGCATATTGGCAGGTGTGCATGCAGGCACGGCAGGTGTGCATGCATGGGGAGGTGTCATGTTTCGCTGGCCTGCCTTAGTTCTGGCGGTGGTCTTCCATGTTTTAAACCTGATCTTCTGTGTACAAAGGGTTGATAAAAGCAATGATTCATCTCATCCCTTACTTGCGAACCAGAACTGTAAGCTCGTGAAGGGCAAGCCAGTTTATGAAGCCAGTAACAGCCAGAACTGAAAGCAGAATGTAATAGCTCGAACAGCTTGGTACATGTTTCATACCCAATTCTATTTCTTCGCTGGCCTGCCTTAGTTCTGGCGGTGGTCTTCTGTGTTTTAAACCTGATCTTCTGTTTATGAAGGGTTGATAAAAGCAATGATTCATCTCATCCCTTACTTGCGAACCAGAACTGTAAGCTCGTGAAGGGCAAGCTAGTTTATGAAGCCAGTAACAGCCAGAACTGAAAGCAGAATGTAATAGCTCGAACAACTTGGTACATGTTTCATACCCAATTCTATTTCTTTAGAAATTTTATCTTAGAGAAATTTTATCTTAGTTACGCAATTAGCATAGCTTTGATTGGAGGCCATGGTTTGCTCTGCTATCTGCCAAGCACTTATCACCTTGGTATCTTGCCAACCCAGATTTCCTTTGTAGTATAACTTTCTTTCTTTGTTATAATGCCTTGCGTCCATGCATCCTCTTGCAAAGCCAGATCCAAGGCACGTTGCTTGCATTCTGCAGATGTTTCAGGTAAAAAGTAGCATGACCAGTGGGAGCGAACAGAACCTGTGAAAGAAGGAGGAAGGCATCCATGTTATAGAATTGACTATGACAGAAATAAATGTGAAAATATATTTCAATCTCACAAATTTCGCTTATTGTCTATTTATACAAGTTTCTGATTTTCTCCTTAAAATCTAGTTTAATGAAAAGCTTAGAACTTGGCCTCAGAACTAAAAATAGGTCCCTTACCATTAATATGAATAGCTACTTAATAGTAATAGGGCCCTCTATTAGGCCTCTGGTGTTACTCTTCGGTCACTGATGACACGTCCAATTTTACATCATTTTTCCTATATACTATTTCGCTTGTTGTTTATATATCTGAATTGAAAGAACTACCTATACAGAACAATTTCACCTTGTGCCCTGATTGCTGTAGACGACCAGATATCGCCGTCTCATGCTGTCGATGAGATGCAGACCATCCTTCAGAGACAACACTGAAATTTCAGGAAAACTGGATCATTTCAGCACTTGCATGTTGCGTGATTCAAATTCAAAGTTTAACAATGTTATTAACAAACGTTAGAAGAAAATTACACTTACAATATAGCGTGCAGTGAGCAGCAATGCTAAGAAAAATAGTCATAGCTGAACTCATATGCCAGAGAAAAGAAACAAAAGCATTAAACCATTACTTTCATTCACAGAGTCACCATAATAATTGAAATATCTAGGTACAGAGATAGGCAAAAGATGTTCGTTCACAGCAAAATAAAATGGAACTCAGAAATGAGTTAACCCCATACTATTTAGCAAACTGTACCACTTCTGCTCAGACAAAGGGCTATTTAACCATTAAAAATTGAGATACCGAAAACTACAGATCAATCCACAGCTGTGGAGGTAGTAGCAATTAAACAATCTGGTAACCATAAGTCCATTTACAAAGACAAACTATTGACGAAAGGACTCAAAACAAGTTCCACAAAGCATGATTAAACCCTGTAAAAGATACGGCAGAGGCTTGTATCTGAGCCATTAAGCTAACAATGTTTCAGAAACCCCGGAAAAGGAGATGGGACCGATGGAAGGAAAAGCCCAAAGGAAATCGTCTCTGAGCCAGAGAAGTCAGAACCTTGAAAAGGGCATGCCTGATCAGCATAGGCGTATTTGCTCGAACCCCTATCCAGGTAGTTCATACAAGAATTTGAAATGAGAAAAACCTGCAAAATACGTAAGGGGGAAAAACCGTTAACTTCAAACTTGGAAAAACCTAAAACTGTTAAATACGTAAAGTGACTGAACTCTTAGCTGCTAAATGGGCCAGATATGTGCCGAAATCCAGCTACGCTATCCTTGCAGCATGTATTCCAGATCTTCGCAGCAGAGTCTTTCAGGGGTAAATAACCAGCGACGCTATCCTTCGAGCTTCCTTCATTCAAGTTAAAATGAATAGCAGCATTCCCTCAGCTCATGCTCGCTGCTACTGCAGGTACTAACCAAGCTTCTAAGTTTTTTCGCTCAGCTATCCAACATGCACTTGTCACCGTTGTCCTGCGGTTCAGCCACGTTTCTATCATGCATTATGCGTTATGTTCAATCACCTCGCTTGTTATGTTCAAACAGGTTTCCGTGGCGCTAGGTTTGTCTCTGGTGGTCGGGCCGATAACCCTGCTGGCCTTCTCTTAATAAAAAAATTATTATAACCCCTGTTTGCCAAAAAAACAATTGATAATGACTCATTTATTTATGCTTTGCTGTCATATTAAACTGTTGATATTAAAAAAAGCATCCACCATGACATGATAAAGTAGCTTCACGATAAGTAAGAGGCTTTTTGGTGTTCAGGTATTTCGATAAAATCTTAAATGTTCATTGCGATGGTAATTGTTTGAGATGAAACCATGACCAGATCGAAAAAGTACAACTATCAGTTTGAATTATTATAACCCCTGTTTTCCAATAAAATAATTGACAATGACTCATTTATTTATGCTTTGCTGTCATATTAAACTGTTGATATTAAAAAAAGCATCCACCATGACATGATAAAGTAGCTTCACGATAAGTATAAGCGCAATGATTTTATGGTATCATGTGCGGCAGAATTCGTTGACGTTTGGAACAATATATCTGATCTGGTTAGTTAAAAATTTCAGCAATATCTACGAACTAAATTTCAGATGGACGGTTGACAACATTCTGAGTGTTTTCTTTACAGGAAGCCATCTTCCCCATTTATTAAGATTCAGGGCAATTAAAGTCATACCTGATTTTCTCGGCGGGATTCAAGTGTACTAGTCCATCTCATTCATTTGGACTGGTTGGTACTAGTTCATTTACTTCGGAATAAGATATAAAGCACAACGGTGTGCTTCTATGGTCAAACTCAGTCACTATCATCTCTGTGAACAAATGGTAAAATCCAAAGGCAAGTGGACTAATATGAGAGCACGCTACACATCAAACGTGAAACATCGGATCATTCTCAACCTTGTTCTGGCAGAGCTACTTTTGAAAGTCACTATTATGTGACTTTTGTTCTGTCATTAATGGCCAGTCAGTCACCGGATAAAAGTATCGGTCAGTTATGTATGGTAAACCGTTCTGGCTTGGCTGTGGGTTTCTGGTGAAACTGCTTGGGGGCTCTGCTGATTATGCTGGTTCTGGATCAACTATAACTGATCAAACTGGATCAACAACTGCAACTGTCTTCAGCCAGTGTTCTCTAGCCTAGCCCTCGCCCTGTGTTCTCAAGCCTGTGGTTGTTCTTCAGCCCTGTGTTGTTATCAGCTCTCGTTCGGGTTCTGCTCAGACTCTGGGTGCCGCTACCCAATCATTCGATCACTTCCTAAACAGGCTCAACTTGATGCAGGGACTTGCTGCGTCGCAGCTGCCCTTGTTTAAACATCCCATGCCTCTATTGCCCAAATAATTAAAATCCATAAAAACTTTAATTAATTCTAATTCTGAATCCTTATGGTCTCTTTACCTCCCAATTTTTGACATGGCATGCATCATTTCCCCCCCTGACTATTTCTTTTCCAATTAATTTAATGCTTTCATTTATGATTTGCGTTGGCACAATTATGGTTTAAAATTAGTTTATTTAACGTGTTTGAACTGTCATTTTACAATTTTATTTTATTGTTCCCTGTAATAGGTCTTCTCTGAAAACTCTTCTTCTCTTCTTATAGTAAATCTATGATTCCTATCACCAATATGAAATGAAGATGACTAAGGAAACAGAGAAGGCTCTCATGCAACAACCTACTGGTCCATTCAAAGAGACAACAGACGAAAAGCATTCGGGTGCAATATGTTCTCAGATACAATTTGTACTAGATATTCAAGGCATTTTTCATGTGGAAACATCTACAAATTTTTCGAGGATGAAGATCCTCAGGTCACAGTGAGGACAGTCGTATTTGATGACGAATCGACAACCTTAGAAACAACCCCTAAAGATGCAACAAATTCCTTCTTGCACAAAATTGGAGCGAGGCCCGGGCTTTTTCCATACATAGATATGGTCATATGGGTAGTGTAAAATGTGAATATTACCAAGTAGATGTTTCATACATATAAAAGCACCATGATTGGCTCATTATCAGCAAAGGACCTTCAAGCCATGTACTATTTGCCAGAATTGCAATGCATTTTCAACAAGCAATATGTACAAGACTTCATCAAGAAGCACAGGGAACTAGATGAGTCTATAAGGGAGTGGAGGAAGGAACCAAATAAACATAAAGCTGAGGAGGATGGTAAGTAATCAATAGACTCACTTGCTACTCCTTTTAGTCAGATTGCCACTATTCTTTTCAGATTGCATGCATATCCCAACATTTTTGAATTTCCTGATACTTGGGTTTCCTTAATTTATGGGGCATATGAGGGTTATATTTTTTATTGGACCATATTACCCAATAACCTAGCCAAGCACTTTCTAGATTTCCACACCTCCTGCAGTGTTTCTGAGAACAAAATCTCCCCATTTTACATGTTAGCCTACATTATGGATTGTTTATGCCTTTCTCTTGATTTCCTAATTATGGGACGGAAATGGACACATTCCGATCCTCTTTCAATTCATATTTATCATAATGTGCTTTGGGAGTCCAATTATTTTGACCATTTTATCAAAATTTTCCACCGATTCATCATCCCTATCTATGAAATCATATTTGAAACCAAGCCTCCCAAAATGATCCCAGAAGCCATGGAAAACCTCAAGAAGATTGGGAATTGGTTCGATGAAGAATTATTTACATATATCATAGTTTTGGGTTGCTACACGACACCCCATGTCTTGCCTCTTTACATTCATGACAAGCTTCTATGTAGGGAAGTAGCTTACAAGACAATATGCCATGGAATCACCAAGGCATTGAAAGACATTAACAAAAATGTTTGGCCTCAATTTCCTCTATCTTTCAGTATTTTATCCATGGAAAATTATGGCCATGCAAAGAAAGAGTTGTGACCTATTAAAGCATTGAAGTTGGCCACCATCCTGGATAAGGAATATGATCCTAGCAGAGTAACAAAACATCTTTCCTTAGCCTCTGGTATAAGAAAGTATCTTCACGAGGAACATAAATTTGATGATTTATTTGTTGAAGCATCCTCATATAATACAGTCTTGATTAGTGTGGATGAATCATTGTCAGTGAAGGAGTGAGAATAGTTTTTCACTTTCAAAAATTCAAGATTAGCTCCTCTGCCTATGGACTTATTGCAACTTCCTTTAGAAAAATGTCCATCTCTGGAAAACACAAAGGTTTATACTCAAAAAGAGGTTTCCTCTGAATTCTAGCAAGTAGGAACATTAAGTTCTTCATCCCCTAATGAAAAGGTTCATATAGTAGATCCAAGGATGGAAAGGGTTTGACAAGAGTTGGTTCAGATCCCGAAACAACCAAAGCAAGGGAACAAGAAAATGTGATCCTAGGAGGAGAGACCAATTCTAAACAGAAAAATTTGTAGAGTAATCCCTCTACTATGCAAAATAACATGCTAGAGCAGACAATATCTGAGAAGACACCAGTGGCCACTCAGCCTGAGGTAGAGATTTTTCCTACTAATCCTACTTTTGAAATCTTCTTCAATATTGAGGATATTCCTCCCATGGATATATTTTATAGCCTAATGCACAAATTTGTAGTCAAGAAGGAAAAAATAAGAGGACAAGATCAATCCCAGGCTTTAGTCCCAGGAAAATCCCCTCAAGCCATTTCTCTTGAAGTCCTCTGGAAATGATCATCGGCTGCCCCTGCTGATGAGCTTGGGAAATTAATTCAGTTTACAAGTTCCTATGCCTCTACAACCATTAATAAAGCAATAAAGGTGCAAGAATTTTTGAGAGAAAAATATGAAAAGATAGCCACCATTGAGCAGGGATTCATGAAATAAAAGGAGAAATTTAAAGCACACTAGCAAATATAGTTGAATTAGAAGGATATCACATTGCTAAAATTGAAAAAGTAGTTTAGTGCCCTTCAAATTCAACATGCAGAAGAAATAAAATCAAAGGATGGATAACTTAGAGATTCACAAAAAAAATTAGAGCAATTGCAGGCCGAGACCCCGTATCTAGCCAAATTTAAACAAGAAGCTTATGAGCTTAATGCTAAGCTCCAAAAGCAAAATAACTCTTTTGTGAGAAGTTGGGTTTGATTCAGATTCAATGCAAGCTGGGGAATACATTAACTGATGATTTAGTGGATATGGTAACATATTATGATGAGACCAAAAAGACCTCAATGAGCTATTGAAATGGTAGAACAGTACCGAGGGAATGAAATATGACTTTCCCAAAATTGATGAAATGCAAAATTCATCATTTTCAAAGGTTGAAAATTCAAGATTTGTTTGGTGGAGAAACTAACCAATGATGCACGAGTTATCAAATTCCATGTTTGAATCCATCAATTATTCATTTCTTGAATCAAATCTAATTCCTAGTTGTCCAGAAGATTCCTTGCCATATATAGACATATTGCTAAAATATTGGCTTGAGGAGGGATCATAATTTGTTAAAAGAATTGACCAATTAACTAAGGTTAAAATTGAAATTAATTAGAAATTCTTAGTCAAGCCTCATAGTCATTGGATGGTTCTAAAGGAACTCTCATATAATTCCATCCAAATGTTGCCACCTTTGAGAGCATCTATCTTCAGCTACCAAATGGACATCACACCTCGATCTCCTCTAGAGCTTGTATTGATAAGTCATCATATTGGCCCATGATATTGTAACAAAGCCTATTTATAGCTTAATAATATTCATGGTAAAGTGGAAATGAATATCCATGGTTAAGAATCTTGTTACATTTTTTTTTAAATGCATATATTTGTTTTATATATTAATTCTTTCAATAATAATAATAATAATAATAATAATTGATGTTATAATTGATTTATTTTTTATGAATTTTTAATTTTAGCAACATGAGATATATCATAAAGTAAATTATTCAATATTGTCAAATATATCATATCTCATGTACCTCTAAGGGTACAAAGGCCCCCAAGATTTCAAAATCCAAGTGACCTAGTAATGGAAGAAAGAGAAGTACAAGAAAGAAATGTGGATTCACCTCAAATTCTTATAGATGAACATTTGACCACCTTAGAGTCTAGAAAAATGGGAGATATCCAATTGTTCTCATTAGAAGAAGAGCTTAGATAGGAAATCCAAGAGCTCATAGTGAAAGACAACATTATTCAAACAAGAAATTAGTTGACTAAGACAAAATCAAAGGGTCCATAAAAACACAACAAGACAAGGAATCAAGGAGAATCATCAACCATTAATACATATGGGTGAAAAAATCAATGCTTTACTCCAAGAGTACTGAGTAAATTAAAGTTTTAGAATCACAAATGAAATGATTTCCCCAAATTAGCTCTCTACGAGAATCAACAAATAATTAACAGGTTTGATGCTTCAAATAAATTTCAGTACCCAAAGCACAATAAAAAAATCCTATTACTTAATCATAAAAATAAAATGTATTCATCCATAAGGGACTCAAATGGGGATCCTGTGGACCAAGAATAATCATAGAGGTGCCTCGAAAAAAGAGAGAAAATACAATCAATCATAGGATTTAGAAAACATGTAATAGTTCAATAAAGTCAAAATAATCAAATACTAAGAAGATGGTAGAGAACTACTTCAAAGTAAAATAAACACTCACAAAATTGTAGAAGGAATACAAGTGGAATGAACCCTCCCATGTAGCTATGGTAGAAGAAGTTAAATAGAATCGGCTCCTCAACTTTTTCATTATCCTAACTGCTCAGGTAGTTATTTTGGATCAACGAATTCATTCATGAATTTCTTGAGCCATTCTCCAATGTCTTTTTTCATAGGTGGGATAGGTATATATTGCTTTACTCTCAAGGTAAATATTTCATCGTCTATTTCTTTGGCATCTGACTATAGTTGTGTAATGTTAAACATTTGGTCATTATTATCATTGACAATCGTAGCTAGTCACTTGTTGATTTGAGCTTCAAGAAATTTGGCTAGATTGTCGAAGTTTCCCCCAAATGAAACTCTAATAGTGTTATATTTTTCTTTTAAAACATCCTTAGGGATAATCATAGTCCCTAATCATTCAAGTGACTTTAAGGTATTCAACACTTTTAATGGCTTTAAATAAGTTGCCACTTTCATGGCCATCAGTGATCAAACATTCAACAAGGTCCTTTTTAAACATTTTAAACCTAGCAAACCATCCTACTTTGATTTGTGTAATTTTTTTTTATTTTTTTTTGGGTGGGCAGGGGGTGGGGTGGGGGTGGGTAGACCTTCTTGATGCCTCTAAAGTTAACTAAGAGAGTTAATTTTATTGAAAATTTATTCAAATATTCTTCAACAAGTTATTGACCATATTCTAGGTGATCCCTCAATAGATACTCAACAAAAGATTTAATTGAAGAGTGTTTGGAGTCTTGCATGGAGAATTTCCTTATTGACGTTTTACGATAAGTATCACCACCCATAATTAGGAGATCCATAGAAGAACCTTGGATTTATATAGTTGACCAAATATGTAAATAAACAGTAATTAATCTATAATGTTATGTAAATAAATAGTAATTAATCTATGATGTTATGTAAATAAATAGTAATTAATCTATAATGTTAACATTATAGATTAATTACTATTTATTTACATATTTGGCCAGTTAAATAAATCCATGATTCTTCTATGGATCTCCTGATTATGGGTTGTGACACTTAGCCCGAAACATCATAAGAAAATTCTCCACACAGGACTCCAAACACTCTTCAAACCTGGGAAAACACAATAATTTTAATTCTTTGGGATAAATTTCTTAGTTATAGAAAAACTTACCAAGCTTCCTCTATGATTTCAAGTTTCTTATTAATATTCATAGTGACATATGATCTTATTTCTATTAACAACTATTCTACTTTCCTAATCATTTGGGGTGTGTTGGGTGTTGTTGTCACTTTTGCCACCCAAATGGATAATGGAGTCATAAATGGGGGTGTTGGATAAAAATCTTATTCAAGCCCATGTATTCTTCTATTCAATCTCAATTTTTTTTTCTTACTTTGTTACAGAATTAGTAAGATCATCCCCTTTGGTATGATGTGGTTTCAGAAGTATAGAAGATTCAATTTCTAAAACATCAATTTCACATTTTACTTGACTAGCTACTTTTTTCTTCTTTGTTTGCACCTTTTCGAATTGCATTTTTTTGGTAGGCTTATCATAATGGGTGTCCTGGATGGTCAATGATTTATCTTCAAATGAGGTAGGCTCTTTAAGAGCCAACTCTTCAATAATATTTTAAGCTTCAACCATTTTGGTCATCACCAATTCTAGGACTATAGTGTTTTCTACCACCATATCCATGGGTCCTTTTGCATTTTGCAACCATTTTTTACTCAAACTCTTGCTTTTAGATGATGTGACTACATGTAACTTCTAAAGAGAAACATGAGTGGGTGGATCCTCCTCATCACCATAACCGAAATTCTAGACATTCCTATCTCCTCTTAGCAAAATTCCTTTCCTTTTATTTTATGTAGAAAAGGAGCTTCGACCAATTTGGGATGATTGAGTGGGATGCAAACTGGTGGGCCTTTTCCCTCTTTTATTTATGTTTCATTTAGTGTTGGTGCTTTCTTTAGTAGTAACATCGTAGGCCAGGATAGTAATTCTAGGGATTTGGTTCTCTCCACTCTCTTCTACAATCCTTGTAAACAAATTGGTGTATCTCATAATTTCCAAATGACGAGAAAGGATGCCATCAAGGTTGAATCCTTGGATGGATTTAGATTCAGTCAAATTAAAATATTTAAACTATTCAATAAGTTTTATGAAATGGGAATAATTTCGCATATTAGCTTCTCCTACATTAAAATGGAGTGTAATGAATTGCCTTTTATTTTTCCTCTCAATTAAAACCAGTCATGGATAGTACTATATGCATAATTTGGAAACTAAGTATCTATCAAGGATGAAATTCATGAGAAATAAGGGTATTCCTTGAAATCCATATGTTTTAATGTGGGTTTTATCCTCTCACTCCTCATGTATCCCTTTTCTTATCAAAATGTCAAAAAATATGTTGCTTCATTGGAAATCCTCTTGCACTCTTTCCCTGTCAGCATATGATTAAATTCACGCAAAAAATGATCCTAAACTTGATAAATATGGAATGGGGCCTTATTCTTCCACAATATGGGATACCAAACTTGATTTGGATTTGTATCTATGTTCATATTATTTTTACAAGATAGTGAGTGGAAGATATTGCATGAAACTATCACCATAACTAGATTGGACATCATATAAAACTTCTAGGTCTTAGGGAAATTGACCAATTGATATGAAATATCATTGGAGATTACTTCCCCTCAATAAAAATATGTATCTCTTTTGAAATAAAAATAGATAATATATAGTACTAACCTAGGAAATGTTGCAGTTGATTCATGCCACATAACTTGGGCAAAATGTTGGGAGAAATCTTTTGTGGTTTAGAAAAAAAATAAAGATATATAAAGAAACAATATTTGATGGGATGGGTGCAAAAGGAAATGTAAATTATTTTAAAATATTCATCATTCACCTTATGAGTGTAGGAAAGAGTTGGATTCAATGAGATTGAGCTTTATATTTGGCTTGGGAAGATTCAGAATTCTTCTAAAGGCCTTGGGAGTAAGAAGTATTGGATTATTTTTTGAATTGGGTCAAATAGTTCTAGTCTTTGAATCAAAATTTCTTGCACACCAATTCACTATTTCATTGAATTCAGATAATTTTAGAACGCTTGCAAAATTTTCCAACCCCATGTTCAAAATTTTATTTCTCTATCTCTCTTTTGGACCAAGATTAAGTACCATTGACATGCAACAAACTAGTGAAATTTTTTCTTGTTTGGCCAATGAGTTAGTTGTGTCTCCAAAAATTGACTCATTTCTTCCTTTAGTTTCCATCCGAATCATTCGCTTGATGTATTCTAGAGATGCATGGAAAATCAATACTGCCTTAGTGGAAGTCTTAGCTATTAAATCCTTGAGTTATGGTAATATTTAATAGAGTAACATTTTCACATATCACCTTCACTAGGACATGTGAGAATGATAGTGGAAGTTAATAGCTTACAACCAATATTAAAGAAGTGTCTTAGAAATTAATTCACATAATACAATGTCAAGATACTAAGTTAAGTAATCCCCATAGTGTAAGGATGGTATGTGACACACAGATAATTCATGTAATATGATATCAAGGTGGAGGCTTATATGGTTGATGTACTATAATATTAAGAAATTTTTTTCACCTTGATGATCAAACTTCCTTAAATGAGCTTTAAATTAACCTTAAAAGGAGAAAACAAAATAAATTTTCACTAATTGTGGAATAGAAGTGAAGAGGTGATTTATGGCATGTTGTGTGGATATATAGTTGTGCAAGAGGAATTATTTTTTAAATACATGTGTGTGGAAGGATGGATGTGCGGGGGAATAATTGATGAATTTCTTTGCACGTGAATGAGAATAGATAACTGTTGAAAATGTAGAAACTTAATGTGGAGTGTGGGGATGTGCAAAGCGCGAGGTGAATTTTTTTTTCACATATTTGTCTTTAAAAATAACCAAGTCAAGGAAAACTTGGGGATAGGAAAAAAAATAGGAGTACCAAAATAAATCAACAACATCATAGAATTTCTCTACATTGGATCAACCATGCAACCTAAATAACATGGTAGCCACAAACTAAAAGGGAGTGATCATTAGATTTGTTGGATACTTCTCATTTAATCGAGACCTAACGCTTCCCTTGTTGATCCACGATGTGTTCAGTAGTTCTCTGGGGAAAATCTTGAAGTATGTTAGCCAATCCTTATCCAGTGTTATATCTTCCTCGGGAAGCTTGTAACACATCTAGATATTTGAGGTACTAAAGAGGAAAAAGGCTTCTCGTAACTATCCTTGATCATGGATTTTTTAGGGTCAAAATGTTTTATGATCCTCTCAGTTGACACCACACATGGAAAGACAAGAAGATGGGAAACGACCTTATGCATCCAATACCTTTTTAAATACTTGTACACTTTTGTATTTGGATCATATAGAGACAAGTTCTCTCTTTGGAAATATTGGAAAACCTATAGCCATGAACAAATGTTTACTGATCAATGAAGCATGGAGTGTTAAGGAACACAGGACCAAGTGAGATAGTGGGTGGCTCATCATCTAGGATATAAGTTATGGGATATTTGTAGGCCCTTTTCCATGATGCGTACATAGTTTCACTGCATGACCCATTAAAATAATAAAACCCTTTAGAAATATTAGCTCGTAAGCATTAAATCCAAGGAACATTGATGTTTGGGATTATGGATACTTATGTTTTCTACTATTTTATTATTCTTCTTCTAAACCAAGACAAAGTTCATAATTTTTTGTGGAGAGGGGAAGGAAAGACTGAAAATTGTTACTAGGGATATAAACATTATGAATTAAATTATAGCTCATGAAATCGAAATCTTAAGAAGATGGTTCCATATCACACCAAGAGATGCTTTTATACATTATAAAGGGAGAGGCAAGGGTTTTTGTGAGATAGATTCGTGTGTTGTGTTCTCTGGTGAGGAGTGACCATTGTGTTGGTGATTGAGACTAAGGACAAGCTTTAATGAAAGGATGGACTATGGGTGTAGAGATGATTTATGGGATAGAAAACCCTAGGTTATTGGGTGAGTTTGACTAGAGAATATGAAGTGATGAAAGGTGTAGGGGTAGCATCTATCAGGTTTTGAAGATTTTAAGGTTTAAATGGCATGTAGAGATTAACAAAGGATCCAAGAATTAATTTGTGGCTACTAGGGAGAAATCTCGAGGTCAATTAAAAAGAAACTAGGTGTGATTATCAAGTTGGATATTGTGAGGTCCTTCTCAAGTGATTTAGTGCATGGAGAGTAAAAAAAGGCTATGAATTGGTGGGAAATGTGATGGTCTGGCCATATACTTGGAAAGGAGAATTATATTCACTCAATCAATGGAGAGAAAGGGATAAGTGAGTTGTTTGAGAGTGAAAAGAAAATAAGTTGGGCCATTTATGGCGATGGGAATTTTATTTCACAAAATAAACAAATAGAATGACTCAAAAGCTATGTTGGAATGAATTGATCCATATTTGTTATTGTTTGACACTTAGAATTGATGAGGAGTGAGGAAGTGTTCTCTCCGGAAATTGATGCTTTCAATATTACAACAGGGTTAAAGAATTGGACTTTAGAGAAAATTAGGAGGGTGTTGTAACTTCCATAACAATGCATTGGAAGAACCTCTAATACTCCAAGTGTTGCCACAAATAAGTTACAAATCACCCATGATAAGTGTTCCCGTGGGATGTATTAATCTTTCCACTAGGGTACCACTTCATATATACATGGAATGTTGAGCTACATAACCTTCCCTTTCTCGATCTTGGTTTAATATTGAGGAATGAATAGGAGGGTATAGCATACAACATAGGCCTACCTCTTCATCTTGTACTTTGATGGTATAAAGACAATGATATTTCAGGAGATAGAGAGATCGTCTTTAATATTTCAGGGTACCACTTCTTATACCCGTGGAATGATGAGATACATAATCTTCCTTTTTTAGATCTTGGTTGAATCCTGAGGAAGGACTAGAGAGGTATAGCATACAATATAGGCCTACCTCTTAATCTTGGGCTTTGATATTGTAAAGGAAGTGATATGTCAAGGGGTAGAGAAATCAAATTTTATTAACGTAATGTAGTGTGAGTCTGCAAAACACATTTTGAACACTCTTTTGAAAATATATGAAGGATATGAAAAGGTGAAAATGGAAAAGCATCAAACTCATAGATGAAAATGTGAGAGTTTGAAGATGAATGAAGAAGAAGACATTGCATGATCCTTCCTTCATGTAGATGATATTGTTAACATTATTAGAGGAATTGATGAAACAGTTAAGGAAGGCAATTGTTATAAAAAAAATGGTGATATATCTCCCCTTGATTTTTAATACAAAGGTTATAGCTATTGAAGAAAAGAAAGAAATGAAAAACTTAAAAATGAATGAACCACATGGGATCGTCATTGCATATGAAATGAAAAAAAGAGAAATATAAGTCTATATTAAAGGAACCAACCTTCAAATAATCAAATAAGAAAAGGAGACACAAATCATTTGATTACAATAATTATAATTTAGATGTAGAAGGAGCTGAGTTTGTGAGAAAATTGAAATGAGGATCTAGAAAGTACAAAGGTAAGTTTCCATTCAAAAGTTTTAAATGTGCTAAAATAGGTCATTTTTTTGTTGAATGTCCATATGAAAAGTGAGAATAAAGTCATAATGAATACAAATAGAAAAAAGAAAAGAAAACCACACAAAATCAAAAGGGGAAGATACACCATGAATACAATTTTTATTCCAAAGAAGATAACTTCTCTTTTGAAGAGAGTGATGGATATACATTTTATGTTGAGAAAGAAGATTCATAATTCATATCCATGGATGCTTAAAATTATGATCTAGAAAATCAAGTTAACTAGAAACAAAAATAAAATTCAGATAAAGAATATTTTGATAGATAAGTAAATCTTAAGGTTGAACTTGTTAGTGCCTTGGACGAAATAGATTAACTCGGAGAAAAGATTAAAAAACAAAAGGAAATATTGTGAAAATATGAAGAAAAAATAATCATGATAATGATGAAGTAACAATGATTTTCCTAAATATAAATATAGAACTAAGAGGCAAAAATAATAGAGGAAATATTGATAATGTAGTTAAAAGAAAACCAAGGAATTTGTGAGAAGCTAGAAGTAGAAGTCAACTATTTAAGGAAGAAACTAGAAAAGGAAAATGCTAAGGTGATTGAAAGCTTGAAATTTGGAGAAATTATGGGGAATGAAAGCAGAGACATAACCCTATCAACAATACAAGAAGTGCCAAAAATGGAGTTAAGGACTAGCAGAGACCTGAATTTTATCACAAAGACAACTAGAATGGGTTCAAAAGAACTATTTCTCTAAGATGGACTTTCACATCCATGTATCAAAATATATTCTTAGGCTATTGCTTAGTTTACAACAATTTTGGTCATAAGTAATTAATTGTAGAGCTTATGTGAGGAATGGTTATATGATAAATGGTTGCAGATAATACTATAATCCTTCAAGGAATGGTTATATGAAGGAAAAGATATAGAATTTTCAATGATAATGTTATTGGAAATCATATTTCATTTTCTCCCTTATTGGATAATTTTGAATGCAAGAAGTTCAATAAGGGTTCTTTAACAAAAAATAAATAAAAAAAATCACAAAGGTATGGAAAAGGAAGCAAAAAAATAAGAAGAATGTAGCTTTGAAATTTGTGCTCAAAATAAAGAATGCCAATGGTATGCTAACAATGGATACTCAAGGCATATGGCAGGAGTTTAGAGTAAATTTCTTACCCTAAAAGAATAAAAAGGAGGCAGTGCATTTCTTGGAAATAATGTATTAGCAAGGATAGATGGAAAGTCCATCATCAGTATTGATAGTGGAAGAACTAGAACTCAAAGTGTATTGTATGTTAAAGGCATAAAACACAATATTCTAATTGTTATTCAAATTTTCATCAAGGATATGATTTCACATTTCATTCCAAAGAATGTGTAATAAGGAAAGAAAGACAAAAGGAAGGTTGGTGGTAAATGTAGCTAAAACCTCAAGCAATGTATATATGTTAGATGAATTAAAGAGAGAAAAATGTTGTATGGGGAAATTGGCTGAAAGTTAGCTATGGCATAGAAGGATGGTTCATATTAGTTTTGACAATATAGTGAAATTCAAAAAACCACAAGTAATGAGAGATATGCCAAATATTTCAAAATGGAATTACATCATTTGGAAGTCGTGTCAGCATGGAAAGAAAAATAGAGTAAATTTCAAGAAAAAAGAGTACTCGTCAACAAATCCATTGGAATTTGTTCATATAGACCTTTGTGGGCCAGCAAGAACACAACCATTAAGAGGTGAGAGATATTTTATGCCTTTGATTGATGAAGACTAAAGAACGACATGGGTAACTTTACTTAAAAGAGAAATATGAAGTATTTATTATAAGTTTAGAACCTTCAAATCTCTTGTTAAAAAAGAAATTAATCTAAAGATTAAATGCTTGAGATTAGAAAAAGGAGGTGAATTTATTTTTGATGAATTTAGTGAATTTTGTCAAAATCATTGGATCAAAATACATTTTTGGTACCAAATACTCCTCAATAAATTTGCGTTTTCGAAAGAAAGAATAAAACTATGTAGGATATGGAAAGAACAATGCTTAATGAAGCAAAGCTCCCAAGCAAATTTTTGGGAGAAGAAGTTAATATAACAATTTACATTTTGAATATATCTCAAATCAAGGTTAATAATAGTAAGACTCCCTATGGATTATGGAAAGGAAGACCAACTATAATCAAGTACTTTATTTTTTTTGGAAGGAAATGCTAATCAAGATAAATGATGACAATATAGGAAAGTTTGATTCCAGGATAGATGAAGGAATCTTCCTTGGTTATTAATCTTATATATATATATATATATATATATATATATATATATATATATATATATATATATATATATATATATAACAAAAGGATACACAAAACATGAAAATGAAAAAGGAGAAGAAGAAGTAGAAGAATAAAAAGTATAAAAGGACAAGGAAGATGAGATATAACATCAACATCCAAAGAATCCATCTAGGTATGTTCAAATAAATCATCCAGAAAATATATATTTTTGGTGGTAAATATATAAGAGTTCATACTAGAAGGAGACTAAGAAGCTCACCAAAGCATGCAAAGTTTGTCTTTTTATCCAAAATGGAATCCAATAATTTTTCAAAAGCTAGTGAAAATGATCACTGGGTCCATGTTATGGAGGAAGAGATAAATCATATTGAGAAAAAACAATACATGGGAACATCTACCTAGAATAAAAGATATGAATGTAATTGGCACCAAATGGGTTTTTAGGAACAAGTTAAACAAGGATGAACAAGTTGTAAAAAATATATCTATATTGGTTTGTAACGGATATAAATAGGTTAAGGGTGTTGAATTTGAAGAAAAAAGATCTCCAGTTTGCATACTTGAAGAAATGAGAATTTTCTTAGACTTTGCATGTTTTAGAAAATTCAAAGTTTATCAAATGGATATCAAGTCATCCTCTCCAAATGGAGACCTAAAAGAAAAGGTATATGTTGAACTAGAAGTATCTCAATTGTTATAAAATAAATATTATGTATGCATATCGAAGAAATTTCTTTATGTTCTAAAGAAAGCTTCTAGGCCCTAGTACTCAAAAATTGAAAAATATTTACAAAAGCAAGGATTCAAAGGAGGAGTAGCATATAATAACCTTTACATAAAAATTAGTAATGAAAAATTGTTGATCATTGTTTTCTATGTGGATGATATCATTTTTGGAAGTGATGTTGACACAATGAGTAAAGGGTTTGCATCAAAAAAGAGACACGTCCATGCTAAGAGAATTGTCATTCTTTCTAAGTTTACAAGTTGTTTAATTAAGTAAAGTTTGTATATTCATCTCTCCAAGTAAATATGTTAACGAAATGTTAAAGAAGTATGGAATGGAAACTATGCACCAATTAACACTCCCATGGTGATAGGATGCAAATTAATAAAATATGTTGAAGCTCCAGATGTGAATCAAACCTTATACAGATTAATGATTGGAAGCTTGTTATATTTGACAACATCAAGACCTTATACCATGCAAGCAGCATGATTGGTTGCAAGGTTTCAATCTGCACCAAAGGTGACTCATGTGCAAGTAGTGAAATTTTTTTCAAAGATTTGAATGGGACCGTGCACTTTGGCTTATGGTACTCAAGAATAAAATACTTCACCTTAGCAAAATATAAAGATGTAGACTAGAGTAGAAGTATTGATGGAAAGAAAAGAACTTGTTGAGGATTGTTATTTATAGGAAATTTTTTGGTATCATGATTAAGCAAGAAACAAACCTTTCTATCCACAATTGGAGAAAAATATATTACAATAGAAACATGTTGCACTCATGTTCTCTAGCTAAAGTAAAATCTAAAAGATATCAAGATATACTATAGTTAACTAATTTCAATTATTTTTGATAATACAATATTTATTAATATATCAAGGAATCATGTTATGAATTCAAAGACAAAAAATATTCCTATGAAATATCATTTCCTATGAGAATATGTAGCTAATCATAATGCTAAGTTGTGATACATTGCTACTGAAGAACAAATTATGGATATGTTTACCAAACCCATTCTCGGAGAGACATTTGAATATCCAAGGTAAAATCTAGGAGTGATACCTTTCCCATCACATTAATAAAATGAAACATATCCTAAAGAGGAGAAATCTATTGCTCATGATTTATGAAAAGGGGGAGGGATTGAAGATGGAGATAATCATCAATTTAGGGGGAGCAACCATATTCCATTAATCTCAAAGGGAGAGAAATTGCAGAAAAATGAGGGAGTTTCAATTGTAGGCAAAAGAAGGAATTTCAAACAAAGGGGGCTTTTGCAGACAAAGGGAGTTCCTCAACATTCTTCCATTTTTTCTAAGAATTTCGATTAGTGAAAAAGACAAATATTGTTGATTAATGTGTTTTTATTGATGTCAAAGGTTAGAAGGAAGCCCTATCATGGATAGTGTATTAAGGGAAGACCATTTTTTATATCAACTAAGATAATATCTAAGGCTTAGAAATGTCTAAGGGTATGCACAATTGGATCAACATCATCAAGACTCAATTTAGCTTAAAAAAATTTAGGTACCAAAGCTCTATAAGCACTTGTGGAGAAAGGAACGAAATTGGGAGTTGTTGAATTTGAGACTAACATAGAAAGGAGACATGAACTGTGTGTGTGAATCCTAGAGCCCTTGTGAACTTTTGAACTTAATACTTGTATGAAATTGTAAACTTGATTGGAAGCTAGATCTTAAAGTATAGGCTTTAAGTGTTTTAGTTAAGGAAACAAGAGAGATAGCCCTTTGCCTAACTCAACTAAAGTGAGAAGAACTCTGTTATTTTGGTTGTATTTGTGCACACAAGGCACTAGAAAGAGGGAGGATCACCAACATAACCATAGGAAGTGATGAATATTTATCCTATGGTGTTGTGTCATCCTTTAGTGGCCATATTTTGTTGTGTGTTTAGCCTAGACTTAGTGCTTGAAAAGTGGCATCCCTATGTTCCTAGTTTGTGATTGAGATTGGCCTTCATTATTGTTACCATGAATTGACCCTTTGATGTAATAACTTGAGAGAAGAATAATTTAGAAATCAAAGGTTGTTCGAGGGTGGTCAGGAACAAGAATTTTTTAGATTAGTTATGCCTTTGATTGGGTGGAGAGTGATAGTCCCATTTTTAGTTTCCAAAAAAATTAAGAGGAACAAATGAGTGTACATTCGTGCCTTGCGAAGGAAATGATAATGATGTTCAGTGCTTCATTGTGTATGTGTGAAATAGTAGGTTGAATACCATTGTAATACTATATTCATTAAGTATGAAAAATAGTGAGTTGAGAAATTAGCCCAACTAAATTGAATGTTGAAAGGATTTTTTTTATGAATGTGTATATTATATGCAGTGGGAGTCTATTATCTATGATTGTGGTGTTTTATATATTCATGAAGTGAGGCTTTAGCTCTAATTTGTAATGGCTATATTTATCTCATGACTATGCAAGTTGTCATGATGTGTTATTATTTTCCACAATGGTGAAGTATATATAGTATGTTGGTATAAGCACTAGAGATCATGCAACTTAAAGCTGCCTAGTCAAAGGCAATGAGTTGTTTTGTCGAAGGTGGTTGAGAACCACTATGTTAATGGAGGTGAACATAGGAAGAGACCCTTATTTCCTTATAAATTTGGATTTATGGAGGCCTCAAACCTATCCCTAGTCACATGGACAACACAAGGGATATGATCGAGAGACAGTGTGGAAAGGGGCTTATTAGAATATTGTTGGGTCCCTATAATACTAGTGATTACCCCATTACTATTGTAGTTATACCCCTTATTTATATTGTTGTGCCCATTTTCCCCCATATTGTTATTAATGTGCCCATAGAATCCCTCTATTGTTATTTTTGTGGCTTTATATTATTATTGTTAGGTCGGCTGGATTATATTGTGACTCCATAGACTCCTATATATAGAAAGGAGGTTTTGTTATTTGAATCATCCAAGAATTGTTCATTCATGTAATATAAAGGAGGTTGCCCCCTCGAAGAGGCTGAATTCTAAGGCGTTGATCTATCTTTTCTATCTTTTCTTGAGCTGGTTTCATAACATTTGGTATCAGAGCTTTGGATTCTAGGGTTTCGCTGCTCCAAACAGGTCATCGTGGAATTTTCGCTATAAATTTTTTTCTATGACGTTTCAAAAGTCGCAAAAAAAACCCATTTGAGAAGAAATCGCGCTGAACCTTGGGTCCGAATTTTAGAGATTTTTGCGCGATATTTTCGGAGATATGATCTCAGGAAGTTGGTCTTTTTGCAGACTCCTCAATTACACTCAAAATAGGTGACCTGGGGAAAATCGTCATAACTTTTTTTCTGAGCATCGGATTGAAATTTCATAAGAAGGTACAGAAAGAGGACGGACTATAGTTTTCTTTATATATTTTTCAGAGTCAAAGGTTGAAACAGTGACACGTGGAACTTCATACAAGTTTGCTCTACTGAACTAGTCTATAATCAGGTCATTGCGGGAGATTGTGCATAACTCTTTCTTGGAGAATCCAATTTGGATCAGACTAGTGGCATTGGAAAGGGAACATAGAAGGATACTACAGGTCACAATTTCAGAACTGGATGATTCTAAATTACAGAGATACATCAGATTCAATATCAGGCTTCTACAAAGTAAAAAAGGTGTGTAGTTTTTATTTTTTATTTTTGCATAAGCTTGGTTTGAAGGAATTCAAAGGGCATAGTAAAGCATTATTATCGGTAACTGATGCCCCGAGGAAAGAAAATGCAAACACCTAGTAAGGAACCTGAAAGCTCTAGCATGACTCATGAAGAAGAGGAAGAAATGCTACATGATATATCAAAATTACAAGAACAAGTGCAACAAATGTCACGCTCACAAAAGCTAACAGATGCTAAGATAAATGGCATGGAATCTAAGATAAAGGGCATGGAAGCTAAGATGGATGATCTGAAGACAGATTTGAGGACAAATTTGAAGACAGACATGGCAGATTTGAAGACAGATTTGACAAATTTTCTACAAGAAATACTTACTAATGGTGAAAAGGTAGTAAAGGAAACTCATGATGAGAACAAAAGAAATGTTAATCATGATTCAATAGACTCTAATGTTGGATCGAAGACCCACCATATTCCAAAAATCGATATGAGGAAGTTTGATGGCAAGGATCCCGCCACATGGATATTACAGATGGAGCAATTCTTCGATCTCAATAATGTGCAAAACACACAAAAGGTACGTATGGCAACTTTATATTTGGAACCAAATCAGTTTGTATGGTATCAATGGCTTTGCTCTCGTAAACAATTTATCACTTGGGCAATTTTTACGGAAGAATTGATAGCACATTATGAGGATACAAAAAGCAACACTTTTTTTAGCCAATTGATAAGTCTCAAACAAAAGGGTTCAATAATGGAGCACATTGAGGAGTTCCAAAAATTGAACATAAGGGTAAAAGATATTCCAGAGGAGCATAGGATTGATGTGTTCATAGGGTCTTTAAAGGATAATATCCAACATGATGTTCGCCTTTGGGAACCTGATTCATTAGAGAAGGCATTCAGGTTAGCAAGAAAAATGGAAAGCAAAATTATGGCAACCAGGAAGCATACCACTCACAACTATAAAGACGGAAGTGTTGTTGCCCCTAGTCTTCCACAACCTATAAGGTTGACACCACAACAATTGGAAGAAAAAAGAGCAAAAGGGCTTTGTTACAGTTGTGATAGCAAATACACTAAAGGTCATAAGTGTGCTGAGAAGAAATTATTCTACATAGATTGTGAAGAGGAAGAAGAAAAGGAGCAAGAAAGGTCAAAAGAAGAGGATATACTCCAGGAACAAAGCCTAGATGAAGAACAAATAAATCCGACCATATCTTGTAATGCATTGGCGGGAATTACCACTCCTCAAACCATCAAGATAGAAGGACAAATCAAGAAGAAAAAGGTAATAGTGTTGATTGATTCAGGAAGCACCCACAATTTTATTCATTGTAGGGTAGCAAAAGAATTGAATTGCTTCCTATATCCAGCACCAGAGTGTCAAGTGATGATTGCAAATGGAGGAACAATAAATTGCTCTGGAAAGTGCCATAATATCAAGCTATCCATGGGAGAATATGTATTGACTAGCCCAATGCTTTCCATTCCAATGGGAGGTGCTGATGTTGTACTAGGAGTCCAATGGCTACAATCCTTGGGTACAATAGCTTTTAATTTTCAAGAACTTTTCATCAAATTTTCTGTGGAAGGAAAGGAAGTTGAATTAAGGGGTATTGCAGGGAAACCAGGAAAGATAATCAGCTCTAATGGTATGACAAAGCTTCTAAAAAAGGAGCAAAGAGGTGTAATTGCACAATTATGTTCGCTAGATGTTTCCACATTGGAATCATCTATTTCTCCAGATCTCCAAAAAGTCCTGGACAATCATTCCAAGGTATTTGAGACTCCCAAAGGTCTCCCACCTATGCGTGATCATGATCATGCTATTCATCTGATTCCAGGAAGTGTTCCTCCAAACATCAGGCCGTACAGATATCCCTATGTCCAAAAAAGTGAAATTGAACGTATGGTTGCAGAAATGCTAGAGGCTGGTATAATTCAACCGAGTCAAAGTTCTTTCTCTGCTCCAGTAGTATTGGTGCACAAGAAGGATGGATCATGGCGCATGTGTCCGAATTATAGGGAGCTCAACAAGCTCACTATTAAAGATAAGTTCCCCATTCCTGTCATTGATGAATTACTGGATGAATTGCATGGATCAATTTACTTCACCAAGTTGGATCTTCGTTCAGGATATCATCAAATCAGAATGAAGATTGAAGACATTCCGAAAACGGCATTTAGAACTCATGAGGGTCATTATGAATTTTTGGTCATGCCTTTTGGCCTTACCAATGCACCTTCAACATTTCAAGGTTTGATGAATTCAATTTTCAAACCATTCCTTAGAAAATTTGTGTTAGTATTTTTTGATGATATACTAATCTACAGCAAGTCTTGGAAGGATCATGTTGAACATGTTGACAGGGTGCTACAACTATTGGAGGAGAAACAATTATATGCAAAAAGATCCAAATGTTTCTTTGGAGTCCAGGAGGTGGAATATTTGGGTCATATTGTATCTCATGAAGGAGTTAAGGTAGACCCTAGCAAAATTAAAGCCATTAAGGAATGGAAAATCCCCACATCCATAAAGCATCTGCGAGGATTTCTTGGGTTGACAGGGTATTATCGCAAGTTTGTTAAGAATTATGGGAGAATAGCAGCACCTCTAACAACATTATTGAAGAAAGATGCATTTTCATGGACTCCGGAAGCAACAAAGGCCTTTGAACATCTTAAAGAGGCAATGTGCCAAGCACCGGTCTTAGCTACACCGGACTTCACAAAAACCTTTATTGTGGAATGTGATGCTTCAGGAAATGGAATTGGTGCTGTTCTAATGCAAGATGAAAGACCCATTGCTTTTGAAAGTCGTCCAATCAAGGGAAAGTTTTTAAGCAAAGCTATTTATGAGAAGGAAATGTTGGCAATACTCCATGCACTTAAGAAATGGCGACCCTACCTAATGGGAAGACACTTCAAGGTAAAAACGGATCATGATAGCCTTAAATACTTTTTAGAACAAAGATTATCCTCTGAAGAGCAACAAAAGTGGGTCACAAAGATGTTGGGTTATGACTTTGAAATCATCTACAAAAAAGGGAAGCAAAATGTGGTGGCAGATGCACTCTCAAGAAAGGATGAGGATGTGGAAGCATTGTTGTGCGCCATTTCTATTATCCAACCAGATTGGATAAACGAAGCAAGGGAGGAATGGAAGAATGACGAAGAAGTGTGGGCACTTATTCGAAAGCTACAACAAGATTCCAGTACGTCTGATACATTTAGCTGGAAAAATGATTCGTTATGGTACAAAGATCGCTTATACCTCTGTAAGAATTCCCAGCTAAAACAAAAGATTCTTATGGAATTGCACACTTCTCCCTTAGGAGGGCACTCAGGATTTTTAAAAACTTACCACAGGGTTAAGAAGGAATTTTTTTGGGATGGCCTTAAATCAGATATTCAAAAGTTTGTGGCGGAATGTTTGGTTTGCCAACAAAATAAAGTTGAAACAATTAAGACACCGGGTCTATTACAACCTTTATCCATTCCAAGCCAACGTTGGGAGGAGGTTTCAATGGATTTTATCACAGGTTTACCCAAGTCTGAGGGAAAGAGTGTCATCATGGTGGTAGTTGACAGACTTACCAAGTATGCACACTTTTGTGCATTATCACATCCATTTAAAGCCAGTACAGTTTCTACTGCATTTATGGAAACAATTCAAAAGCTACATGGAAACCCAAAGATTATTGTAAGTGACAGAGATCCCATTTTCACTGGAAATTTTTGGACAGAATTATTTTCTTGTCTTGGTACTCAGTTAGCTCATAGCTCATCTTATCATCCTCAATCTGATGGGCAAACTGAGATAGTAAACAAATGTTTGGAAGGATATCTTCGTTGCTTTGTATCTGATAAACAGACACAATGGGTCAAATGGTTGCCTCTGGCTGAATGGTGGTATAACACTTCCTTCCATACAGCAACAAAAATGACCCCATTTATGGCACTTTATGGGTATCAACCACCATCCATCACATCATATTTAAGAGAAAATTCTAAGGTTCAGGCAGTGGAACATCACATCGAACATCAACAACAAGTCCTCCAACTCTTAAAGGATAACCTCGTGTTGGCACAAAATAGAATGAAACAACAGGCAGATCAACATCGCAGTGAAAGAAGTTTTGATGTAGGTGATTGGGTATTCCTACGGCTACAACCATATAAGCAAATGTCCCTCAAGCAAGCTAAGAAGGATAATAAATTATCACCAAAGTATTATGGTCCGTACAAGGTGTTGCAAAAGATTGGTACTATGGCATACAAATTGGAGCTTCCTGCAGCTTCTCGATTGCACCCAGTTTTCCATGTTTCATGTTTAAAGAAGGTTATAGGTGACAAGCTCCCAGTTCAAACAATATTGCCAGAACTTGACGAGGAAGGAAAAATTATATTGGAACAGGAAGCAGTCACAGAAACAAGAACTCGACAGCTACGAAATCGATCAATTTCAGAGTATCTTATCAAGTGGAAGAACTTATCCGCTGAAGATTCCACATGGGAGGATGAGAATTTTATGCAGAAGTATCCAGAACTACTCAAGCGTTGAGGACAACACTTTTTTGAAGGAGAGGGGCATGTTGGGTCCCTATAATACTAGTGATTACCCCATTACTATTGTAGTTATACCCCTTATTTATATTGTTGTGCCCCTATTGCCCCCATATTGTTATTAATGTGCCCATAGAATCCCTCTATTGTTATTTTTGTGGCTTTATATTATTATTGTTAGGTCGGCTGGATTATATTGTGACTCCTTAGACTCCTATATATAGAAAGGAGGTTTTGTCATTTGAATCATCCAAGAATTGTTCATTTATGTAATGTAAAGGAGGTTGCCCCCTCGAAGAGGCTGAATTCTAAGGCGTTGATCTATCTTTTCTATCTTTTCTTGAGCTGGTTTCATAACAAATATTGTCCCTAGGACTGAATGTAACTATGTATGGAAAGTACTTGATATATCATGGCCTTGGGAAATTGATCATCATATGAAAACTCTATTTCCATTTGTTGGGTCGATCCACTAATTCCCTCAAAGTATCAGAGTATTCGAAAATCTAAAGGATGATGTCATGAAGGATGAGATAGTAGTGCCATGTGTGCAACATATGTCACCCAAATTTGGCCCAATTGGATATGTCAACTATATGAATATAAGAAAAATGTGCCACACATCAACAAGAACTACGTGTTAGTGGACACATCAATGTTTTCCACATGTTAGATTATGATCAAACGTTGGAGGAATGAAGTGCCTTAATGAGCTAGCCACTAACCTACCATCTTATGGGTGATCTGTAGCAATTTTCAATTATGGTGGAATTATCGTTATTTCCATATCATATATCAGTATATCAAAGAATCTAGATGATCCAGGTGGATGTTGGTGGCCACCCGCCTATTCCACTTGGACCCCCACCACTATCTCTTTCAATTTTTCCATTTCCTTAATTGTAGCATAATTTACTCTATTTGGTTGTTTTATGGGTCCTCAACTTCCGGAGCTTTTTTGAGGCCCTAAACAACATTTCTTGGGAAAAATGAGGCAAATATGAATCTTTGCCTCATGTTTTCAATTTGAGAGTTATAGTTATTGGATATATATTCTAACGAGGTATTGTATGTGTCAAGCCTCCCATGGCAGAAGAAAAGAAAGACGAGGGGGCAAGAGATCCTCTCAAAATCTTGCTTGAAGAAACCCTTGACTGAAAAAGGAATGCGATGATGGAAAAATTTTCCCATATCCTTCAACGACTACCCAAAGGTGATGCATCTCCTTCCAGCAGCTACTCTGGAAGCGCCACAACATTCAAGGTAAAAGTTAACTTTGACATCCCAATATTTGAGGGTCAGATAGATACGGACGTCGGTAGATAAATGGTTAAATCTGCTAGAAGGATATTTTTTTGTTCATGGTTTTTCCAGTCGGGAAACGATTAATTTTTCACTTCTCAAAGTCACCCCCCACGTCAAGGATTAGTGGGAAACCTACTGTGAGAAGAAGGACAAAAGTACACCCTCACTATTTTCAGCCGCACCCACTTGGAATTCATTCCGAGACACCATCAAGGAGTAGTACTAACCTGTTGGGGGCTATGAGGATAAATACATAAAGTGGACTACGCTGTGGCAAAGAAGGGACCAATATGTGCTAGAGTTTACCAATGTTTTCCATACCCTTCACACGAAGTTGGGTATCAAGGATTCTGAGCAGCATTTGGTACTCAAGTATCAGGACTGTCTACACAAGTACATCCAGGATGAGATGGAGTTCTTGGACATCTCCTCACTCAGAACAGTGTACCAAAACACTGTCAAGATTGAGCAAAAGTGTAAAAAGAAAAAGTGAGACTTTGGATCTCTAAATCTAAAGCAAGGGAAAGGCGCCCCTAAATCGTAGAGCAAAGGGAAAAGCTAAGGAGGGGCGACCCAAGATAACCCGCAAAAGCCGCAAGAAAAGAACAACACCACGAAGACAAAGAAGGACATGAGAAAGTGGCGTGAGTTCCATAAGATTTCCACTCACAACGCAAGTGAGTGTCGGTCCAAGCAGTCACTGGTGGCCAAGCTGAAGGCTTCCAAATCAGATATATGTTTCAACTTTGAGTCAAAACCCAGCAAGGGGAATGACAAAGGGAAGCATATAATTGACGCGGAGCTCAGTGCCATTGTGACCACCACCAAGATATAGAATATTAATCCTGAAGATCTAGAGGATGGGGGACGCCTCTTCCACTAAGAGATGTGGGTGATGGGTTCTATGCTGCAGTTTAATGCCAATAATGGGAGCCAAAAGAACCTCATTTCAGTAGAGGTTGTGAAGCGGATGGTCCTACCAACTACAACACATCCGTAGTCATAACATATTGGGTGGCTTCACCAAGGAAGATATCTTCATGTCAGCTAGTAGTGTTGCCTTCCCTACAACATCAAGCCCTTCACGGATGAGGTACTATGTGATGTTGCTCCTCTTGAAGTTTGTGATGTATTATTAGGAAAGCCATACTTGTGGAAGCGACATGTTGTATATGAGTCTAGACCTTGCTCTGTTATTATTTCTTTGGGTAATAAGTTGTACATGATACTAGGGGTAGCCTTGCCTACCCCCATCTCTTTGATCTCTGCTAAGAAATGCAGTAATATCGTCTCCTAGACTGGGAAATTTGTTTTCTTTCATATTTTCTGTCAAAGTAAGGGGAAGATTGTAGCCACATCTATGGCCCCTAGGAAGGGTTCCTCCATGCAGCAGAATAAGGTGGATACAGTCGTGGTAGAATACAACGACATCTTCTCCTCACCCACAGGGGTACCCTTGCAATGTCAGGTCAAACATTCAATCGATCTGACTCGCCAAGAACTTCTACTCGATGGGTTGATATATTGTCGCTCTATTATGGAAAATGAAGAGATCAAGCGTAAAATCTAGGAGTTGTTGCAAAAAGGGCACATCCGACCAAGTTCCTCACCTTGTGGGAGCTTTATTGTACTTTTACAGAAGAAGGGTGGGACCTGGAGGCTCTGCATTGATTATCAAGCACTAAACAAAATCACTGTCAGGAACAGTTATCCAATCCCATGGTTTGATGGCCTCCTAGACCAACTCAAGGGGGATAAGTATTTCAGTAAGATCGATCTGAACTCTGGCTATCACTAGGTTCCAATAAAGCCCACAAATGTATGTAAGATCATCTTCAAATCCAAGGAAGGCCTCTCTAAATGGTTGGTTATTCCCTTCGGGTTGAAAAATGCCCCTACTACTTTTATGAGGCTAATGGATGATATCTTGCGGCCCTTCACAAACTCATTCATGGTTTTTTATCTAGAGGACATCCTCATGTTCAGTAAGAGTTGGGAAGAACACTTGCAACACATTTAGTAGGTTCTTCAAACCCTTCGGTAGAACAATTTTTCTACCAGATTGGATAAATGCACCTTTGGCATGAGCCAGGTCCAATATTTGGGTTACATCATAGATGAGTGTGGTGTGCATGTGGATCTAACCAAGATTCAATTCATTTGGGATTGGCCAACCCTGACCACTCTAATAGAACTTCGCAGATTTTTGTGCCTTGCAAATTTTTATCAGAGGTTCATGTTTTGGTTCTCCCATATCACTTGGCCTTTGAGTTAAATTATTAAGGGTGGGGTGAAAACAAAGTTTTCCTGGTACGAGTCCCAAAAGAAGGCATTCGTTGAGTTGAAGCACTATCTCTGCTCTGCGTTGATACTCACACTACCATACCTACAATAGCCATTGTAAATTGAGAGAGATAACTCCAACTATGCTATTGGTGTAGTCCTCACCTAACATGGGCATCCAGTGGCCTATCATAAATAGATACTTTTTGACACAATTCAGAAGTGCCCCGCCTATGATAAAGAGATGTATTCCATCATGCACAATTACTAGAAATGAAAGCATTACATTCTGGGAAAGGAGATGGTCATCCACACCGATCACCGACCTCTTCAGTTTATACAGACACAAGCGAAGTTGCAAAATGATCACCATTAGAAGTGGTCTACATGTCTGCAACAATTCCACTTGAACATTAAATAAAAAAAGGGAAGCATCAATCATGTTGTAGACTGCCTCATCCGCCCCCTAGTTGCAACACTGACTACTATTCTCAGCTCTTCTAGCCATGAGACCTCCAGATGGCTGCAACTACACAAAAATGATCTAGAGTTTGCCTCCACATACTAAATGCTAGTAGATGGAAAGCAAGTTCATGATTTCAAACTCCAGGATGCATTATTATGCCACCTTGGCCACCTTTGTGTTCCTTCAAGTGAGCGTGCCAAGCTGATTTGGGAGGCACACTAAAATCGGGTCGCAAGACACTTTTTTGTGGAGAAAACTATGGTTGTACTACAAAAGTACTTTTATTAGCCAAAACTCTGACTAGATGTTCGGAAATATATCAGATCCTACACTACCTGTGTCATCGCCAAGCCAACCATCAAGAAGCAAGGCCTATACACTCCTCTTCCTACTCCCAGGCAGCTGTGGGAATCCATCTCCATGGATTGTATGTCTGGCATCCCTTCTACCAAGCATGATAATTGTGTATTTATGGTCGTGGACAAATTTTCTAAGATGCCTATATTGGTGGCTTGTAACAAGAGTATCACAACAAAGGACACTGCCAATTCTTATTTGAACAAGTGTGGGTACATTTTGGGATCCTATAGACCATTATATCATATCAAGACAGAAATTTCCCGAGCACATTATGGTGAAGCCTCTGGACACTATTGGACACCAAGCTCACCAATTATTGCCTTCCATCCCCAGACTAATGGCAAGGCAGAGGTCGACCATAGGATGATATTGCACATACTTCGCATCTACAATTCCAAGAATCCAAGAACCTGGGGTGAGAGTCTTTCCTATGTGCAACATAGTTATAATAGAGCTTTCCATAGCTCGATTGGTCGCAATCCCTTTTAAATGGGTCTAGGATTTCAACCATTCTTTCTAATTGATGTTGCCATGTCTCATGCGACTAGACAAACAGAATCCACACATGTATTGTCTAAGGCTAATAAAGTGACCATATTTATTGAACGCATCGAACACATCTACTAGTAGGTTCATGACATATTGGATAAGTCAAATGGCAAGTACAAGGAATGACATGATCAACATCGAATGCCACACAAGTTTCAGGTGGGCGAAAAAATTTGGTTGCATTTGTAGAAAGAATGCCTTACCGGAGCCCATCGAAAACTCAGAAAACTATGATGCGGTCCTTACACAATTACCAATGCTATGGGATATAATTGTTTTGAGATCATCATTCCCCCATTCCTTGGCCTACACTCAGTGTTCAATGTGGACAACCTTGAACCATACTTCCCACCATGACTAGACACATCAGGCATTGCAGAACAACTCACACCAACAGAGTTAAACCCAGACTACATGGAAAATGCCACAATTGATCAAATTATGGAAAAACGAATCAAGAACACTCACCAGCAGAAGATCCAACTATATCGGGTTGTCAAAGTTGGCCAACTCCTGCACCAAGGCAAGCGGCTCACCAGGGACCAAGTTTAGCAGAAGTTTCCCCATCTCATGGAGGCACTCAATGCAATGGGGACCATTTATTCCCAAGGGGAAAGGACTAATCCAGATGGATTTTGGTGGCCACCCGCCTATTCCACTTGGACCCCCACCACTATCTCTTTCATTTTTTAGTTTCCTTAATTATATCACAATTTACTATTTTTGGCAATTTTTCGGGTCCTAAACTTCCGGATCCGTTTTGAGGCCCAAACGACGTTTCTTGGGAAAATGAGGGAGTTATTCCACTCTAAAGTTGTAGCCCTCGGATAGACATTTCTAACGAGGTATTGTGCATGTCAAATAGAGATCTATGCCAAAGTTATGACCCCGGGAAGTTGATATACCAATTTACCTAAACAGGGCCCATAGTTTTGGCGCTTCATCTCTTAGGGTTAGGTTTTTGGATGTTTAGGTTGTTCCATTGTTTCTAAATAATAAATAGACCTTCGATCATCATTGAAACATAGTTCATAGGCATGTAGGCTCCACATCTCTTCTTAGACATAAACTACCATCACTCGATCTAGTTTATTTCCATTATGTTTGTAAGCTTATTTCAGTATTTGATATTAATGAAATGAAGTGTTATTTCTACTACATCTCTATATTTATGGTTATATATATAATTTGTTGTGTTATTTTTTAAGTTCAGATCACTAGAGGTTCGTGCCTATATTGGCATATCATCCATATCGACCATATTGATGATTTGTTGGGTTGTGTTATATTCTTTCCATGACTAGCCCACGTTGTTAACCGGGGGGTTAGAGGGGGGGCAGAGCCCCCCCTTCGTTGTGCCAATTGCGTAGCGGGGAGGTCACAGGGGGTTTGAGGGGTGCAGGTAACCTCCCTATATTAGGTTGGGTGAACCTACCTATGGTTTTGTACATGATTTTCGCACATGGTTTGGACGCGATGGTTTTCGGTCCATGGTTTTGGACGCGATGGTTTTCGGTCCATGGTATTGGATGCTTCAGCATGTATAAATATGTATTGTAACATTGAAAGGAACATAATGAAAAATCTATGTGTATGTGTGTCTTATTTTTTATGCTCTCGCATTGTTTATTTTCTGTGTTTTAGAATTTGTATGCAGGTAATTTATGTATGAGGTTAAAACCTACATTTGGTATCAGAGTTGTTTTGGCTTCAAGGGGGTGTCTTTGTTGCTGAGGGGTTTCGCTCAAGCCTGTGGTAGACCTTGTTCAGTGGGAGATCTGTGAGATCGATTCTGGTGGTGAAAGAAGATGGCGAGCAATGGAAAGATAAAGATCGATAGATTTAATGATCAGAGTTTTGAGTTGTGGAAACTCAAGATGGAGGATCTGTTGGTGGATAAAGATCAGTGGATCGTGGTAGATCCAGGTACTAAACCAACGGGAGTGTCTGATGAAGAATGGAAGAAGTTGGATTGTCTCAGATTCAGTATTGCTGAATGTATCAGGGGAAGCTATGGCGAAGGCTTTGGGACAAGTTAGGGACTTTGTACCAATCTAAGTCTCTAGTGAATAAACTGTTCCTGCGGAAAAGGCTGTATAACTTGAGGATGAAAGACGGAGACTCGGTGACAAAGCATCTGAATGCATTTAATACTGTGGTAAGTCATTATTATCTTTTGATATTAAAATTTCAGATGAAGATAAGTGCGTCAGTTTGTTGTGTTCTGTACCATATTTGTGGGATAGTCTGGTTATTGCAATAGGTAGCAATACAACTGCCTTGCAGTTTGATGAAATAGTCTCATCCTTGCTGATGGAGGAGATGAGATGGAAAAATGTGGAGATCTAGAATGGTGATTCCTTGTCTGTATGAGGAAGGTCCCAAAACAGAAACAAAAATAAGTCATCGAGTGGGACATCTAAATCTAGAGGGAGATTTAAATCTCTAGGAAAACTTGTAAAGGTGGTGTGTTGAAAATGTGGAAAGGAAGGGCACTAAAAAAGGGACTGTAAATGTAAAGCTCCTGATAAAGGAAAGGGGTCTGATGATGCTCCTTTTGCAGAGGTGAAAACCACCTCAGATGAAGGTTGGGATATGTACTTGGCTTCTTCAAGTACACATGTAGATCATGAGGTATGGTTGATTGACTCAAGTGCATTCTTTCACTTTAGTCCCCATAGAGAGTGGTTCTGCAAGTTTGAGAAATATGATGGTGGTGATGTCTTCTTGGGGGATGACAGGAAGGCTAGAATCATTGGTCGTGGAAAAGTAAAGTTTAAGTTGCAAGGTGGAAGGGTTAGAACACTTCCGAGTGTTCTGCATATTCCTACATTAGCCAGAAATATGATTTATGTAAGCAAGCTGGATGATGCAGGTGTAAAAACAGTGTTCGAGAAGGATACTTGCAAGATGGTTCGGGGTGCACTGGTATTGATGCGGGGAGTTTGAATTGGAACTCTATACAAGCTGCAAGGTAGCACTATTGTTGATAGGTGCAACAGTTTTATGGTTCCTAAAAGTGGAGCATAAAATCTAGTGTTCTCTGGACAAAAGACCATGTTGTGGAATCAAAGGCTTGGAAATATTGGAGAGAAGGGTCTTCAAATACTTCATGGTAAAGATATGGTAGAAGGTATGAGTAATAGCTCTCTGGATTTTGATTTCTGTGAAAATTGTGTATATGGGAAGCAGAGTTGGGTGAGTTTCCCCTCTAGTGGTAAGAGGGTGAAACATATATTAGAACTTGTGCATAGTGATGTGTTTGGACCTGTGAAGGTTCCATCACTGGGTAAGTCTGTGTACTATGTATCATTTATAGATGAATTCTCAAGGAATACATGGATATATTTCCTTAAGAAGAAATCTGAAGTCTTTGACAATTTTAAGGAATTTAAGGCTTTGGTGGAAAACCAGACAAAGAAGAAGATAAAGGTGTTGAGGGCAGATAACAGTGGAGAGTTTTGCAACAAGGAATTTGAAGAATTCTGTAAGAAGTGTGGTATAGCATGGCAGAAGACTACTCCATACACACCTGAGCAAAATGGAGTTGCAGAAAGAATGAATAAGACATTGATGGAAAGGGCAAGAAGCATGCTCAGTGGTGCCGGGTTAGGAAAGGAATTCTGGGCAGAGGCAATGGAGACAACATGTTACCTAGTCAACAGATCACCTTCATCAGCGTTGGAGGATAAGACTCCACAAGAGGTATGGACTAGTAAGAAACCCTCTCTTTCACATATGAAGGTGTTTGGTTGTGATGCATATGTACATGTTCCAAAGGAGAAAAGAACGAAGTTGGATAGTAAATCTGAAAAGTGCACCTTTATTGGGTATAAGGATGGTTTAAAGGGTTATAAGCTTTGGAACCTAGTAACAAGGAAGGTTGTGTATAGCCGAGATGTGGTGTTCAGAGAGGTGAAAGATGTTATTAAACATGAAGTCCAACCAAAGGAACCTGAGGAAATAGATTTTGAGCTCAAGGACGAAGAATCAAACTCTACAGCAGAGAAGGAATCAAAAGATGAAGAGCCACAAACTCTGGGTGTGAGAAGATCAGTTCGATAAAGAAGGCAACCGAAAAGGTATAGTCCATTTGATTTTTGTTCAAAATTTTCTTTATCTGTTACTGATGATGATCCCAAAATTGTGAAGGAAGTAGTAGATTCTGAGGATGGAAAACTATAGAAAGAAGCCATGGTTGATGAAATGGCATCTTTGCACAAAAATGAGGCTTGGGATTTGGTGGAGTTTTCGACTAGAAGGAAACCCATTGGCATCAAATGGGTTTCAAGAAGAAGACAAATGTAGAAGGAAATATGGAGAAATACAAAGCTCGGTTGGTAGCAAAAGGTTATTCCTAGGTGCTAGGAATTAATTTTGGTGATATTTCTTCTCCTGTTGCCAAGGTAGCTTCTATTAGGTTACTTTTATCTATTGTTGTTGCTTTTGATTTTGAGGTAGAAAAGATGGATGTGAAGACAACATTTCTTCACAGGGATTTGGAAGAGAAGATCTACATGAAGCAACCTAAAGGGATTGCAGTGAAGGGTACGAAAGAAATGGTATGCAAGTTAAAGAAGTCTTTGTATGGGTTAAAACAATCACCAAGGATGTAGTATCAGAAATTTGATACATTTATACGGGGACTTGGCTTCACCATAAGCAAAGCAGATCACTGTGTATATTTTAAATTAATTGGTGACCGTGTTATTTATCTGGTCTTGTATGTGGATGATATGTTTCTAGTTTGAAATGACAAAGAAATTATCCAGGATTTGAGGACCCAATTGTCCTCCAAATTCGACATGAAAGATCTTGGTGCTGCAAACTATATTTTGGGCATGGAAATTAAAAGAGACTGGTGTTGGCTACTCGAATTGTTTATTGATTAAACAGTCAATTACTACATTAATTTGTCAACCCGGGAAAGTCCTTTTATTTCAAAGGTAACCTCGTACTATATATACTTAACTCTAAAATCATTAAAAGTTGTAGTATACACAATTCTGTTTTCTGTCAAACTCCTTACTCTATGTTATAGCAGTTAAAATATATTGCAGAGATGAAATGAAAGCAGTTAACTAAGAATACAAATCTGCAAAGAAAAATAATGGCTTCTCTGTTAGCAGAGGATCAGGACCCTATCCTCAGGGTAAGGATGTTCAACACCTGCCCCTGTAACCAAGTTGCCAATACACACTGCAATTCCTAATCACCGGTGAAGTACTCTTTTACAATATCAAGCAACTAACAAAACAGAGTATCAACAAAAGGAAATTATCAGAGGTAATGCTACAGAATTCAAACACACTCACACACTAACAAAAGATAAATGGGTGAATCTTGTGAAGAAGGTGGGCCCTGTCCCTCTCACAAGATTCCCCAGAACACAGATGCTGAATTAAATGCTCAGAACAACATTTTATTCATCTGCCAAAATGTTCAGTTACAATGAAGATTCAGACTTGCTTTTGTTTTTCAAAATTTCTCTTACAACTTGTTTTTTTCTTCCCCCCTCTTCTAATGTAGATGTCTCCTCTTTATCGAGGAGACATCTATTACAATAGACCATCGTAGTTCATTCAGTTTAACCTTTTTGTCAAAAATAAGAAATCCATCCTTGTTACAGGATGTCGTTACAACAGTGTGACGGTGTATTCTTTCTTGGGTCTCTTACTGTTACACAGCTGGTAAACGAACCTCAATCGTCTTCTTGGAATCCTCGTACTATCCTTTGCCACTTCACCATTGTTGCTGATTTAGTAAACTCATGCTGTTCCTGGTGTTTCAGCAACTGTAACTGTGTTTTACCATTTTTGGACAGTTGCTGATCGTGCTGTGTCAGCATGGAGCTCTGCCGATCTTCTGATAGTTGATGTTTCCGCTTGCCAATTCTGGTGTTCCAGTTGTTGCAAAATAACGTTTTCCTTGCTTTAGATAGTTGTTGTTGCTGGTGTTGCAACAACTAAGTAGTTGCTGTTTCTGGTGTTGCAGCAACTACAAACTATAATTTCTGCAGACTTTAGACAAATGGTTACTTAGCAACTTGGTTAACATCTCCAAAGATTAATTATAAAGATAACATGAATATGTAATGAATGATTAAACATATAGTAATGAGGAGAGTTACTTCATACCTTGGAATGATTAGGTCATTATATAATCAAGGCTTTCAACTTATGGACTGAAGAGGGTAGTATTATAGCAAAAATACAAGGTCAAAAGTGGTCAATTTGGAGTCCTAACATCCCCCCCAACTGAAAGGGTTGCATGTCCTCATGCAATTCTTACTCTGAATCTGAGTCAGAGTACTGGGATGAAGAGTGTAAATTATTGATACAGTAGCTATGGAAAGTGTTATCAAACCTGTTTCTGAACCCACAGACGCTCTCTAGTTGCCTCCATGCTGCCACCTCTTCCTTCTTGGATGATCTAAACTGACTCTTGTATTGCTGACCAGATAACCATAAGAGGGGAAATTTAATTTTGTAGCCAATCCATTTTTTAGCACATTGTTCCATACATCTAACATAGTAAGGTACCCTTGAAATTGCTGCTTGTAGATTGGAGGGATTGAAGGGATGATACTCCTGTCTTTCCTTGGGACAGTATTCCCAGAATAGGTTGTTGGCTTTAATAGCCAAAGGTGCCTTTTTTTTCACATAGTGTTGGCAATCTTGCAAGACCTCTGCTTGTAGTTGTCTAATGTGATCAATCATTCCAGGTTTTGTTAAAATTCTTTGGTGCTGTGCAATGAAAGTAGCTGCATTTTGAGGTTCAGCCCTAATCCAAAGGAGGCAGTTCTGTTCATTGTGTTGTGCTGAGATGAAAGCATTTTGCCAAGTGAGTTGGTTGGCTAGAAAAGAAATGAAAGCTCTGAGTTGTATGTCGCCAACAAGAGGGAGTATATTCATTTTTCTGTCTTCAGACATAGCTTTGTTATGGAGATAAAGCTCACACAACAAATTCTGATCATTCTTGGGTGCTTCTGCAAAGGTTTAATAAATTGTTCTGATGTAATCACCTGATGAGGTCTACCATCTCTATCTGCCTTTATCTGTAAGAATGTTAGTCGTTCCCTCAAAAATGATGCATGGTTGAAGGAAGGTTTTCTTGTAGCAAGTATTCTTTGAACCAAATCAAAAATCTGGGACAGTCTAGCTTTTAGTTCCTTAATTTCTTTGTACTGAGCTCTAGACTGCTCAAGTGCTTCCCAATTCTTATATGCATAACTGAACCAGATTCCCTTTTGGTGTTGAAATGCTTTCCCTTGTGACAACTCATATTCTTTCCACCATATTCCCTTTAATTCCTGAAAACTAGCGGTCTCTATGCATGCATCGCTGACAGAGGGAGATTCAGTTTGTGCATAGGCATCAACAAGAATTTTCTGCTCTGTGATAATTTGAGTAGGCCAGGGTGGTTCTATGTATTCTTCTCCATTTCCTTCTGATTCCTGTGTAACAACCAATTCTTCTTCTTCTTGTTCCATAACAATTTGGGTAGGTCGGGGTGATTCTATGTCTTCTTCTCCATTTCCTGCTGATTCCTATGTAACAGCCAATTCTTCTTCTTCTTGTTCCATAACAATTTGGGTAGGCCGGGGTGATTCTATGTCTTCTTCTCCATTTCCTGCTGATTCCTGTGTAACAGCCAATTCTTCTTCTTCTTGTTCCATAGCAATTTGGGTAGGCCGGGGTGATTCTGTGTCTTCTTGGTCATTTGTTGCTGATTCCTGCATAATAGAAAGTTCTTCTCTTCCTTGTTCTGTAATTTTTGGGGAGCCTGCTGGTTCCTATGTTACAACAAGTTCTTCTACTTCTTTCTTTACACTTTTTGGAGAACCTGCTGGTTCTTGTGTTACAGCAGGTTGCTCTGTTTCCACCTGTATAGTTTTTGGAGAGCCTGTTGGTTCTTGTGTTGCAGCAGGTTGCTCTGTTTCCTCCTGTACAGTTTTTGGAGAGCCTGCTGGTTCTTGTGTTGCAGCAGGTTGCTCTGTTTCCTCCTGTACAGTTTTTGGAGAGCCTGTTGGTTCTTGTGTTGCAGCAGGTTGCTCTGTTTCCTCCTGTATAGTTTTTGGAGAGCCTGCTGGTTCTTGTATTGCAGCAGGTTTCTCTATAACAATAGAGGGTTGTGGTGGTTCTGTTTTTGCTTCTGCAATTTTTGAAGGGCCTGCTGGTTCTTGTGTAACATCAGGTTCGTCCATTTTAAGTACAACAACAGAAGGTTCTGGAATGACTCCAGTTACTGGTACTGCAATTATCTTGTATCCTTCTTGAGTGTAGAGCTCACCACACTTAGTGCACATATATTCACTTTCTTTACTCTTCTCCGCTGCAGATGCTACCCATGCTAAAATGTGCAGGTTGTGTTCATTTTGATAAGCTTCTTTGACCCTTATTATTTCCTCTTGATAATCCTGAATTTGGGATTTCAGAAATTCAATTTCTTCCTGCAGGGCAGATATGGTAGGCTGAGCTTGTGGAACTGCAGGTTCCAGTGGAGGCAGAGGTTGTGTTTCAGCATTCATTTGATCATTTATACCCCCAACAGGTGGTTCTTGTGTGTCACCTGGTGGGGTAGTGGCTGTTTCTGTTGCAGCCACTTGGCCAATATTACCTTGGGTGTCGGCAGCTGGTTCTTGTGTGACAGCTGCCTCAAAAGATAATGTCACGAAACTGTGAACACTCTGCATCTCCGCCCCAGAGGGTGAGGAAGGGGAGTGTTCAGGGCTGGTGGAAGTACAGGTTCTTAACATGATGGGTGGAGAGCTGGGGAGAGTGGGGCTAGGGGATTTAGCTGTTACAGGCGACCGAGTCCTTCGCTTTGGTAGAGAAGCAGGGAATTCAGATATTTTTCTTTTTCGGCTAGCTTCCTTTAAAATAGGGGCAGTGGCGGAAATAACAGCTGTCTTGACCGAAGCCCTAGTTCTTCTTCTTTTCAGTGGGGTTTCATTTTTCTGCTGCTTCTTTCGTTTGAGAAGGGTAATAGGGATGTTATCATCAGAGTCGTCGGTAGAAATACTAAGTATGGGAGTGGATGGGTTGGTTTTATTGGGGGATGGGGTCGTTTGCATAGGTGTTTCTACCGCTGATTGTACATTTTCAGCAACTTGTGGGGGAGTTTTTTCAGTTTGCTGGGGAAATTCTTGGGTATTTGCTCTGAAGTATCTTCTGTTTGCTGAGGAATTTCTTCATCCTACTGAGGTATGTCCTCAACTTTGTGAGGAATTTCCTCTTCCTGATGAGGAATTTCCTGCTCTGGCTGAGGGATTTCTTCCTCTTGGTGGGGATTAATGAGGGGAGGGGGGTTATTTAAGGCAAGACCTCTATTTATCAATAATTGAGCTAGACGGTGGTGTTTCAAGGAATGGAGCGGATGCTTTGCGTTTACAATGTAACGTGACATATTTTTAAGACATCCCAAAAAATAGTATGACATATTTATCAACTGACCATGCCTCAATTGATTCAACAAGACGAAATCGTGTTGGTAAATTACCTGGTACCGGCCTTCGCTCGTCAGGTATTGCTTTACAAACTCAGCAAATTTCGGCCATGGTTGAGGCAGTGATTGAAGTGCTATGCTTCTGCCCTTGGGTTCCACCTGCTCGCTTGGTTGAAGAAAATCCTGCTGCGCGTTGAGGATCAGATGCATCCTACTAAACCAGCACGTGCCATTAGCTGGTAGCCCGGTAACTTGGGCTATGACTTCCTCTGTGACTGGAATTTGTACTCCCTGAACGACGGAAAACCCCTCTGTTAAATTGCATGCAAACTCAAGGACTTGTTGTGCGACGAAATCTGGGAGTCTCCTAAAATAATCCAACCATCTCGCTTGCAGGAAGATTTGGTAGGCCTCGGGATAGAGCTCAAGAAGTGTTGTTGTGTCAGGTTCGTATGTGATGAGATTTCCTCCCATAGCTGCTGTTTTAGTGAGAATTCTTAGTACAGAGCCGAGTTTCCGAGTTCAGTCCAGAGTAAACTGTTGCAAATGGTAACATGACATGATGAGGTGACTTTTACATATTACCGGGAGAGTTAAGGATGGCAGCAGTTGGCGTGCTATACAATTATGATAGTGCTTTGGTAATCCCCCCCCCCCCCAAAGCTACGGCTAAGTGATATGATTGGAAGTACAATTATTCGGTAGTCCTATCAACATCTCCACATTAACTATTATTTAATATCCATGCATAATCATGTGTACCTTTATGTTTTACCTTTTTAGTTGTTGTGTCGAAAAGTCTTATCTTGTCTTTTGCTGGATTAATAATGATTAAAGCGGGTCTAAAAGTATGAGAATACCGGCGGTTTTTATTACTGACGGGAAGTAATAGTGGAGGATTGTAATCATCATAGTGTATGGCTGGTTCTTTTGGTAGGAAATGGTATGTTTTATGCAAATGATAATTCATTTCTTGGGAACTGAAATGGAGAAAGTGGTGCTTTTTTAGTATAAATGAGAAAAATACTAAAAAAGGCATTACGACATTGGGAAGTGGTGTTGCAGCAATGGGAGTTGGTGTTGCAGCAATGGGAGTTGGTGTTGCAGCAACGGGAGTTGGTGTTGCAGCAACGGGAGATGGTGTTGCAACAACGGGAAATGGTGTTGTAGCAACGGGAGTTGGTGTTGCAGCAACGGGAAATGGTGTTGCAACAACAGGAAATGGTGTTGCAACAACAAGAGTTAGTGTTGCAACAACGGGAAATGGTGTTGCAGCAACGGGAAGTGGTGTTGCAACAACAGAAAATGGTGTTGCAGCAACGGGAGTTGGTGTTGCAGCAACAAAAAATGATGAAATATTGATTTATGGTCCAAAAACGTTCCCAAGTCTGCAAAGTGATTCTTTTGAAGTTTTTGTTCTCAGCCATTCTCCAAAACTAAGATCTGCAAAATAATGAATTGTAACATGGCAACCCTTGGCAGGGATTATTAGTTGAAAAGAATATCTAATCTAAAAAAATAAATAAATGAACAGAAATTTAGGTGCCTTGAGGGACAGCAAGTTCCCCCAGGAAAGCATAGTGTATGTCTGTCATGCAAGTAGCTTTAAAATCTTCTTTAGAAACAGGCCGCTGATACAAACGGAGTCGATACCCATTCACTAGTAGTGGTGTTCTGCTATCATCAATCGTTAAAAGTCTGATTGTCCCATTTGGAAAAACACCATTTACTTCATAAGGCCCTAACCACCTTGTTCTTAACTTACCTTGGAAATTCTCAAAACAGGAGTCATAGAGTAGAGCCCAGTTAACTTCTGGAACTACTTTTGCTTGATGGTTCTGTCATGCCACCTACTTCTTTGTTGCTGTATCATGGTTGTTTGATGGATGGCATCCAGTCTCTTCTCGTCCAATTCCTGAAGCTGCTGCAACCTGGCTGTCTGTGCATCAGTCAAGTCAAGGTTAACAGCTAAAGCAGTTCTTAAAGTTTTGATTTCAAACTCTACAGGGAAAACAACATTTTTTCCAAAAACTAATTCATAAGGTGAAAAGCCCGTAGTATTCCTCCAAGTAGTTCTATAGGCCCATAGTGCCTCAAGCAACCTTTGAAACCAGTCCCTTCTATTCTCCTTTATTGTTTTTGTCAAGATGAATTCTATGACTTTATTGGTGCTTTCTAATTGTCCATTTGCCTGGAGGTGATAAGGTGTAGTCATTTTGTGCTTAATATGATATTTCTGAAGTGTATCCTTGAAGCCATGAGAGTTGAAAGGAGGTCCTCCATTCGTGACTAGTTCTATAGGCAATCCAAACCTAACAAATATCTCTTCAAATAAAAATGTTAGTACTGATTCTTCATTAGCTTTAAGGAGTGCCTTAGCTTCTACCCACTTAGTCATAAAATCTGTGCACACTAGTATGTACACTCTTTGATTGGATGGGGGATTAATGGGACCTATAAAATCTAATGCCCATCTCTCAAAAGGTTCGAGAATTACCTCGGGTTTGAGTGGCATTTTATCCCTGTGATTAGGCTGGCCCATTCTTTGACAGCTATCACAGGCCTTCACATATTTCCTTGCATCTTTGAAGAGTGAGGGCCAATAATAACCCATTCTGAGTACCTTGTGTGTTGTTCTTTTATCTGCAAAATGCCCTCCACAAGGGCCATCGTGACAAGCTTTCAACACATCATAAATTTCATCTTCACCAATGCATCTCCGGATTTCCTAATCGAGTCCTGTGTGGAAAAGACACCCGCTTATCCAGCTGTACTTAGCACTTTGCTGAATGATCTTCCTTTTTTCCCTGTGTGATAGGTGCGATGGTAATTTTCCTGCAACTAAACAGTTGGCAATGTCTGCATACCAAGGTGAGTGAGCAGATACTGCAAATAAATATTCATCAGGAAAAGAATCATCTACTGGAATATTTTCATCAGTTTTTAATCGAGAAAGGAAATCAACAACTAAATTCTCTTTTCCTGGCCTCAATTGCGATGTCAAATTCTTGTAATAATAATAACCATCTGGTAACTCGAGCGTTTGTAACTGATTTATTCATTAGCTATTTAATGGCCAAGTGATCAGTATGCACAAAAGTAATGTAACCAGTAATATAATGTCGAAACTTATTGATAACATAAATGACTGCTAGGAATTCCTTCTCAGTGATTGTATAATTCAGTTCAGCTGGTGTCATATTCTTACTAATAAAATAAATAGCACAGGGAAGACTATTTTCTTCTTGGCCCAAGACAGCTCCAATTGGAGTATCTGAGGCATCAGAGGATATATGAAAGGGTAGTGCCCAATCAGGTCCTCTCAAAATGGGAGATGTGGACAACTGATGTTTAAGTTCATTAAATGCTTTTTCACAATCATCAGCCCACTTAAATTCAACATTTTTTGTTAATAACACAAATAGAGGAGAAGCTATTTTGGAAAAATTCTTGATAAATCTTCTATAATATCCAGCATGTCCTAAAAAGCTTCTTACATCAGTTTGTGTTTTGGGGATAGGGAGGGTCTGAATTACCTGTATTTTGGCTGGATCGACTTGAATTCCTAGGAATGAGATGAAGTGACCCAATACAATACCTTGATTCATCATCATATGACATTTTTCAGTGCTTAAGGCAAGGTGTGCTTCTATACATCGCTTAAGTACTTTTTCAAGGTTCTGCAGTGCATCCTCAAAAGTCACTCCATAAGGAGTAAAGTCATCCATAAATATTTCTAAGGAATCATTTAGCATATCAGAAAAAATCCCTATCACTGCTCTTTGAAATGTTGCTGGAGCATTACATAGCCCAAATGGAAGAACCCTGTAAGCAAAGGTCCCCCATGGGCTAGTAAACGTGGTCTTGGGGTGCAATCTTAATCTGATTGTATCCACTAAATTCATCCAAAAATGAAAAGAATTTCTTACCTGCCAAATTATCTAATACCTGATCAATGAATGGTAAAGGGAAATGGTCTTTCTGGGTGGATTTATTTAGAGCTCTGTAATCCACACATACTCTCCATTTGCCATTTTTCTTGGGTACAATTACAAGTGGGGAAACCCACTCACTATCAGATATAGGATATATAAATCCTGCATTCAACAGTTTTTGAAGTTCTTCCTTCACAATTTCCCTTAAATTGGGATTCATCCGTCGCTGGGGTTGACCGACTGGGCGGGATCCTTCTTTAATATAAATGCGGTGGGTGCATAGCTCAGGAGAAATCCCCTTCATGTCTGTATAATCCCATGCAAATTCTTCTTTATTCTCCGAGAGTAACTTTATTAACTGTTGTTTTTCATTATCAGTTTAGTTAGGATTTATATTTAATGTTTTGCCAGGCTCAATTTCTATTGTTGTACTTTTGGAGGAGCTGCCTGCTATTGTCTGAGATAAATTTTCAGTTTTTAGGTTCTGCTGAGATTCAGATTCTAAGATTGCAATGAAGTGATTATGCATTTCTGGGCTGACCGAAGAAGGTTCAGAAATGAAGCTACTGATTAATTCATCTTCGGTAGAATCTTTGAAAGTTAAAGCTTGTTCGATAGTCAAGATAGGTTGGGTTTCTTCATCCTCATAATCTACCCATACAGAGTTGTCATTATTAATCATGGGTGTAGCATGAGGATAAAGGGTAAGCTATTTGGTTTCTTGTCCATTAGAGATGGTCATTGATCCTGATCTACAGCTGATGAAAGCATCTGCTGTAGCTAGCCAAGGTCTTCCTAGAATCAGTGGATGACCCCCCAACTTTGTTTTAGTTTGTAACACCACAAAATCAGCTGGGTAATTCCAGGATTCTACAGAAATTATCAGGTCTTCAATGACTCCTTCAGGTTTAATTGTAGAGCGATCAACCAGCTCTAGGATGGTTGGAGTTTCCCAAATAAAGTTTTCTAACTGCAGCAATTGTGTTGTTTCAAGTGTCATAATGTTTATTGCAGCACCCAAATCTACTAGAACTTTAGAGACAAAGGTTTTTCCAACCTGAACTGTTACTGTAGGGTGACCAGGGTCACCATATTTCACAGGAGGATCTTTTTCTGTCATCAAAGCAGTCAGTTCTCCCATCACATGAACTGTGAGGAGGTCCTTAGCTTTTCTTCCAGGTTTTTTTATACAGATATCTCTAACAGTGCTAGCATAAATGGGAACATCTCTTAGTGCTTGCAACAATGGAATTTTGAAATATAAATTCTGCAGTTCGCCTAAAAGGTTAAAATTAGGTTGCTCAAGCGTTTTGGTGAGAGCTAGACGTTCAGGGAATGGCGGATCTGCTGTTTGAGCAGTGTTGTTAGATGCTGATTCAATTGTTTCAGCATTATTGTTAGCCGGTTTTTCTTTTCCAATTTCCTCTTTATCAGAGTCAGTAATGTCATCAATGATGGGTTCAACAATTCTCCCAGAACGAAGATGGATATCGTTACATTGCATAGGGGAAACAGGCTGATTTTGAACATCAATTACTTGCAGAGCTTTATTATTATTTGGGTTGGGGTTAGGTTGCATAGGCAGCTGTGGTCTAATTGCTTGGTTATTCGGAGGAGTATTGGATGGTAAGGAAAGAGATTGTTGATGCTGAGGAAATGGCATCTTCTGGGCTGCCCAGTTTGGATTCCATTGATTAAAATACGATTGCTGGGGAGCCCAAGGATTCCACATGGTAGGATCAACAAAAGGAAGACTTGGTTGCTGCATGGGTAGAAAATTCATTGGATTAAAGGGTGGGTACTGCATTTGGTTCATGGGTGGGTAATTTGTTTGAAAAGAAGAATGATTATTCCAACGACTAAATGCTGTGTTAGAATTCATACCTTGTCTTTGTGGCCATTGCCTCCTCTGTGTCATCAGGTACACTGCTTCAGCCTCTTCTTCAGTTGACTACAGTGCTGCTTTTATTCCCGGCAGAGAGGGGCATTGCTGGGTCTCATGGTCCTTTTCACAGATCGTGCAGACTGGTACCTTATCTAGTGGGAATTCCCTGAGTGGGTGTTTTTCTCTGCATTTAGAACAAAAAATAGCCAGGGCAGCTTCTGCTTCTGCCTGCTTCTTTTTTACCTGCAGAGCATCAATTTGTGAAGCAAAAGAGCTTAACATTTCAGTTTTAAATTCTTCCAACAAATTACCTATTTCAGCCCTTGTTGCTCCTCCAATTGCTGACTTCTGGACTCTTGAATATACGCTGTCCCTGCTTTTTGGTCTGCTTACTGCTCCTCTTGAACATCTCATACAGAGGTTGATAATTTCATCAAATGGTTCCTTGGAAATGTCCCCTTTTCCCAGCATATTCAACATGTCCAAGCAGTCATCTCATACCCCTTTCAACAGTATTGTTTATTGAATATCTTTATTCATGGTAGGGTGGTCAGACCGCTGCAGATTATACTGCAGTCTTTCCACAAAGTCCTCCAGATTCTCGTCCTCCTTCTGATCCATTTTAAACAACTCTTCCTTCCTCTCTCTTGTTCGGCAGTAATCCTGGTATTTGTCTAGAAAACTTTCTTTCATCTGATCCTAGGTAGTGATTGCCTGAGCTCCTAAGCTCATAAACCACCTTAATGCATTCCATTTCAGTGTTGCTGGAAACAGTTTTAGTTTCTGATTAGGGCTCACATAATCATAACTCCTACATAGTATATCAAATTCAAATAGGAATTCATCTGGGTCTTCAGAGGATAACCCATGAAAGTTCGGTAATGCTGAAAGTGGAATGTTCTTCATAGGGGTTGCCCCTCTCAGGAGCTCCCCAATAGGGAACTCCAGGGTAGAGAGTGAGTTTTCCCCCCTTACTTCCGCTCTGTTATCCTCCATTGGTCTTTTTCCTGAATCGCTTGCTCTATCTTCAGTATCTTCTGTCTCTTCAGGTTCTTCTACCGGTTCCTTAGTGTGCTCTGGTGCTTCCAGCTTCCTTTCAGGTCCTAGTACTTCCTCCGTCTGTCGATCTGTTTGTGAGGAATACTGGATCTGAGGTCTTCGGGAACTCGTCCTATGTGATGTCTCGGCCTTTGAAATAATTTCACCAATGAAGGTCTTTCTTCCTCCCCCGACTTTGCCACCTGTGAAATTAGGTTTCCTGCGTCCTCTCATGCACCTGTTATTCTTAAAAGGAAATCATTAATGCTTTTAAAATCTCTAGTCGCCTTCCCCGACAACGACACCAAAATGTTGGCTACTCGAATTGTTTATTGATTAAACAGTCGAGTACCACATTAATTTATCAACCTGGGAAAGTCCTTTTATTTCAAAGGTGACCTCGTACTATATGTACTTAACTCTAAAAGCATTAAAAGTTGTAGTATACACAATTCTATTTTCTGTCAAACTCCTTACTCTATGTTATAGCAGTTAAAATATATTGCAGAGATGAAATAAAAGCAATTAACTAAGAATACAAATCTGCAAAGAAAAATAATGGTTGCTCTGTTAGCAGAGGATCAGGACCCTATCCTCAGGGTAAGGATGTTCAGCACCTGCCCCTGTAACCAAGTTGTCAATACACACTGAAATTCCTAATCACCGGTGAAGTACTCTTTTACAATATCAAGCAACTAACAAAACAGAGTATCAGCAAAAGGAAATTACCAGAGGTAATGCTACAGAATTCAAACACACTCACACACTAACAGAAGATAAATGGGTGAATCTTGTGAAGAAGGTGGGCCATGTCCCTCTCACAAGATTCCCCAGAACACAGATGCTGAATTAAATGCTCAGAACAACCTTTTATTCATCTACCAAAATGTCCAGTTACAATGAAGATTCAGACTTGCTTTTGTTTTTCAAAATTTCTCTTACAACTTGTTTTTTTCTTCCCCCCTCTTATAATGTAGATGTCTCCTCTTTATAGAGGAGACATCTATTACAATAGACCGTCGTAGTTCATTCAGTTTAACCTTTTTGTCAAAAATAAGAAATCCATCCTTGTTACAGGATGCCATTACACCAGTGTGACGGTGTATTCTTTCTTGGGTCTCTTACTGTTACACAGTTGGTAAACGAACCTCAACCGTCTTCTTGGAATCCTCGTACTATCCTTTGCCGCTTCACCATTGTTGCTGATTTAGTAAACTCATGTTGTTCCTGGTGTTTCAGCAACTGTAACTGTGTTTTACCCTTTTTGGATAGTTGCTGATCGTGCTGTGTCAGCATGGAGCTCTGCCGATCTTCTGATAGTTGTTGTTTCCGCTTGCCAATTCCGGTGTTCCAGTTGTTGCAAAATAACGTTTTCCTTGCTTTAGATAGTTGTTGTTGCTGGTGTTGCAGCAACTGCGTAGTTGCTGTTTCTGGTGTTGCAGCAACTACGAACTATAATTTTTGCAGACTTTAGACAGTTCAACGGTTACTTAGCAACTTGGTTAACTTCTCCAAAGATTAATTATAAAGATAACATGAATATGTAATGAATGATTAGACATATAGTAATGAGGAGAGTTACTTCATACCTTGGAATGATTAGGTCATTATATAATTAAGGCTATCAACTTATGGACTGAAGAGGGTAGTATTATAACAAAAATACAAGGTCAAAAGTGGTCAATTTGGAGTCCTAACAACTGGGAAAAGAGGAAGCTCTAATTAAACCAGAGGAAGTATGTCGAGACGATATTGCAGAGGTTTAATATGCAGGATAGTAAACTGGTGAAGGTTCCTATTCCTATAGGTGTGAGGTTATTTACTGAACTGTGTCCCAAGACACAAGAAGAGGAAGAGGACATGTCCCGTGTTCCATATGCAAGTGCAGTCGGTTGCTTGATGTATGAAATCGTATGTACTAGACCAGACATTGCACATGCAGTGGGAGTATTGACCACGTTTATGTCAAAACCAAGGAAGGAGCACTGGACAACAGTGAAGCGGGTTTTCAGGTATTTGTGTGGCACTAGTGATCATGGTTTGTGCTACCAAGGAAGACCAGGATTTGACAGAGTGTTGGATTGATCCAGATTTAAACAGGAACGCAACAAATTACAGAGATAACCATATACACAAAGATGCAACGGAAATAATACTTCATTTCATTAATGGAAAATACTCAAATATGCTTACAACAGAAATGGAAATAAACTAGCTAGGGCGATGGTAGCTTATCTCTGAGAAGAGATGTGATGGCTACATGCCTCTGAACTGTCTTACAATGAGGCTCGGAGGCCTATTTATTGTTGAGAAACAATAGAAAACCCTTCACATTCCAAAACCTAACCCTAGAAGATGAAACGCCAAATTGTGGGCCCCGTTTTTGGGTAAGTTGGTACATCAACTTCCCGGGGTCGCGAATTGGTCATACTATCTCCGTTTGACGTGCATGATAGCAGGTGGCCACTAATATCCACCTGGATCATTCCTCCCCCCTTAGGAAGCAATGGTCCCCATTGCGTTGAGATCCTCCATGAGATGAGGAAACTTCTGCTGAACTTGTTCCCTGGTGAGCCACTTGCCCTGCTGAAGGAGTTGGCCTGCTTTGACAACTAGATACAGTTGGATATTCTGTTGGCGAGTGTTCTTGATCTGTGTGTCCATGATCCGATCAGTTGCAGCTTGTTCCATGCAATCTGGATTTAATTATGTGGGTTTGAGCTGTTCTGCAATGTCGGATGTGTCTAGCAATGGTGGAAAGTATGGCCGAAGGCGGTCCACATTGAACACTGGGTGCAGGCCAAGGAATGGGGGAATGCTGAGCTCAAATGCATTGTCTCCCATAGCCTTAGTAATGGTGTAAGGACCATATCGGAGTGGTCTCAATTTCCGATAGGCTCCAGTAAGGCGTTCCTTTTGCAAATGCAACCAGACTTTGTCGCCCACCTGAAACTTGTGTGGCACCCGATGTTGATCATGTCGCTGCTTGTACTTGGCATTTGATTTCTCAAGAATTTCATGGACCTGCTGGCAAATATGTTGGATGCGCTCAATGAAGCTGGTGGCCTTATCTGTTTCGGACTGGACATGAGCTGAATTCATGTGAGTAGCTGCAAGTGGCATGGCCACATCAATGGGGCATAGTGGCTAGAATCCCAAACCCACCTGAAAAGGGCTATGGCCAGTGGAGCTGTGAAGAGCTCGGTTGTAGCTATGCTGAACATAGGGGAGGCTCTCATCCCATGTGCGTGGATGCTTTGAGTTATACATGCGCAGAATGTGCACAATCATCCTATTGACAACCTCTGTCTGGCCATCAGTTTGAGGATGGAAGGCTGTGGACTTCGTGAGTTTGGTGTCCATCATTGACCAGAGACTGGACCAAAATGTGCTGAGAAACCGACTGTCTCGATCTGAGATGATAGACTGTGGGATCCCAAAGTGCACCCACACTCGTTCAAAGAAGAGTTTAGCAGTGGCTTCTGCTGTGATATTCTTCTTGCAGGCCATCATAATGGCCATCTTTGAGAACCTGTCGACGACCACAAAAACACAGTCATTTCCATGCTTAGTGGAAGGAAGGCCTGACATGTAATCCATGGAGATGGATTCCCAAGGTCGACTAGGGGTAGGCAACGGGGTGTAGAGGCCTTGCTTCTTAATGGTCGGTTTGGCAATGGCACAGGCAGTACATGATCGGATGTACTTCCCAACATCCTGTCGAAGATTCGTCCAATAGAAATAATTTTGCAGTACTGCCACTGTTTTCTCGACCCCGAAATGCCCAGCAGCCCAACTGTAGTGCGCTTCCCAAATCATCTTGGCACGCTCGCTTGAAGGAACACAAAGGTGACCGAGGTGGCATAATAGGGCATCCTGGAGGTGAAAATCTGCAACCTGCCGACCCTCCAAGAGTGTCTGGTATGTGTGGCCGAATTCTGGGTCGCTTTTGTAGAGAAGTGGCCAATCAGAAGTCTCGTGCCCGCAGGAGTTGAGCACGGTGGTTAGCGCCATGATCAGTGGTCGACTGAGGCAATCTGCAACATTATTGGTGCTGCCCTTTTTGTACTTGATATTCAAGTGAAACTGTTGCAGGTATGTAGACCACTTCTGATGGCGATCATTTTGCAATTTCCCTTGGGTTTGTATGAACTGCAGAGGTCGGTGGTCTGTGTGGATGACCGTTTCCTTCCCCAAAATGTAATGCTTCCATTGTCGGCAGGCCTGTACAATGGAATACATCTCTTTATCATAAGTGGGGTACTTCCGGACTGTGTCTGAAAGTGTTTCACTGTGATATGCCACTGGATGTCCATGTTGAGTAAGGACTGCCCCAATAGCATAGTCAGAGGCATCTGTCTCGACCTCAAATGGTTGTTGTAAATCTGGTAACGCAAGCACTGGTGCCGTGCAGAGGCGATCCTTCAACTCCCTGAATGCCTTCTGTTGAGATTCAGACCAAAAGAATTTTGCTTTCGCCCCGCCCTTGGTGACTTGACTCAAGGGCCAAGAAATATGAGAAAACCCCAACACAAACCTGCGGTAGAAGTTGGCAAGACCTAGAAAGCTGCGTAGCTCTGTTAGAGTGGTTGGAGAGGGCCAATCCCGAATGACTTGGACCTTGGCTGGATCGACATGCACCCCCTGTTCATCAATGATGTATCCCAGATACTGAACCTCGGTCATGCCAAAAGTGCATTTCTCCAAATTGGCACATAGCTTGTGTTTCCGCAGTGTTTGGAGAACCTGTCGGATGTGGTGGAGGTGCTCTTCCCAACTCTGGCTGAAGATCAGAATGTCATCCAAGTATACTACTACAAAGGAGTTGGTGAATGGCCACAAGATGTCATCCATTAGCCTCATAAAGGTTGCAGGAGCATTCGTCAATCCGAAAGGCATGACCAACCATTCGAAGAGGCCCTCCTTGGATTTGAAGGCAGTCTTCCACACATCTGAGGGTTCGATTGGTACCTGGTGATATCCTGACTTCAGATCGATCTTGCTGAAATATTTCGCCCCCTTTAGTTGGTCTAGGAGGTCATCAATCCGTGGGATCGGGTACCTATTACGGACAGTGATCTTGTTCAGCGCCCGATAGTCAATACAGAGTCTCCACGTCCCATCCTTCTTCTGTACCAACACGATCGGGCTCCCACAGGGCGATGAACTCGGACGGATGTGACCTTTCTGCAGGAGCTCCTGAATCTGCCTCTTGATTTCATCGTTCTCCAGAACGGAGCGCCGATAAATTGGTCCATTGGGTAGCGGTGCACCTGGGGTCAGATCGATGGAGTGCTTGACTTGACAGTGCAGAGGAACCCCTGCCAGGGAGGTGAAGATGTCCTCGTACTCCTCCACAATCTTGTCCATCTGTAGTTGTCGTGCAGAGGGGCCCCGTTTGGAGGCCGCAGCCACTGTCTTCTTCTTTCCTTGAGGGCGTATCATCAGGAAAACAAATTTCCTGGTTTTGGAAATGATCTTACTGCATTGTTTTGCAGTAATCAAAGAGAGGGCGGCAGGTGGTGCTACCTCTGGTATCCTGAACAACTTATTTCCCAATGTAATAATAACTGCACGGGGCCTTGATTCGTACACAACATGTCGCTTCCACAAGTATGGTTGTCCTAGTAATACATCACAAACTTCAAGGGGAGCAATGTCACACAATACCTCATCCGTGAAGGGCTTGATGTTGTATGGAAGGCGACACTGCTGGCTCACGCGAAGATCTCGTCCTTGGTGAAGCCACCCAATGGTGTATGGTTGTGGATGTGATGTGGTCGGTAAGCCCAACCGCTTCACGACCTCTGCCGAAATGAGGTTCTTTTGACTCCCGCTATCAACAATGAACTGTATCGGGGAGCCCTTTACCCACATCTGGGAGTGGAAGAGACGCTCCTCCTCCTCTAGATCTTCGGGTTCATTTTTTTGGATCTTTGCGGTAGCAACAGTGGCGCTGGGGTCCGCATCAATGATCTGCTTCCCTTTTTCATACCCCTTATCGGGTTCTGACTCCGTGTCGGAACATGCATCTGATTCTGAAACCTTTAGCTCAGCCACCAGTGACTGCTTGGCCCGACACTCACTTGTGTTGTGAGTGGAGCTCTTATGGAACTCGCACCATTTTCCAGTGTCCTTTCTCGGCTTCGCGGCGCTGTTCTTTGCTTGCAGCTTCGGCTGGTTGTCTTGGGCTGTCCCGCCTTGGATTTGTCCTTTGTTCTGTGGTTTAGGGGCACCTTTCCCCTGCTTTGGATTCGCAGATCCAAAGTCTCGCTTCTTTTGTTTAAACTTCTGCTCGACCTTGACGGCATACCGGTATGCTGCGCCGAGCGAGGGGATGTTTAGGAATTGTATTTCTTCCTGGATGTACTTGTGCAGGCAGCCACGGTATTTGAGTATCAAATGTTGCTCTGAATCCTTGATACCCAACTTTGTGCGAAGGGTATGGAAAAGATTGGTGAACTCCGGCACGTCTTGGTCCCTTCCCTGCCGCAGCGTGGTCCACTTTATGTATTCATCCTCATAGCTCCCGACAGGGTAGTACTGCTCCTTGATAGCATCCCGGAACGAATCCCAGGTGGGCGCGGCTGAAAATAGTGAGCCAGTACTTTCATCATTCTGCTCGCAGTAGGTTTCCCACCAGTCCTTGACGTGGGGGGCTGCTTTGAGGAGAGCAAAAACAATCTTTTCCCGACTCGAAAATTCATGAACAGAAAAATAACCCTCTAGCAGATTTAACCATTTATCTACGGCATCTGCGTCTATCTGACCTTCGAATATGGGGATTTCAAAATTAACTTGTACCTTAAAGGGTGTGGCGTTTCCAGAGTAGCTGCTGGAAGCCGATGCGTTGCTTCTCGGTAGCCGCTGAAGGATCTGGGCAAAACTGTCCATCATCGCGTTCCGTTGTCACTCGAGGGCTTCTTCGAGCAAGATTTTGATGGGATCTCCTGCCCCCTCGTCTTTCTTCTCGTCCGCCATGGGAGGCCGTCGGGATTTGCGAGGCTGGTCTTGCAAAGGTTCAACCAGTTCAAGCCCTAACTCCTTATATCCCGACCTTGTTGGGGACATGCAAAGAAAAACAGAGAAAAAGCAGACCGCTCTGATACCACTGATCCGGATTTAAACAGGAACGCAACAAATTACAGAGATAACCATATACACAAAGATGCAGCGGAAATAATACTTCATTTCATTAATGGAAAATACTCAAATATGCTTACAACAGAAATGGAAATAAACTAGCTAGGGCGATGGTAGCTTATCTCTGAGAAGAGATGTGATGGCTACATGCCTCTGAACTGTCTTACAATGAGGCTCGGAGGCCTATTTATTGTTGAGAAACAATAGAAAACCCTTCACATTCCAAAACCTAACCCTAGAAGATGAAACGCCAAATTGTGGGCCCCGTTTTTGGGTAAGTTGGTACATCAACTTCCCGGGGTCGCGAATTGGTCATACTATCTCCGTTTGACGTGCATGATAGCCCGTTGGAAAGATCTCTCCGAGGACTACGACGGAAAAGACGATTTTTATCAGAAAAATCGCTAGCGGTAGATTTCCCAAAAAACGTCGTTTAGGGCCTCAAAACGGCTCCGGAAGTTCAGGACCCGAAAAACTGCTAAAAATAGTAAGTTGTGCTACAATTAAGGAAACTGAAAATGCTGAGAAAGACAATGGTGGGGGTCCAGGTGGACTTGGCAGGTGGCCACCAATATCCACCTGGATCATGGATATTCGTGGCTTTGTTGATGCAGACTAGGCTGGAGATCTGGATCAGAGAAGATCTACAAGTGGGTATGTGTTTAACCTATTTGGAGGTGTAGTCAGTTGGATGAGTAAGAAACAATCTGTAGTGGCACTATCAACTATAGAGGCAAAGTAAATGGCAGACACTCATGCAAGCAAGGAAGTAGTTTGGTTGCAGAGATTGTGTTCAAATATGGGGTTAGTATAGGGAGCTATAAGGATAGACTTTGACAACCAAATTGCAATTTTCTTGGCAAAGAACCCTGCATATCATTCAAAGACAAATCCATTGATGTTCAGTATCACTTTGTGAGGCATATGATAGAAGACAAAAAGGTGTTTTTGGTAAAGGTGGACACATTGAAGAATACTGCAGATGCATCGACAAAATATGTGAGCTCTAAGAAGTTCTCTTGGTGTAGAGAAACAATGGGTATTGCAGGGCTGGATAAATGACTAAGCTCTCTTGTGGCCTCCTATGGAAAGAAAACAACAAGTGGGAGAATTTTGGGTTGTGTTATATTCTTTCCATGACCAACCCATGTAGTTAACCCGGGGGTTAGAGGGGCGGTGGAGCCCCCCCTTGATTGCACCGATTGTGTAGCGGGGGGTCACAAGGGGTTTGAGGGGTGTAGGTAACCCCCCTCTATGGGTCTGGGGTAGCGCCCTAGATTTTTTTTTTGGACCCTATATTAGGTTAGGCAGACCTACCTATGGTTTTGTGCATGATTTTCACACATGGTTTTGGATGCGATGGTTTTCGGTCTATGGTATTTGATGCTTCAGCATGTATAAATATGTATTGTAACATTGAAAGGAACATAATGAAAAATCAAGCTGATAGTCCTAGTTTTGGGATCAAGGGGAAAATCTCTATGTATATGTGTTTTATGTGTTATGCTCTTGCATTGTTTATTTTCTGTGTTTTTAGAATTCATATGCAGGTAATTTTAGTATGGGGTTAAAACCTACATGATCAACCATAATGACATATAAGAAGTTCCATGACAATACGATCCATATTAGCATATTGGCCTTTGGGATATTGAAACTTTGAGCCATACCACTATATCACCATACTAGAGCTTTTGAGGATTAAATGGGTGCAATTCATAAAAATATCAATATGGAAATATCTAGTATGATACATAGACTAGGGATGTGGACTAGTGTGGGGCCAACACATGGCCAAGAGTTTCCATATGTTAGCCATGTTCACATGCATGAATCATGATGTGGACCTAAGGGGAAAAACTTCAAATGAGCATGAATTTATGCCCAAAGCTTAGAATGAGATGAAATTTATATTGTTGGAAAGATCTCGATGAGAAAAAAACAATATTAGTGTCAGAATTATGATTTGAGGGGATGAAGAGAAGACTATTTTTTATAATTCAATATTCATAATAAACCTTGAAGGTTGGGTCTAATTACACCCAATAGCCCTAGTCATTAAGGTTTTGGGTGTGTTACACTACCTAACAAGTTTGAATATAAAGTGCAATGCTTTCCAAAAACAAAATATAATAAATTTAAATTGAACCTTTATATTTATAAATATATGTGTCACAGCAAAAAATTACAAAAGCTTGGAAGTTGTTTTCAATAAATTAATTGAAATCAAAATCACACTCAAACCCATATCTTGCTAATTGCAATCTTTATCAAACACACAAAACTCCTCTAGAACAAAGACATCCTCATTCAAATTCCTTGTTAACTAATTAAATCAAAACTCACAAATCCAAGCAGATTCCTTTATGAAATCAAATACCTTAATGGATAATAATAATAAAATCTATGCGGAATTTTGAAACCAAAAACCCCACTAATGGTATTGAAAATTTATAATGTAAGGTTTAAAAAATAAATCATCGAATCTTACCACTATTTTTATACTCTCCTCTTTTAAGAAGAGAAATAATTCGAAACAACCATGTCGCATATATCATTCAATATGTGGTGCTTCTCTATATTGTTAAGGCAGGGAACCAAAATAGGACTTGTATATTTTTATACATGTAGGAAATGGCAAGAACCAATCTAAGGAAAATAAGTATGCACAACCTAAATATTCATGATACTGCATATGACATTTCTTAAATATAATTTAATCCAAGATGATTAAAAATAGAGAAAACCTTCCATGTGACTTCTTTTTAATTTAAATATTAAACCATAAGATAGAATAAAGGCTAACATTAGCAATTTTGTATTTGTTCTTTCAAGCTACATTTTGTAGGAATTTATAGGGTAAATTCCTCAGATAGAACACCAAAGGACACTGCTGACAAATAGATCATAGATCAATACATTAGTATTCTTGACGTGGTTAAAACCCTCAAAGAGGGAAACAATCCATGGCCTGAGCCAACCCGACTATTTCAGGGAATTTATTAATAAAATAAATAAAATTACATAAGCTTCTCTCATGAATGGTCACCCTACAAATGACCCTCCATGCTCCAATCAGGTGTTAAGCCACGGATCAAGTGTTGTAATACCAAGGAGAGAATGAACCGTCGGATCACTTCATGTCTAGAACATATCGTGACCGTCGGATTGTAAGTTACAAAAGTACATAGTAAAGAAACACACTTTACCTAACTCTACACTACACCAAGTTATACTTAACTATTTCCTATGTGTTGGAATATCCTAACATCCCCCCTTAAGAACAACTTGGGATAGGATTGAAGTTTGTACAAATATGACACAATAGGAGAAGGAAGGAGGCATTAGAGAATATCCCCCCTAAACACATAACCTGCAGTATACATCCGATCATCAGGGTCACCAACCCAATCGGAATCAGTGAAACCAACCAACATAGGAGATGCTTTTGCACTATAATGAATCCCAAACTGAACTGTACCTCAAACATAACGAAGTATTCTTTTAGCCGCTTTCTAATGATTTCATGTGGGTTTTACATAAACCAAGCAATAAGTCCAACAAAAAAGGAAAGGTCAGGACGAGTATGGGTCAGATACAAATTTTTTTCTACAAGCTGACAGTATAAAGTAGCATCAACTTTAGGGGAAGTACAAGTGACTGAAAGTTTAGCTCCAAACTGAAAGGGAGAAGGGGTTGGCTTACACTCTTCCATGTGAAAATGGCGTAGAAGATCACATGCATACTTGGACTGGGAAAGGGAAATATCTTCCTTGGTTTGCAAGACTTCAAGACCAAGAAAATGATGCAAGTGTCCTAAGTCTGTCATTTCAAACTTCTTTTTAAGGCTAGACTTCACATGGTTTATAAGGTTGGGATCACTACCAGTAAGGATAAGATCATCAATATAAAGAACAAAATGATAAGGAAAATAAAAACAAAGGGAAGATGAATGATAGACATTGCCACTTTTATAATCAAGATGGCCACTTAGAATCGAAATGCTTTAAGAAGATGGAAACCTTGGAAGCAACAATGAAGAAGCATAACATCCATTTGGAGCACTCTTCAAATTCAATTTCATCTTCAGGAATTGCACTTTCTGCATATGGTTGTCAAGAATATTTGTCTGGTTATGCACTAAATGTATCTTCTTCTTCTCATTCTCATGAGTGGCTCATTGATTCTGGAGCTTCTTATCACATGGCCAAAAGCAAAGCCATGTTTTCTTCTTTAAATGATTGTAACACCAAAAACTTAGTGTTGTAGGGACTGGAACTATTCATCTAGACAATGGTCAATTTAATGATGTATTATGTATTCCAACCTTATCCTACAACCTTCTATATGTGTATCAGATAACTCATTCAGGTGAAGGTAAAATCGTTGAATTCTCACCTCATGATCTTGTAATTAAAGACCTAAGAGATCCTAGACAGATTTTAGCTACTGGCATTATTGATGATTCTACAAGGTTGTATAAGTTTAACAACTTTGGGCCATCAACTCTTCCCTCGATATTTTTTGCTCATAATGATGAAGTGAACAAACTTTGGCATGAGCAATTTGGTCACTTAAACTATCGCTCCCTTCAAAATCTATGTAAAGAAAATATGGTGACATGTCTTCCTATGGTATCTTGCAGAGATGGCGTTTGTTCTGGATATGTACTTGGAAAACATCATCAGGATAGTTTTGAAAAACGTGCCTCTTCGCACTCCTCAACCCCTTTACAACTTGTGCATAGTGATTTATGTTGTCCACTTCCAGTTGTTTCATTCTTTGGCTACAAGTATTTCTTAACTTTCATTGATGATTTCTCTAGATGCACTTCGGTATACTTCTTAAAACTCAAGAGTGAAGTATTTAACATGTTCTTGGCCTTTAAGGCCTTTGTTCAGAAACAATATGGACATCAAATTCTTAAGCTAAGATCTGATAATGGCGGAGAATATGTAAACAACAAATTCATCAAATTTTGCACTGATCATGGAATTCAAATGCAACATACTGTTCCATATACTCCACAACAAAATGGTGTAGTTGAAAGGAAGAATCACACCTTAAAGGAAATGGCTAATTGTATGCTTTAATCTAAAGGACTTAGTCTTAATTTTTGGGTAGAAGAAATTAACTATGCAGATTACATAATAAATCACACTCCTACTAAGGTTTTAAATAATATCATTGCAGAAGAAGCATGTACCTCAATTAAACCAGATGTAAGTTACTTTCATGTTTTTGGAAGTGAAGCACGGGCCCATATTCCAGATGAGAAACACAAAGCTTTAGAACCTAAGAGTGAAAAATGTATTTTTGTTGGATATTCTGAAGATGTCAAAGGATATAGAATTATTCCACTTAAGTCCAAAAATGTTATCATTAGAAGAGATGTAAATTTTGTTGAAAATATATCGGCCTACGAGCCTAGTTCGGTGGATGTGCCACCTCTCTCTATCCCTTATACTTATGAAAATATTTCTTCTTCAGATGATGACAGTGAGGATGACAATCCTCCCTGATGCCAACCTGTTGTGGCCAGCAACACCCCCCCCCCCCCCCCCCCCCCCCTTGTTCATTTAAGTGTTGTCCAAAATACTAAATGAATGGGGACCCTTAGTTAAATTTTAGAAAAAAAACAAGAGTTTCATTTCTTCAAAATAAGGTTACAATCACAAGCTTAGAAAGGTCTTTTGAATATTTTTTTAACCTAAGTCTATGATAAGGGAAATATCTTTAAAGCAGCGTTGCAAAAAAGATAGGAAATGCCTCCATTTCTCTATAATATCGGTATGCGCAAGACTCTCGTGTTAAGCATAATATCGCATCACAATAAAGTAATACTCATAAGGAAAAAACTTCAAGATTTACCGATCTGTGATAACACCGTTCGCAAGATCGCATATCGCAGAAATGAGCTGACAAGATTCGGCAAACATTAAACTTCTGCGACCTGCGATGTTGCGATCGCTGCGATATTATATTCATATGTTTGCGCGATCTGCGATGGTGCGATTTGCGATGGTGCGATCTGCGATATTACGTAACCAAATCATAAATCACTTCATCACGAATCCTTCGGGCACACTATTCAAAGAAAAGCCACTTACCATAATCTGACTCAAGATCATGCGCTTTTAATGATAGTAAAGGAATTAGTTGTCAGCTATTAAATGAAATGAAGACGCGTGCTTTTGTAAAGAATTACTTCACGTAAGGTGGCATATTTGATATATCTGTTGCATTTAAAACTCTCCCATCACCTTTCTTGATCAGTCATTTCCATTTCACTCGTAAGCTGTAGGAACGAAGAACTAAAGACGATTCAAAGCCAAACACAGGAAGAAATGGGAAAGAAAAATAAAGCTCAAGGCTCTGAGGCGGAGGAAAAGACGAAGGAGATGGCGCCTTTGTATACAGACACAGCCTGTAACAGAGACGCAGGGATATCGACATGGGAAAGCATGTACAGACTGCTTGAAGAAGAGAATCCCAGAATAATGAAGGTTGCTGCTGTCGCGGGCTCACAATGCTCTTCCGAGGCGTCCTTAGAGGAGCTAGCATGTTCATTTCTTCACCGGATAGTAGCAAGGCCCAAAATTCTACCATATACGGATATGATCAAGTGGATACTTGACAATGCAGAGATGAACAACAGACAATTCAAGATTCAAGGACATGGGCTCATCGGATCATTCGCTGCACAAGATTTAAAGCTTATGTATCATCTTCCTGAACCGCAGACGACTTACAATGCACAATTCGTTAAGAAATTTGTGGCATAGAACCAAAACCTAGCAGAGACCACCAAAGATTGGTCCAGAAAAGAGGAGCCGCTCAAAAAAGACAAAAACGGTATGTACAGCACTGGTTCCCTCACCTCTCCGTATTGTTTTGCTGCGGCCATGCTTTGTAGATTATTTGGGATGCCGGATATCAATAAGTTTTCATCTGAATGGATACCATTAATAGATGCTGCCACAAATACCGATATTATGGATTGGGCCAAGATCTTTTCTGATAATCTATACACGGCTATTATCAATTACCGGTCTAAAAGATCCTTGTCTCAAAGGATCTATCCTCCTTTTTATCCGTCCGCATATGTTATGGATTCTATTTGTTATGTGTCTAAATTTCCCACTATGGGTTGGAAATGGACTACCCAGGACCCATTACCTATCCATGTTTATCATAAGATGTTATGGGATTCTCAGTTCGTCCCACACTTCTACCAGATTTGTCACGGGCTTATCTTATCCTTGTATAGAATGATGTATGATGAAGACCCCCCGAGGTGCTCACCCGAGGCACAAATAGATATCATCCCCATCGCAAGATGGTTCGGGGAAGAATGGTTCACCTATATTAGAGTGTTTGGAAGCATTGTACCTCCTCATGTCCTGCCTCTGTATATCCCCGATAAACTTTTGGCTCGGGAAATTGCATATCAAACCTGTTCAGAAGGTGGCCTGACCAAAGACCTAAAAGACAAAAAGAAGGCCATATGGCCTCAGTTTCCTGTAGCTTGTGGGGCCTTTTCATTGTTCGATGTAGGACACACTTTCACCGAAGTGGAGAATGTGACGTGTCTACAATTATTTAAATTCCCAGCAAGGCCATTTGACCCAAATGAAGTTGCCCAAGATTTCACAACAAACGTCAAAATAAAAGTATTCGTTGGAAAGAAAGATTTGTTTGATGATTTATTTCAGAGTAAAAGCTCACTCCAGGAAATTTTGCGGGAAGCTCAGTCGAAGTTATCTCCAGATGACCTCCAAAGATTCATGTTATACAGGGAAAGAAGGCTGGCCAGTGTTCCTCTAGAGAAGCTCCGACTGCCTGCCAGAGAACCAACTCCAAGCGTTAGCCTCAATGGAAACTTTAGCACTTCCAGATCTAAATCTAACACTGCGCAAGGAGTGCCCGAACATTCTAAAGGGTCTGGAAGCAACCAAGGAAAGAACGAAGAAACAACTACGGATACGGCTCAGTCAAGTGCGATGTCGCAACAGCAGGTTATTGCCTCCCTGCCAAGAGATGTCCCCCCTCTTGTCATTGAAGCGCCACCCGTCACAACAGAACTGGACAAAGAATGGGAAACCTTCAATGAGCTGACCAATCTTGAAGGGCAAGCCCCAAGAACACCTATGAACAATACACAGGTAGCGCAAGAAGTGGTTTCAACCATAGCAGTGTCACAGAAACGGAGCACATTCCTATCGCTCCACCTTCTGAGCTTCTACTTAATGTAGAAGAAATTCCCCCACTGGACGTATTCTATAGTCCCCAACATAAAGCAGTTGTAAGGAGACAGAGGAAGAAAAGAAAACTAGAAAATACACTGTCACAAGATGCTGAACATTTGGACGTCTTATGGAAAGACCCCAACAATAACCCAACTGAAAATCTCACTAAGTTGTCTCAGATCGCAGGAGCATATGCTTCTGCAACTATTGACAAGGCATCGGAAGTTCAACAACTGTTGAAAGAACAATAAGATCAAATACAGCTACTACAACGACAATTGCAACAAGCCAATGATAGTATTGAAGCTTCCAAACAGCTCGAGAAGTTGCAGGAAGACTTTCAGCAGATGCAGATAGGCTATTAAAGAAGTCTAGACGAGAAAGGAAAACAATTGCAAATTTTACAAGAAATGCATAAATATGAGCCTAAGCTTGCGGAATTTATTTCAGAATCTATTGGCTTAAATGAGCAACTACTGCAGCAACAGGAAGATTTGGGACGTAAGATATCACAGTGGAGTCACTATTACGAGCTGAGCGATAAAATCACCAATCAAGTGGTAGAATTGTGGAGTGACTATGATCAGAGTGACAGACAAGTGATGGAATACTTAGCTTGGCAGGATGAAGATGAAGGGAAAAGAGCAAGTACACCCAGAATAAACGAGAATCATAAAGAATTGCTCTTTAATAAATGGGACGATCAAATCAGGCAGGCGGAACAAGCAGCGGGGACAGCGGCCACGCAAGCAAGCATTCTTATCGACTGTGTAAATGAGAATTTACACAGGGCCAATTTAATCGAAGAGACCACCCCGGGGTACCTACCAAACAAACTACGACTGGAAGCAGAATGGAAGCAGAAGGCGCAGGAAAAGGGAAAAGTGATCCAAGCATTAAACAGGTTAAATTGGGAGTGTTACTGGGCATACTTGGTCAAGCCGCATAGTCAATGGATGACTGTGAAATGCATCATAAACGCGGCCGAAAAAGTAGTGCCAAATCTCATAGATTCTGTTTTTGTAGCCCAGCTCAGCGCAGAAGTCAGCCAGCCGACTCTCCTCAAGCCCATGATGAACACTTGCAGCTTTAAAGACCAAATTCAGAAGTAGCCTTATTTTAGAATGTTGTTTTTTCTTTAAAATTAGATTAGAAAAAGGACGGTCATTTGAAAACCGCATCCTAAATTTTGTAAATACACTATTATTAGAATTAGGAAGTAGTATTTTAACCCTTCTCATTGCATTTGGAGAAGGGTCCAGAAATTTGTCAAAAACTTGTCCACGGAACATGCACTTCTGCACCCTCAGAGGAGGTTTTGATGAATGGATGGATCGAGATTTATTAATGTTTGCATTTGATGTTTGCTACTAATGTTGCACATTTGTACTCTTAATAGATGTTAGAACAAGTAGAGATAAATCGTTTTTTGCTTGAAGGTTATGAGTAGGATTAGTCATAAATGGTACTTTTATCTCTTGGCCATTTCTGCTTATATTCTTAAAGTGATATACAATTTTCAGTTGTTTATATGTTACTGCATGAATGTATGAGTTACCATTTGGCACTTCTGTACGGTGGAGCCATTTATTTATGTCTGATATATGAATAACTTATTATGCGATATGCTGTTCACAACTGTTTTGCCTAACTTTTTATGTAAAGTGGTTTATCTTAATTGATTTCTATTCTTATGATAGCTGAATGATCTTTATTATCAGTTATTGTTTGAAATCTCTTTAGATCACATAATAGAAGAAATACACCCCGGGTTAGCATAGCTTAGATGTGTTGTTTCTCATTAGATTACAATAGCATAGAGTTAGTTTAAAAGTTTGAATTAAATTAGCTTTAAGTATTCTTAGATCAGCAACATCCATCTCTGCACACACACACATACACCCTTATATTGGGAAATTGATCCCATTATCCCCAGTCGGACCCGCTATACCAAATGGATAAGGAGCTACCAACCAAGGTCCGGACCGGGTGGGTATCCCCCTTGTTGTCGACCCGATTTTCGGGGCCTCAACATATTTGGCGCTAGAAGGAGGGCCTAAACATAGTGTCTGTTGGAATGATTTTCAATTGTAACATTTGAATCAGGATGGCTGCTCGCAAACTTCCCATTTGGAGTTGCATCCATGTTCCTACCTCTTCCAACAAACCTGAAGTGGTAAGACTCTTGTCTCAGGTAAAATTCAATGGTAAGAATAATTCTTCTGCTTTTAATCATGCTCTTCAATTTATTCAAAGAGTTTCAAGTTCGGATGTTCAAAGAATTGATGAAGGCGTTTTATGCAGAATTTTTACTCTTACATTCACGGCAGAAGCTAGAAAATGGTGCAGAACCCTCCCAGTTGCCTCAATTCACAGCTGGGACCAATTCGTCAAGACTTTCATTTGTGAATTTGATTATTATGACTATGACCAGGTATATGATGAAATTGATTATCTACGGAAACAAGATGAATTTGTTAGGGATTTTAATATGCGATTTCATCTTAATTGTCTAAAGTATGATCTTGAAACTGAACTCATGGATGAAGAATCTTCAGATTATGCTGAGCATTCCCTGCCTCCTATGTCTGATCAAGCAAAAATTAGTCCAAGCTTTGTCTCATTTTCTTCTAATGTGAATGAGAATTCCAATTTGAATATACAAATCAGCCATGATGAAGAAAGTCCCCAAATCCTAGGAGACATGCATGCTCTAATGCAAGAAGACAAAAGCGAGAATGCTGGAGGAAAGCCTGCCTTGGAACCATAAGATGACTTTGATACAAGGTCAGATAATATCGTTGCAAATCAACAAATGCAGATGCCAAGGTTAGAACAACAAACTATTTCTCTTTCAAAAAGTATCAGTACACAAAGGTATGATATAAAGCCTGATGTCTATGATGAATCTAATGAACAAAGATTTTTCCATGATGATATTTTCAAATGCATTGTTCCAGAATCGCATTTTTCTCTTTATCCTGATGTTTTTAGTGATGATAATTTTTCCCCTCTCAATATTAAAGATATCTCAAAAAGTACAGAGGATTATTCAAATGAGTCATCATTAGGTTTTCAAGATAAAAAGACAGCTATAGAACATCCTTTGATCATTTTCAAACAAGAACCACTTGACCTTCCTTGTCTGAAAATATATGACGAAAAAGAGAAATCTAGGGAAACCTGTAAAATCATTTATGATAGCTACTTTGACAACGATGATGTTGTTGATTTATCCCAAGTAACTCAACAAAGCTCAGATAATGAGAGATATTCTAATTCAGGAATCATATCAGTCAATCCTCATTTCAAAGTAAAAGATTATTTGCATGATTTTACTATCCAAGACAATACCTCGATCTATGATTCATATCATGAGGAAACCCCCATGCCTGTTCACAATCATAACTTGTCTTCTGATTCACAAGACAGAATTCGAAATTGCTCGGATCCCATAATTTTGGCCAGTTCTTGTGAAAAACAAGATATTCCAAGTCAATCCCAGTTGTGCTGTAACATTATTTGTACAGATAAACATTTCTTTCTTTCTCACTTGCACTCATTTTGTACAAAATCGGATTGTGTTTTAAATTTTTAGACTTTTGATAGATTACTATGGTATGTTGAGCACCTTATCAAAGAACATTCGAAATATGTGCTACCATTTTGGAAAACTAAACTGTGTCAAGGAAGTATAGAACTTTTTCAATTCCAAGATCAATTAATATCAGACTTCCTTAAAAAACTTCTTTGGCATCCAAAACACCATCAACGAAGGAAAGTACCTTTCGAAACTTGTCAGCAATTCGCGCCAATTGATAAATCTCTTTCCAGAAATTTCCATCTATTCTTCATTGATTTATTTAGTGATTTATATATGGAAACTTCCCTTTTACAAGAAATTTCTAAAAGCTTGACTTTAACGCACAGTAGGTTACAGGCCATTAAAACTGAAAAATCATATTCGCAACCTGGCTTGTCATCTTTCCTATTACGAGATCATCAATCCATAACAGAAATTCATCTTGATTTTTAAGATCCAATAGGTATCCAGTTGGAAAGAAGTTTTCATGAGAAAGAAATTTCAGACAGAATTCCAACTGAAGTTACACATTCTTATTCCACATCCAATATTAACAGTCCAAGAAAAGTTTTGTTCTTAACACTGATGTTTGAAAGTTACATACGTGTAGGAATAAAAATGAAAAGATGGTTCCACTGGAAATATCATTTCACCTAGTTAATTTTCTATATATAGTTAGAATAGGAGTAGGAGTAATTTAGCTAGGTTATTAGGTTTACTTTTAATAGTTGGTAGGCAAAATAAGAGAAGAGATTATCCCTATTCTGTACATAATCCTAGGGAATGTCTATCTCTCATTTCGTTAAATATTTTTCTCCATAATAAAATTTGCTATGGTTAACAGCATTTGACATTTACTAAAGACACCTTTTCTCTATCAAGATTTTGAACTTCTGCTTCTATAAATAGCAAATCTCTTGGAAACTTGATCTTTATTATCAATAGAACTTTAACCCAGATATGATACTAGTTTCAACTCCAAGAAATTTGAAGAAATCAATCTTAGTGAAGAAATTGTTTTATGTCAGTACAATGAAAGGCATCAATAACAAAATAAGGATTCCCTGTAGAAACAACCACTTCCAAAAAAAAGCTCTATTATTGTCGTCCAGAACTTTCTTAAGGAAAAAAATTGACTTCCTCCCTGCTAAAGAAAATCGCAGCATTTAGAAAAAGACCCAAGGATACACTATATCTTGAAGAATAAGAGGTCTCATCATGAGCCGGCTTATCATGATCACAGATATTATAACTTGCTGACTTTGCCATTACTGTCCACCAAAACAGTGCAACGACTTAAGATTATTGAAATCACAAGACAAGGGGTCTCATCGCGAGCCAGCTTGTTCAACAAAAGTGTAAATCAAGTGAATGACTGTGTCATAATATGGCTACCAAACCAAGACATTGTTCTTTAAGAATAAAAAAGGGAAAAAGTATCAATCCGGGTTTTTTCTTTAAGAGTTGTAGATCACCTTAAGCAGGATAAAGGATCATTACTGGGTAATAGGTAACCCTGTCGAGGCTATGGACGCCTGCTGGCAGCAGAGGCTCTACCTACGACAAAGGAGCATATTTAAAAGGCTGCTACACAGGGAAGACTTTATTTTATTTTTTACAAGACCAAGTAATGGCTGATGTAAATGCAAGGACAAGCTGAGGGTACAAGTAATTAAAATAGAAAGAGGTTGAGACAAAATATCATTGACAGTTTGAAGTATAATATGCTTTATCTTTTTATAATAAAGTTTAAGTTTTCTGAGAAATTTTTTTGTTTCGGAAGTTTGAAAACGTCAATAGAAGATCAGAGATAACTGGTTCTCCCAAGTGAATCGCCAATTGTTGTGGCCAGCAACACCCCCCCCCTTGTTCATTTAAGTGTTGTCCAAAATACTAAATGAATGGGGACCCTTAGTTAAATTTTAGAAAAAAAACAAGAGTTTCCTTTCTTCAAAATAAGGTTACCATCGTAAGCTTAGAAAGGTCTTTTGAATATTTTTTAACCTAAGTCTATGATAAGGGAAATATCTTTAAAGCCGCGTTGCAAAAAAGATAGGAAATGCCTCCATTTCTCTATAATATCGGTATGCGCAAGACTCTCGTGTTAAGCATAATATCGCATCGCAATAAAGTAATACTCATAAGGAAAAAAATTCAAGATTTACCGATCTGCGATAACACCATTCGCAAGATCGCATATTGCAGAAATGAACTGACAAGATTCGGAAAACATTAAACTTCTACGACCTGCGATGTTGCGATCGCTGCGATATTATATTCGTATGTTTGCGCGATCTGCGATGGTGCGATTTGCGATGGCACGATCTACGATGTTACGTAAGCAAATCATAAATCGCTTCATCACGAATCCTTCGGGCACGCTATTCAAAGAAAAGCCACTTACCATAATCTGACGCAAGATCATGCGCTTTTAATGATAGTAAAGGAATTAGTTGTCAGCTATGAAATGAAATGAAGACGCGTGCTTTTGTAAAGAATTACTTCACGTAAGGTGGCATATTTGATATATCTGTTGCATTTAAAACTCTCCCATCACCTTTCTTGATCAGTCATTTCCATTTCACTCGTAAGCTGCAGGAACGAAGAAGTAAAGATGATTCAAAGCCAAATGCAGGAAGAAATGGGAAAGAAAAATAAAGCTCAAGGCTCTGAGGCGAAGGAAAAGACGAAGGAGATGGCGCCTTTGTATACAAACACAACCTGTAACAGAGACGCAGGGATATCGACATGGGAAAGCATGTACAGACTGCTTGAAGAAGAGAATCCCAGAATAATGAAGGTTGCTATTGTTGTGGGCTCACAACGCTCTTCTGAGGCGTCCTTAGAGGAGCTAGTATGTTCATTTCTTCACCGGATAGTAGCAAGGCCCAAAATTCTACCATATACGGATATGATCAAGTGGATACTTGACAATGCAGAGATGAACAATAGACAATTCAAGATTCAAGGACATGGGCTCATCGGATCATTCACTGCACAAGATTTAAAGCTTATGTATCATCTTCCTGAACCGCAGACGACTTACAATGCACAATTCATTAAGAAATTTGTGGCAGAGAACCCAAACCTAGCAGAGACCACCAAAGATTGGTCCAGAAAAGAGGAGCCACTCAAAAAAGACAAAAACGGTATGTATAGCACTGGTTCCCTCACCTCTCCGTATTGTTTTGCTGCGGCCATGCTTTGTAGATTATTTGGGATGCCGGATATCAATAAGTTTTCGTCTGAATGGCTACCATTAATAGATGCTGCCACAAATGCCGATATTATGGATTAGGCCAAGATCTTTTCTGATAATCTATACATGGCTATTATCAATTACCGGTCTAAAAGATCCTTGTCTCAAAGGATCTATCCTCCTTTTTATCTGTCCGCATATGTTATGGATTCTATTTGTTATGTGTCTAAATTTCCCACTATGGGTTGGAAATGGACTACCCAGGACCCATTACCTATCCATGTTTATCATAAGATGTTATGGGATTCTCAGTTCGTCCCACACTTCTACCAGATTTGTCACGGGCTTATCTTACCCTTGTATAGAATGATGTATGATGAAGACCCCCTGAGGTGCTCACCCGAGGCACAGATAGATATCATCCCCATCGCAAGATGGTTCGGGGAAGAATGGTTCACCTATATTGGAGTGTTTGGAAGCATTGTACCTCCTCATATCCTGCCTCTGTATATCCCCGATAAACTTTTGGCTCGGGAAGTTGCATATCAAACCTGTTCAGAAGGCGGCCTGACCAAAGACCTAAAAGACAAAAAGAAGGCCATATGGCCTCAGTTTCCTGTAGCTTGTGGGGCCTTTTCATTGTTCGATGTAGGACACGCTTTCACCGAAGTGGAGAATGTGACGTTTCTACAATTATTTAAATTCCTAGCAAGGCCATTTGACCCAAATGAAGTTGCCCAAGATTTCACAACGAACGTCAAAATAAAAGTATTCGTTGGAAAGAAAGATTTGTTTGATGATTTATTTCAGAGTAAAAGCTCACTCATCGGCAGGCGGAACAAGCATCAGGGACAGCGGCCATGCAAGCAAGCATTCTTATCGACTGTGTAAATGAGAATTTACACAGGGCCAATTTAATCGAAGAGAGCACCCCGGGGACCTACCAAATAAACTACGACTGGAAGCAGAATGGAAGCAGAAGGCACAGGAAAAGGGAAAAGCGATCCAAGCATTAAATAGGTTAAATTGGGAGTGTTACTGGGCTTACTTGGTCAAGCCGCATAGTCAATGGATGACTGAGAAATGCATCATAAACGCGGCCGAAAAAGTAGTGCTAGCTCTCATAGATTCTATTTTCGCAGCCCAGCTCACTGCAGAAGTCAGCCAGCCGACTCTCCTCAAGCCCATGATGAACACTTGCAGCTTTAAAGACCAAATTCAGAAGTAGCCTTATTTTAGAATGTTGTTTTTTCTTTAAAATTAGATTAGAAAAAGGACGGTCATTTGAAAACCGCATCCCAAATTTTGTAAATACACTATTATTAGAATTAGGAAGTAGTATTTTAACCCTTCTCATTGCATTTGGAGAAGGGTCCAAAAATTTGTCAAAAACTTGTCCTCGGAACATGCACTTCTGCACCCTCAGAGGAGGTTTTGATGAATGGATGGATCGAGATTTATTAATGTTTGCATTTGATGTCTGCTACTGATGTTGCACTTTTGTACTCTTAGTAGATGTTAGAACATAGAGATAAATCGTTTTTTGCTTGAAGCTTATGAGTAGGATTAGTCATAAATGGTACTTTTATCTCTTGGCCATTTCTGCTTATATTCTTAAAGTGATATACAGTTTTCAGTTGTTTATATGTTACTGCATGAATGTATGAGTTACCATTTGGCACTTCTGTATGGTGGAGCCATTTATTTATGTCTGATATATGAATAACTTATTATGCGATATGCTGTTCACAACTGTTTTGCCTAACTTTTTATGCAAAGTGGTTTATCTTAATTGATTTCTATTCTTATGATAGCTGAATGATCTTTATTATCAGTTATTGTTTGAAATCTCTTTAGATCGCATAATAGAAGAAATACACCCCGGGTTAGCATAGCTTAGATGTGTTGTTTCTCATTAGATTACAATAGCATAGAGTTAGTTTAAAAGTTTGAATTAAATTAGCTTTAAGTATTCTTAGATCAGAAACATCCAACTCTGCACACACACACATACACCCTTAGATTGGGAAACTGGTCCCATTATCCCCAGTCGGACCCGCTATACCAAACGGATAAGGAGCTGCCAACCAAGGTCCGGACCGGGTGGGTATCCCCTTTGTTGTCGACCCGATTTTCGGGGCCTCAACACAACCTAAGCCGACAATACCCACATTATGCAAATAAAATTGCATGTCAATGGTCTCAGGCCTTAATCACCTGATCCATGGTGAAAACCATCCCAAATTAAGGTTTACGCTATTAATTAAGTTTATGCGGAAACGTTACTTTTGACCATCCAGGTCTGACCCTCAATTAACCTTTGAGTGCTACTTTACTCAACCTTCAATAAACTTTAGTTAATCTATACCCCGCGCATATTAACCAAACTCCACCCTTTAACTTTGGTTATATTAGAAATTAACCCATAAAACCTTTATCTGCTTTATTTCTATTATAATTCTTATATAATAGAAACACTCGACAAACACACGTAAACCTTACCTTTTCACCTTTCCTCGGTCTCTGCACATTTATCGATGCTCACTTTATCACGTTCAATCTCCACCGTTGATTTCACTTCCTCAGATCAATGGTTGTCACATCGTATTTCATTCACGCTCTGGAACTCAAATAAATTTCACTCCAGTCCATAAATTTCTTGGGTCCATTTAGGCTAAAGCCTTATCGCACATCGCAAATCGCATTTCCTTAAGGTCAAGGTTCATCCAATTAAGAAATCTTGCGGTGCGAAACTATCGGCGATCCCCCACTATTGATCAAATCACACTTGATCCAATGGTTAACAACGATATCGAGTGAGGCACTTGCACAAGGATTACCCATCCGATAAAGCAGTTTCCTCTCTCCTTCGACGTGCTACGTGTTGACTGTTAAATGGAATAGGGTGACCACCCCGAATTGCCACTTACACTTTTTCTCCACCCGATAAACAACTTCCACTTATAAACCCACCTTCTTCCTTGACTATTGCATGAGTTGATTGGCGCGCGATGACCGTTAGACATACGAGGCCATCAAATCTACAGTTTGCAGGATTTCAACTAGAACACAATTTAAAAACGGCTTAACCCCTACAGTTGATTGTGATGTAAGACGTTGAATATGAGATCAACGGCTAGGAATGAGTGTGGGACTTTAGCCACAATCAAGGAAATCTGTACTCTCCTACCTTCCGCAGCTTCTAATCGCCATCGATCTAACAGATCTGTTGATCTGACGATCCAGATCTATTCCTATTCCATTCTTCTTCTACCATTAATATCCGTCGATCTCAAGGATCCAACAGTTCCCATTCATCATCACTTCATTTCTTTGTGCCTTTATGTGGTTTCTTAAAGTTCTTCCATGGGTTCGGGTTTCTTCCAGGGTTTCGTATTTAGATGTCCTGCATCACAACTTCCTCCTAAGCTTAACTCCACATGCTCTTAACACAGTCCCTCCTGAATCACGACTGTGATCCTTTGAATGGATTCAAGCGATCCAATACGATCCTTAATATCACTTCTTCTCTGTGTTATGCTTGAATTCCACCTGCAACCTCTGTTACACAGAACTTACTCTAGTTCACACACATATTATAACTAAATTACTCCATACACACACAAAAAATCATAATCGACTTGTTTGTATTAATAAACAGGTATTTACACAAGAATTCTCTCCTTGGCTTGATATTTTATATTAGTGGCCTCTATTTTCCTACCTACCTGTAGGTTTACAATCAAACCTCTAATTATCTCACTTGACTAACTATCTCTTGACTATGCCTTTTAGGCTTACATTTATGCAAAAGGATTCTATAACCAATTCATGGTTTAGATCCATAAAATTCTCAATAAAATCCTAAAATCTCATCTTTATCCCCAAGGATCCTCTTTAGTCCAAAAATTAGGAAACCAACTCCTAATCTAGGATTTACAACTGATTCTCAAATCTCTCAACTATCCTGAATCTTTCATGTTCTCCAACATTCGAGAACAATTACAAATATGCCTCACTATACTTAAATAAATCCCTATTCTAGCCTCTCTCATTAAAATCACTCAAAACCTTAATAATTACATTAATTCAACACTTAGGAAAACAACTTCCTTAAAACAAAAGACCCCCCTATGTCTACTAAGATACAATGATTCTTCTGAGTTGAATGCTCCTACATCAGACTCCCAAAGTGGAAAACATTCATGATCTCCTGATCATGTGTCTTCATATGTTGAGAGAAAACCTCTAAGGTCCCAAACTTTAGTTTGTAGTTGTCTGAATGCTCTGCACCTTTGTTGCTATTGTATGTCTATTGTCTTCTATTTCATCTTCCTCTCCTTGTCAATTAGGTTCAAGTTCTGATTGATCATCCTTCCTGCTACTGTCAATCTTCTCCATATGGACTGTTTCATCATCAACTACCATAATTCTTCAATCTCCATTTCCAGCACATCTTTGGATTGGTCCATACTCTGCCACTTACTGTTATCTCTTTCTATTTTTTAGGTTGTTGTTGCTGCCCTCGAACTCTTCAAACTGGTGTTCTTCTCTTTGAAGTTGTTGAATTCTTACTCTTACTCTTACTCTTTCTGCCTTCCTTTCATCCTTACCCTCTTTCATGATTATCTCTTTCTGCATTGAATCCTGACTTTCCAGCATTCTCTCCAGCAATTGGACATCTCTGTTCCATGGATTAAATTCTTTCACAAAATCATCTTCTACCACATTTACTTGGTTGCTCATCTGTGCCAAATTTCCTCCAGTATCTGCAACTAAACCCACACTCACAAAACAATTATTAAAATAACAAACATAAGGCCTTAGTGCCTCTTCTTCCTTTGGCAACACTTCAGTATGCTACTTTTATTCCTCCTCTTCTATCAGCACATCAGTGTGTTGATTCAACCTCTCTAAAGCACTCTCAAGACTATCAGTTAGTCTTCCCTCCACATCATCTGCTCTAATGATGTCTTTCTGATTTTGTCCACTGTAGTGAACTCCTTCCTCTACAATCACACTGTCATACTCTGGATTTCCCAACAAATACTCCAGCAACTCAATTTCTCTGTGACACTTCGTAAGTACTTCATCATTACTTATGATTCAAGTATTTATACACAAATTATCAGTTTGAAAATTACAAGGTTCAACAGTCTCAACTGTTGCTTCACATATCAGTTCTTCAGACTAAATTTCATCTCATTTCACAAGAATTTTTCCTGTGTTGTCATAGCTTCAAACATCAATGTATTACTAAATTCTTTCTGCTGCAATAATTCACTGCTTTTCTCATTCAAGAGACATTCTCCATCATTCCTTACTTCAAAGTTTTTATCTTTTGAAAGATACTCTTCCATACTTTTGACAACTTCAAAAGAATGCTCATCCTCTGCAAAACCTGTGATCACATCAAAATTATTAGATTCAACAATATAAGGTTTTACATTCTCCTATTTGTCTGCATTTGTCCAATAGTTCATAAAATCATCAATAATTCCTTCTTCTTCACCCAGAACTTCACCCTGCTCTAGTTCACAAATGAAAACTTCCATTTCCAACTCAGCTTCTTTGAGTTTTTCCATCAGCCACTTTACTTGCTTCTGTTGTAGCCTTCTCTGTAACTGATGCCACTTTACTGCCTTTTTCCTCAAGACCCAACCTTGTCTTTGGTTTTCCTCAAGTATCATCCTTAATACATTGAGTTGTTCTTTCATCTCAGCAATCTCTTTGTCAATTTCCTCTTGACTCATTCTCTTGCCATTTGCCTTGGCATCCTCCTTCTTCACTTGCAATGGCACTGGTGGAGGGCATGATAGTTTTAGTGGAGGCGCAAAAAGTTGTTTTGATAGTGTTGGTCCAAGCAGAAGAGCAAGAAGCGAGTTTAGCAATGGTGGAGATTGTGGCAAGGGTTTCAGTAGCACTTTTATGAATATGCAAGAATCAATGATTGAGCACGATATGAAGTAGGTTAATAAAATATGTATATACTAAATAATGTTATCATGTGAGAAAGTTACAATAAAATCTTCAATTTATTATCTAATCAAGTATTTCAAAAATGATTCTTTTAATTATATATATAAACAAACATTGCATATTACATTTTTCAAAATTATATTAATAATAATCCATAGACAAATTAATAATAATCCATAGACAAATCAATTGATATATACTAAATGCTAGTACAACTATTATAAATTTAAATATTTTTCTTGAATAAAATATTTTGTGAGAATAAACCTATATGATATCACTATGGTCTACATATGATACGAATTTAATCTTATCTTGAGGTTTCATATTTAGATTTTCATGTATTTATATTTATGCGTTTGATGTTTGAGTGATTAAGTATTTGAAAGGATAAGTAAAAAATTGAAAAGGATTCCACCTTAATTGTTTATAATATGTAAGCAGAAAGCATCTAAGTAGAAGAAAATAAATCTTAGATTTTATAACAAGTGAAATATTAAATGCATATTTCTACATGTGATGCATCTTTGGAATATTTACATGTATCTTTCCAATTTTCTTTATGTGGCCCTATGTGATTTCATTAATGATTTGATAGTTTGATTTGATACGTTATTATACATGTATATGTTACGTAAATTTATTAAAGTCCGTTTTTGCATAAAACGTGCATAATTTCATTCCCTTCGTTCTTTCTTTAGAGGTTGCAGTGTCTATATGTTTATTATTTAACATTTTGTTATGTAAAAAATTAAAATAATTTTAATAGTAATATTTTATAATGTAATGTTGATGAATTCATTTGGAACCCCTGCACACACATTTTCAAGGCTTAGTTTGCGTTTGGCAATGGATTCAAACTGTACGAGGTTTCTCTCTCACTTTTTTATCTTGAGGTGATGTCATTTTAGGCCATGGTCTTTTTTCTAAGGAAAATAATGAAATTTTAATTGATCTCGTTTGTAACAAAAATTAAGAATATTGTAGAGATTTGGTTTTTTCTCTCTTTCTACCAAAGCTAACGAGTGTTAAATACAAGCGTTAATAAGTGTGCCCTAACACCCACTTGTCTTGTCTATGTGATTTCTCCTTCATACACTAGTTTTCATCTGTTATACTCGTTGGTAGGGAGGTTTCTTTATAAATGTGGGGGTATTACTATAGAGTGGTGGATACTCTAGTTCATTTTCGTGGATGCACAACAACTACTCTTTGCACCTGACTACAGTCTTGGTTTGTTACTGCTCTGCAAACTCGAGACATGTCTCTTAACCTATTTGTATCATTCATGGTTTCCTTTCTCGACTCATATCACTCCTTATCCTGTTTTTCTTGGGTCTGGCACGGGGACTATTTGTTGTTGGTGCCCATGTTTTTGTTTTATTTGTTCATATACAGTGAAAAGTCCTTCCTTCGAACTGGTATTTGTATTTTCTTCCACATCCTCTCAAATCCATAACTCTGCAGACATTTCATTCAGTTTCCTAGACCTTGTTTATGGTGTGTGGTATCCCAAAGCATTTTCATTGTGGTTTTGAAAAATAATTAGTAACATAGGTCCATAAGTCAACCTACAGTTCTCTAACTAGTTTAGTCTTGTCCACAAATTGTCAAATTGAGGTGGTTGGCCTAGAGTTGGTTGACCTAGGGCATATACAGTTGGTTGTCCCCTACTTCCTCGATGACGTCTTCATATAGCTCTCTTCTCCTAGTCACATCACTACCTACATATTTCAACTGTTTCCTTTATCATATTGTGGTAATAGGGCTTGGGTGGTGCTTACGTTCTCTGGATTTATTTATTCGACTGCTCACATTGTGTTTTTCCTAACCCTTTCAAGTCCGCCTCAGACAACTGTTCCTATGACACCTCGGCTTCGTTACCCTAGTCATAGGGGAGGTGTAATAGGTGCTTCTTCTTCACGACGTCGACACCTTTTTGGTTGGATTTTTGTGGCTTACCATTTTGATATTTTCCCTTATGAAGTTAGAAACGAGATTCTTCACCTGGAAGCCAAGGAATTTGGTGACCGAACTTACTATTTAGATTCAGAAATTACTGGCTCCACATTTAGATGGACTCCGGATCCGGGAAAATTCTGTAAATGGAGACTTCGCTTTCTTCATTCAGTGGCTCTTCACAGACAATTGGATACCTTGCTTCATATGGTCATTCGTGACAAGCAAGTCAAACATTATGAGTTATTTGTAGGGCAGGAGGAGATCGAAAGGACTCTCTGGGACATACGACGTAACTTGGATGACTTGGTTTCCAGGATGACCTGGGTGGAATGATTCCTAGTGTCTGACTCAGATTTTGGCTCTGGTTTGCATCCTCACTCTCCAATTGTCATTATCGCACCAGAAAAATAAATACCTCAAGGCAACGTTAATGCAATGTCTCCAATTATTGTCTTAGATTAGTAGTTTTGCACTTGGTCTCTTTTAGTCGGTTTAGTTTATATCTGTTATGCACTCATGGAGACTTTTATGATGTATTGGACTATAGGTGCTTATGGGTTTCTTTTGTCAAGCCCACATATCCATTACATGGAATTCTTGAAGGGCTAATCAATTAGTATGCTATTAAGTGTTTTTTTACTCTTTTTGGCTAAATGGAGAACACTGGGAACAAGTTATGGTTAGTCTATATATTTTTCAAGTTCCCACATAGTCTTTTGGAACACATTTGCTTTCTATGTAAACTCAAACTTTTCATAATATAAATATTTCCATCTCGCTTATAAAAAAATACAACTATTTCACTACGATGTTTATTATGTATTCATAATAATTGTTTAGGGGACATGAATCAGACATGTTGAGTTATTTCATCGACTTTTCATTTTTCCACTTTTCTTTTACTTTCCATTATTTGTTATTTCATTCGTTTGGTGCTCCAAAGCTTTTTTTACCACATTTTATTTACATTTAGATGACATGCCTTATATTTTTTATATGGAGTAAATGAGTTATATTGTGTGAATCCATATAAGTAGATTTAATTTTTTATTTTTATTTTGATACCATTTTCAAAATTTAGCTTGAAAGAATAATACAAAATTGCTTGTTAGCCTTTGTGTCTTTTATAGGGAGTAAATGAGTTATATTGTGTGAATCCAACAAAGTAGATTTAATTTTTTTTATTTTGATATCATTTTCAAAATGTGTAGGAATTTATAGGGTAAGTTCCTCAAGAACACCAAAGGACACTGCTCACAAACATATTACAGATCAATGCACCATTATTCTTGACGTGGTTAAAACCCTCAAAGAGGGAAACAGTCCACGGTCTGAGCCAATGTGGCCACTTCAGGCAATTTATTAATAAAAGAAAGAAAAATTACATAAGCTTCTCTCATGAACGGTCACCCTACAAATGACCCTACATGCTCTTTAAATAGAGATCATGGACCAATCGGGTGTTAAGCCACGGATCAAGTGTTGGTAATACCAAGAGAGAATGAGTCGTCGAATCACTTCATGTCTAGAACATATCGTGACCGTCAGATTTTAAGTTACAAAAGTACATAGTAAAGAAACACACTTTACCTAACTCTACACTAGACCAAGTTATACTTAACTATTTCCTATGTGTCGGAATATCCTAACATCCCCCCTTAATAACAACTTGGGATAGGATTGAAGGAAGTACAAATATGACACAATAGGAGAAGGAACGAGGCATTATTGCCTATCCCCCCTTAGTGACAACTTCTTGAACTCCAACCATAAATTGAAGTTTAGTAAACTTCACCTCTGTGAGAGCCTTTGTAAAGATGTATGCAACTTGATCATCGGTTGAACAATATTGCACTTCAAGAACATGGTCATGAATGAGCTTTCTGATGAAGTGCATGTGTAGTTCAATGTGTTTTCTGTGCTGATGTTGGACTGGATCTTTTCATAGTTGGATGACACTTTGATTATCACACCAAAGTGTAGTCGAATGATGCTGCTAAAAGCCAAACTCTGGCAGGATCTGACGAAGCCATAGGGCTTCCTTACTAGCTTCTACAGTGCCACAATACTCTGCTTCTGCTAAAGAAAGAGAAATGGCACTTTGTTTCTTGCAGACCCATGTAATAAGTACAGAACCAAGTGTGAACACATAACCTGAAGTAGACTTCTGATCATCAAGGTCACCAGCCCAATCGAAATCAGTGAAACCAACCAATAGAGGAGATGCTTCTGCAATGTAATGAATCCGAAACTGCACTGTACCTCGAACATAACGAAGTATTCTTTTAGCTGCTTTCCAATGACTTTCATGTGGGTTTTGCATAAACTGAGCAATAAGGCCAACATCAAAGGAAAGGTCAGGACGGGTATGGGTCAAATACAAAATTTTTCCTACAAGTGGACGGTATAAGGTAGCATCAACTTTAGGGGAAGTATAAGTGACTGAAAGTTTGGCTCCAGACTAAAAGGGAGAAGGGGCTGGCTTATAGTCTTATAGTCTTCCATGTGAAAATGGCATAGAAGATCACATGCATACTTGGACTGGGAAAGGGAAATACCTTCCTTGGTTTGCAAGACTTGAAGACCAAGAAAATAATGCAAGTGTCCTAAGTATGTCATTTCAAACTTCTTTTTAAGGCTTGACTTCACATGGTTTATAAGGTTGGGATCACTACTAGTAAGTACAAGATCATCAACATAAAGAACAAGAATGATAAGAGACTTACCCACTTTCTTGGTGTAGACAATATTGTCAGAATGACACCTAGAAAAGCCAGTATCTAAAAGAAAGCTATCCATTTTGGCATACCAAGCCCAAGGGGCTTGCTTGAGACCATAAAGGGATTTCTTAAGCTGACATACAAGGTTGGGGCCTGTTTTTATATAGCCAAGGGGTTGTTCCATATAGATTTTTTCATGCAAGTCCCCATGCAAGAAGGAAAATTTAACATCCATCTGATGGACTTCCCATTTGAAAGAGTTAGCAAGGGAAAGAACAAGGTGGATAGAGTTCATTTTGGCAGCATGGGAGAAGGTTTCATTATAGTCAATGCCTTCAACTTGTGAAAATCCCTTAGCAACAAGAAAAGATTTATGTTTGTCAGCTTTTCCATCTGGTCCAAACTTGGTTCTGTAAACCCATTTACATATAACAAGTTTTCTTCCCTTAGGAAGAGGAATAAGATCCCGTGTATCATTTGCCAATAATGAACGATATTCTTCATTCATAGTTGCGTCCCAATCTGGATGGCCTAAAGCTTCTGCAAAGGTGTCAAGATCATAATTCGTTGTGTTAGTGTCAGTATCTGCATACTTCCATTAGGGATCAAAATTCGCTCTTTCCATTTTCATTTTAGGAGTCCCATACTGAAAATTTTGCATCATTCCATTAGGTCATGATATACTGATCCACTGATGGTTGTTTTTCTCTTCAGCAAATCTAAATTCTTCCCTCATAGACTATACTTGCTGATCCTTCTTCAGATTGTCTTCAGTTATGGTTTCATAATCAATCTGCAGTCCATTTCATTAGGTCATAGGGCATGATTTCATTAGGTCTTAGGGTTTCATCACCAAGGTCAAGAACCTGATTTTAAAATGTAAATAAAGGTCAGCAAGGGTATGAGGATGATCAATAAATCAAGCATGATGGCTTATAAGTCATAGCTACTAAAAATTATTATCTTTTAACCTAATGTAATTTTCACCTCAAAAACATGGTTTTGAGGTGAAAACAGAGTATTTTAAGTTTATTTGTATTTCATCTGTAATTTTAAATCACTATATGTAATTTTTGATCTTAGCTTCACCCGAGCATCTCTCCTTGCTGTAAGACAAAGAAACAATGCAAAATTCAAGTCAAATTGAGCATTTATCCACCTGCAAAGATATAAGAAGAAAAGGCATTAAAACAAGGTTTCAAAAAAGAACAAGGAACATTAGAAAAGTGGGTTTTTTTTTTTTAAGTGAAAAATCAAAACCTTCTCCTATTTAAGCCCTCACATTTCATTTTTAAAGATCATTACTCTCATTTAGCAAACAAGAAATCAAAAAGTGATAAGAAGAGGCAAACTTGAGAGAATTTTGGGCATTGGAAGCTTGGCACTGTGCGTTGGCAGAGTGGCGTTGCGCTTCTGGGCAAGGCAAGTTGACGATGCGCGCTGAAGACTTGGAACTACATGTAGAGGCCATTGCTGCGCATCTGGAAAATTTCCTCAATGTATTTTTACATTGGCGCTGTGCGTTGAGGATGGTACTGCGCGTCTATGGGGTGGCACTGCGTGTTGAGCAAAACGGCCAGAAACCCTCCCATTTCTCAAGAAAACTTCCTCTCATCTCTCAAATGACCCTTTCATCCCTCTAACAAGTATACTCCCTTTAATTCGTCATTACATTTGCAAATGCAAGGCTTAAAGTAATTTACCATGATAAAAATCAAACCCTAGTTTCACTCCATATTATCCTAAAAACCCTAAACCCCTCTGTTTGTCCCCATCACCTATCATTAAAACTTAAATCTCTTCCCTACATCACTACATATCCCCTCATTATATTCTCTCATCCTAAAACCCCTCTCCCTCACTCTCATAATTCACATCTTACCCTTCATTTTCTAGTCTACCCTAACACATCCCTTCACTCCTAAAACACTCCTATTCATTCCCCTTATCCCTTTCTAGGAGTGTCCAATCTTAGACCTTGCAAACATGGATAGAGAGGACCGATACTATGAGGAGGAAAATGCAGACAATGATACCTTAGCAGAGAGAACTAGACAACAGAGAAAACCTCATAAGGGAGGTAGGATTATCAGAGAAGAGCCATCAAACCTTAGGGAATTGCAGGCTTCTCAGTTGGTTGTTTCATGTTTTAGATATCTTGGCTGCTATGAGTTTTTTGAACAAGTAGAGAGAGTCCAATACCACCCAGAGCTCACCAGACTCTTTGTAGCTCATATTTAGAACAAAAAAGTCACTCTTGCTGGGGTGACATTCACAGTCTCACCTTCCATCATTTCAGATGCAACCAGGATTGCTAATGTTGGTGATAAGTGGTACAAGGCCCAGGACCCAGATGAACACTATTATGAGCCTTATATCAAACCCCAGTATAGAAATCAAGTGAAGAGACTATTTCTTTTCAGGTTTCTTGAGAACAAGTATGTCCCCATGATGAAAATCATCATGAAATATTTCACTTGTGAGGGCAAATTCTCCAGGCTATACACATATCACATTGGGCTTCTCATGCATTTTACTAGGGCGAGGATGTTGAATCTCCCTTATTTCTTGTTTAGGAACATTGAGAAGATGGCTCATTTTGTGCAGAAGAAGCCATACCCTCAGCAGATGAGCAGTCTTTATCATTACTCTCTGATCAAGATCATTGTTCTTCATCATCTTAGTCTCCTCAACATCTCTTGGGAGACATTCATTGCTCATGACATATTCAGGGGTCCTCAAATTCCTCCACCAGTGTCTCAAGAAGTAGGAGGACCTTCTAGCCAAGTGAAAATAGATGAGGAGGCCAAGGAGACAAGAACTACTGAGGTGCTCGTTTACATGACATATCAGAGAGGCACTAGGAGATTATTCACAGCAGATAGGCAAGTGTTTTCTCCAAAGGACATGGAAGGGGCCTTGCCTTCTTCATTAGCCCATAGAAAAATGTTTTCTCCTCAGCACGTGGAAGGGGCTTTTCCTTCTTCATCAACACAGCAGGCACAGGTACAGTAGTTGCACAAAGGGAAGGAAAAGGTGTAGGAGGAAGACCTTGATGATGAGAAATATAATTTGATCTAGCAGAGCATGATGAGTTTGAGTAGCATCACACTCAAACCATTGATTTAGAGACTCAGGATGAAAAAAAAATCAAAGACATCATCATACAGGAAAAGGAGGCTCAAGTCCAAGCATTGATGGACAATTTGGAGAGGGCCAAGTATGTCATTACATACTTAGAGCAAGAAAACAAACAATTGAGTGACAAACAAGTCCTCATGGAGTTAGAAATGCTCAAGGCAAAAAGGCAAAGTGGCAAAGAGACACAAGTCACATTGACTCCTATTGAGCAGGAGATTGAAAATGATAGGGAGAATTGGCTTGAGAGAGTCAACCTACACCTTGAGAAGCTGTTATGGAAGGCTAACAGAGACAACAAGATGATCAGACACATGGCCTATCATTACAAGACCTGCAACAAGATTTGCAACATGAGGGTCAAGAAAATGAAAGCTAGGCTAAGGCGGGCCTTGAAAGGAAAGAAAGAGGAGGATAGACTTAGAATGTTGGCTGAAGCCTCCTTGGCTCATCAAAGCACATGATGGTGGTGCTTCACACCAATTTTGGACAAGTTTGGAGAAATTTTGGTCATTTGCAAATTTTGAAATTGCACACACAGGAAAATGGTGGCACTGTGCTTTTCCTAGGGGCACCCAATGAGGAAATGGCTTGCATTTTTGGATTTAGAGTAGTGAGGACATGCACCCTAGCAAGTTTCAAATTTTTTGGGGTAGAACTGGTCCACCAAAAGGTCCAAAAACACCCTAAAAATGACATTTTTGCCACTTTTTGGACATGCAAAAGCAGGCTTGGGAGAATAAAGTTTTGAGGGGTCAAATGAGCTCCAAATGCATAAATTCCAAGTGTTATGGAAAGTAGACTTGAAGACCTTTCCAGTGAGCTATCATGAGATCAATTTGGATGCCATAAAGGTCTCCAAAAGAGACCTGAAACTGGTGCTGCACGTTGGGCCAGTGGTGTTGCGTGTTGGGCAATTTTGCTCAGGATGATCATTTTCTGAGTTTTTGACTATTTTTCATGGATTCTCTCTCATGGTGGATAATTTACCTATGTAAATGATTTCATGCTTGTAAATATGATGGATAAATATTAATAGAAGGTAGATTCATTTCTTAGGAGTTAGTTTGAGCCCAAATGAATCAATTTTTCACTTTTAGAAGCAAGTTGTTGAGATGCCTATATTCCTATTTTCTTGTTCAGTGTTGGTTAGATTAGCTCCTCATATTGGGGATTCAACCCCTGAGGATGGGAGGAGGTTGAAACAATGCCTATATCTTCTTCTTCTTCCTCATTGTAGAGGGTTGGACTCAGTTGGATGCTCAGAGCTTGACTGTACATCATTGTAAGCAGTTTGGCAAGGAGATTAATAAGAATTGCAACTATTTTTATGGGATCCTTGTGGTATGGAGTTTTAGTACAGTTTCTTCTTCTATGATTATTTTTTTATATGTTTTATGTATGCCATCAATCATTTCATTCCTTCTAGTTGAATGTTTTCAAGTTTGATAGGTAGAATCCATTGTATCAGTGCTCTGCCTTGGGAAATCATTCACCAATTCATGTTTTCAGTAGTCCAAGAAGGATCCATGATTGTCACATTCCCTTCTTAGCTTCTCACTAGTCCTAAACATCTCACCTCATCAAGCCTAAAAGTGCTAAAGCCTATGCCTACCTTGCCCCATAGAACACCCTACATTTCTGACCTAATTTCCCAGACCTAAACTTCCTAGCTCCTCCTGATCTAGCAAAACCCCTACAAAATCCAATCAAAAATTTCAAGCTACTATACTTAGCCTAAAATCCTTCACCTGATCTAGTCATATTGACTGAGATCCTTACAGAGAGAGCCCTCTCCCGGCCAAGTAGGGCTAGCTACTTAGCTAAGCTTGGTTTGTGGTTACCCTGGCATTACCTCCCTTCAGCCTAAGGTAAATCTAGGTGATAACATGCTGAAGCTTGAGACAATAAATAAGAGGCTCTATTGAATTGAGAACGTGTATGTCGCTGATTTGTAGGATCACCTGCAAGAGAACCTGCTGCATCCTGAGTAGCACAGACCCATTTTGGAATTTGAGAAGCTGAAGGAAAACCCTGAGAAGGTGGGGGAGTGATGCAGGAGCATTCAAATTAGAAGAATCATTGTATTTTAGTAGACATAGGGGGGTCTTGTGTTTTAAGGAAGTTGGTTTGCTAAGTGTTGAATTAATGTAATTATTAAGGTTTTGAGTGATTTTAATGAGAGAAGCTAGAATAGGGATTTAATTAAGTATAGTGAGGCATATTTGTAAATGTTCTCGAATGTTGGAGAACATGAGAGATTCAAGATAGTTGAGAGATTTGAGAATCAGTTTTAAATCTTAGATTAGGAGTTGGTTTCCTGATTTGTGGATTAAAGAGGATCCTTGGGGATAAAGATGATATTTTAGGATTTTTTTGAGAAGTTTATGGATATAAACCAGGAATTGGTTATAGAATCCTTTTGCATAAATGTAAGCCTAAAAGGCATAGTCAAGAGATAGTTAGTCAAGTTAGATAGTTAGAGGTTTGATTGTAAGCTTAAGGGTAGGTAGGAAAACATAGGCCACTAATACAGAAGATCAGGCCAAGGAGAGAATTATTGTGTAAATACTGGTTTATTAATACAAACAACTCGATTATGAGTTTGTGTGTGTGTGTGGAGTAATTTAGTTATAATCTGTGTGTGAACTAGAGTAAGTTCTATGTAACAGAGGTTGCAGGTGGAATTCAAGAATAACACAAAGAAGAAGTGATATGAATGATCATATTGGATCGCTTGAATCCATTCGAAGAATCACAATTGAGATTCAGGAGTGACTGTGTTAAGAGCATGTGACGTTAAGCTCGGGAGGAAGTTGTGATGCCAGACATCTAAATACGAAACCCTGGAAGAAACCCGAACCCACAGAAGAACTTTGAGAAACCACGTAAAGGAACAAAGAAATGATGTGACGATGAACGGGAACCATTGGATCCTTGAGATCAAAGGATATTAATGGCAGCAGAAGAATGGCATAGGAATAGATTTAGATTGTTAGATCGATAGATCTGTTAGATCGACGGTGATTTGCAGCTGCGAGAGGTATGAGAGTATAGATTTTCTTGATCGTTGTTGAATTCCCACACTCATTCCTAGTTGTCGATCTCATATTCAACGTCTTATGTCACAGTCAACTGAGGGGGTTAAGCCCTTTTTAAACCATGTGCTAGTTGAAATCCTGCAAACTGTAGATTTGATGGCCTCGTATTTCTAACGGTCATCACGCGCCAATCATCTCATGCAATAGTTAAGGAAGAAGGTGGGTTTATAAGTGGAAGCTATCTATTGGGTGGAGAAAAAGTGGTAAGTGGTAATTCGGGGTCACCCAATTCCATTTTGTAGTCGACATGTAGCACGTCGGAGGAGAGAGGAAACCGCTTTATCGGACGGATAATCCTCATGCAAGTGCCTCACCCAATATCGTTGTTAACCATTGGATCAAGTGTGATTTGATCAATGATGGGGGGTCATCGATAGTTTCACATTGCAAGATTTCATGAGTGGATGAACCTTGACCTTAAGGAAATGTGATTTGTGATGTGCAATAAGGCTTGAGCCTGAATGGACCCGAGAAGTTTATGGGCTGGAGTGACGTTTATTTGAGTTATGGAGCGTGAATGAAATATGGCATGACAGTGGTTGATCTGAGGAAGTGAAATCGACGATGGAGATTGAACGCAATAAAGTGAGCATCGATAAATGTGCAGAGACCGAGGAAAGGTGAAAAGGTAAGGTTTATGTGTGTTTGTGGAGTATTTCTATTATATAAGAATTATAATAGAAATAAAGCGGATAAAGCTTTTATGGGTTAAGTTCTAATATAACCAAAGTTAAGGAGTGGGTTTTGGTTAATATGCATGGGGTATAGATTAACTAAAGTTTATTGAAGGTTGAGTAAAGTACCACTCAAAGTTTAATTGAGGGTCAGATCTGGATGGTCAAAAGTAACGTTTCCACATAAACTTAATTAAGAGCCTAAACCTTAATTTGGGAAGGTTTTCACCATGGATCAGGTGATTAAGGCTTGGGACCATTGACATGCAATTTTATTTGCATAATGTGGGTATTGTTGGCTTAGGCTGGCATCATTTTGGTATCAGAGCATAATTGTGGTTGAAACAATTGATATCAAAACAAAATAAGGAAATTCTGTGTAAAAGGTCTTTGAGAAAATTTAGAACATAGTTATGTTTTAAGGTGTGTATCCAGGCAAGAGGAGATCAGATTCTAATCTGAAAAACAGTAGGCACACAGACATAATGTGTAGCAAAACTTGCAGATGCAAGGAAATAGAGGAAAATCCATTCAAAGTGCAGGATAATGGTATAACAAGATCATGCAGAGGTCTTGAAGATGAGATGATATGTGTTGTTTTATTTTAATTTGAAGATTGGAGAGTTTGTGGTCTTTATATTGATGCATAGGTAGCAGCATAAGAAGGTGATAAGATTGCAGCAACCTAGAGCAAGGAGTGCTCAATTGGTTCCATACGAAAGAACCAGAGAAATTCTAACAGACTGAGCTTAGAGGAGAGAAGCTTAGTGAGGCATATGTAGCAAGAAGGATACTTGTTACTACAGAGGTATTGTTGCAGCTCACAAAGGAAATTCCACAGAGGATGTGGGTAGAATTTCTAAGTAATGAAAGAAGCTAATAAGACTTTCTAAGTGAAATAAGAGGTGGTTAGAACCAAGTATTTCATTGGGATTGAAATACAAGAGGACAATTTTGTTCTTAGAAGGTGCAGATGAGTTGAAGCCTAGAAGGAGGAAAGAGAAGTGCTCAAAAGAGGTTCCAAAGACAGAGAACCAAGGGCTTGCCAAAAGAACAAGTACAAAGGAAAGCTTGGTGAGGTAAGTGGTAGCAGGGAGGACTTGTTGTTGCAGAGGTTGTAGTGCATCTCATAGTGAGTGAGTGAAGAACTCGTAGAGATAGAGAAGAAGATGACTATTGATAGTCATAGAAGAGGTTCTGAGGAAAACCACAGCAGAAGGAAAGTGAAGAAGGAGGATGCCAAGGCAAATGGAAATAGAGTGAGTTAAGAGGAAATTGACAAAGAGATTGCTGAGATGAAAGAACAACTCAATGTATTAAGGATGATACTTGAGGAAAACCAAAGACAAGGTTGGGTCTTGAGGAAAAAGGTAGTAAAGTGGCATAAGTTACAGAGAAGGATACAACAGAAGCAAGTAAAGTGGTTGATGGAAAAAATTAGAGAAGATGAGTTGGAAATGGAAGTTTCCATTTGTGAACCAGAGCAGGGTGAATTTCTGGGTGAAGAAGAAGGAATTATTGATGATTTTCTGAACTGTTGGACAAATGCAGACCAGCAGGAGAATGTAAAACCTTATATTGTTGAATCTAATAATTTTGATGTGATTACAGGTTTTGCAGAGGATGAGAAATCTTTTGAAGTTGTCAAAAGTATGGAAGAGTATCTTTCAGAAGATAAAAACTCTGAAGTAAAGAATGATGGAGAATGTCTCTTGAATGAGAAAAGCAGTGAATTACTGTAGCAGAAAGAATTTATTAATAAATTGATGTTTGAAGCTGTGACAACACAGGAAAAAATTCTTGTGAAAGGAGATGAAATTCAGTCTGAAGAACTGATATGTGAAGCAACAGTTGAGACTGTTGAACCTTGTAATTTTCAAACTGATAATTTGTGTATAAATACAGGAATCATAAGTAATGATGAAGTACTTATGAAGTGTCACAGAGAAATTGAGTTGCTGGAGTATTTGCTGGGAAATTCAGAGTATGACAGTGTGATTGCAAAAGAAGAAGTTCACTACAGTGGACAAAATTGGAAAGACATCATTAGAGCAAATGATGTGGAGGGAAGACTAATTGATAGTCTTAAGAGTTCTTTAGAGAATTCTTTAGAGAGGTTGAATCAGCATACGGATGTGCTAATAGAAGAGGAGAAATCATAGCAACATACTGAAGTGTTTCCAAAGGAAGAAGAGGCACTGAGGCCTTATCTTTTTTATTTTAATAATTGTTTTGTGAGTGCGGGTTTAGCTGCAGATGCTGGAGGAAATTTGGCACAAATGAACAGCCAAGTAAAGATGGTAGAAGAGGATTTCGTGGAAGAATTTAATCCATGGAACAGAGATGTTCAATTGCTGGAGAGAACGCTGGAAAGTTAGGATTCAATGTAGAAAGAGATAATCATGAAAGAGGGTAAGGATGAAAGGAAGGCAGAAAAAGTAAGAGTAAGAGTAAGAATTTGACAAGTTCAAAGAGAAGAGCAACAGTTTGAAGAGTTAGAGGACAACAACAACAATCTGAAACAAAGAGAAAGAGGTAACAGTAAGTGGCAAAGTATGGACCAGTCCAAGGATGTGCTAGAACTGGAGATTGAAGAATAATGGCAATTGATGATGAAACAATCCATATGGAGAAGATTGATAGCAGCAGGAAGGATGATTAATAAGACTTGAACCTGGTTGACAAGGAGAGGAAGATGAAACAAAAGACAATAGACATACAGTAGCAGCAAGGGTGCAGAGCATTCAGACAACTACAAACTAAAGTTTGGGACCCTAAAGGTTTTCTCTCAACATATGAAGACACATGATCACGAGATCATGAATGTTTTCTACTTTGGGAGTTTGATGCAGGAGAATTCACCTCAAAATAATATTGTATTTTAGTAGACATGGGGGGTCTTGTGTTTTAAGGAAGTTGGCTTCCTAAGTGTTGAATTAATGTAATTATTAAGGTTTTGAGTGATTTTAATGAGAGAAGCTAGAATAGGGATTTAATTAAGTATAGTGAGGCATATTTGTAAATGTTCTCGAATGTTGGAGAACATGAGAGATTTGAGATAGTTGAGAGATTTGAGAATCAATTGTAAATTTTAGATTAGGAGTTGGTTTCCTAATTTGTGGACTAAAGAGGATCCTTGGGGATAAAGATGAGATTTTAGGATTTTGTTGAGAATTTTATGGATCTAAACCGGGAATTGGTTATAGAATCCTTTTGCATAAATGTAAACCTAAAAGGCATAGTCAAGGGATAGTTATTCAAGTTAGATAGTTAGAGGTTTGATTGTAAGCCTACGGGTAGGTAGGAAAACATAGGCCACTGATACAGAAGATTGGGCCAAGGAGAGAATTCCTGTGTAAATACCTGTTTATTAATACAAACAACTCGATTCTGAGTTTTTGTGTGTGTATGGAGTAATTTAGTTATAATTTGCGTGTGAACTAGAATAAGTTCTGTGTAATAGAGGTTGCAGGTGTAATTCGAGCATAACATAGAGAAGAAGTGATATGAAGGATCGTATTGGATCGCTTGAATCCATTCGAAGGATCATAGTCGAGATTCAGGAGGGACTGTGTTAAGAGCATGTAGAGTTAAGCTCAGGAGGATATTTTTGAAGCAGGGCATCTAAATACGAAACCCTGGAAGAAACACGAACCCACAGAAGAACTTTGAGAAACCATATAAAGAGGCTGCATTGGAAAATTCATAGGAATCTTGTCATTCCCTTGAACCATGGCTATCTAGATGCAAACTAATAGGTTGGTTTTGATTAAAGGGTAGATAACTCAATATTTTTGTAGAAGGGGGTGACATGCTTTCCTATTTGAAATCAAGGAAGACATGAATTTAATCTTCAGGAATGGCCTTGACTTTATTGGCTCCCAAGGAATGTACTTGAATAAATGAATGTCAATTTTCAACCTGAAACATGGCATGACATAATTAGTGTCAATATGGTTACACCTACCACTTCATTTCTAGGGATATGAATCTCTTAGAAATATAGGAAATGATCTTGGGAAATACACTAACAAGGCAGAACCAAAAGAATGGATGTTTGCATGTGCTCGAATCTATGTATAGATATACCAAGAAAAATACCTTCTAGATGTTATCCTCATATCTTTGGATAACTCCTGACACAAAACAAACTCTATATTATGAAAACTACCCTTTAAGTGCGAATCCTATCATGAATATGGAAAAATTTCCAAATATCTCAAGAAGAAGAATTCAAAAATGCCTCAACAAATACATGAGAAAGACGTACAATGTTAAACGATAAAGAAGAAAATGGGTTCAACTAGAAACTCCAACCAAAAACCTAACCCTTAGTGGCAAGTCCCTCATCATCATTTGGATCTAAATCTCATGGGCATTATCTTCCATCCACGGGTAATTATCTAGTTTCATGCCCCTATCCACCCTCAAAATCATTGATCCAAGTATGGAATGGGAACTCCCAAATGCTTCACAACAAATATGAACTTTTCACTCGAGAGGGGTGCGAGCCCCTCAGTCGAAATTTAGTAAAACTACTTCTTGGCTAATAGTCACAACGACTATGGAGAAACCTCTGGTCCAAATATTAATGTTTCTTTTGTTAGAAGATGAAGATAAGGTCTTAGACATATTGTAGGAAATTTAAAATATTCATAAATGATGTCCCCCTACCAACCCAAAGGACAATGCACAAATGAAAGTAGAATAAGAGAACAAATATGAACATATATTGAATGGAAAGACTCACAAGAAATTAGGATGGAAAACAAAAAAAAAATAAGATGGATGAAGCAATTAATAAGGACAAAATTATGGGAACCCAAACAATTGCAGAAAAAAACCTATCATCTATAATAAGATCTACTCAAACTCTAGACCTAATGTACCATAGAAGGGTGGAAACCAAAACCCTTATCCAAATAATGAACATTATCTCCTAGAACAAAGAAACATCCCTGAAGGCCCTAATAAAATCAAAACATCTTACCAGTATTGTACTTAATGAGACCAAATTGGAGGATTCAAAAGCTTTAAGTTAATGCAAGAAGTAATGAAATAATAAGAAAGGAGTGGTAGTGGTCTCAAGAAGAGCCTTTATGGAGCTATGCACTCTATTGCATTTGTTTTTCCCCATCAAACTCAACACTATATTCTATCATGATTCTTTCATTGGCAGTTTGGTAATCAATTCAATAATATTTAACTTATAAATGCTAGTAACTTATATGGAAAAGGATAATTGTTGGAGATAACAGTTAGTTTTAAAAGATACAAAGTACATAATAAATAACATCATATTTGGGGACGTCAATGAGATCCTTAATAATAAATAAAAGAGGGAAGGGAAGTATTGTTAGGGATTCATTCAAACAAAGGATGGAATATCTAATAACTAAGTGGGACATGATTGACATAAAACCATCTAAAGGACATTTCGTTGGAACAACCAAAGGTTAAGGCTTGGTCATATTGTGGCTAGATTGGACATATTTATGGTGCACAAAAATCTCATGCTCCAAGAATATTTGATTAGGTCCTCGATCATCCAATCAGAAATATTTGATCGCAAATATATTATTCTCCAAATTCAAGATTCTCTTGATTATTTGCCACTTCCTTTTCACTATATTCTTCTTTAGGTTGTAGTTAAGGGTTTTGAACATAATCATTGAGGCATAAAAGGTTTGGATCATACACTCCCCCAAATTTGGGAGAAAAAATAAAAATTAATCAAATTGACCTTCAAATCTTGGGTTAAGGTATCAATTTCTAATACAACTTATGATAGGGAATTATTCATAGTTCAGTTCAACAACATTTAATCTTGAATGGAAAAAGAAGAAATCTCCTTTGACTTATAGGCTTCAGAAGCACAAATCCAACAAAAACTTTAAAAGATAACAAGGGATGAAGAATAGGTATGGAGATTAAAGTCAGGGAGATTGTGGCTTAAATCAACAGATAGGAACATGACCTTCTTTAATAAACAAGCCAAAGCCAATAACCAAGGGACAATACCAAGGTATCATTGGAAGATGTAATGAGTATCATTGATTTCCAAGAATTAAAAAAATGCAAATGTAACCTATTTTTTATTCTAAGCAAGACAAAGTAGACCCTGATGCATAATTGACATGTTGGAAAACATTCCAAAACTAGTCTTAGTGGTGGGAAACGTAGACTTGATGAAACCTATTGAATAAAGCGATATTCTTAATGTCATCCAAAGTATTGAGCCTTAAAAAGCCTCATTATATAATCGATTCTATGATGTTATTCTTTAGAACTATTTGGAGTTTAGTAAAAAATCATATATTGCGCAAGGAAATAGGAGGTTTTATGAGAACATAATTGGCTAAATGTTGGCCAGAGTTTGTAATTGAGTAGAGAGAACGATTATTCTTTTGTAGGTTGAGCTTGGATCCGAAGCTAGCAATTGCAATAGTTTCTCTATTCAACTGATGAAAACTCTAGTCTTGAGTGGTTTTTCCCAATTGGGTTCCCCTAGAAATCACTATGTGTTTGTGGTTTTTCTTATTGCATGTCTATGCATGTTGTTTTAAATTGTGAATTTCATTCTGAAAATCAATAGACTAGAATTGTGACTCTTATTTTTTAGTGTGAAATCTTGAGCAGTTGTAATTTCTATCAAATTTCTACATGGTATCAGAGCCTTAAAATCACATTAGAACTAGTATTTCAAAATTGTCTCTCAAGAATTTCAATTTTGCAACTTAGTGCAGCAATTCTTTCTTTAGGATTGGGAGAATGTCCTGAAACGGACTGAGATTGGAGTATGATCTGGATGGTAGCTCGAATTTCATAGCTTGGAAGGATCAAATGGAAGCAGTGCTCAATGATAATGGCATGTTAGAATATGTCAAAACTAACATTGCAAAACCCCAACAATCGGATACACAACACTTAGCCCAATGGAAGAAGGATGATACAAAGGTCAGGAGAATTCTTCTGGAATATGTGAGAGACCATGTGGTCTCAAATATCCATGGAAAAGAGACACCATTTTCTATGTGGAAGAAACTAACTAAGCTATTCGAAAATAATAGTGACCATAGAAAATTGGCCTTGAAAGACAAAATTTGAAACATTAGAATGCAGAAGAATGATATTATTCCGTAATATATCTCCATATTTACACAATTTTGGGATGATCTTGAAGAAGTTGGAGTGAATGTTATAGAAGATGACCTGATGAGCCTAGCTCTTATAGGCCTTCCAAAATCCTAGCACAACTACCAGGACTCTGTGAATGGAATGGAAAAACTACCGAATTGGGAAAGGTTGTGGTCCAATTTGATTCAAGAAGAGTTTAGGATCATAAATTCCAGAGAAGGAACTTCATCTAGAGCACGAGATGGAGATAATTTTTCCTTGGTTTGAAAGGGGAAGAAGAACCAGAGTAGTCTTGAATCCAACGAAAATAATGGCAAGAAGAAATACTTGAGAAAGATCAAGTTCTTCCACTGCCACGAGTTCAGGCACTATGTAACAAAATGTTCACACAAGAAGTCTACCAAGAAGCCTTCAGGTGGAGCAGCAAGTGAAGTACTGGCTTCACAATTAGAACTATAATACACCATAATAACGTGCATGGCCATCACTATTATGGGGAGTGTGTAGTACCTTAATTCTGGTGCCTTGCCCCATATGACAGGGTGCAAGGATTTTTTCAGTAGCCTGGAGGAGAAGGATCTCCAAATGCATATCTAAATGGGGGATGATGGGAGGTACAATGCTACAGGTATTGGTATTGTCACCTTTGAGAGGGAGAAAGTCTCTCCTCTCCACCTCAAATATGTTAAGTTTGTAGCAGTGTTAGGAGATTGTGGCTATGGCATTATTTTCCATAAAGGGAAATCCTTTATGAGACACATAACTACCGAACAAGTGAAGCAAATTGGGGTTCGAGTGAAGAATATATACAAACTTGAGGTGGGTATTGTGTTTCGTTGAGAAGCAACGCTGTTAGGTCCCTATAATACTAGTGATTCCCCCATTAGTATTGTCATTGTATCCCTTATTGTTATTGTTGTGCCCCTATTATCTCCATATTGTTATTATTATGCCCCATAGAATCCCACTATTGTTATTTTTGTGCCTTTATATTATTATTGTTAGGCCAGCTTGGTTATATTGTGACCCCTTAGACTCCTATATATAGAAAGGAGGTTTTGTCATTTGTATCATCCAAGAATTGTTCATTTGTGTGATGTAAAGTAGGTTTCCCCCTTGAAGAAGCTGAATTCTAAGGCGTTGATCTATCTTTTTATCTTTTTGTGAGCTAGTTTCCTAACATTTGGTATCAGAGCTTTGGATTCTAGGGTTTCGCTGCTCCAAATAGGTCATCATGGCATTTTCACTATAATTTTTTTTCTGCAACATTTCAGAAGCGAAAAAAAAACCCTAGAAAAAGAAGAAATGAATCCAACCATATCTTGTAATGCATTGGCCAGAATTACCACTCCTCAAACTATCAATATACAAGGGCATATCAAGAAGAAAAAGGTAATAACGTTGATTGATTCAGGAAGTACCAATAATTTTATTCATTATAAGATAGCCAAGTAATTGAATTGCTTCCTATATCCAGCACCAGAGTGTCAAGTGATGGTTGCAAGTGGAGGAACCATAAATTGCTTAGGAAAGTTCCATAATATCAAGCTATCCAAGGGAGAATATGTATTAAATAGCCCAATGCTTTCCATTCCAATGGGTGGTGCTGATTTTGTACTAGGAGTCTAATGGCTACAATCCTTGGGTACAATAGCTTTTAATTTTCAAGAACTTTTCATGAAATCATCTTCAAAAGGAAAGGAAATTGAATTAAGCGGTATCGCAGGGAAACTAGGAAAGATAATCAGCTCTAATGGAATGACAAAGCTTCTAAAGAAAGAACAACAAGGCATAATTGCACAATTATGTTCACTAGAGGTTCCCACATCAAAATCATCCATTTCTCCAGATCTCCAAAAAGTCTTGGACAACCATTCCAAGGTATTTGAGACTCCCAAAGGCCTCCCACCTATTCGTGACCATGATCATGCTATCAATTTGATTCCAGGAAGTGTTCCTCCAAACATCAAGCCTTACAGATATCCCTATGTCCAAAAGAGTGAAATTGAACGTATGGTTGCAGAAATGCTATAGGTGGGTATAATTCAACCTAGTCAAAGTTCTTTCTCTGCTCTAGTAGTAGTGGTTCACAAGAAGGATGGAACATGGCACATGTGTTCAGATTATAGGGAGCTCAACAAGCTCATTGTTAAAGATAAATTTCCCATTCCTGTCATTGATGAATTATTGGATGAATTTCATGGATCAATTTACTTCACCAAGTTGGATCTTCGTTCAGGATATCATCAAATTAGAATGAAGACTGAATACATTCCAAAAACATCATTTAGAACTCATGAGGGTCATTATGAATTTTTGGTCATGCCTTTTGGCCTTACTAATGCACCTTCTACATTTCAAGGTTTGATGAATTCCATTTTCAAACCCTTCCTTAGAAAATTTGTGTTAGTATTTTTTGATGATATACTAATCTACAACAAGTCTTGGAAGGATCATGTCCAACATGTTGACAGGGTGCTCAAACTATTGGAGGAGAAACAATTATATGCAAAAATGTCCAAATGTTTCTTTGGAGTACAAGAGGTGGAATATCTAGGTCATATTGTATCTCATGAAGGTGTTAAGGTAGACCCTAGAAAAATTAAAACCATTAAGGAATGGAAAATCCCCACATCCATAAAGCATCTACGAGGATTTCTCGGTTTGATAGGGTATTATCGCAAGTTTGTTAAGAATTATGGGAGAATAACAATACCTCTAACAACATTATTGAAGAAATATGCATTCTCATGGACTCCAGAAGCAATGAAGGCCTTTGAACATATTAAAGAGGCAATGTGCCAAGCACCAGTCTTAGCTACACCAGAATTCACAAAAACCTTTATTGTGGAATGTGATGCCTCAGGAAATGGAATTGGTGTTGTCTTAATTCAAGAACAAAGACCCATTGCTTTTGAAAGTCATACAATCAAAGGAAAGTATTTACACAAAGCTATTTATGAGAAGGAAATGCTGGCAATACTACATGCACTTAAGAAATGGCGACCCTACTTAATTGGAAGACACTTCAAGGTAAAAATAGATCATGATAGTCTTAAATACTTTTTGGAACAAAGATTATCTTCAAAAGAGCAAAAAAAATGGGTCACAAAGATGTTGGGTTATGACTTTGAAATCATCTACAAAAAAGGGAAGCAAAATGTTGTGGCAGATGCACTCTCAAGAAAAGATGAGGATGTGGAAGCATTTCTTTAAGCCATTTCTATTATCCAACCATATTGGATAAACAAAGAAAGGGATGAATGGAAGAATGACGAGGAAGTGTGGGCACTCATTCAAAAGATACAACAAGCTCCCAGTACATCTGATACATTTAACTGGAAAAATGATTCATTATGGTACAAGGATCGATTATGCCTATATAAGAATTCCCAACTCAAACAAAAGATTCTTGGGGAATTGCACACCTCTCCCTTAGGAGGGCACTCAGGATTTCTAAAAACCTACCACATGGTTAAGAACGATTTTTTTTGGGATGGCCTTAAATCGGGTATTCAAAAGTTTGTGGCGGAATGTTTGGTTTGCCAACAAAATAAAGTTGAAAAAATTAAGACCCCAGGACTATTAGACCCCTTATCCATTCCAAGCCAATGTTGGGAGGAGGTTTCAATGGCTTTTATCACAGGTTTAACCAAGTCCGAAGGAAAAAGTGTTATCATGGTGGTAGTTGACAGACTTACCAAGTATGCACACTTTTTTGCTTATCTCATCCATTTAAAGAGAGTACGGTTTCTACTGCATTTATGGAAACAATTCAAAAGCTACATGGAAACCCAAAGATTGTTGTAAGCGACATAGATCCCATTTTCACAGGAAATTTTTGGACAGAATTATTTTCTTTTCTTGGGACTCAGTTAGCTCATAGCTCATCTTGTCATTCTCAATCTGATGGGAAAACTGAGATAGTAAACAAATGTTTGGAAGGATATCTTCATTGCTTTGTGTCTGATAAACAGACACAATGGGTCAAATGGTTGCCTTTGGCTTAATGGTGGTATAACACTTCCTTCCATGCTGCAACAAAAATGACCCCATTTATGGCACTTTATGGATATCATCCACCATCCATCACATCATATTTAAGATAAAATTCTAAGGTTCAAGCAGTGGAAGATCACATTGAGCATTAGCAACAAGTTCTCCATCTCTTAAAGGATAACCTTACCTTGGCGCATAATAGAATGAAACAACAGACAGATCAACATCGCAACGAAATAAGTTTTGATGTAGGTGATTGGGTATTCCTATGGCTACAACCATATAAACAAATGTCCCTCAAGCAAGCTAAGAAGGATAATAAATTATCACCAAAGTATTATGGTTCGTACAAGGTGTTGCAAAAGATAGGTACTATGGGATACAAATTGGAACTTCCTGCAACTTCCCGAGTGAACCCAGTTTTCCATGTTTCATGCTTAAAGAAGGTTATAGGTGACAATATTTCGGTTCAAACAATATTGCTGGAACTTGATGAGGAAGGAAAAATTATATTGGAACCTGAAGCAGTCAAAGAAACAAGAACTCGATAGCTACGAAATCGATCAATTTCAGAGTATCTCATCAAGTGGAAGTACTTACCCATTGAAGATTCCACATGGGAGGATGATAATTTTATACAGAAGCACCCAGAACTACTCAAGCATTGAGGACAACACTTTTTTTGAAGGAAAGGAGCATGTTAGGTCCCTATAATACTAGTGATTCCCCCATTACTATTGTCATTGTATCCCTTATTGTTATTGTTGTGCCCCTATTGTCCCCATATTGTTATTATTATGCCCCATAGGATCCTAGTATTGTTATTTTTGTGCCTTTATATTATTATTGTTAGGTCGGCTTGGTTATATTGTGACCCCTTAGACTCCTATATATAGAAAGGAGGTTTTGTCATTTGTATCATCCAAGAATTGTTCATTTGTGTAAAGGAGGTTGCCCCCTCGAAGAGGCTGAATTCTAAGGCATTGATCTATATTTTTTATCTTTTTATGAGCTGGTTTCCTAACAAAACTGTTAAAGTGTAGAGCATAGATGTTGGAGAACTCTGGCACAAGAGACTAGGTCATTTACACCAAGGTGTCTTAAAAATCATGTAGAAAATTACCATTGGCCTCCCTAAAGGCTCCCTTGACTAGCAGGATGTTTGCAAGGGTTTCACATTAGGGAAATATGTCAAATCCACATTCCATGGCCGAGATATCAAAGAATATGCAATCTTGGAGCGATTCCACTCTGATGTTTGTGGACCCTTTTCTACACCCTCCACAGAAAAACATAAGTACTATATTATTTTTATTGATGATGTCTCTAGAAAATGTTGGATCTTCTTCATGAAGAAGAAGGATGAAGTTTTCTCAAAATTTGTTGAGTTTAAGGCATTAGTTAAGAAGGAGACTAGAAAGAAGGTGAAGGCTCTCAGAAGCGACAATGGAGGTGAATTTGTTTCACATGCCTTTAAGTATTTATGTGAGAAATAAGGTATTTGAAGAGAGTTGACAACACCCCATAACCTACAACAAAATATGGTAGCTAAGAGAAAGAACAAGAGCATAGTGGCAGTATCAAGGGACAAGTTGAATTATCGGGGGCTACCCTTACAGCTATGGGTGGAAGGATGCAACACCACAGTCTACTTGCAGAATCAGAGTCTGCATAGAATACTTGGCATGATCACACCAGAGGAAGATTTCTCTGGGAGAAACCCTGATGTGTCTCATTTCAGAATTTTTGGAGCTTCAGTTTATTGTCATGTCTCCAAGGATTCAAGGAAGAAACTTGAGCCTACAACAAAGTTGGGAGCTTTTTTAAAATACAATGAAACTCCACACAATTACCAAGTATATCTTCCTTCACTGAGGATGATAGTTGTAAGGAGAGATTTCAAGTTCGATGAGGACAAGGTGATAAGATTCTCTCTGGAATAAGAGATAAGTATCCCACCAGAGCAGGGAATTATAGCTCCAAAGGAGGGTCCTGAGGATGAGTTTCAAGAGGCTTTGGAGTGGAGGAACCCACTCAACTAGAATCTTCTAGAGAGGGGAGAAAGAGAACCAGAGAAGCTAATAGAATTTTGCAGGGTGCAAGGGAGAATGTGGGAGCCCCCACATTCTCGAGCGTGGAGAGGAGGTCACCTAATAGGTACACAAGGTACATGGCTATCATGATAGAGATCATGGAGACGGAGGCTGATTCATTTGAGGAAGTAGTTTCTCAACCTGTTTCAGTTAATTCCATGGTGGAAGAATATGAATCCATCATGATGAACAATGTATGGGAGTTGGTGCTTAGACCAGAAGAGATATCAATGGTTGGTTTGAGATGGATCTACAAATTGAAGCATGGAGTGGTTGGGAGGATCGAGAAGTACAAGGCCAAATTTGTGGCAAAAGGATTTTCTCAGATAGAGGGGTGGACTATGAGGAAAATTTTGTTCCAATTGCAATATATTCCTCAATCAAGTCCATTCTAGAATTGGTTGTGCATATGGGGTAGAAAATCCACGAGATGGATGTGAAGATTGCCTTTCTCAACGGTGTTGTTGAGGAGGAAATTTACATAGAGCAGACAAAAGGATTTGAGACATATGATCAAGAGTCGCATGTGTGCAGACTCAAGAGATAATTTTATGGTCTCAAACAGATACCCCAAGCATGGTACACTCGGATAGACAATTATCTCAGAGAATTGGGTTTCACCAAAAGTGAAGTAGATGGAAATCTCTATCACATTGTGGCAGATAGTAGGTTGCTTATTCTTGTTTTATATGTTTATGATTTAATATTAAGAGGGAATGAGTATCTTATCCACTCTTGAAAAGAGGATATTTTAAGTGAATTTGAGATGAAAGACATGGGCCTCATGCATTAATTCCTCAAGCTGGAAGTATGGCAAGGTAATGGTGAATTGTTTGTGTCTCAAGGAAAGTATGTTATTGAGATACTTCAGAGATTTCACATGGAGAATTGTAATCCCATGGAGACACCTCTAGCTACAAACTGGAGGAAGGAGTATGCTTCTTCAGGTGAGGAAGTTGATGATACCATTTACAGGTAGCTTGTGGGTGCATTGATATATCTTGTGAACACATGACCCGACATGTGCTATGCAAAAAACCATCTTAACCAACCTATGATGAGGCCTACCAAATTATATTGGAAGGAAACAAAGCATGTGTTATGGTACCTTAGAGGCACTACCCAATATGTATTATGGTACAAATGGACATAGGTAGTGAAGTTGCAAGGCTTCACCGATGAATATTGGGCAGGGATTCCATCTAATAGGAAAAGTACATCAAGTGTTATCTTCAACGTTGGGTCCACATCTATTTCCTGTTATAGTATGAAGTAGAGGTTTGTGGCACTCAACCCAATAGAGGATTAATACATGGTTGCAAGTCAAGAAACATGTGAAGCAATATGGATGAGGAAAATGCTAGTGGGGCTATTCAGTCAAGAGATAGATCTGACAGTGATATATTATGATAATCATAGTTGCATTAAGCTCTCTGAGAATCTTGTATTTCATGATAGGTCCAAGCATATTCATATCTAATATCATCATTTGCAGGACTGTGTGCACAGGAGAATTATGTTGCTATAGTACAATCCAACTGAGGATAAAGATGTTGGCATCTTGATAAAGGCATTGTCAAGATGTTAATTTGAATTCCACTGGTGCACAATAGGAGTGGTGGAAAATCCCTTTCTTGCTAAGAGGGAGTGTTGAAAAAATGTAGCAAGAAAGGCTCAATTTGAATTTAGCCTTAATAAAAAAGAGTACATCGAATTTCCACATCAGCAGAACAACTTGGAAGCAGTTAACAAGTGTGACATGGCTCTTGTCACTCAATTAACTTAGTAAATTTGAGTTAAAGGGCTTGGAGTTTAGTTATGAATGTGTTATTGCTAAATTTTAGTAATCCAGTTCAATTAGTTTCAGTTGTATTCAGTTAACTAACATCTGACTATTCATAGAGTGAGTTGAAGGTTAGTTGTGCAGTGGGAAAACATCCTAACTCAACGAACTGTGAGTTAACTGACCAATCAGCCCAAAATAGATTGTGCATGTAGAGAATTCGAGTTCCTCAACTGGCATGGAGATCAGAAGGAAATGTAACATTAGTTGTAGACTAGTCTTGAGTGTACATGTGTTGAATGCAATCAGTGATCAATCCTTGGGAATTGTGCAATCAATTTGGAGGAAATTCCTAAATAATAGGGGCCAATTCCCTTGAGAATTTCACAAGGAAATAGGAGGCTTGATGAGAAAATAATTGGCTAAGTGTTGGCCATATTTTGTAATTGATCAGAGAGAACAATTATTCTTTTTCAAGTTGAGCTCAGAGCTAGATCTATCAATTGTAATAATTTCTCTATTCAACTTATTAATGTAAAGAGGCTTGAGGGGTTTTTCCCTGTTGGATTCTATTGAAGCCTCAAAAATCATTGCTCACAACAATGGGGGAAAATCACCCGGTCCAGACCTTGGTTGGCAACTCGTTTTCCATTTAGTGTGGTGGCTCCATGTTAGGGTCCCACCCTAACCCCCTTATTTATGTAATAGGATCGAGTCATAGTTATAGTTAAGTAAAGAGTCAATAAAGCCCATATTAATAATTGTAAGTGGTTAACCCGCATTTAATGAAGGGACCACAATTAGTTGCAAATGGGCCATGGTATTAGATAGATGGTATTAATAAGAACCATGGTATTGCCCCATGGTATTACATGTATGAATCCTATATAAAGGATAGAGACTCCCCTCGAGGAGCATGGTATCTTATTTTGTAATCGAGCTCTGCTCTATTGGAAGTTGCCCCCTCAAAGAGGCAAGTGAACATTGCTTTCTGAAAAATAAAATACTTGTTGTTATTTCTCATTGTTCTATGTTCTGGGTATATTTCTTTGCATATTTGGTATTCTGGTATAGTCTTGCAGGTTAAGAGCATAACAAGTGGTATTAGAGCGCTTTCCAAGGCCGATGGGATCTCTATTTTCTAGCAATTTTTTTTTGGCTAGAGATGTGTTCTGGTGTCTTTAGACCATGGGATCTGTCATTGAGTGCATAAACCTGTGGATTTGGGGAGGCATGCATGCAGGAAATACAAGAGGTGGTCACGCTTGTTGGACTCCCTTGTAACCCCTGTGGGTACCCCTTCGAGTAGTAGCGCATTAGACGGAACCGCGCACGGACTGTCTTCCAAGTACCCTCTGGGTATATCGAAAGCCCCCTAGCTCCCTTTAAACCTCGCCATAGATAAACCATCGGTCGTCTTGCTGCTATAGTACACCGAGAACAACACTCGAAGAGATTACTTGCTTGTACGATAGGGTGGTTGGGTTGTACGGCTAAGGGTATGGTTGATCCTCCTTGGTTAGTGCCCTGAAAAATTGGGCCGAGTACTACTGTCAGACCCTTATGTATATTGCAATCTGTAGCACTTGACACTCCTGGAGACCATAGTTCCCTTCTCTATCTCTGGATCACGCATAATCTCTGCCAGATTAGATCTTGCAAGTGGGGTTTTGCAGCTATAGCAGCAATCAGTTCCACAGTTCAGATTTATCAGAACAACCATTCAGATCCATAGCAGCAATTTGTTCTGTCGTTCAGATCTATCTGATCAGCCATTCAGATTTCTCAGATCAATCAGTTTTGCCATCCAGATCTGAGTAGTTGTGTGGGTTCCTATACTTGGGCATAATTTTCGCAGGACTTTTGGCAGCATTGACATTTCCGGGATTTGGTTACTGCAGTATTCCTAAGCAAGGAGTAAAACTCTGTTAGGAGTTTTTAGTAACAAAAAAAAAATGAGTCTGAGACCCCCCCCCCCCCCCCCCCCCCACAGGGTGCTACTGGTGACTTAGCCCATAAGAATCAGGACGATGAGCTGAGCAAGGTGGTACCATTCAATTGTTAGTGCCAAAAAATTCGGGCGGTCCCAAATTTCAAGTAAATCGGCTCAGTGCATGGTACAAACTAGAGCTCAAGCTATGGCGAATGAGAGGATGGACAACCTTGAATCATCCTTGAAAGAAATCCAATCGTAGCTGAAGGAAATAACTGCAACACTCTCTAAGGGCAAGGTGGAGGCACGCGAGGAGGCATATATTGGAAATGAAAACAGTGAGGGTCAGTCTAGCCAATCTCTTCACCTCTTTAGCACCCCCCAAAAATCCCATCCATGACCACCCAAGTTGGACATGTATAAATTTGATGGCTCTCACCCGGCCACATGGATAGCACAAATGGAGCAATATTTCACACTAAATTACATCCTGGATAATGCAACTCATCTTAGAGTGGGTATCATGTACTTGGACAATGAAAGATGGCAATGGTGGCAATGGCATCAACGTTGCTATGGAAGGCCCTTGACGTGGGATACATTCAAAAAAGCTCTTATGGATCGCTTTGACCATGAATCTAACTTTTTGGGCCGTCTCACTAAGCTCAAACAGATAGGAACAGTGAATGAATATATTGCAGCCTTTGAAGCCTTAGCTTTCTGCACTGGAGGTCTGCAAGATGAGTTCTACATGGAATGTTTTGTCAGTGGTCGCAAAGAAGCCATACAAGCCCACGTCCGACTACACCACCCTAGCTCATGGCTACAGGCTTGCAGGATAGCTTGTGAAGTCAAACGAGCGTTGGCGGCCCAGTCAATCACCCAAATTTCATCGCCAAGGGTCACCCCCCACAGGGTCAAAGCACTACTAAGACACTCAAGGTTCAAAAGGTGTCACTAGCCAAAATGGCGGAAAGAAGAAAGCAAGGATTATGTTACTACTATGATGAGAAATACTCCCCCGGGCATAAATGCAAGGAGCACAAATTTTTTCAAATTGATGCTACTGATCACAGTGCATCGGAGGAAGCCCCACCACTTGAGCAACTAGAGGAGGAAGAAGAGGACAACCAACAAGAAAATGTACCTGAAGAACCAGTTATATCGCTGCATGCTTTGGCAGGGATTTCTTCACCTCAAACTCTCAAAATCAAAGGTTTTATTAAGCATCGACCAGTATCAGTCTTGGTTGATAGTGGAATACACATAATTTTATCCATCAAAGAGTCGCGAAAGCAGTGCATTGTTTTGTCCTGGCAGTTTCTAACTTCCAGGTCCAAATTGTTGATGGGGGAACAATGAAATGTGAAGGCTGCTATGAAAATGTCAAACTTCAAATGGGGGATTATCAATTAAAGACCCACGTTTTTTCCATACAAATGGGAGGGTGCGACATTGTCCTCGGTGTTGAATGGCCTCGCACACTTGGCCCAATCACAATGGATTTCCAGGAGTTATATATGAGCTTTAAGCAGAACAACCACACACATACCCTCCATGGACTCTAGGCGGGAGCTCCCTCTATCATCAGCTCACATCGGATGGAAAAATTGTTAAAAAAGGGCCACCATGGAGTCATAGCTCTATTTAATGCCATCCAAGCCTGCAAAACCAATCCTGTTCATATTCATCCTGAGATACAATAGACCTTAAACAACCATCTACTAGTCTTTGACAAGCCTCATGAGCTTCCACCCTCGAGAGGGGAACATGATCATAGCATTACTTTGGTCCCAGGGGCCCAACCACCAAATGTGTGCCCATATAAATATCCATTTTCCCAAATGAATGAAATAGAAAAAATAATCAAGGAACTCTTGGAAGCAGGTGTCATTCGTCCTAGCATTAGTCCTTATTCATCACCGATGGTCATGGTGCTAAAGAAAGATGGGGAATGGTGTATGTGTCTAGACTTCAGGTCCCTTGATAAGTTGACAGTCGAAGATAAATTTCCCATCCCGGTTGTTGATGATTTGTTGGATGAACTAAATGGGGCTCAATTCTTTACTAAGCTTGACCTTCGCTCAGGCTACCACCAAATCCGCATGAAAGAAGTAGACATCCCAAAGACTGCTTTTTGAACTCATGAAGGCCATTATGAGTTCCTGACCATGCCATTCGGCCTTTGTAATGCCCCATCCACTTTTCAGAGCCTTATGAACCACCTGGTCAAACCAGATCTCAAAAAAATTATCCTTGTTTTCTTTGATGACATCCTCATCTACAGTCGCACCTGGGCCGCACATCTTCGGCATGTAGATCTACTCTTGCAACTGCTCCACAAGCATAAATTATTTGTCAAGATGTCCAAGTGTTATTTTGGCATGGAAGAAGTGGAGTGTTTGAGCCACATTGTGGGACATGAAGGTGTCAGGGTGGACCCCAAAAAGATCCATGCCATGCAGGATTGGCCTCAACCTAAGACATTGAAGAGCCTGAGAGGATTTTTGGGTCTCACAGGCTAATATCACAAATTTGTCTGCAATTATGGTCACATTGCTAGGCCCCTCACTCAAATCCTCAAGAAAAATTCATTCCTCTAGAATGATGAAGCACAACAGGCCTTTACAGCTCTCAAACATGCCATGTGTTCTACTCCAGTCTTAGCACTACCCGACTTCACCAAATCTTTTGTGATTGAATGTGATACTTTGGGTACAGGTATTGGGGCAGTCTTAATGTAGGAAGGTCGACCGTTGGCTTTCACTAGCCAACAACTAAGTGGGAAGAATATAGGACAATCTACCTATGAGAAGGAGATGATGGCCATTGTTGGTACTATTTTATTGCCATTCTTTTCTTCTAAAAATCCATCATTTATCTATCATTTTCTTCCATAAACCCCTCATAGTCCATTGAAATTGATTAATGAAGCATTATAATTGTTATTTTACATTAAATTTAATTTATGGATTTTTATGTTAAAAATTGGAAATTTTCAACAAAATTACGGGATGTCATGACTTCTTGTAATTGGTTTATGTTGTGACACGTGGCATGGTAGGAAAATCGGAATAGAAGATAAGGACGTGATCTAGGATGTACATACATGGTGGAAAATATATTTAGCATCGAATTTGTAGCTCCTGAATACATGGTCAATGCTGGTCAAACCTAGCCTTTCTGGTTGTAAAAGCAGCAAAAATATGAAGTTACCTAAACTGATTTCGTTTTGTTTTAGAAATCAGTTAGGATTAGGAAAAAAAAAATAGCCTTTTTTTATTGTAAAAGTAGAAACATCTGAAGTGATAATGAATGTACATTTGGTTGTAAATTTTAATAAATAAGAGGAACGCTGGTAAGGAAAAGAGATTAGACAAGAGCAGACTTAAGCGTATTCAAGAACTTTTTTTTGAATGTAATCAATTCTCAAAACTTAATCAAAAGGTAGAATTTCATGTGGTGTTTATGACTTAGCGTTCTTATCATCTGAAGTTTTCTAAGTGTTCCATCAAAGCGTGGAAGGGCCCTACGTGAAGATTCGTACACTTTTGTTTCTATTTCATAGGATTTAGTCTTCAGACCTGAATAGCCTTTGATGTTATTTCATTGCATGTGAGTTGATCAATTTGATTAGAAGTTCTTGCAATTGTTATTTTATGATTCGTAGTAGTACCTTGGAAATTCAATTGCAAAATTATTGAATCAGACTTTGTAAAAGGTTTAATTGAACATTGAATTTCAAGATATTTCTATGGACTCTGTTTTCATGAATTTGATCTTTGGTATGCTTAGTATGCATTTGATCTTTGGTATGCTTAGTGTGTTGTCTTGAAAGAGTTTTTGTGAATTATTTCCTTGTAAGAGGATTGAGAACTCAAACGAGTAACACTCTGTTTTTAGAACAGTTAATTAAATTAGATGATATAAGTGTTTAAATTGTGAAAGGAAACATATTTCAATCTCTTGTAAAAGAGTGTTGTAGCCTGTCACAATAGACACTTATTTAGATAGATGAGATCCTTTTAGGTCTATAAACTTTAGACACGTGCCTCTAAGTTTACCTACCTTGGTTGACATTAAATTTAGTCTAATCTAGACCCCTGGATTGGTCACTACATTTTGGCGCCGTTGCCGGGGAGGCGCAACTAGAGGATTTCTAAAAAAAAAAAAACATAAACAAAAACATAGATTTAATTTTGATTCATCATTTTAGAAGTCATGTTTACTTATGTCTAGATCTAGAGATGATAAAGGTAGATTCATAAAAACCCCCCATCCAAAAACTAATTCACCACTAGGAGCAAACCCTTTAGGAAAAGTTGAACAAACAACACCAGCTGGGAAAGTCACCATACAAAAATTAGAGGTTAAACAGAAATCAGGGCAAAGACTCACACTTATTGAGAGACAATTTCTATTGGCACACAAATCACAGAAGAAACATCTCCTTGAATCCTCTATAAAAAGAGAAAGTAGCAAAATAACTCAACAATCTCTCCTTGAACCTACTGATTTTGAAAAATCTCAAGAAGGAGAAGAACCATTAGAACAACTTCTCTTTGAAACAAGTGACACTGAACAAGAAATTAAATCAACAGAGGAACCTATCAAAAATGGCTGAGGAAGGAGGAGGATCAACAGGAGGACCACAAAATCAAGATCGAAGAGAGGAGGAAGAGTCAACCTTTAAATTTCCTATTCAAGAACCAGGAGAAAATCCTGATGAGGAAATAAAAACAAAAAACATACCTCCATCTGTGTTACCAAACTTTTATGGCATGGCTTTAGAAGATCCAAATTCATTCTTGTTTGAATTTGACATAGTATGCCAAACATATGGTTACACAGATGATGCCCATAGGCTTAGACTCTTCCCAGCAACATTAAACGCATCAGCATTAAGATGGTTCATGGGACTTGGTGAACATGCAATAACTGATTGGGATGGCATGAGAAAAATATTCCTAAAATAATACCAACCTTATTGTAGATCGAAAGATTGTAAAGATGATATCTTTAGAATGAATCAACAAGAGGATGAAAGTTTAGAGGAGTATTTGGAACGATTTGTTTACAATTTACAAAAATCAAAACATAGAACCATGTCTCTTGATCTGATTCGAACCATATTTTTGAAGGGCATTCAAGAGGAATACTTAGATGATCTTAATTTGATGGGCAAGGGTGATATTTCCACTTTACCTTTCGAAGAAATTGCTGATTTATGTGAAAAGTATTCAAGGAGCAAAGCCAGATATGGAAAAAGAGCTCTATCATCTAAAGCCAAAAAATCTGCTTCAGCAAGTGTCACAAGGGCTGAAATAGGAAACTTGTTAGAAGAATTCAAAACAGATCTATTAAGTACCTTAGGAACTCAAATTGACACTCTGAAAGCAAAGAAAAGACAAGAAGAGGAAGATCAATTAATGGTTGTCTTTTTTCCAAAATGAAGGAAGAAACATGCTCTGAAAGACTGCCCATTAGAAAACATTCAAGTTTGTGCCTTTTGTACTGAAAATCATGATATATTTCATTGCTCTAAAGTCAAGATTTTGCAGAATTGTAATGTGGAAGCTAACACAGATATGGAGAATGTGTATTTCATGGGCGCTAAGAGACCGTGGCAACCAAGACCTCCACCTCCAGGTATGTTTCCAAACCAAAATTTTCAATTTCCTGCACAAGATCAGATGTATGTTCAGAATTCTTGGAATGTACCCATGCCATGGCAACACCAAAATTACCCACAACAACAATGGAAACCATTCCAGCAATACTCTCAACAATATCAACCATATCCTCAACCATACCAACCATATTCTCAGCCATATCAACAGTATCATCAGCCATATTCGCAATATCCTCAAACATATCCTCAGCAGCAAGTTGTTTATCAACCCCAAAACACTCAACAAGCATTGCCTGCTCCTCCACCAATAAATCCACCTCAATTACAACTTCCATCTAACCAACCTCCTAGACCCACCCAGATTCCTGCTCAACCTGTACCAAATCCAAATAACAGAGCAGAGAGACCAGCTTACAATGTACATGAGGGACCATCATATCCCACATTACCTTTACAAAATATCACACTGAGGTCTGGTAAGTTACTTCAAAAATAACTTCCAATAGCTGAAAAACAAGAAGAAAACGAAGAAAATGAAAATGAAACTCCAACTCAAAGGAAACAAAATGATGACATCAAAAATAAACAAATGCAACCGTTGCATCCACCACCTTTTCCAGAACGATTGGTCCAAGCAAAACTTCCCATGTCTATACCACAGTTTGATGTTTTAGATGAGTTAAAGAATGTCTATATAAAAATTCCACTATTACAAGCCATAAAAGACATTCCCATATATACTAAAGAAATCAAAGAACTATGCCTCAAGAAGCCTACCAAAAAGAGAGTTGATCCACAAACTATTCATGCTATTGGACATTTAGCCGGCCTTATGACAAACACCATTTCAATGGAAAAGTATGTTGATCCTGGTATTCCCAGAGTCACTACAATCATTAACAACATACATATACCAAACACCTTAATTAACCTTGGGGCCACAATAAATGTGATGACTCTTGAAACAATGAAAACACTGCAGCTCACAAACTTGCAGCACACAACAATTGTTCTAGAACTAGCTGATAGGTCTAAAGTGCTTCCTGAAGGGATTTTGGAGGACATAATTGTTTCACTGGACTCTTAGGAGTATCCAGTGGAATGTTTAGTTCTTCAACCAAAATCTAATTTAGGAGGACACCCTATCATCCTTGGTAGACCATGGTTAGCAATTGTTGATGAATTCATGGGATGTAGATCGGGTAATATGATTATTTCACGAGGAACTAAAAGAAAACAACTCACTCTTTACCCATCAACACAATCACCAGCAGTAGCACACAATTTATGGCTTGATGATAAATACAATGATAAGGAAGAATTTCAATCTGTTTTCAGCATCAATCAAATCTATGATTTTCAAGGACATGATAATGATGATTTGGTAGAATTGTTCCTTTCTCAACCTGATATTTCTGAAGGATTAAGAAATGACCAATACCATGCTGCAAATGAACTTTTGGCATAGAATTTTCAGGAAACATGCACCATTCATTCTTTGCAAACAACATTTCAGAACATTTTTCCCATTCAATCTATCACAAATACACAGAGCAAGACCATAGAGATTAGTCCAAGAAAAACTTTGAATATTAGCACTCACCTGGACTCATCTTTGGAGGAAAAATTGATTCAATTATTGAGAAAATATCAGAAATCATTTGCTTGGGATTACACCGATATGCACGGAATTCACCCTGAAACATGCACTCACCATATTTATACGGATAGTAATATCAAACCAGTGAGGCAACCGCAGAGAAGAATGAATCCCATGCTTCAGGATATTGTTAGAGATGAATTACAAAAACTATTGAAAGTCAATTTTATTTATCCTATCTCTGACAGTCAGTGGGTATCCCCATTGGTAGTAGTGCCCAAGAAAAATGGCAAGTGGAGAATTTGTGTTGATTACAGACAATTGAACAAAGCAACCCTCAAAGATTATTTCCCACTACCATTTATTGACCAAGTGCTAGACACGTTAGCTGGGAAATCATCATTCTTTTTTCTTGATGGTTTCAGTGGTTATAACCAGATCAGGACAGCCTTAGAAGACCAGGAAAAAACCACTTTTACTTGTCCCTGGGGCACTTATGCCTATAATGTTTTACCATTTGGACTTTGCAATGCTCCAACTACATTTCAGAGAGCTGTATTAGCTATTTTTGCTAATTTAGTTCATGAATGTGTTGAAGTTTATATGGACGATTTTTCAGTGTATGTTAATTCATTTGAGCATTCATTAGAAAATCTTGAAAAAGTTTTGAAGAGATGTATTGAAGCTAATCTGTCCCTAAGCAATGAAAATTGTTTTATGATGTTAAATGAAGGGATAGTATTAGGTCACTATATTTCTTCTCAAGGCATTAAAGTTGATCCATCAAAAATCCATATCATTGTCAATTTGCCAATTCCAAAGACTCAAAAAGAGGTAAGAAGTTTTCTTGGGTATGCAAGCTATTACAGAAGGTTTATTGAACATTTTAGTAAAATAGCTTCACCTCTGTTTAAGCTTCTAGCAAAAGATACACCTTTTAACTGGAATGAGAATTGTCAGAAAGCTTTTGAAACACTCAAAGAAAAGTTATCAACCACACCAGTCTTAAAAGGACCTAACTAGACCCTACCATTTCACATCTTTACAGATGCATCTGATACTGCAGTAGGTGCCTCGTTAGGCCAAAAAGAAGAGTCCTTCAATTATGCCATCTATTTCATCAGCAAAAATCTAACACCTACAGAATTAAACTACACAGTCACTGAAAAAGAAATGCTTGCAATCATTCATACTGTGAATAAATTCTGAAATTATATAATTGGTTATGAGGTTTTTGTACATACTGATCACTCTGCCATTAAGTATTTAATGAATAAACCAATCACTAATGGCAGAGTTACCAAATGGCTGTTATTACTACAGGAATTTAATATTACAGTGTTAGATAGACTAGGTAAGGAGAATCATGTGGCAGATTTTCCTTCTAGACTTCAAAATTCAGGTGAGGTTGTTCTAGTTGAAGATTCTTTTCCAGATGAATATTTATTTGCAATTTCAATAGTGAATCCTTGGTATGCTGACTTGGCTAATTATTTGTCCACAGGAAAAACACCTCCATATTTTACTCCAAAGGAAAAGAAGAGGCTGATCAAACTGAGTGCTAGATACTCATGGTTTAATGGAGATTTGTTTTACACCAATTATGATATGATTATTAGACGATGTTGTAGGTTTTAACCCTATACAGAAATTACCTGCATACGAATTCTTAAACAAAGAAAATAAACAATGCGAGAGCATAACCCATAAAACACATATGCACAGAGATTTTTTCCCTGGATCCCAAAACCGGGACTACCAGCTTGATTTTTCATTATGTTCCTTTCAATGTTACAATACATATTTATACATGCCGAAGCATCCAATACCATGGACCGAAAAACCATCGCGTCCAATACCATGTGCGAAAATCATGCACAAAACCATAGGTAGGTTCGCCCAACCTAATATAGGGTCCAAAAAAAAATTTCCCGGGGCGCTGCCCCAGACCCCGTAGAGGGGGGCTATCCGCCCCCCTCAAACCCCCCGGACAGGGGGGCCTGCCGCTCCCCCTGTGACCCCCCCCGCTGCGCAATCGACGCAACGAAGGGGGGCTACCACCCCCCTCTAACCCCCCATTTAACTACGTAGGTTAGTCATGGAAAGAATATAACACAACCCAACAATCTCCCACTTGTTGTTTTCTTTCCACAAGGGGCCACAGGAGAGCTTAGTCATTTTTCCAGCCCTGAAACACCCATTGTTTCTCTACACCAAGAGAACTTCTCAGAGCTCACAAATTTTGTCAATGCATCTGCAGTATTCTTCAAAGTGTCCACCTTTACCAGCAACACCTTTTTGTCTTCTATCATATCCCTCACAAAGTGATACTGAACATCAATGTGCTTTGTCTTTGAATGATAAGCAGGGTTCTTTGCCAAGAAAATTGCACTTTGGCTGTCACAGTTTATTCTTATAGCTCCCTGTACTAACCCCATACTTGAACACAATCTCTGCAACCAAACAGCTTCCTTGCTTGCATGAGTGGCTGCCATGTATTCTGCCTCTGTAGTTGATAGTGCCACTACAGATTGTTTCTTACTCATCCAACTGACTGCACCTCCAAATAGGTTAAACACATACCCACTTGTAGATCTTCTCTGATCCAGATCTCCAGCCCAGTCTGCATCAACAAAACCATGAATATCCAACACTTTGTCCAATCCTGGTCTTCCTTGGTAGCACAAACCATAATCACTAGTGCCACGCAAATACCTGAAAACCCGCTTCACTGCTGTCTAGTGCTCCTTCCCAGGTTTTGACATAAACCTGCTCAATACTCCCACTGCATGTGCAATTTCTGGTCTAGTACAGACCATTGCATACATCAGGCTACCGACTGCACTTGCATATGGAACACGGGACATGTCCTCTTCCTCTTCTTGTGTCTTGGGACACTGTTCAGCAGATAACCTCACACCTACAAGAATAGGAACCTTCACCGGTTTACTATCCTGCATATTAAACCTCTGCAGTATTGTCTCGACATACTTCCTCTGGTTTAACCAGAGCTTCCTCTTTGCCCGATCTCTTTTAATTTCCATGCCCAAAATATAGTTTGTAGCACCAAGATCTTTCATGTCAAATTTGGAGGACAATTGGGTCTTCAAATCCTGGATAATTTCTTTGTCATTTCCAACCAGCAACATATCATCCACATACAGGACCAGATAAATAACACGGTCACCAATTAATTTAAAATACACACAATGATCTGCTTTACTTCTGGTGAAGCCAAGTCCCCGTATAAATGTATCAAATTTCTGATACCACATCCTTGGTGACTGTTTTAACCCATACAGAGACTTCTTTAACTTGCATACCAGTTCTTTCTTACCCTTCACCACAAAGCCTTCAGGTTGCTTCATGTAGATTTCCTCTTCCAAATCCCCATGAAGAAATGTTGTCTTCACATCCATCTGTTCTACCTCAAAATCAAAAGCAGCAGCAACAGATAAAAGTAATCTAATAGAAGCTACCTTGGCAACAGGAGAAAAAATATCACCAAAATCAATTCCCGGCACTTGGGAATAACCTTTTTCTACCAACCGAGCTTTGTATTTCTCCACCTTTCCTTCTGCATTAGTCTTCTTCTTGAACACCCATTTGCTGCCAATGGGTTTCCTTCCAGCCGGCAACTCTACCAGATCCCAAGCCTCATTTTTGTGCAAAGATGCCATTTCATCAACCATGGCCTCTTTCCAGAGTTTTCCATCCTCTGAAACCACTGCTTCCTTCACAGTTCTGGGATCATCATTAGTAACAGACAAAGCAAAATTTGAACTGAAAGCAGATGGACTATACCTTTCTGGCTGCCTTCTTTCTCGACCTGATCTTCTCACAGCCGGAGTTTGTGGCTCTTCATCTTCTGATTCCTCCTCTGCTGCAGAGTCTGATTCTTCCTCCTTTGGCTCAAACTCTATCTTCTCAGGTTCCTTTGGTTGGACTTCAGATTGAATAACATCTTTTACCTCTCTGAACACCACATCTCGGCTGTACACAACCTTCCGTGTGACTGGATTCCAAGCTTATAACCCTTTAAACCATCCTTATACCCAATAAAGATGCACTTTTCAGATTTACTATCCAACTTGGCTCGTTTCTCCTTTGGAACATGTACATATGCATCACATCCAAATACCCTCAGATGTGAAAGAGAGGGTTTCTTACCAGTCCATACTTCTTGCGGAGTCTTATCCTCCAACGCTGATGAGGGTGATTTGTTGATCCGGTAACGTGCAGTATCCACCGCCTCTGCCCAGAATTCCTGTCCTAACCCGACACCACTGAGCATGCTTCTTGCCCTTTCCATCAACGTCTTGTTCATTCTTTCTGCGACTCCATTTTTCTGAGGTGTATATGGAGTAGTCTTCTGTCGTGCTATACCATACTTCTTACAAAATTCTTCAAATTCCTTGCTGCAAAATTCTCCACCATTATCTGTCCTCAACACCTTTATCTTCTTCTCTGTCTGATTTTCCACCAGAGCCTTAAATTCTTTAAACCTGTCAAAGACTTCAGATTTCTTCTTAAGGAAATATATCCATGTATTCCTTGAGAAGTCATCTATGAATGATGCATAGTACACAGACTTACCCAGTGATGGAACCTTCACAGGTCCAAACACATCACTATGCACAAGCTCTAATATCCGTTTCGTCCTCTTACCACCAGAGGGGAAACTCACTCGATTCTGCTTCCCATACACACAATTTTCACAGAAATCAAAATCCAAAGAGCTATCATTCATACCTTCTACCATACCTATACTATGAAGTATTCGAAGGCCCTTCTCTCCAATATGTCCAAGCCTTTGATGCCACAACATGGTCTTCTCTCCAAAGACCACTAGATTTTCTACTCCATTTTCAGGAACCATAGAACTATTGCACCCATCAACAACAGTGCTACCTTGCAGTTTGTACAGAGTTCCAGTCCGAACTCCCCGCATCAATATCAGTGCTCCTCGAACCATCTTGCAGGTATCTTTCTCGAACACCGTCTTTACACCTGCATCATCCAACTTGCTTACAGAAATCAGATTTCTGGCCAATGCAAGAATATGTAGAACACCCGGAAGTGTTCTAACCCTTCCACCTTGCAACTTCAACTTTACTTTTCCCCAACCAATGATTCTAGCCTTCCTATCATCTCCTAAGAAGACATCACCACCATCGTATTTCTCATACTCGCAGAACCACTCTCTATGGGGAGTGAAGTGAAAGGATGCACCTGAGTCAATCAACCATGCCTCATGATCTACATGTGTACTTGAAGAAGCCAAGTACACATCCCCACCTTCATCTGAGGTGGTTTTCGCCTCTGCAGAAGGAGCATCATCAGATCCCTTTCCTTTATCAGGAGCTTTAGATTTACAATCCCTTCTGAAGTGCCCTTCCTTTCCGCATTTCCAGCACACCACCTTTGTAGGTTTTCCTGGAGATTTAGATCTCCCTCTAGATTTAGATCTCCCACTCGATGACTTATTTTTGTTTCTGTTCTGGGACCGTCCTCGTACAGACAAGGCATCACCATTCTGGTTGTCCATATTCTTCCGTCTCATCTCCTCCGTCAGCAAGGCTGAGACTATTTCATCAAACTGCAAAGCAGTTGCATTGCTACCTATTGCAATAACCAGACTATCCCACGAATCTGGTAGAGAACACAATAGACTGATGCACTTATCTTCATCTGAAATTTTAATATCAACAGATAATAACTGACTTACCACAGTATTAAACGCATTCAGATGCTCTGTCACCGAGTCTCCATCTTTCATCCTCAGGTTATATAGTTTTTTCCGCAGGAACAATTTATTCACCAGAGACTTGGATTGGTACAAAGTCCCTAACTTGACCCACAAAGCCTTCACCGTAGCTTCCCCTGATACATTCAACAATACTGAATCTGAGACACACAATCGTATTGTGCTCTTTGCCTTCCGATCCAATTTCTTCCATTCTTCATCGGTCACTCCCGATGGTTTAGTACCCGGATCTACCGCGATCCACTGATCTTTATCGTCCAACAGATCCTCCATCTTGAGTTTCCACAACTCAAAACTCTGACCATTGAACTTCTCAATCTCGATCTTTCCACTGCTCGCCATCTTCTTTCACCACCAGAATCGATCTCGCAGATCTCCCACTGAACAGGGTCTACCACAGGCCCGAGCGAAACCCCTCAGCAACGAAGGCATCCCCTTGAAGCCAAAACAGCTCTGATACCAAATGTAGGTTTTAACCCTATACAGAAATTACTTGCATACAAATTCTTAAACAAAGAAAATAAACAATGCGAGAGCATAACCCATAAAACACATATGCACAGAGATTTTTTCCCTGGATCCCAAAACCGGGACTACCAGCTTGATTTTTCATTATGTTCCTTTCAATGTTACAATACATATTTATACATGCCGAAGCATCCAATACCATGGACCGAAAAACCATCGCATCCAATACCATGTGCAAAAATCATGCACAAAACCATAGGTAGGTTCGCCAACCTAATACAGGGTCCAAAAAAAAATTTTCCTGGGGCGCTGCCCCGGACCCCGTAGAGGGGGGCTACCCGCCCCCCTCAAACCCCATGAACAGGGGGGCCTGTGACCCCCCCGCTGCGCAATCGACGCAACGAAGGGGTGCTTCCGCCCCCCTCTAACCCCCCGTTTAACTACGTAGGTTAGTCTTGGAAAGAATATAACACAACCCAACAGATGTGTAAGAAATGATGAAATAATTGATATTTTAAAAGCTTGTCATGATGAATCGTGTGGTGGGCATTTTGCAGCAAAACGAACAGCATTCAAGATTCTCAATCTTGGATACTATTGGCCATCTATTTTTAAGGATTCCAAGAAGTATGTGAAAAGTTGTGATAGCTATCAAAAAATGGGCAGACCAATAGCTACAGATGAAATGCCACTTCAACCTCAAGTACATTTAGAGCCATTTGAAAAATGGGCTCTAGTATTTATAAGACCCATCAATCCAACTTCCAAAGGCAAAAAGTACATCCTAGTATGTACTGATTACGTGAAAAAATGGGCTGAAGCAAAAGCACTAGTCCGGGCAACTGAACAAACAGTGGTAAACTTCCTTTTTGAAGAATTTTTTGTAAGGTATGGAGTACCAAGGGAGATAGTGACGGCTCAAGGTACTCAGTTTACTTCAAAGCTGGTCAAAGACATCATAGAAAAATATAAAATCAAGCACAGGAAAAGTACACCTTACCATCCACAGGCCAATGGCCAGGTGGAATCTACAAATAAAACATTGTAAGGAATTATCACTAAGACAATAGCAATGAATAGAAATAATTGGGAAGAGAAGCTCAAAGATGCACTCTGGGCTTACAGAATCACGTGGAAAAACACTACAGGATTTACACCATATCAGTTGGTGTATGGAAAAGAGGTTATGCTTCCTATTGAATTTCAAATACATACTTATAAGATGGCTGCAGATTTAGGAATTGATCTCAATGAAGCACAAAAAGAGAGAATTATGCAATTGAACCAGTTATATGAAATGAGGCAGCAAGCAGAGGAGAGAGCAGTCCTAATACAACAACAAAGGAAGCAGTGGCATGATGCCCACATTAAAAACAAACAGTTCAAAAAAGGAGACTGGGCTTTACTCTTTGACTCTAAATTCAGAGATCATAAAGCCAAATTTACAACACATTGGCTGGGCCCATATGAAATAGTTCAAGTATATGAAAATGGATCAATCAAGCTTACTACAATTGATGGAGAAGGAAACACCTTTATTGTCAATGGACATAGGTTGAAACTCTATCATAAGCCCATCAGCAAGGAAGATTTTCTTCAAACTGTATCTCAGCAAAGGGAGGTTGAGATATTGCAGCCTTCAGCTGTGATATCTCTACCTTAGTTCATTCAATTTCATTTTTGCTTTAACAATAAATAAATAAATAAATTAATTAATTAATTAATAATAATAATAATAATAATAATAATAAATACAAAAATAACAAAAAAAATAATAATAATGGTTTATATGTGAAAACCAGACTCTGGCACTCTCTAAACCCGAATTCTTACTAGAAAACCATTCATTTGGCTGGTAAGAATTCCTTGTTCTACTTGTTTACTATTTTTCATCAATTCAATAATGACTTGAGGACAAGTCAAAGACTTAGTGGGGGAGAAGAAACAGTGGTTTTTCCCTATCTCATCTCCTCATTTTTAAATCTTCAAGGAATTTGTTTCAGTAATTCAGTATTTCAATAAAAGAGCTGTTTTTGTTCTAATCAGAGGGACATGTTCAAGCAATATGTAGTGGGACCTGTTCAAAAGACCATGTCAACAGTGAAGAACAGTGAGGGACTTGTTCAAGCAATGAGATATGCAGTGGGACCTGTTCAGACGAATATGTCAACATTATCAATATCAGAGCGACTTGTTCAGAAGGCTATCAACATCACCAATATCAGAGGGACCTGTTAAAGACTGCATTCAAGATACATCAGGCTACGCCAACAAAGTTCTCAAAGGTTGCTTATCATGAGAATTATAATCAAGGCTACATCAACACCAAGGATAAAAGAAGCTTCACAAACATGGTTCTTCAGAGTTCTTCAGATTTTAAAGGGACCTGTTATATTCAATTTCATTTCAAAGGGAACTGTTTTGTGCAATGATCAGTCATACCCATACAATGAAGATCAATCATTCCTGTGCACACCAAATAAGCATTTTGTCAACCAACAAGTGTAATGTATTGTTGAAATTTTCATTTCTAACATTTAAAATTCTTAAATTATTTTAGTGTTAAAAATGATAATTATTATTGCTTGTTATCAATTTCAAAAATCCTTATCCCCATAACGTTTATCATATTCCTAAATACTCACCTCATTATCACTCTGCTTATCATTTCCTATCACACAGCCTATTTTTATTCCTACTACGCTCTTCAAACCTTGTCATCAACTCATCATTTTTAAATCGGCCTTCTGGAAATCAAGTACCAACAAGTAGTGGATACTCAATGTACAAGTCCGTTAAATGGAAAGACAAGTGTTAAACCGCCTGTCCTAAAATGATTTCATTCATTTCGACTGCTGGAGTTATAAAACAATCTTTTGACCCAAGTCTACTTATGAAATATATTCATTATCATCACACGAATTGCATATTGTGTTGTCATGATTATGCTTCTACTGCTCCTCTGTATTCATGATTTCAATGCGCCTTCTGACTCTGCATTAGCATCATAGAAATTGGATGAAGGTCGGCTGTTGAGTTCATAAAGTTAGTTACGGCGTTAATATTTAGACTCTGATTTTCTTAAAGAGGGCCGAGATAGTAGGTGCTAAAAATGGAGAACATATAGCAGACAAGCTTATCCCAAGTTTTTTTTACTTCCGCCCAGAATTTGAGGACGTTATCCAGGTCAGCTCGAGAAATTGAAGAATTAAACTTAGAGAATCGAGGACGTTACCAGGTCAGCTCAGTGGAACGCAGGAAATGAGGTAACAAATTAAAAACCCTGATTGAATTTTTGAGCATAAAAAAGGGGTTAGAACAGAGATTTTTAACAAAATGACCAATAGAGTAGAGCCCGAAAAATTTCACAGTTCACAATATCATGAAGATTGTGTCATGATTTTAAGGGAAAAACACTGGTTGTCTTTTCTAGAGAAATTCAATGGAAACAATGAAGAAGTTACGAAGCAATTTGCATTTTCCTTTAATGGAGAGAAAGCTTTAATAGGAAATTTCTATTTTAGAATTTCAGAGGATACCATAGCACAAACATTGGGAATCAGTCCAGAAGGGGCAAAGTATTTCGAAACCAAACAATTTAGGGAAAAATCATGGACTCAGTTTATGTCTAGGTCAAGGGTTTCCTCTGTCAATTGGAAAAAGGGTGTTCCGAGAAGTTGGCTAATTCACCCTTGGGATGAAATGGTATACATTATTCAAAAATTTGTTACATGTGAAGGACGTTACAATATAGTATACCTATATCACATAAAACTTATGTTGCACTTAAAAGGTCAATGCACTATCAATTTGCCCTACTTCCTATTATAGAGTTTGACTAACATGTCGAAGACCATTCAAAAACAAAAAGGTAATGAAGATAGGAGTTTGTATCATTTTGGGTTGATCAAATTCTAATTGAATTTGAGTTGCAGAGGAGAGGGATTTCATGGAAAGAGTTTTTGATTGACAATCAAATCAAAATTAGAGAAGATGAATAGGAACAACATTAACGCACAGAGTTTATGATTGATATTGATGAGGAAATCCCTGAGCGTAAGTCAAGCAATGTTCCTCAACCCAGCAGTGCTGTAAGGACAAGAAGGATGAGGCAAGAAGCTGCCAAGAAAATTGAAAAAGATAAAATATTCACTACTTATAAGAGAAGATCAAGGAGAATAAAAAGGAATCAAACACAAGATGATCAACCAGAGCCGAATGCAAATGCACCAATGGAAATTGAAAGCAGTACTAATTCACAGCTAGAACAGGAAGTAGAAATGGAAATTGAGAGTAACAAGGGAGAAAGGAAAGAGCCAACACCTACAAACAAGAAATAGAGAAGGTTAGAGAAACAGATTGAAGAGCTAAAAGAGGAATTGATGGAAGAAAACATGTTAGAGAAGGTCATAAAGAAGGAAAATGAAATGTTGAGAGCTCAGAGCAAGAATATTCAACACAAAAATGAGAAACTAAAGAAGAAAATCAAAGAATTTATGACTGATCAAACTGAAACGTGCAAATGGGCGACAAAATGGTACACTCAGAAAAAAGTTCTCAAAGAAAAATATAAGAATGTGAAACATGAGTTCCAAGTTTAGAATAATTCCCAAGTTCAGAAGAATATAGATGTATTGCTAAAAGCGGCAGAGGGACAAGCAGGAACAGAATATAAAGGGAGCACATCAGGATTAGCATGAGGACATGCTAAATCATTGAGTTTGGGGCCGATGTTGGTACTATTTTATTGCCATTCTTTTCTTCTAAAAATCCATCATTTATCTATCATTTTATTCCATAAACCCCTCATAGTCCATTGAAATTGATTAATGAAGCATTATAATTGTTATTTTACATTAAATTTAATTTATGGATTTTTATGTTAAAAATTGGAAATTTTCAACAAAATTACGGGATGTCATGACTTCCTGTAATTGGTTTATGTTGTGACACGTGGCATGGCAGGAAAATCGGAACAGAAGATAAGGACATGATCTAGGATGTACATACATGGTGGAAAATATATTTAGCATCGAATTTGGAGCTCCTGAATACATGGTCAATGCTGGTCAAACCCAGCCTTTTTGGTTGTAAAAGCAGCAAAAATCTGAAGTTACCTAAACTGATTTCGTTTTGTTTTAGAAATCAGTTAGGATTAGGAAAAATGAAAATAGCCTTTTTGATTGTAAAAGTAGAAACATCTGAAGTGATAATGAATGTACATTTGGTTGTAAATTTTAATAAATAAGAGGAACGCTGGTAAGGAAAAGAGATTAGACAAGAGCAGACTTAAGCATATTCCAGAACTCTGTTTTGAATGTAATCAATTCTCAGAACTTAATCAAAAGGTAGAATTTCATATAGTGTTTATGAATTAGCGTTCTTATCATCTGAAGTTTTCTAAGTGTGCCATCAAAGCATGGAAGGGCCCTACGTGAAGATTGGTACACTTTCATTTCTGTTTCATAGGATTTAGTCTTCAGATCTGAATAGCGTTTGATGTTATTTCATTGCATGTGAGTTGATCAATTTGATTAGAAGTTCTTGCAATTGTTATTTTATGATTCGTAGTAGTACCTTGGAAATTCAATTGCAAAATTATTGAATCATACTTTGTAAAAGGTTTAATTGAACATTGAATTTCAAGATATTTCTATGAACTCTGTTTTCATGAATTTGATCTTTGGTATGCTTAGTATGCATTTGATCTTTGGGATGAGATTCTTCACTACAAGGACAGAGTCATAATATCACCAACATCCACCCTCAACATCCGCATTTTGGTGGAGTTGCACTCATCTCCCACTGCAGGACATTCAAGCTTTTAGAAGATGTATGCTCACACTCGAAGATCTTTTTTTTGGACAGGCATGAAAAAGGACATTCTTACTTTTGTAGCTGAATGCGACGTCTGTCAGCACCACAAAGGAGAAATAGTCAAATCCCCAGGCACATTACAACCATTTCCCATCCCGGCCTCAATCTGGATGGAGGTTTCTATGGATTTCATTACGGGCCTTCCAAAGTCAGGAAAAAAGTCAATCATGATGGTGTTTGTTGACAGACTTTCTAAATATGCTAATTTTTGTGCCCTACCCCACCCTTTTACACCGACTTTGGTCGCTCAATATTTCATGGATCAGATCTTCAAATTGCATGGCATGCCCACTTCCATTGTGTCTGATCGTGACCCAATCTTCACCAGTAACTTTTGGCAGGAACTCTTCCAGCTACAAGGTACCCAACTACAACTCAATACTTCCTATCATCCACAAACTAATGGTCAAACTGAAGCAGTCAACAAATGTCTGGAAACATACCTTAGGTGTTTCACTTCAAAAAATCAACATCTCTGGGTACAATGGTTACCTCTAGCTGAATGGTGGTATAACACCAACTATCATGCCACCACCAAAATGACTCCATATGAAGCAGTTTATGGTCAACTCCCTCCTTCCCCTACTTCTTAAATAAAGGGATGCTCGAAGCTACAAAAAGTGGATCAACTACTACAGAATCGCGCCACCATGTTGGCTCACCTTAGAGAGAATCTTCATCAAGCTCAAAACTGCATGAAGCAACAGGTAGATCTACATCGCTCAGAATGCCAATTTCAAGAAGGGAATCAGGTATTTTTGAGGCTGCAACCATATAAGCAAACATCAATCAAAGACAAGGGTTGTCAGAAACTATATCCAAAATTCTACAGACTATATCAAGTACTTCCGCGCATTGGAGAAGTTGCCTACAAGCTAGCTTTGCCACCCACTGTAAAAATCCATCCAGTTTTCCATGTCTCATGCCTCAAGAAAGTGATTAGGAAAAATTGTAGAATTCAAACCAATCTACCTGAACTAGATGAAGAAGGGTCAATCTGGCTCCAACCTGAACAAGTTCTTGAAGCACGAGAAAGGCACCTGTGTGGTCGCATGATCAAGGAAGTCCTCGTCAAGTGGAAAGACACCTCTCCTGAAGATGCAACCTAGGAACCAGCCACTATTCTTCAGCAGTTTCCACAGCTTCAGCCTTGAGGACAAGGCTATTCTTATGGGGGAGGGCGTGTTAGGGTCCCACCCTAACCCCCTTATTTATGTAATAGGATCAAGTCATGGTTATAGTTAAGTAAAGAGTCAATAAAGCCCATATTAATGATTGTAAGTTGTTAACCCACATTTAATGAAGGGACCATAGTTAGTTGCAAATGGGCCATGGTATTAGATAGATGGTATTAATAAGAACCATGGTATTGCCCCATGGTATTGCATGTATGAATCCTATATAAAGGATAGAGACTCCCCTCGAGGAGCATCGTGTCTTATTTTGTAATCGAGCTCTTCTCTATTGGAGGTTGCCCCTTCGAAGAGGCAAGTGAACATTTCTTTGTGAATAATAAAATATTTGTTGTTATTTCTCATTGTTCTATGTTCTGGGTGTATTTCTTCACATATTTGGTATTCTGGTATCGTCTTGCAGGTTAATAGCATAACACTCTGACTGGGGGTAATGGGACCAATTTCCCAATGTAAATTATGATAGCGCTGATGGGGTGATATATGATAGTTCAGAGGAATTTTTAAGCTAAAAATAATCTAATCTAAACTAATAATCACATTCATATATCCTAATTTAAACACTATTTAGCTATGACTATACCCGGTAATAATATTGAAACATTCGATCTACAATAATGTCCTAAGGCAATTGGTAATAAAGATCATTCAACTGCAATAGGAAGTGAAATCGTTTTAACAATAATATTTTCAGATAAATAGTTAGCCAAAACTATTGTGAAAGATATATCGCATAAGAAATTATTCATATATTCGGCATAAAATTTAGGCCATCACCATACAAAAGTGCAATAATTCTAACCAAGCTAAACTTTTATACATAAACAATTTGAAGAAAAATTATTGCTTAATACATAAACAAAACAAAATCATAAGGTAAAAGTACCATTTGTAATAAGTTATGCTCATGTGTTTGAGCAATATCGACCTACTTCCAATCAATCCAACACCATCTAAGAGTATAAAAGTGCAATTTCAGTAGAAGATGCCAGATAAGATAAAAATAAATCATGTTGCATTCATTTCACCAAAACTTCCTCAAAGGGACAAAAGTGCATGTTTTGAAGATTGTTTCTGATAAAATTTCTGGACCCCTCTCTAAATGCATGGGAGGAGTTTAAATACCAAACTATAAATCCTAATAATAGATTATTACAAAAATAGTTGAGGAGGTTTAAACGACCTTCCTCAAATTGTTCAAAACAAAACAAAAATAAAAATTAAAACATGGTGACTAACTCCTTTGTGTTTGATCTTTGAGATCGCAGATGTTCGTCATGAGTTTGAGCTATGTCGGTCGGTTGATCGCAGATTTCAACTGCCCAGTGAACATGACATTGGTCAATTCTAGAACCATTTTCTGTGTGGAATAGAGTAGGCATCGCAGGGTCATCCACTGGTTGTAAGGTTTAACTAAATATTGCCAGTATGCTTCCCAGTTTAACCTAGTCATTTGCCTAATTGCTTCCTCTTTTTCTCTTGTTGCCTGCCTCCACTGTTGTTCGAGCTGTTTGACATTCGAAAGAAAATCTGGTACAAATTCTGCCACCAGGTTTGCGCTGTGTAGATTTTCATTGATGTTTTCAATAACACAATTTGTTGTTGCTGTTGTGACTACCATTGCCTTTTCATCTTGTCTAGGCCGAGAATCCCAGTCTGCAAATAAAATTTCTTTATGTGACCCCTCTATTATAGGAAAATTGGCCTTCCTCCCATCCCCTGAATTCTTCCAGGTGATGAAGTTGAAAACTCTTTTCAAGACTTCATCATATTCGAGTCTCGTGTCAATGAATTGACTCGTTAACTTGTCACTAGTGTCGCAATAAGCACTCAACTGTGAGACCTTCTGGCATAGAATTTCTTTTTGGTGCATTAGCTTTGAGTTCAGACTGAATCCATCAATTATAAACTGATCAATATTTTGGATGTCCTTATACTTATTTGTTAATTCTTGTATCTGCGCTTCCTTTTCTGCTAGGCTGGCTTCATGTTTTATTTGCATCTTCTCTAATTCTTGCTGGAGCTTGGCTATTTGCAATTCCGCTTGTTGGTTAGATTTTTCTTGCTCTAACTGTTGTTCCAACATCAGAATTTTATTTTATTTTTCTCTAAGCAATAGTTGTACTTTTGTTGCTTTGTCAATATTCATTGTACCGTAGGCTCCTGCAAACCGATACAGTCTAGTAAGATTTCCACATGGGTTGATGGGTGAGTCTTTCCAGAAAATATCCATTAGTTCATTATCAGGAGTAGCAGCAGCTATAGCATCCAAATTCCTCTTCTTTCTCTGGCTTTTGACAACAGATTTGTGGGTTGGGCTATAAAACACATCTAAAGGAAGAATCTCCTCAATTCTCACAACAATTTTAGAGGTAGGTGTGGCAGGAATGTGCTCTATCTCTTGAGTACTTACAATTTTCTCTACTGTAATTTCTTGAGTTGTTTTGTGTTGCGGAGTTTGTGGCTCAGGCGCTTGTTTCTCTGTATGGAGATTTCTTTCTATTAAAATGCTCCAATTCTTTCTCTAAATCAATCACTGGGTGTTTTGTTGACTGAGTGGAGGTGGGACGAATTTCAGCCTATTTTTAGTTGAGGTTTGCTCAGCTGTCTTCTCTGTAGATTGGGTTATATCCTTTTCTGACTCCTTACTTTTCCTTCCCCCATTCTATGATTGTTTCTCTGATTTCTCTGACTCCCTGGCATACTTCTCTTGCGACTCTGCTTGGGAATCATCTTTAGAATTTTCTCTAGAGCTTCCTTCTAGGCTTACGTTGGGAGTTGGCTCCCTTCTTGGTTCAGTAAATAATTGGTCCAATGGGACCTTTAAAATATCCTTTCTTTGTATTCATGAAATGCTTCAAGCTCTTTTGGGTCAAAAAGTAGTGATTACATGTGTTTCACCTCTATGAATATCTTTTTCTATAGGAAGATGTCATCAAATGCGTCTTTCTCATGACTAAATACCTTCACTTTTACCATGGTAGTGAAGTATTTCACAATGCCATTTGGGTCATACTGCCTTCCTAGGAATTTAGGTAAATTTACAGATTGTATGATCTCTACTTCTTTGAATGCATGCCCCAGATCGTGCAGTGAAAATGCTCCAAACTGTAATGGAAATGTAGGCAAAATGGCCTTTTTCGCTTCCTTTAATCCTTTGCTCAGCCCACCCTCACTAGATATTTGATAGGCTATCTCTCTAGCCATCAATTTGTCTGGAACATAGTATGGGAGGACATGATGTGAGGTGATGCTCCCAAAAACCATTATATATGTGACTGTTTCCTCCCCAAACCATCTGGCCACTGGGAGGACATCTACCTCATTTTCCTTAGAAAACATAGGGGTATCTCGGTTGTAAACCTGTTTGTGGATAGGCAGCATGACTCCATGACAATTTTCGTAAAAATGCGGGTGAAACTGAGACTCCCACATGTCCTTATGATATATATGAATGAGAAGTGGATCTTTCATAGTCCACTTCCATCCCATGATAGGAAATTTTGAACCAAAACAAATTGCATCCATCACATAGGCACTCATAAAAAATGGAGGGTAAAACCTCGTTGAGGCACTCCTTTTCCTCCTATAATCGATTATTACCTTTGCTAAATTATCAGATAAAATTTGGGCCCAATTCATTATGGTTGTGTTTACAACTGCATCTATTAATGGCAGCCATTATGGGGAAAATTTAGTGCTATCGAGCTTGCCAAACATCCTACATAGCATGGCTGCTGGGAGGGGAAATAGATGCAGTAGAGTACATACCCACTTTTTCCTTTTTGATATTGCCCTCATTATTCGACCAGGTCTAGGTGACATTTGCTGGGTCCTTGTTCTCTTTGGAAAACTTCTCAAGGAACTATTTGTTGTAGATGGCTTGTGGCTCTGGTAGGTGGTACATAAGTCATAGGTTGTTTGGCGAAAAGGATCTCATAACCTCTTGGCTCCTATTCTTAAATTCTTTGTCTGAGATATCGGTCTGATCAATAATCCACTTGATCATATATGTGTAAGGGATTATCTTTGGGTGCGTGGCTATGCGATGCAGAAATGAGCATGCCATCTCAAAAATGGTGGCATCTAAGGAAACACAACCATCAATTGTGACCTTTGCTTCCATAGGTCTTGGTTCCTCTTCTTCTAATAAATCATACATGGTTTCCCACGTAGAGGTCCCTCCTTCTCTGTTGCATGTAGTATATGTGAATAGAGGAGTCATTTCTAATTTCTTAGACAAAACTGCCTTGCCCTTATTTTCTATTGCTCCCAAAGACTCCTTCTATGGATTTTTGTTGAAAATGGAGAAAAACAACAACTATAAGATATATAGATCTAAGAATGAATGTAAGATGGAATAATATAGACAACTTGAAAGGTGATAAGAAAGGAGTTTTATTTGAACGCAAGTGAGAAGATATCGTATCCCGTTGGATGGCTTTTCACACATAAATGCCATTAACCTTTACTAAATGCCCACTAATGGTTTGTTATCTCTTAGCTTTAATTCTCATTAATGTCTACATCGTAAGTCGGGAGGAAAACTTCTAGGGTGGCAAGCCTTTAAATTGCAAAAATGTTGATCTTTTGATTTGTGAAGCAATCTTGTAGATCACATTATCACGTTATGTTTTTATGATTTCCTTATTGTTTTTGTGAGATGTGAGATGCGGGCCACTTACTGTTGTTTCCAAGACATAGCTCATTTTCCAGGTTTTCTTGTGTAAAGTTCTTTTTATTAAGCAGCAAACCTAAATACTTGTTTGTGACGTATCTCAGGAGTGGGTCCGGGTCTCAATCGCATTTCACAATCTCGATGGATGGTAAGTTTGCAGTGTTCTTTTAAATGTACGAAATGCGATGCGGTAAGGGAAATGTTGTCATCATAATTTTGCATCTCGCACATTTTAAGGTAACTCATTAAGGTGCACTTTCTAAAAATAGCGATATGCGATGCAGGCCTTAGTTTTAATAAGAAATGCCTTAGGACTTAGTGTATATAAGAAACATACTAGTTTCGAAGTATTAACACGTGGAGTCCTCTTTTGATCACTTTTCGCTAGATTTGGTGGATTAGCAAGGCTTTCAATCATGCTTGATCATGCGATATGTGGGAAAGGGAGACATTTAATAGTTTTTTGCAAAGGTTTTTGATTGATATATTGTTTTATTCCAAAATTTAATAAGGAAAATGCCTAAATGCTAAACTTATTTTCCGAAGAATTTTTTAAAGGGTCGCCATTTATTAATGTAATATTGACTACTACTATTAACAAATGGGGGGTTGTTGAATAACACAACAGGTTCCCCTATAAATCACTGTGTATTTGTGGTTTTTCTTATTGCATGTCAGTGCATGTTGTTATAAATTGTGAATTTCATTTTGCATATCAGTAGAGTAGAATTGTGTCTCATGTTTTCAGTGTCTAATCTTGAGCAGTTGCAATTTCTACAAATATAATATAATTAATAATTATGATAGGAAATATCCCACGGGACATGGACCTTTAAGAATGGGAACTCCCACTTATGTATATATATGAGACCCCAATTGTACTCACATCATCATATTTTTTACTATCAATTACTTATGTACTAGTTATATATTGTCCATGTGAATTTCTTTATATTTTAGGCATTTCGAATATTTTGTGTGATAAAAAATCTTGTTTGTATCATTTTGTATCACATCATTGTTTTCTTATCCAACCATTTTTCACATTGTTTGTGTGTTTTTGGCTAACCCAGGTTCGATATATACTGCGCGCCAAAAAAATCCTCAATCACTAGCCCTTTCGGCAACAACCTGCAAGCAAATCGCAGTCACACCAGAAGTGACTATGGGAGGATATAGAACTAGTTTTCTGCAGCCTTAAGGGATGCATAGATGTGGTATTTTTTGTTTTCTTATACTTAACGCTCATACATTACTTTTCCATATTACATTCATCAATTAAACATATCATATAAAGCAATAAATCATTACTACACTGAATTGAAGTGTAATTGTAATAAACTGCTATGCTACAACATATAATAAGAAAATAAACACATGAAGACACCAATTTTACCATGGTTCACCCCAATGTGGGGATACGCCCACAAGAATTGTTTCTTATAATAATGAATGTGTACAACAAACAGCTCTTGGCATGTGCACTCAGTTGCAAGTTGTCCCCGCACTCAGTTGTGGACTCAGGCCTTTGTGCACTCAGCTACAGAGCCTCATATTTTCGCCCAAACCACAGATCATAAAGATACAACCATAACACAATTGTGATTCTAAGTTGATTATCTCTTCTTTATTATTGATTCCTATATATAATATTTCATCGAGGGATATATCTCCAAAATACCATGGTCCACATACCATGTACTCCCCTAATAAAAGCTACTATGGTGTGAAAACCCTTCATCTTTTACAATATTACAAAAGGAAGGGGCTTCACCCTATCCCGAAGCCCTTCTACTGCATGGTATATCCAAAAATGCTTCATTGCACGATCCACTTCGCACTCTGTTGTGTGTTCCATTGCGCGCTCCACTCCACAAAATGCGGAGTTCTTGCCAAAAACTAGGCTAAGTTGGGTTGCTCCCAATAGGCCCCCAACACTCACATGTGACTTGTCCTGAGTCAATCGACTTATTTGCCTCTAATTTTTGTTATGATGCTATTGTATGCACTATTAAACAATTGCAAAATTTGTGCGACCTTCTTTTCTTCGTTGCACACTTCCTCTAATAGTGCTTTTGTGGCATGTGCTACAGCCTTTTGTACTAACATTGTCTCCCTCTGACGAACTTGTTGAAGCTTCTCATCTCCTTCCTACAATAATTGGAGGGCCTCATCCTGCCAAGGTTGAGTCCTCTCTATTAAAATTTGTTTTTCTTTCTTCAACTCCTCAATATTCTTCTAGAGGGCATTCAACCCATTAATATTCATGAGCTTCTGTGAGATTGGTAAGGTCTTCGTAGATGCTCAAATCTCTTCTACTTGTTGCTGCTTCTGCTACATTTCTTCCTGTAGTTTATATACATTTGGATCTTCCTGCAGTGAAGTCCAAATTTGTAGATGTTGATCTAAAGATGATCTGAGGTTGTCATTGATGTTAACCCAAGCAGCACCAGGGGCTACCCTGATCTTGCAAGGGAATTTTGACTTGAAAAATTACTCTATTTTGAGTCAAGGATCTTCTAGATGGATTCTACTCATCGAGATGTTTCTGTTGATATATGGCACGCCAAGTAATTATTCACGGTTTGAGAGATATTCATGTTTGAAGTTAGTAACCCCAGTTAGTGGGCTAAAACCCTATGAGGTTGTGGCATGGCACTCGTAATTGGTTTTGATCATTGAATAGTCAATAATTAATAATTTTTTAAGCTCCTAAAATCCCTCCAACATTCTCGATAGAAGCCGCTCTCAACTCTATAAAAAGAAATCTCATATATCCTCCAAAATGTGTGATCGTGGCATTTTCGCTATAACTTCATTTTTGTGAAGTCATAGATTCTAAAATTAAAACCCATATGATTTGCAATCTTGATGAACTTCGTGACCAAAATTCAAATCTTGGTTTGCTATATTTTCAAAGATATGATCTATGGAAGTTAGGGTTTTTGTAGGCTCCCGAATTTCATCTCAAAGAAGTGACTGTGGGAAAATCGTCATAACTCTCTCTCTAAGAAGAGGATTGGAATTCTGTAAAAAGTAGAGGATAGTTCATAGACTTTAGTTTTTTTTGTATCAATTTCAGAGCCGAAGGAGGAAATAGTCACACATGGCATTTTGTACAAGTTCGCTCTACTGAATTAGTCCATAATTAGGTCATTGTGAGAGATTGGGCATAACTTTTCCTTTAAGAGTCCAAATCGGGTTAGACCTATGGCATTGGAAAGAAGACTCAGACGACTACTACAATATTGAAGATGTTAGGCCCCTATATTACTAGTGTAACCCTTTATTGTTATTATTACAACCCCCTTATTATATTGTTGTACCCATGTAGTCCCAATATTGTTATTATTGTGCCCCATAGAAGCCCACTATTGTTATTATTGTGCCCTTACATTATTATTGTTATGTCAGCTTTGATTATATTATGACCCCATAGACTCCTATATATAGAAAGGAGTTCTTGTCATTTGAATCATCCAATAATTGTTCATTTGTGTAATGTAAAGGAGGTTTCCCCCTTGAAGAGGCTTATTTCTAAGGCGTTTATCTTTCTTGTCTATATTTTTGTGAGCTGGTTTCATAACATTTGGTATCAGAGCTTTGGATTCTAGGGTTTCGCTGCTCTAAATAGGTCATTGTGGAATTTTCGCTATAACTTTTTTTCTGTGACCTTTCAAAAGTGAAAAAAAAACATTTGAGACGGACTCATGCCAAACCTCAGGTCCGAATTTTAGAGCTTGTCTCTCTATATTTTCGGAGATATGATCTGAGGAAGTTAGGGTTTTTGCAAGTTCCAGAATTCAACTAAAACAGGTAATCATGGGATTTTCGCTATAACTCTTTTGCTACGAAGTTTCAGAAGCTAAAACAAAAGCCCATTTGAGAAGAAATCGGTCTGAACCTCGGCTCCGAATTTTAGATCATGTCTCACTATAGTTTTGGAGATATAGTCTGAGGAAGTTAGGGTTTTTGCAGACCCCTAAATTACATTCCAAACAGGTTACCTTGGGAAAATCATCACAATTGTCTCTATGAGCATTAGATTGAAATTTCATAAGAAGTTGCAGAAAGAGAATGGACTGTAGTTTTTTGTTTATATTTTTCAGATCGAAAGGTCAAAAAAGTGACACGTGGTACTTCATGTTAGTGTTAGTATTTACAACCTTCCTCCAGTGATCAAATATGCTCTTACAAAGTGGTCTCAAAGTGTCAAAGTCAAATTTTGTCATTTCAGTGAGTTTTCAAGTAAAATTTGGTCACTAGGTATTAGCTCTAGAGTTTTTTTGCACTCCTTTCAAAATTGTCCAAAGGTCGGTCCATGTCACCATTCAGCTAAGTGTACCATCATTAAAAGGGTTTTCATCATCATTTCAAGTTCCAATGGGTCATTTTACACCTTGTTTGTGCTTCAGTTGTACTTGGGTAAGGCTCATTTCCCTCTCATAGGGTTTTGAAGGTAATTTCTCTTGGATGGTAAAATCATCAACAAAGCTTGCATCCTGATGCTCATACACCTTCCCCTATCCCTAATGTGCCTTATTAGACACTTCCCATCACTGATATCTCTCAAATTCCTCATTTTCCCACAAACCCTAGTTTCTTGCTACAATTTGACAATTTTCTAGGCTTGGCCTGTGTTTAGCCATTTTGGACCCCTTCCCCTCACTCAATCTTTGAAATTAAACTTTCCCATGTTTCCTAACATCCCTCCCTACTTCCCAAAATTTCCTCAACAATTTAGAAGCCCCTTATCCCCTTCACTTCCCTTCATTCCAACAAATCCCCTGTTCCACACATCGGGGTAGGTTTTACTCAAATGATGTTTTTGAGAAATAGAAGATGAATTTAGAGAAAGTGAGAGATTTGTTTTTCCAAAATAGGCCAAGGAAAAAAAACCTTCTTCAATTTTTACACAGGTGTCATGGTTTTAGATAAATGTCAAAAATACAGTTGCCGCAGGAGAATTGATGCACCTCTGAAGTGACCTTGGGAAAATAAAGATTTATCTTATATTTGTTGGCGAAATGACTTTCTTGACGAGTGAAATGATAACTAGACACAAATATCTTTCCAATGAGCTAATGAGCTCAAATTGGAGTTAAGGAAGACCTTCAAAAGTTGACTTCAACAGCACTCTGCCTTTAGACAGCCTCATTTTGCACATTTTGACCAGTCTTGGGAGATTTGACTTTTGACAGGGCAAATGAACTAAAAATTGAAAAATTCAAGTTGTGTTGGAAAGTATACTCAATAATACTTCCAACTAGCTATCATGCACCCAATTGGGACATCGAAAAGGCCTCCAAAACTTGATCTGAAGATGGCGCTATGCACAGAATCAGTGGCGCTACGCACAAAGAATTTTCCAATAGGTGCATAGCGCCACCGGCGCTCGCTTTTGATAGGGACCTCCATTTGAAGAAAACTTGGAATTTTTGGATTCCTTATGAAAATTTATGCATGCTCAGAAATTACTAGGAAATTTTGACAAGTTTTGGACCTCCAAAAGGGCCAAAAACACCCAAAAAATGCCCTCTCTACCACTTTTTGGCCACACAGGAAGCAGTCTTGGGGGATTGAAATTTTGGAAGGGAAAATAGACACCAAATTCACAAATTCCACTTGTCCTATAAAGTAGATATACATACCTTTCCAACAAGCCATCTTGGAGCAAATTTGGTGAAGGGGAAGGCCTTCAAAAGCAGCTTGGAAAAAGCGCTACACACAGAAAAAATGGTGCTACGCACAAGATGAAAAAGTGCCAATTTTGCTCAAAACCTCTGTTTTTCGCCTAGTTTTCTTCTAGTTTGACCTTTTCTCTCTTATGGTCAAATTCATGATGTGACATGATTTAAATTGATGTACTATGATGTAAAAATGATAAAAATTGACTTGGTAAGGTAGATACATTAGTTGTAGGTGGTTTAGATTTGAATGAATCAGTTTCCTAGGTTTTAGAGGCAAGCTGTTCCACTGCCTATTTTTGTGTTCCTAGTTTATATATGGTTGAAACCACCATTCTTCTCATGGATTCGACCCCTGATGGATAGCTGATCTGGATTTAAATAGGAAAGCAACAAATTTCATAGATAACCATAAACACAGATATGCAGCAGAAATAATACTTCATTTCATTAATGTAAAATACTGAAATATGCTTACAAATAGTAATGGAAATAAACCAGCTAGGGCGATGGAAACTTATCTTTGAGAAGAGATGTGGTGGCTACATGCCTCTGAAGTAAGTTACAATGAGGCTTGAAGGCCTATTTATTGTTGAGAAACAACGGAAAACCCTTCACATCCCAAAACCTAACCCTAGAAGATGAAACGCCAAATTGTGGGCCCCGTTTGGGTAAATTGGTACATCAATTTCCCGAGGTCGTAACTTTGGCATACAATCTCCGTTTGACACGTACGATAACTCGTTAGAAAGATCTATCTGATCACTACCACTTTTGGAAGGGAAACATGAGTCCATGGACCCATGTTTCCCCCAGATTTCCAAAAAAAAAGTTGTTTAGGGCTTCAAAACGGCTCTGGAAGTTCAGGACCCGAAAAACTGTTAAAAATAGTAAACTGTGCTACAATTTAGGAAACTGAAAAGACTAAAAGAGACAGTTGTGGGGGTCCAAATGGGATAGGCGGGTGGCCACCAACATCCACCTGGATCATTCCTCCCCCCTTAGGAAGCAATGGTCCCCATTGCGTTGAGTTCCTCCCTAAGATGAGGAAGCTTCTGCTGAGCTGGGTCTCTGATGAGCTATTCTGCAATCTCTGATGTGTCCAGTAATGGTGGGAAGCATGGTCGATGATGGTACCCATTGAACAGTTGGTGCAAATGAAGGAATGGAGGAATGTTATGTGCCAAGGCATTATTCCCCGTAGCCTTAGTACTGGTGTAAGGACCATGTCGGCGTGGTCGGAGCTTCTGATGGGCTCTTGTAAGGCGTTCTTTCTGCAGATGCAACCAGACTTTGTTGCCCACCTGAAGCTTGTGTGGTACCCCTTTGGGTGAGGAGAAGTTGTTCCTATGTTCTATCATGACCGTATCCCTTTGCTGTTGCTGCTGCGTGGAGGAACCTTTGCGGGGGTTATGGATGTAGCAACAATCTTCCCCTTACTTTCAGAGCGAACCAGATAGAAAATAAATTTCCTAGTCTATGAGATGAGCTTGTTTCCTTGCTTAGCAGTGATCAAAGAAGTGGCAGTAGGTGGGGCTACCTCTGGTATTCTGGATAATGAATTATTCAAAGAAATAATGACAGCGCGAGGCCTTGACTCATACACAGCATGTCACCTCCACAAGTATGGCTAGCCTAATAGTACATCATAAACATCCAGAGGTGTAACATCACACAATACCTCGTCTGTGAAGGGCTTGATGCTGTAGGGAAGGCGGCACTGCTGGCGAACTTTGAGATCTCGTCCTTCATGAAGCCACCCAATACTGTACGGTTGCGGGTGTGGTGTAGTCGGTAAGCCCAACCACTTCACGACATCTGTTGAAACGAGGTTCTTTTGGCTGCCACTATCGACAATGAATTGCAGCGGCGGACCCTTCACCAACATCTATGAGTGGAAAAGACGTTCCCCCTCCTCTGGATCTTTGGGCTCATTTTTCTGGATCTTGGCGGTGGCAACAGTGGCATTGGGATTTGCATCAATGATCTGCTTCCCTTTGTCATTCCCCTTGTCGAGTTCTAGCTCAAGGTCAGAACATGCATCTGATTCGGAAGCCTTCAACTCGGCCACCAGTGACTGCTTGGTCCGACACTCACTTATGTTATGAGTGGGACTCTTATGGAACTCACACCACTTTCCTTTGTCCTTCTTCGACTTCATGGTGTTGTTCTTTTCTTGCGGCTTCGAGGGCTTGTCTTGGGTCACCCCGCCTTGGCTTTGTCCTTTGGGCTTCGGATTTGCAGATCCAAAGTCTCGCTTCTTCTGTTTGAACTTTTGCTCGATTTTGACAGCGTATCGGTATGTTGTGCTGAGTGAGGAGATGTTCAAGAACTCCATCTCTTCCTAGATGTATCTGTGCAGGCAGTTGCGGTATTTGAGTACCAGATGTAGCTCAAAATCTTTGATACCCAACTGTGTGCGAAGGGTATGAAAAATGTTTGTGAACTTCGGCACATCTTGGTCTCGTCCCTGCCGCAGTGTGGTCCATTTGATGTATTTGTCCTCATAGCTTTTGATAGGGTAGTATTGCTCCTTGATGGAATCCCAGAAGTCATTCCAAGTGGGTGCGGCTGAAAACAGTGAGCCTGTACTTTCATCCTTCTGCTAGCAGTATGTTTCCCACCAGTCCTTGATGTGGGGGGTTGCTTTGAGAAGAGCGAAAACAATCTTTTCCCGACTCGAAAATTCATAAATAGAAAAATAACCCTCTAGTAGGTTTAGCCATTTATCTGTGGTATCTGCGTCTATCTGACCCTTGAATATGGGGATTTTAAAATTAACTTGTACCTTAAAGGGTGTGGCGTTTCCAGAGTGGCTGCTGGAAGCTGATGCATCGCTTCTGGGTAGCCGCTGGAGGATTTGGGCAAAGCTGTCCATCATCGCGTTCCATTGTCGCTCGAGGGCTTCTTCGAGCAATATTTTGATAGGATCTCCTGCCCCCTCGTCTTTCTTCTCATCCGCCATGGGAGGTCATCAGGATTTGCGAGGCTGGTCTTGCAAAGGTTCGACCAGTTCAAGCCCTAACTCCTTATATCTCGACCTCGTTGGGGACATGCAAATAAAAATAGAGAAAAATCAGACCGCTCTGATACCACTGATCCAGATTTAAATAGGAACGCAACAAATTATAGAGATAACCATAAACATAGATATGCAGCGGAAATAATACTTCATTTCATTAATGTAAAATACTGAAATATGCTTACAAACAGTAATGGAAATAAACCAGCTAGGGCGATGGTAGCTTATCTCTGAGAAGAGATGTGGTGGCTACATGCCTCTGAACTGTGTTACAATGAGGCTCGAAGGCCTATTTATTGTTGAGAAACAATGGAAAACCCTTCACATCCCAAAACCTAACCCTAGAAGATGAAACACCAAATTGTGGGCCCCGTTTGGGTAAATTGGTACATCAATTTCCTGGGGTCGTAACTTTGGCATACAATCTCCGTTTGACACGTACAATAGCTCGTTAGAAAGATCTATCCAAGAACTACCACTTTGGGAGTTGCCCCCCGATTTCCAAAAAAACATCGTTTAGGGCCTCAAAACGGCTCCGGAAGTTCAGGACCCGAAAAACTGCTAAAAATAGTAAACTATGCTACAATTTAGGAAACTTAAAAGACTGAAAGAGATAGCTGTGGGGGTCCAAATGGGATAGGTGGGTGGCCATCAACATCCACCTGGATCAATAGCACAAGTGGTTTGGAGGTCTATATCATGTGTTTTCTCAATCATTTGTAAAGGTTGGACTCTTGTGAATGCATTGAGCTACTTTGTACATCACTTCTATAGTTTGGCAAGGAAATAAACCAGGGTTTTGCAGCATTTTGTGGGATTCTTGTGGTAATGTGAATTAACATTTTTTTTCCTCTATTATTTCAGTTGATCTTATGTTTATATGTGCTGTCATCTCTCTTTTCTGCTTAACTAAATGAATCAAGTATAAAGGTTGAAATCATTGATGTTGCAATGCTCTACCTTAGGGTTTCATTAGTTTTACATATTTTCTATTGTTTGAAGAGGACTCATGACACTTGCATGCCCTCTCCAGCTCCTCACCAGTCTTTAAACTCACCATTACACTCATTTCAAAGTGCTAAAACACTTGTCTACCTCGCCCCACAGAAACCTCTGCAAATCTGTGTTCATTTTCCGGACCCAAAGCTGCCTTCCTCATTTGATCCAGCAACCAACCATTAAAATCAATAAAATTCCTCTGAGCAAACATACCTAGCCTAAAATTAGTATTCATATCAGTCATCTCAACCCTTCCTTGATATATTTTCATTGAGATTTACAAGGAGAGAACCCTCTCCTGACCTGGTAGGGCTAGATACCAGGTTAAGCGTGGTTTGATGTTACCCTAGAATTGCCTTTCTTAGCCTGGGGTAGATTTAGGCCCTAACACTTCATACGAGTTCACTCTTCTGAAAAGGTATATAATCAGTCATATTAGGAGATTGTGCATAACTATTTCTTGGAGAATCCAATCTTGATCAGACTAGTGGCATTGGAAAGAGGACACAGAGGGCTACTGCAGGTTGAAATTCTAGAATGGGAAGGGCCAAAATTACACAGTTATAGTCATTTCAAGATCGAGCTCCTAAAATCAAGAAAAGGAAATATGAGGAAGTTTGATGGCAAGGATCCGATAAATTAGATACTACAGGTGGAGCAATATTTTGATCTACATGAGGTGCAATTGTTACAAAAGGTACATATTGCATCTTAATATTTAGAATCGGATCAATTTTTATGGTATAAAGGGCTTTGTTCTCGTAAACCACTTGTTATGTGGTCAATTTTCATAGAGGAAATGATAGCACATTATGAGGATACAAAGAGAAACACCTTCTTTAGCCAATTGATAAATCTCTAGCAAAAGTGTTCAATGGCAGAGCACATTGAGGACTTTCAAAAATTGAATATAAGTGTAAATGATATTCCAGATAAGAAAAGGATTGATGTCTTCATAGGTACTTTAAAGGATAACATTCAACATGAGGTTCGTCTTTTGGAACCTGATTCATTAGAGAAGGAATTCAGGTGGGCAAGAAAAATTGAAAGCGAAATTATGGAAACAAGGAATCCCACCACTCACGACTATAATTATGTAAGTGTTTCTTCTCCTAGCCTTCCACAACCTACAAGGTTTAGACCACAACAACCGGAAGAAAAAAGAGAAAAAGGGCTTTGTAACAGTTGTGACAACAAATGCACTAAAGTTCATAAGTTTGCTGAGAAGAAATTATTTTACATAGAGTATGAAGAGGAGTAAGAAAAGGATCAAGAAACAGAAAAAGAAGAGGATATACGCCAGGACCCAACCCCAGATAAAGAAAAAATGAATCCGACCATATCTTGTAAAGCATTGGCAAGAATTACCACTCCTCAAAATCTTAAGATAGAAGGACATATCAAGAAGAAAAAGGTTCAAGAAGTGAAAGATGACATCGAGAAAGAAGAAATGAATCCAACCATATCTTGTAATGCATTGGCCAGAATTACCACTCCTCAAACTATCAATATAGAAGGACATATCAAGAAGAAAAATGTTCAAGAAGTGAAATATCACATTGAGCATCAAGAATTGAATTCGACCATATCTTGTAAATCATTGGAAGAAATTACCACTCCTCAAACTCTCAAGATAGAAGGACATATCAAGAAGAAAAAGGTTCAAGTAGTGAAAGATCACATCGAGCATCAACAAGAAGTTCTCCAACTCTTAAAGGGTAACGCCACTTTGGTGCAGAATTGAATGAAACAACAGGTAAATCAACATCACAGTGAAAAAGTTTTGATGTAGGTGATTGGGTATTTTTATGGCTACATCTCAAGCAAGCTATTTATGAGAAGGAAATGTTGGCAATACTACATGAACTTAAGAAATGGCGACCTTACCCAATGGGAAGACACTTCAAGGTAAAAATGGATCATGATAGTCTTAAATACTTTTTAGAACAAATATTATCTTTAGAAGAACCAAAAAAATGGGTGACAAATATGTTGGGTTGTGACTTTGACATCATCTACACAAAAGGGAAGAAAAATTTTGTTGCAGATGCACTCTCAAGAAAGGATGACGATGTGGAAGCATTATTTTGTGCTATTTCTGTTATCCAACCAGATTGGATAAATGAAGTAAGGGATGAATGGAAGAAGGAAAAAGAAGTGTGGCCACTCATTCAAAAGTTGCAGAATATCTCAATTCAAACAATATTGCCAGAACTTGAAGAGGAAGGAAAAATCATATTGGAACCTGGGGTAGCCACAGAAACAAGAACCCGACAGCTATGAAATCGATCAATTTCAGAGTATCTCATCAAGTGGAAGAACTTACCTGCTAAATATTCCACATGGGAGGACAAGATTTTTAGACATAATCAACAAGAACTACTCAAGCATTGAGGACAACACTTTTTGAAGGAGAGGGGCATGCTAGGCCCCTATACTACTAGTGTAACCCCTTATTGTTATTAATACAACCCCCTTATTATATTGTTGTACCCATGTAGCCCCCATATTGTTATTATTGTGCCCTTACATTATTATTGTTATGTCATCTCTGATTATATTATGACCCCTTAGAATCCTATATATAGAAAGGAGGTCTTGTCATTTGAATCATCCAAGAATTGTTCATTTTTGTAATGTAAAGGAGGTTTCCCCCTCGAAGAGGCTTATTTCTAACGTCGTTATCTTTCTTTTCTATCTTTTTGTGAAGTTAGTAACCCCAGCTAGTGGGCTAAAACCCTATGGGGTTGTGGCATGGCACTCATAATTGGTTTTGGTCATTGAATAGTCAATAATTAATAATTTTTTAAGCTCCTAAAATCCCTCCAACATTCTCTATAGAAGCCCCTCTCAACTCTATAAAAAGAAATCTCATATATCCTCCAAAACATGAGATCGTGGCATTTTCACTATAACTTCATTTCTGCGAAGTCGTAGATTCTAAAATTAAAACCCATTTGATTCACAATCCTAATGAACTTCGTGACCAAAATTCAGATCTTGGTTCGCTATATTTTCAGAGATATGATCTGTGGAAGTTAGGGTTTTTGCAAGCTCCTGAATTTCATCTCAAAGAAGCGACCGTGGGAAAATCGTCATAACTCTCTCTCTGAGAAGAGGATTGGAATTCTGTAAAAAGTGGAGGATAGTGCACAAACTGTATTTTTTTGTATATCAATTTCAGAGCCGAAGGAGGAAACAGTCACACGTGGCACGTCATACAAGTTTGATCTACTGAACTAGTCCATAATTAGGTCATTGTGAGGGATTGGGCATAACTTTGCCTTGAAGAGTCCAAATCGTGTCAGAACTATGCCATTGGAAAGAAGACTCAAAGGGATACTATAAGACTGAAGATCACATATTTTTGATCTAAAATCATAGAGATACATCATATTAAATATCGTTCTCCTAGAAGGCAAGAATAAACTAGATCAAGTGTTGTGAAGGGGTGCAAAGGACCAGACTTTCTAGGGTAGCAAAGAGCAAGGTGTAGCAAAATGATGCAATAGAGGTAAGCTATAGGTAAGTATATTCTGTATATGCATGTTCATCTCTTAATTGCATTAGGTTATTTTTATTCTAATTTGTTGTTTTTATTTAGCACTGACATATGCTCTTCAGGATGAGGTAAGTTTTCCTATTATCATGTCATGGGTATTTCCTTGAAGACTTTTTGCATGTATTATTTATTCATCAAGAGACGACTCAATGCATAATATAATATTCTGAAGAGTGAGAAAGGGTAGCATGACAAGAGCAACAATCAAGGTGCAGAATAGCAGCAAGAAGTTCACCACATGAAGTCTTCAAGTGGGAACCACTACATACAGACATTGTAAAAGTATCATTGTATGGAGTCACCCTAAAACCATCATTGTAAAAGTTGTACAAGTGACTATCTACCACGAGTTGAAGAGGTAGTGTCGGGAGGTCTAGGATCATCATTAGGCGGTTGTGGCATAGTTGGGGTTATGGTCTAGCGTGCCTTCTTCTTCTACATCATTATCTATCATTGTAAAGTGGACATTTTCCCTGGTACGGGAGTCCATTCTTCTTTTATTATTCTATAGGGTGGTAGGCTGGTGTTAGGCTGGTGCATGAAGTCACCAACAGATTCAAGCCTGTGAAAACTTCAGGGTGCTAGGGTGGTTCTAGGGTGAGTTGTAGCTCATTGGGTGTTGGGGCATCCGTTCAGTTGACTACTGAAGAATCTCGGGCGTTGGAGCATCCATCCAGTGGGAGTCAGAGAAGAATGCTTTTCTAGAATTCTAGGAAGTTGTTGCTTTCATTTCAGTTGGGGCTGAAGATTGAAGAATTTATTAGAAAAGCGTTTGGTGGTTTTTGACCCAAAGGGGGTTTTACACCTAAAATATTTGTGCCTCCTTTATTCTTTTATTTACTGTTATTACTGCATAAACGTTAATAATAATTGAAGATTAACTAATGCTTTGAAAATATTTAAAAGTGCTAATTGTAAGAAATATTGATTCACACCCCCCCCCCCCCCACAGTATTTTCCATGAGAGCAGCATTGATGAAGAGCATGATGAAAAATTTCAAAAGAATGGAGTGTCACGGTGTCCTCTTAGTCCTAATCCTATGGACTATGAGAGCAGTAGTGATGAAGGACAGGATGAAGCACTTAGTCCTAATCCTAAGGTCTACGAGAGTAGCAGTGAAAAAGGACAAGATGCAGCATTTTCAGTAAGTAAACAGACACATTTTTGACGTAGTCCTAATTCTATGGACTAAGAGAGCAGCGCTGACAATGCACATGAGGAAGAATATCCAATAAACATCGAGTCAAATTTTCCATGTAGTCCCAATTCTAAGGACTATGACAGTAGCACTAAGGTAGGGGAAGATGAAGAATATCCTCCAAGTCAGTATTTGAAAAGCATAGCTGATCATAGTGTGGATAACATTCCTTAGAATGATGATGAAAATGCTTATACAAATGATGATCCAATGATGGAGATGTTGCCAAGAAATATTGTATCGAGGAGTAGGAGCATACCTTTTCATATAAATGCAAGATGTTCTAGTTATACAAGGGGAAAAGTAGAATATCTGATGAGAATATGTTCTATCAGCGCTCTCATTTCAAGTGAATTTTGTCAAAAAGATCGCTTGAAACATATGGATTTCAAATTTGCATTAGAGAAAAGGAAGAGATATTTGTCAATGAATAAAAGCATGCAATATTTAGTTGGGTGCATGCAATCTACATTGTCAGGTTATGATATCATATTTGGTCTTTATTTATCTTTAGAAAGGCTTTCAAAATGTTTCATTCGATGGGTAATTTTTGTCTCTCGAGAATCCAAGAAAAATTGGAAAATGATCCCACATTTTATTCAGAAGTACATCATAAATGACTGTTTGGTCCATTATAAAATACTGCAAAGTCATGGATGAAAGATTTATTTTCAAAGCATGGAGAGTGTATGCCAAATAGAGAGACAATACATATTCCAAATAATTTTTCAAGACGAGAAATCTACAGCTTATACAAAGAATATGCAGAAGGTTCTAAGGGACATGGTCGGTTTATTACATATCAATATTTTGTGAAGGTATGGAAGAAAGAATTCAACAATGTCTGTATTCCTAAGAAGACAAGGATGGGGATTTGCAGTACATGTTCTTCTCTTAAATAAAAAAGGGACAAATGTGAAGGCTCAAAAAGAGGTAAGCATTCATAACTTTAACTTTTAAAATTGTATAGTCATCAACTATGAAAATGTATTTATTACTGCCTTTATTTTATGTTGTGTAGATTCAATTGTCAAAGAACTTCAGGAGCATCGCGAACAACAAACAAGTGAAAGGAAAAAGTTGTACAAGCATTGAAAGAAGTGTTATGATAATACAAATAAATATTTGGATTTGATAATTGATGGTATGGACCAGAAGAAAACATTTTTACCACATTTTGTTCACATACCCAAAAATTTACAGGAGTAAATTTTTATTCAGTATCACTTGGTCGGTTGTATGGTCTTCAATGGGAAAATGTTGCCAAGGGTGTACTTCACAGCTTCAAATATTCATAATGATGCAAATCTGACAATAACCATAATTCATGATGTGCTTTCTTATTGGTCTGGTACTCTTCCTAAAGTTTTGTATCTACAATTGGACAACACTTGCCGTGAAAACAAAAATCAGGTTGTTTTTGGATATCTAAACATGCTTGTTGAATTGAGAATTTTTTAGAAGGTAAAGGTTGGTTTCCTTCTTGTTGGGCACACTCATGACCATATTGATCATATGTTCTGTCGTTTTTCAGTCACATTGAGGAGGAAGGAATTTGGGAGCTTGCCATCATTAAATGAATACATTAAGAAATCATACATGTAAGATCCTACTTTTGATGTGTTGGAAGAAATTGTTGACATGCGAAGGTTTATTCTGGGATTGCATGGTGAGGAGAAATGCATTGAACAACTTAATGAAATTAGCTTCCAACATCAATTTCGTATCAAAAAAATTGAAGGGACACACTAATATGGGGCAAGAAGTATTCAACTATTGCAGAATGGGCACCGTCATTAGGTTTGGAATTTTTGAAGTTCATTCCAGATCATCCAATATTTGCATCAAAAATAATTATTACAATTAGTTGGTGAAGTTCATAATGCACGCAGAGAAAATAGAGATATAAATTATTCTAATTTCCTAGAAGAAATTAAAAAATGTATTAGATATACATATGAGTACTTTGACATTGTTGATTCAATTTGGTGGGAGTCATTTTTCAATAATCAAAGTGATATCATTTCAACAACAACAAATGAATATATACCTTTGAAAAATCCATTTATTTGGCCACAAAATGTGTCGAATGAACATGAGGAAATAAACATTTTTGAACAACAACAATCTCAAGGTATTATTAATTCTTCACAGGCAGAGGAAAGAGAGATGTATATCATTTCCAGAAGATCTCGTGCATGACGTGAAGCCATGGAAGACCTTTACAGGGGTTCAGTGCACGATATTAAGGAGGGTTGCATGATCACAATGCTAACAGATGGAGATCCCAATGGCTATCCATTCTAGGTTGCTAAGGTTATAAACGTCTTTATAGAAAACGAGGATGTTACAGGTGTTGAAGTACATTGGTATGCCATAAATACACACCCATTCAATGGTGTATATAAGACAAAGATGGTAGTTGACAAAAAAATGGCAGAAAGAGAAAAATAAAGGGTACAAATATAAATTGTCACCACACAGACCTCTTAAAATTGTAGGATGTTGACATACTTGTTTAAGACTTCAATTTAACAGAGGAACTCTTCACTTCAAGATGATAGAGATTCTGAAAAGGTTGTTACCAGAAGGAATAGTGTTGAGATGGGAGTCTGCTGAAACTAGTTGTAGATCCAGAAGAATTTTGAAACCTGAAATGATGGGCATGCATGTGGACTCATATGGGGCACTAGTTGATGAAAGAGAAGAATATGGAACATCTTCGTCTGCATCCAGTCATTCATCTAAAGATGTGAATTCTGATGGTGTGCAAGAAAATATGAGCGATTTTGAAAAATTATCTAAGACAATTTATATCGTTGATGTTTGCATCGTATCTTGAAATAAAAATGTTGATTGCCATATGGTGTTAAATCAAAAGTTATGAGTCATTTTTATGTTGTTGGATTATATGTCTTAATTATGATGATTTTTATTGTTTAGAATATCTACAATGCAACATTAAATTAGAGATATAATGTGTGTTTCATTCAATATACAAATAATGACATTTTGATTAATTTAGTCATGTAATTTGTTCATAATGTCATGGATTTTGGTTTTATGGTTGAAAAAATTCCATTTTTATGTATCTTTAATGTTATGGTTGAAAACAATTAGAATTTTAGCAATATTTAGTGTGATGTTATTATATGTTTAACAACATGGATGAAAACTAATAGAATTTTAATGTATTTCAGATCCCATTATTTTATCTTTATGATCATTACTAAAACATGTTAAATTTATACTTAGGAAAGAAAAATGTTATTCTACCAAAAACATTAGTGTGTTTTTTCCTCATAAACGGTTGTTTTTTTGCACAAAAAAAATCGGTTTTATTAGCATTTTTAAAAAATGTTGAAATTAATTAACCCTAAAAAAAAACAATCGTTCCAGTATCAACACTTTTCGTTTTCAGGGTGTTTTTTGCACGAAAATTTCATTTTCACTGCCATTTTTAAAACATGTTCAAAATTGACCCTTAAAAAAAAAAAAAAAAAATCGTTCTAGTATACACACTTTTTATTTTTAGCACTGTTTTTGATGTTTTTTCGGGGTTTTTTGGCCAGAGTTCCTGTTTCAAAGTTTACATTGTTCAAATAACAAAACCAAAGCAATCAAGAACAAAGGACCACAAGAAACTAAAACACCACCTCTAAAGAAGAATGAAAAATCTTCCGAGTATGTTCGTTTATTTAATGGTTATTGCTTTTTATGTGCTAACTATGGACATATGGATAAGGATTGTGAAGTTTTTGACAGGGACAATCATTATCTGCAAAACCCTAGAAGCAAGTTTGCAGGATCACGAGACAGGTTCCACGATGATTTTGTCAGAAGAGAATACGTGCTAGATGGGCCAAATATTGAATGTTTCAAATGCCATAACTATGGCCATAACGCTCTTGGTTGTAGATATCATATGGAATCGCCTATGGAAAACATTGAATGCTTCAAGTGTCATAACTATGGGCACATGGCTCGAGATTGCAAGAATAAGAAGGTATGGAAAAGGAAACCAATACAAGAAGACAAAGCAGAAAACAAGGTTTCAACATTTATGCTTTCAGGATTTGTAAAAGCAAAAGGTCATGAGGAATTAGTAGTTGCTTCAAATAATGACTCAAGTCAAGATGTCCTGTTAGGTGACTCGCTATTTTGAACAATTTGGCTTGTTGAATCCTTAATGTGTGTACAAGAGGAGTCTATGCAGCAGTATATGGCACAAGTCTACGATTGACAGGAACATAGTTTGAACAAGATGGTAGTTTCATTAAAGGTTTAGGGGGAGAAAGACAGTTGAAGGATTACAGGTTACCAAGAAAAAGACAAGATTAGTCTGCAAAAGATATGCACAAGTGGAAGGAATCGATTTTGACGAAACATTTGCACCAATTGCCAGAATGGAATCCATCTAGATGTTTTTCGCCTATGCATGTTAAAGAAAAATAAAAGTCTACCAATTGGATGTTAAGTCAACATTTCTGAATGGAGAATTAGAAGAATAAGCTTACATCAAACAGCTTGAAGGTTTTCTACTATCAGAAAAAGAAGATTATGTTTGCAAGTTAAAGAAGGCTCTGTATGGTCTCAAGCAAGATCCCAGAGCATGGTATGCTCATCTTGACAGATATCTACGTCAGTAAGGGTTCAAGAAAGGTATTTTTGATAGCAATCTTTACGTACAAATAGATAAAGATAATTTAACAATCATTGAGGTATATGTGGATGATATAATATATGTTAGCAATGATAATTGACTAAGTAAAAACTTTGCTACAAAGATGCAAAGTGAGTTCGAGATGTCTTTACTTGGTGAGTTGACATACTTCTTAGGGCTTCAAATATCTCAGGAAGAGAAAGGAATATTTATATGTCAAGCAAAGTACATCAAGGAAATGCTCAAGATATTCAAAATGGAAGATTGAAAACTCATCCTTACTCCGATGGTAACAGGTTGCAAATTGAGCACAAATGACGCATCTAAGGATGTGGATCAGAAGTTGTACAGATCTATGATTGGTAGTCTTGTATATGTAACAGCCTACCAGTCAGATGTTATGCAAGCAGTTGGACAAGTAGCAAGATTCCAAGAAGCACCAAAAGAATCACATTTTATTACCGTCAAAAGAATTCTTCAATATCTAAAGGACACAACAGAATATGGCTTGTGGTATCCCAAGGGAAACAATCTCATTATTCAAGCATTTACAAATGCAGATTGGGTAGGAAGCATTGATGATCGTAAGAGTACTAGCGGAGCAGCATTCTGTCTAGGTGGTTGTATCGTATCATGGTTGAGAAAAAAAGCAAACCTCAATCTCGTTATCCACAGTAGAAGTAGAATATATCGCGGCAACAACTTGTTGTACTCAAGTTCTCTGGATGAAGAAAAATTTTCAATATCTTCAGGTCAAGTTTGAAGAGCCTATTCCCATATTTTTTGATAACACCAGCACCATTAGTATCTCCAAGAATCCTGTGATGCATTCCAAAACGAAGCACATTCCAATTAAATATCATATTGTTAGAGATTAGGTCACCGAAAACAATATCAAGCTTGGATATGTTGGTACAAAAGAAAAATTCATTGATACATTCACTAAACCTTTACCTCATGAAGCATTTGAATATCTTTGCCAGAAGCTTGGGATTCTCCCAAGTTCTCATTAGATTTTCCTTATTCAGAAAATAAAGGGGGAGTGGAAGTGTGTACAGGTCCACAGGATGATTGTGTGTTAGGGGGAGTTACCCTTTGCCATTGATGTCAAAGGGGGAGAGAAGGTAGTAGGAATAGGTGCCCTAATCACAAGGGGAGTACGTGTGTTGCCATCAATGCAAAAGGGACAGATTGTTGATCTAAAGATGACCTGAGGTTGTCATTGATGTCAAACCAAGCAGCACCAGGGGCCACCCTGATATTTCAAGGGAATTTTGACTTGAAAAATTACTCTATTTTGAGTCAAGGATCTTCTAGATGGATTCTACTCATCAAAATGTTTCTGTTGATATATGGCACACCAAGTAATTCTTCACGGTTTGAGAGATATTCATGTTTGATGTTAGTAACCCCAGTCAATGGGCTAAAACCCTATGGGGTTGTGGCATGGCACTCATAATTGGTTTTAGTCATTGAATAGTCAATAATTAATAATTTTTAAGCTCCTAAAATCCCTCCAACATTCTCTATAGAAGCCCCTCTCAAGTCTATAAAAACAAATCTCATATATCCTCCAAAATTTGTGATCGTGGAATTTTCGCTATAACTTCATTTTTGCGAAGTCTTAGATTTTGAAATTAAAACCCATTTGATCCACAATCCTAATTAACTTTGTGACCAAAATTCAGATCTTGGTTCGCTATATTTTCAGAGATATGATCTGTGGAAGTTAGGGTTTTTGCAGGCTCCCAAATTTCATCTCAAAGAAGCGACCATGGGAAAATTGTCATAACTCTCTCTCTGAGAAGAGGATTGGAATTCTGTAAATAGTGGTAGATAGTGCATGGAATGTGGTTTTTTGTATATCAATTGGCACGTCGTACAAGTTCGCTCTACTAAATTGGCCCATAATTAGGTCATTGTGAGAGGTTGGGCATAACTTTGCCTTGAAGAGTCCAAATCGGGTTAGACCTATGGCATTGGAAAGAAGACTCAGCGAGCTACTACAGAACTGAAGATCACATATTGGGGATCTAAAATAACAAAGATACATCAGATTAAATATCGTGCTCCTAGAAGGCAAGAATAAACTAGATCAAGTGTTGTCAAGGGGTGCAAAGGACCAGACTTTCTAGGGCAGCAAAGAGAAAGTTGCAACAAAATGATGTAGCAAAGGTAAGATACAAGTAAGCATATTTTTATATGCATGTTCATCTCTAATTGCATTGGGTTCTTTGTATTCTAATTTTTTGTTTTTATTTAGCACTAACATATTCTCTTCAAGATGAGGTAAGTTTTCCTATTATCATGTCATGGGTATTTCCTTAAAGACTTTTTGCAGGTATTATATATTCATCAAGAGAAGACTGAATGCATAATATAATGTTCTGAAGAGTGATAAAGGGTAGCATGACAAGAGCAGCAATCAAGGTGCAGAAAAACAGCAAGAAGTTCACCACATGAAGTCTTCAAGTGGGAACCACTGCATACAGACATTGTAAAAGTATCATTGTACAAAGTCATTGTTAAAGCATCATTGTAAAAGTTGTACAAGTGTCTATCTACCAAGATTTGAAGAGGCAGTGTCGAGAGGTCTAGGATCATCATTAGGTGGTTGTGTCATAGTTGGGGTTATAGTCTAGCGTGTCTTCTTCTTCTACATCATTCTATATCATTATAAAGTGGACTATTTTCCCTAGTACGAGAGTCCATTCTTCTTTTATTATTCTATAGGGTGCTTGGGTGGCGCGAGGCTGGTGCTTGAAGTCACCAACAGGTTCAAGCCTGTGAAACTTCAAGGTGGTAGGGTAGTGCTAGGGTGAGTTGTAGCTCATTGGGTGTTGGGGCATCCATTCAGTTGACTACTGAAGAATCTCGGGCGTTGGAGAATCCATCCAGTGGGAGCTGGAGAAGAATGCTTTTCTAGAATTCTAGGAAGTTTTTGATTTCATTTCAGTTGGGGTTGAAGATTAAATAATTTATTAGAAAAGTGTTCGGTGGTTTTTGACCTAGAGGGGGTTTTCCACCTAAAATCTTTGTTCCTCCTATGTTCTTTTATTTACTGTTATTACAACATAAACATTAATAATAATTAAAGATTAACTAATGGTGTGAAAATATTTAAAAGTTCTGATTGTAAGAAATACTCATTCACACCCCCCTCAATATTTTCCAATAGTAGACTCTTGTCTAAAAGTTTTCAACATTCTACCAATGTTGCGGAAATACTGCCCATTGCACTCTTTAGGTCAGTCTCCCTCGGATCTCTCACTTCTTGTGGCATAGTTGGTTGTAGCTTCATTTGTAGCTCATTGATATGCATTTCGTACTTGAATTGCACTACGTAAATTTTCTACTTATAATCTTTCACTCCAAGGCCGATATTTGTGACCTTGTCCTCTACCGGCTCTTATTCTCAGACATCAAGGTTCAAAATTTCTCTGCACGTTGCTTCCACTGCCTCCTTGATCTTTTGGTGTTGTTGTTTTACTTGATCCCTTTCTTGGATCACCTGCTCAAGCTTCTGCCAAAGCATAGCGTGCTCATTTTCTACTTGAATATTTAGCTGTGAGCTGTGTTTTTCACTCAACCTCATCTCTTCTATAATTTCCAAGTGAAAATTGTGTAATATTTGCAACGTCACTATTGCGATGTTCATATTATTGACATCCTTCCATTCCTTAGCCTGTTGTTGTAGCTCAGCGGAGTCAAATTGTAGGGGTCCTACAAGTATAGGCTCTATCTGCCTTTCTACTCCAACCCTATCCTCTATCTGGGTTAGTTGTTTGACCGTCTGCATCAATATCTTCAATTCTACAATCTGCTCTTCGACACTGGTCAGAAGTGCGCCATAATGATCTTCTACTTTGTTCCAAGATTCAGTTTTCGCCTCCTAAATCCTATATCCGATCTTCTCTAGGTCCCCATCAATAAGGACCATTGGTGTGATATCCTTCATATTATCTGCCTTCTTATTTTTCTTGATCTTCATGGAAGCTTCACCCTATGCTTTCCTCTTTTATGTGGCAGTTTGTTTTGCTTCTGCCTTTTTAGGCTCCTTAGTCTGCTCATCTCCTTCATGAGGATTCTGGTGACCCTCATCATGTTGTTCCTCTTCCTTTGAGTCATGCTCATCCTTATCTTTCTCCTTGTCTTTCCTGCTCGCTTCTCCATGCTACAAAGTGTCTTCTTCTTATGTCGCACTATCTCCTTCTTCTGCCTCCAGCGTAGTCATCCATTCTGCGGTCCATTTTTGTACTAGTGCTAATAGATCATCTTCTGTGACTAAGTATGGCAGGGCATGCCATTTATTATTTGTATCCCTACATGCCTGTATATATACTTTATGAAAACCCACCTTGAACTTCACCACAGAGCTATATTGCTCGTATAAGCTCACTGAAAGGTGAAGATGTTGGTTCACTAGCATATGCAAATCCATGTGATACAATGCAAAAAATATCTTGTTTTCATGTGCTCGCGATGCTTTGGTAGTATACCACAACGAGGCATATCACACGGCTTCACATACATCCGAAGCTACCAGAAGGAACTGACTCCTCCGACTCTCTCCATGCCAAAATGGAAATTATTAATATCAACCAATCATAATGGAATGTTGTACCTTTTTCCTGGACCTCACGACAGTCATCCATAAATTCTTTATAAAGGTATCCAACCTAGTTATACTAAACCCCATTGGCACATTACACGGCTAATGACACCACTGACGTAGGAACTTCATTCACCCAACATTTCTTCATAATATTCCTAGCCAATATGTGCATGGTGAAGCAAACTACCTGGTCACTAATGGAATTTATGTCATAGCCTCATTTTCCTTTGGCTAGCCCAAACTTCTTCTTCATATTTTTTGCTATGGCCCGGTCTTGATCCTTTTCGAAAAATTCTTTTGTGGGGTTCCGCCCTTGGTATGATAGTCTCGTGATCCTCCAGATCAACATTGGGTCTAGGGATCTTATTTCCCATACAGAAGCCTCCATCATGCGCGAGCATGAGCAACTGTCATACACATGCTGTGCTCCCCAGACTTCTGTCGAAGTGTGGCACATTCATCATATTCAGCAGTCCTGATTGTGCCAACCCATTCGCCCATTGTTGTGGTTCCAATCTTGTCACTTTGTTGTCTGGGTAGTGCACCTGCTTCAAGTACATGTCTGGTTGGAACTGTGGGTACTTCTTTCTATCGTTAAAGTCATAATCTGTGAACTTGAGCTATGGAATTTTCCCTAAAACATCTCTTGAAAATGGTACTTTATCCGGAAATAAGGGTGTAAAGGTGCCATACTTCACATCTTTTGATTCCTTTACAGGTTTTGCATTGGGTTTCCTCGGTGCAATGTATAGTGGTAGAGGCAAAAATGATGCACCGCCTGTTTCCATTTGCACCTCTTTCATTTCTTCTTCACTCTCACTGACTTGCTCAGGTTGTTGTTGAGGTTTCACAAATTTCTTATCCTATTTATTCTTTGTTCTTTGTTCCTGCGTTGGTTTCTTTCTCGGGGATCTTCATTGTTTTTGCGTTGATACTAGTGCAGTTGATGATACTATGGGCATCTCAGTTAATGCTGCAGGCATACTAGCGGCTTCCATGATTCCAGATAAGCCTTTCTCGCGAAAATTATGCACAATTTATTCCCAAGAATGCTCAGATGACATATGACAGCTAAAACTTCTGCAATTTCTTTGCACTCTCAAGACTCGAATTCTCAATTCAACAAAGTGTTCAATTTGGGTGGAAGGCAACATTTTATAACAAATTCAAGTTTCTAACCCCATCATTAGATTAGATTTTGTTCAGATTATGCTATGATTCTTCTCATTAATTGCATATCTATCCTTAGATCTTCCCAACCTGTCCTCATAAATGCAATTTTTTGTGTATTTTAATGTTATCTTTCCCTTTTTAACGGTCATATTTATGTCTTCTGGAAAACTTTGACACATCCCATATTGTAGTGAACATCCCTTCTTATTTCGTGGATCCTACGAACTTGGACATACTCCAGACTGTAGCGAAGTAACTTCTTGCGTCGAAGCTCTCTGCAACATAGTTTATAGTCCAGTGCCCACTTTCAACTGCATGTGGCACTAAGACTCTTTATTCTTTCTTCCTTAGCATGAAAATATAGTGACAAGGTTGTCCCTGTACAACTTCAATCTGCTGCCATTTACTCTTCCCTGAATCAATTCTCCATTTAACTTAGCTAAATGAACTATGCCTCCATCAATAATATGCTTAATAATATATGGGCCTAACTAATGCATCTTGAATTTTCCTAGAAATTTCACAAACTTACTATCATAGAGGAGAACAAGGTCTCCTACTTGGAACTTATTCTACTGAATATGTTTGTCATTCCAAGCCTTTTCTCTTGTTTTTTGTACCTACTGATGAAATGCTATTATGAATTTGTCTTCCTCCAAAGCAATCAACTACGTCATTCTTTCCTTCATTATATCAAGGTCGACCGTATATGTAAAATATCTTATCCTGAAGCTAAATGTCAATATAAAACCATCAACCATATATGCCCATCTCATGGTACCATGTCGAAACTTTGTTTCTAGGTACCAGTTCTGAGGACTTGTCTCCAATGTATGAATGAACCCATGTACCCATTGGTGTTGTGGAATTTCCTTCCATGGTCTAGTACATAGCTGGATATGCTCCTTGAGGTTAGTTTTTCCATCATATTTTAACTCCATCTTTGTGTTTATCATACCAAAACTTATCCACATCAACCTTATACATTATTACGATCCTCCTATATTCTTCTTGTGTGTACCCCACCATCTAGCAGGAGTAGCTTTCAGGGCTATATGTGATTAGCACCAGTACTGTAGCAAGAATGCTACAACTTTTGGGGCTACCAGCTTTACTTTATCAACTTGGGGTTCGTACAAACTTGGAGGTGATAGTGCTGTATACACAAGTAGATGTGACGGGTCCGCTCTTTGTCACTACTAAGCTGGCGATAGACCACTATGGTTTTTCAAACCAGATTTTTATTGATTCAGAAGAAGCTTGATTACAAATGAGAAAAAGGGAAATTTTAACGAAAGGAAATCTTGTCTACTGTAGTAAGGAAAAGACTGAAATCAAATGCTTAAACACACCATTCATCTAACTAACTTCTGAGAGGATTTGCTTCAAACGAATGCTAAGTTAACATGTGTGCAATCCTACTGTCCTAGGCATGTAATTTTAAACATCCAAACATTCTACTATTGTGCATGTAAATGAACAAAATAACTATTTTTCCCTTTTTGTCTTTTTTTGTGTGAAAATGTGAATGCTAACTTCTCTTGGTGGTGTGGTAGGTGGATTAGGGATGATTGTGAATGGTCAGATGGCTTGGGAGGAGAGTAGGGGTCTTCTCCTATATTCCTAGGATATTTTTCCACAATTCAGCCTCAAAACAAGCCACTATAGGTCAACCTACAGGATGTCCTAATGCGTCCTACAGGATGTCCTAGTGCTCCTACAAGATCCCCTGTATTACTACAAGATACAAATGAGAGAAAGAGGAGGGATTTGGAAGGTGATGTAAGGCTTAGGTAGGGTGAATGGTGGGTGAAATGAGGCAATGAAGTGCCTTGGACTCCTTCAGAGCTCAAAATAGAGTTGTGAGATGGTTGGATTTGCTCAACAAGCTTGAAGAAGTATTCTTATGGAATGATGGATTTGGTGAGGGATTTAGTGAAAGAAAGTGAGAACCATGTATGGATGAGGTTGCTAGTCATCAAATCTCTCTACATTGTTGAAACTCCTACACTACATCAATCACTAACATTCTATCCATGAATCATGTTAAATAAGAAAGCTTTTCAATTAACTAAGGGAAAGAAAAATTTTATTATCTAGTTATCTATGCATGGGAAAACTTGCAGAATAATGTGAAACCTTTATGAGATCTAATTCAAGGCTAAAGACATCAGAAATGGCAATTAAATCCTATTCTTGAAAAGTAGTAAAATGTTGGCCTAAGTAACAGAAAACTCTAAATTCCATGAGAAATCAGAATTCTGTCTTTTTGGGGCTGCATAGGAGTTCCTTCCTCAAACTATGATCCCTGAAGGGAGGAGTGAGGTCAAATCCACTTACTAATAGCTTTTTGATATTCCTTTATCTTCCTAAGCTATTGCTAAAGCAATGCACAAATGGAAGCAAACTAATCAAATCCACAACTACTTGCAATGAAATAATGCTAAAGACAATTCAACCAATAATCTATGACAACAACTAAGCATACAAATACAATAAGAGGAGCCTTTTTTCCTAGGATTGGGCCCTAAACCAAGAGCTTCAGCCCTTTGAGTAAACTCAGTGCTAGATCAAGGAAATGTGCATTCTCATTATCAAATCAGAAAATTACATAACAATGTCTTCCAAAAGTCTTGAACTCGAGAAATGCTTAGTGCTTTTACATCAAAAATTCGAATCCTAATGAGGCTCTAGGCCTCCTTATTTATACCTATGAAGTCTCCAACGACTTCCTTAAATCTAGGGAGGCTCGGCTATCAAACTCAAGATGAACTAGCTCTTTAACTATCACTGGCTTGGCTACCTTTTGATCTTCATGACTCGACTGCTTGTAACTACGAGCCAGTGTGATTTGATGGAGGAATATTCGAATGAGTGAGAAGTAAATGAGGAGGTTTCATCTCCTACAATCTCTCCTCCTTGTCTCATTCAATTTTCTTCCCTTAATTAGCCAAAATTTCCATGATTTTCTCTCAAAAACCTGCAATCAATGCACATTAGTCCACTAGGCATAATATCCCAATTTTACTCATCTCATTAAGCAAAATATAATCAAAGTATGTAATAAATTATGAGAAGAATTTATTTAAATATGCTAGGAGGTTTATTAAGGCCCATATAGTTACCCAATGATGAGGCTCATCATCACCCCCTATTGAAAGTGTTGTTCATCCTCTGAGAACTCAATCTATATCCATGTCCTTCATTACTCTAGTGGCCTCCCTAACATCCCATGCTTCTACTGTAGTTTCATCTTCCTGTGCATAGAATCCTACCTTCCTCTCTATCTCCTCCCACTACTTTCTTTATTCCTCTTCCTTCCTTCCTTCCAACATTCCTAAGAGCAGTGGTGGACTGAGTCTCAAACCAATCCAATTGAATTTGAGTCTTTGGAGAGCTTGCTTGTACATGGGTGTTCTGTTTAGTTCTTCTCTCATTCTCTGAGGAGAATGGTACTCTCTGATTTTCAAGATGTAGGGCAAAGTGTTCCATCTCCTTTGTAAATATTGCATGTTTTCATCCCCTAACAACTTGAACATGTACTCAAAGTGTGTGATTTCTTGCTCTTGGGCAACAAGGTACCTAGGTGCAAGTTTAGGGTCATTTGCAATCAGCTTGTGAGTGTTGATGACAGCCATTGGATTTGATTGCTCAGCTCTTATCATGAGGGGTCTTATCTCTTCTCTTGCCATTAATTTCTTCATCTCTGTAGCTCATGCCTCCTCATGATTCATCCATGATGCCAAAGCCATCAATTGCAAGTCCCCTAGTTTTCAATTAGGGTCCCACACATTCATATCTACCAAGGCTAAGTTATGTAGGTAAAACTTAGACATTTTAGCTCTATCCTCCAAGGTGCTTTGATCAGAGAGATCAATGAATTTTCCATAATCTTGGAAGGTCATAGTTCCTCTCTGTGCTAAATTTTTTATTTGGAACTGTAGTCATTGTTCCTTAAGATACAATGCATAAGACTTTGCTGGCATCCTGCACTGGATTTCCTCTAAGGATATTCCGGCCATGGATGCCAATTGACTTTCTCTTTCTTGTAGCTGTCACCTTAACTATGCATTCTCTGCTTCCAACTAAGCTTTCATTATTGCCTCTCTGTCCCTTAGGCTGCTCAATTCTCTTCCCATCTCCTTTACTTTCTCCTCCATGTGGCCTATATCCTCCACTCCTTTAGATTTGGAAATTTGCATCCACGTATGTGTTCTTGCCCTTTCTTTCTCTAACTCAAAGAATAAGGGGATGGAAAATTTCTGTGGAATGACCCTACCTATAGTAGGAGTCAAGATTTGGTTGAGGACTAGTTTCCCTTAGTTATGGATCCTCCTTCTTCGTTTCCTGCTGCATGATCCCTTCTTTGTCCCATTTCTGAGTTTCCTGTAGGTTTAGAAGAATTTCTTGTAGGATGGCCTTTGCTTGCTGTAGGTCCTTCTATGTCGTTTGTAGGGGACCCTTTCCTTTGGAAGAGGTGGACCTGGTGACAGGTCTCCTAACATAAGTGATGGGAGATTTGGGAGAGGCTTGTCCTGATGATTCTCCTCCTTGATTTTTCACAAGAGGAGCTACCTTTTCCTACTTCTTTTGCGAGTCTTCAATGATAATAGGAACTTTGGTGGGTGTTTGAGGTTTTCCTTGCCTGATCCTTGTACTTTTTCTTGTCCTAAAGTACAATTGAGTTTGTCTCTCTCTCTTCCATTTTTGCTTGATAAGGGTACTTAGGGTAGTAAGGGTAGCTTCTGCCTCTTTCCCAGTGGGTTTTGGAGATATCCTGGGTGATTCCTCCTCTTCTTTGCCTTGTATTGTAGACCTTTGTTCTTCCCTATCTTTTGTTTTCTATTTTCCATTTTCCTTCTCATCCTTGTCTAGTTTCTCACTCTGTTCATCAGTTTCTTCCTTTGCATCTTCTTATGTCTCTTCATCACTTTCCTTATCCTTTTCTTCCTCTTATTCCTCCTTTGTTTCCTCTTCATCCCTCTTTGTTTCTTCTTCATCCCTTTCACTAGCAGTGGGGCTTTTGTCATATTCAAGGGATTTTATGTCTCCCTCTATCTACATGTCTCTGAAAGTTGTCCATGTAATAGGGAGTCTTAGGTTTTGGAGGGCATCTTCTAGGATAAGTTTAATTAACCCATGATGGGCTAGCTATTGATGGTTTCCTCCTTACACCTTGATGCTCATATCTATCAATGATTGAAGCAAAAAGTAGGGTATGCTTAGTCTATTTTGAGGAGGTGTGTCTGCTCCAAACATTAGCTCTTGGAGAAGCCTAAAATGGTACCCATATACCACACTGTACCTACCTTCACATGATATATACTTAATGTGGTGGTAGCTAATTTCACTCCAAGGATATGGCAGACTTTCTCTTCTGACCCCATTCTTGTCTTCCATTGCCTCCTCTCCTTCCAAAAAGAATTTCTTCTTTGCAATTTGGTTGTTACCCTTATCTTCCTTTCTCCAAGGTAACCATAAAGGAAGTGTGGTGATTATGCCTATGACTTCAGGGGTGAGTTCTACAGAGAGGCCTTTCACCACAGTAGTGGCATGGGTCCTAGTTAGTGGTATGAGGGAGAGAGCAAAGTCTTTGGCCACTTCATCATCATATCCCCTCATTTTTTCAAAGAAACCCATCCAATTGTGCCTTGTGAATATCTCTACTACAAGAGGGTGTTGATGAATTCTCACTATGTTGGTGGGTTCCCTCTTGTTAAATCCCCCCATCATTTTTCTCTGGTGGTTGTGGAAGATTGTAGGGGTCTAATTCCGAATTCCAATGGGTGAGAGATTTTAAATGACAATTTTTTATTCAGCGTCCCTAGACTACAATCTCCTTAACATAATAGAAGGTTTTTTTCTATATTTTTTAACTTGGAAAATGTGGGAAGCTATAGCTCCTAACCTCCTTATCGCTACCTGATGAAGGCAGCCTTTGGTTTTTCCCTACTAAAATGCTCGCTGCCAATCTAGTAGATGATTGTTTTGTATCCTGTAGGATCCTATAGGTTTTCCTATAGGATCCTGTAGGTGCTCCTGCGCTGAAAAAAATTCTCATTGTCTTTCCTGTAGACTAATTCAGGGGTCGAGAGCGACCTTGTTTCAATATAACCTCGATATTACGAATGCCTCCTATGCATGGGAGTCAGTGTTTTATTTCCTCATATGGGTGATTTGAGTGGAATGGTGTGCTAGCAACTAAGGTACAAGTACCCATTTTTGGATCGTTGGTCCCACTACCACATCATCATTCTCCTTACCTCATAATCAACTCCCACTTCGGGCATCCGTAACTTCACCACTTTTGACCTCATCTCTTCTTTCTCCTGATTTGACTGTTGCCACTTGTGTAATGAACTAATTGTATTCTCCTCATTGACTGACCTAAGGTGGCCAAATTAACTTGTCACATTTGCTTATAAAACCATCTCTTTCACAAATCTACATGCTTGATCTTCTTATGCTAATGAGAGAGCTTAAGCGAGATAACATACGTGTGGTAAGATGCCTTGATGCTACTTTTTGGATAGTGAAGTCCTTGTTGTGTATTTGTTGCATATGTTTTCCTCTTCTTCTTTTTTATTATATATTGTCATCTTTTGATCTTTTTCTTTGATGTGAAAGTACTAGATGGTGATGTTGATGATCTTGCTACTGCTGCTAAGCTCTGGAGGAGCTTCTTTGAAATTTGGATCTCCATGCTGAAGCTAACTGCAACCTATGATCTTTTTGTTTTGTGGGATAGGATGCTACAGGATTTCCTATAGGATGTCTTGTAGTTGCCTCTCCCCTAAATTTGTATTCATTCCTTCAATTCCGGAGCATGAGGATGGTTTTCATGGGTAGAGAAGGGGTCTAAGGATTGGTGAATGAGAGGTATAGCCTTCAGATGTTGTCCCCATGTTCTATGTCTTTATCCTCCTTTATTTTATTTTATTTTTCTCTAAAAACTATAATTTTTTGAAACTGACTTATTGGATGAATGCATGGATAATCATGGTGGAGAGAGGCATGGTGATGAGGTGGTGAAGTAAAAATTTATTTTTTTGACACAAGCAGGTCATCCCCTTGCTCTAGGGTCACTTTCCTTGGGATTCCCAAGCCACTGTAATTCCTATAGGATCATCCTGTAGGTTTTCAGGGAATCCTGTAGGTTTACAAGGAATCCTGTAGAAAACACAGAACCCTTGCAAATTGAGCTAGATGAGTCCATAAATGGAGGGAATGATGGAATGATGAAGGATATGGAATGGAAGAATGAAAACATGAACTGTATAGGTATTTTTGATCCTCTCTTATTGCTCTGATCCTCCTCTTGCTGACCTACAAACAAAATTTTCAAAGTTTTCTTTTCTCTCCTTTTTTTTTATATATTTTTTTTAAAACAACTAGTCTGCCTCCAAGAGGTTTTCATCCTAGTTTCTTTCCCTGGGTGCCTCAAAAGAGGTTTTCACCTAGATAATTTTTTATCTCTTTTTTTTTACACCATTGGGCCGCCTCAATAGGTTTTCAACCGAACAGTGGGACTCAGATGCCTCACGGAGGTTTTCACCTGAGTCTCTTTATTTTTTTCTCTCTTTTTTTGTTTTCCTTTTTTTTTCTCTTTTTTCTTTTCTCAATGACTTTATGGGGTGGAAGTTGAGACATGTTCCACTCCCATCACTGTCTTGCTCATGCCATCAATGAATTATTTATTTGACAAGGGCTTCTTGTATACCTTCAATCTATGCCCATTGACAAGTAAAGGAATAGCCTCTGCATCAATGGTTCTTATCTACACTGAACCATTATCATGACATTTCTCTATGACATAAGGCCCTAACCATCTAGCCCTTAACTCGCCTTTAAAATCCTTGTATATAGAATCATACAAAAAAGCCCAATAACCTTCTTGAAATTGTTTGTCCTTTATGTTCTTGTCATGCCAGATCTTCCTTTGAACCTGAGTCACCTCTATGTGCCGGAGGGCCTGCATTCTAAACTCATCTAACCCATTCAGCAGGAGCAATCTCTCTTGTTGTGCACTGGTGAGATCTAGATCTAGTTGTGCTGCATTCTTAATGTGTTGTACTCAAATTCAATGGACAACAGGGCCTTCTTCCAATAGGCCAACTCATAAGGAGTGAATCCAGTGGTGGTCTTCCAGGTGGTATTATAGGCCCAAGTGGCCTCAACTAATCTATATGCCAAGTCCTTTCTGTTGTTGCTAATCACTTTGGTCAGAATTCCCTACAACACTCTTTTGGTCACCTCCACTTTCCCATTAGCTTGTGGGTGATAAGGAGTGGATGTTTTATGCTTGATATTATGTTGGCTTAAGAAATTTTCAATCATGTGAGATGTAAATTGCCTACCTTGATCAGTGACCAGTTCTCTAGGGTACCCAGACTTATAAAATATATTTTCCCTTAATAAATCAACCATTTTCTCCTCTATTGATTCTTTGATAGCCTTGGTTTCAGCCCACTTGGTTAAATAGTTAGTGCACACAATTATGTACTGCTTTTGCCTGGATGGAGAGTCAATGGGTCCAATGAAATCCATGCCCCACTTGTCAAATGGCTTGAAAGTCACTTGAGGTTGTAGAGGCATTTCATCCCTTGGAGTAGGTTTTCCCATCCTTTGGCATCGATCACACTTACTAGTATACCTCCTCACATCCTGGTGAAGAGTGGGACAATAATACCCAACTTGTAGTACCTTGAATGTTGTCCTCTTAGCTGTAAAGTGACCTCCACAAGGCCCATCATGATAGGTCATAAGGATGTCAAAGACTTCCTCCTCCCTGACACATCTTCTCATAATTTTATCTGGGCCTAGTTTGAAGAGGTTGCCCCCAATCCAAGTGAATGGGGCACTCTTCCTCACAATCTTGCTTTTCTCTTTGGAGGACAAATTCGGTGGGAACTGTGCAGACACCAAGTAGTTTTCTATGTTAGCAAACCATGGAGAGAGAACTGAAATGGAAAATAAGTGTTCATCTGGTAATTGATCATCAACCATTCCTTCCTCCCCTGTAGGAAAATTTAATCTGGATAAAAAATCTACAACAACATTCTCCTTGCCAAGCTTATCAATAATAGTTAGATCAAATTATTGTAATAAAAGTAACCATCTAATAATTCGGGCATTCACATCAGGTTTATTCATCAAGTATCTAATTGCAGCATGGTAAATATGCACAAATGTTTGGTATCCTGTAATGTAATGCCTAAATTTGTTCAATTAATGCACAACAACTAGGAGCTCCTTCTCAGTTACTGTATAGTTCAGTTCGCCCTTTGACAGATTCTTATTGATGAAGTAAATGGCATAAGGTAACTTGTCATCTATCTAACCTAGAGCTGCTCCTATGGATTTTTGAGAGGCATCAGCATGTATATGGAAAGGAAGGGCTCAATTTGGGCCTCGGAGAATAGGTACAGTGGTCAACTTGTCCTTCAAGGTGTTCAAGGCCTCTTGACAGCTTTTTGACCATAAAAATTCGGATTATTTGGCCAATAACCCAAATAAAGGAGAAGCTAACTTGTTGAAGTCCTTTATGAATCTCCGATAGTTCCTAGCTAAACCTATAAAACTTCTGACATCTCTCTGTTTTTGTGGAAGTGGGACCCTTTGGATGATGGCTATCTTATTTGGGTCCACCTGCAGTCCTTTATGGGATATTGAATGACCTAGAATAATCCCTGCAGTCATCAAAAACTCACATTTCTTGGGACTAAGGGATAGGTTCATTTCAATGCATTTTTTCAATACCTTACCTAAGTTGGATAGAGCCTATTGGAAATCACACCCATAGAGTGTAAAATCATCCATATAAATTTCTACTGCATCATGGACTAGCTCGGAAAATATACTCAGGACTGCTCTCTGGAAAGTGGCAGGGGAATTGCATAGGCCAAAAGGAAGGACCCTATAGGTGAAGTTACCCCAAGGATAAGTGAAGGTGATTTTATCCTAGTCTTCTAGGATGATCTGGATTTGATTGTACCCGCTGAACCCATCTAGGAAAGAAAAAACTTTTTCCCTGTCAGGCCATCTAGCACTTGGTCAATGAAATGTAGAGGGAAATGGTCCTTATTTGTTTCTTTGTTTAAATCTCTATAATCAACACAAATCCTCCACTTCCCATTTTTATTTGGAACCAACACCAAAGGAGAGACGCACTCACTATCTGATATAGGGTAAATGAATACTACATCTAGCATATTTTCCAGTTCTTCTTTGACTATATCCTTGAGAGCTGGATTCATTCTCCTTTGGGGTTGTCAAACTCGTTTGAAACCTTCTTTGATATAAATTTGTTGAGTACACACCAAGGGGTGCACTCCCTTCATTTCCTTGTAACTCCAAGCAAAGGCATCCAAATGTTCCTCTAGCATGTTGCACAACTTTTCTTCTTGGTGTACAAAAAGGGATGGGTTAATTTTCAAAGGTCTCTCAGGGACGAATTATATGGTTTTGACATGGGTAGGGTTTGAATCAACTAAGCATAGATCAATCTGATGGTTGTTCTGGGTTTCCTTTACCACTTCCTCTAAGGACAAGGTGTTGGGAGTTGGTCTTTGGAGTGTGTGTTCAATCAAATAATCTTCATCCGGTTGTCCTCCTCCTATGGCTATTTCTAAGGTACAAAGTTGGGCTGAGTAGACTTCATCTTCTTCCTCCTCTTCTAGCCATAAAGGTAAGTCATGTTCTAGAGATGGCTGAGCAGGAGGGTACAAGACTAATTGCTTGGACATATGCCCATTTTTTATAGTCATATTTCTAGCCCTACAGTTGATGTAGGCATCAGCAGTGGCTAACCAAGGCCTCCCAAGGATGAGAGGATAACCAATACGCTTAGCATTAGGCTGGAGAACTAGGAAGTTTATAGGGTACTCCCAAGAGTCAATAGAGACCATCACATCCTCAATAATCCCCTCAGGGGTCACTGTGGAATGGTCTGCAAGTTTCAAGACTGTTTTGGTCTTTCTTAATGAACCCTAGAGATTGAGCTTGAGCATGGTGTCCTTAGTCATTACATTAATGGTAGCCCCAAGATAAATCAAAGTGTGTGGGACAATGGTTCCATTGATGTGCACATCTACTATAGGGATTCCAGGGTCCAAATACTTTGGGAAAATTACCTTCCCCAACATTAAGTTAGACAAATATCCAATGACATTAATGGTAGGGGTGTCTCTTTTTCGCCTCCCTGGATGTTTGAAGCACTTCTCTTTAATCAACTTGTTGTAAATAAGTACATCCTTTATGGCTTGGAGAAGTGGAATTTTGACACATACATTTTTCAATTCACCCAGAAGTTTATCATCTTATGGGGTAGGCTGGATTGGATGAGTTAATCTCTCAAGAAAGGGTGGTGGATTTACTCTAGGCATGATTTCCTCTCTTTCCTCCTCACTCTCCCTAGGTGGAGGTGGAGGTTGGTTGTCCGAGAGTACTCTCCCAGATCTCAGGTTGATTTCCTGAATCTCCACAGCATAAGTAGGATAGGATGTCTCTCCATTGTACACTTGTTGTGCCTGTCTGTTGTTCGGGTTTGGATTTGGCTGGGCAAGCATATGAGGTTTTTTAGGTGGATCATGGTGTAAAATTTGTGGTTGAGTAGGTGGTGAAAGCAATAAAGCTGGATAATTTTTGTAAGGGTGCCTCCACCCCTGGGGTAGTGCATTCCACTAAGGTTGTGGTGGAGCATATGGCTGAAATGACTAGCTGGTCGACAGGGAATGGTAGTGAGGTGCAAAAGACCAAGGAGGAGGTGTCGACCAAGAAGGATGAGAAGGGGGGCCCTAAGAGGGAATGGATGTGGCTTGGTTTGGGTTGTAATATGCATGGGATGACCCTTGCATGTCCTGCTGGTATGGTTGAGGTCCATGAGGTCTCCTTTGATTTATGTAGTAGAGCTGTTCAGTCACCCCTTCAGTTCCTTGATACATAACTTTTAGTCCAGGTAGAGAAGGGCACTTGTCTGTGGAGTGGTTTTCTTCACAAACCAAGCATATTTCAATCAGATTCAATGGACATTCATTCCTAGGGTGCCTCCTTGTGCATCTAGGGCAGAAAATGGCTAAGGCTCTCTCTACTTCCTCCTACTTTCTCTTGATGTGCATAGTGTCCATCTGTAGGGCAAGGGTTTGCAACATTTCACTCTTGAAATCTTCTAGCATATTTCCAATTTCACCTTTGATGGATGTATTGGAAGAGGATGGACTGACCATTGGTTGACTACCCCTACCCTTTTTCCTAGCTGCCCTAGAATGGTTCCTAAAGACAGTCTTGATATCTTCATAGGGTAGCTGGTAGATGTCCCCTCCTGCTAGTAGGTTTAGGGTATCCAGAAGATCTTCCCTTACCCCTCTGAGCAGGACTAGCTTCAGTGACTTAGGATCAAGTGTGCACCTGTCCCTTTTGTAATCCTCTAGGGATTCATCATGCCCTAGGGTCATCCTAAATATTTCCTCTTTAATGTCTTTGGACCTGCAGTAGTCCCGATACTTGTTGTTGAAGGCTTTCTGTATCTAAACCCAGGTTCTGATGCTATCCCTAGGTAAACCCATGAACCAATGCAGATTTGCATCTCTGAGAGTGGATGGGAATAGTTTCAACTTCTGCTCATCAGTGGTGTAATCATAAGTTCTGCATATGACAACAAACTCAAATAAGAAAGTGTTTGGATCTTCTGAGGTCAGGCCATGGAAATGAGGAAGAGCAGAGGGGCTTATGTTTTTCATCTTGGTATCCCCATTAGTTTCTCTGATGGGAAAGACACCCTCAATTATTTCTCTATCTCCTCTGTCATTTCTATTTTCAGCCATTAGGTCAATTGGAATGGGTTCTCCTTCTTCTTCTCCCCTTGTAGGCTCTTCAAATATCTCTGGTTGTTCACCTAAGGGTCCTCCAATTCACAACCATCAAAGAAGAGGGAAGGTTGGCTATTTGAAGTGGTGGGGGTATTTGGTAGAAATTTTCCTAAGTTATCCCTATTCCTACGAGGCATGAAAGAAGTGTTTTTGTTTTGTTTTGTGTTTTTTTCAAGCTTTGAGACTAATTGCAGAATTGAAATCACAAACTGAATGGAAACTAACTGACTGAATGAAAACTAACTGCTTGAATGAAATCTCACTTGTAGAATGGAAAAGAAAGAAAACTAACTTACAATTACTTTTGCAGAAATGAAGCTAATAGTAGAATGTGTAGAATTTTGTAGAATTTTTCTACAAACCAGCTAGCTCTGATACCATGTAGAACTTTTTCTATGAATCAGCTAGCTCTAATACCATGTATAAATTTTCCACCTGTAGATCAACCTGGTAATGCAATGTACTAAAGCAAAACACTTGATCTACTTCTACAACCAATTTAGCGGAAGCTTAATCAACCATGGGCAACATCAATAAGAACACATATAACTGATAATAAGGAATCATCACACGTAACACAAGATATATCCAGGGGAAAGCACCAACATAAAATCCCAACCATGTATTATCAATCAAGTGGAAATCCTCTTCACAATACAAAAAGAATCAGCTCTCAAGCTATCATGCTCTCTCTGTACTCTGATGATCTTCAATCAAAAGATGAAAATCATGGACTACCTAGGCCTCGATATATAGGCCACAAGTCCTCCAATCTCCAATAATAGATCCTTCTCCATGCAAGGAATACTTACTATAAATATCCAAGCATCTAATAGTACACCATCCTACATCTGATCTCAACTGGGTCTCTGACAGAACTGACATGCAACAGTTATCCATGAGTGAATTCTCAGTTATCTAAAATAATAGTTGTCACATGCATGCAAGCATTAACAAACTATATTTATTATTTTAACAACTTGTTAAAATTAATCTAACTGAACTTGACTAAGTTAAACTAAGTCAACTAATCCTCTCAATATAGAACTCATCCTTAATTCCTCAATCAGCGGAGCAAATCAAGGACACATTCCCCAATTAGTGGATAAATAATTGCATGTTCTCACAAATACTTCAAGTTTTCTTTTCCTTAACTAATTAACTCATGGATAATTAATTAATTAATATTCCAAACTGTTGGTAAGACCAAATTCGAATTTACTTCCTATAGATAGACTAGGGACTGCTATAAATAGGAATCCACACTACACTGCTAAAAATAGAGCTTCTATTTTTAGCACTTCCATTTTTCATTCCCTATTGCCCAATCCAGCACTGATTTCCAAACTACTATTTTTAGCAGTGCTATTTTTAGCACTTCTATTTTTAGCAATTTCCTGTTGCCAATTTTCAACAGAATGTCAGAGATAAGAAATGGAAGAAAGAAATCATAAATCACATATTACTCAGACACCACCCGGTGAAGGCACCAAAAAGTGATGAGCACCAATATTGCAGCAAGAATGCTGCAACTCCTGGGGCTACTAAATTTACTTTGTCAACCTAGGGTTCGTACAAACTTGGAGGTGACAGTGTCATATAAATAAGTAGATGTGATGGGTCCACCCTTTATCACTGCTAAGATGGAAATAGACCACTATGGTTTTTCAAACCAGACTTCTATTGATTCACAAGAAGCTTGATTACCAATGAGAAAAATGGAAATTTGCACTAAAGGAATCTTGTCTACTGTATTAAGGAAAAGACTAAAATCAAATGCTTAAACACACCATTCATCTAACAAACTACTAAGAGGCTTTGCTTCAAAAGAATGCTAAGTTAACATGTGTGCAATCCTACTATCCTAGGCATGCAATTTGAAACATCCAAACATTCTAATGTTGTGCATGTAAATGAACAAAATAACTATTTTTTTCCTTTTTGTCTTTTTTGTGTGAAAATTTGAATGCTAACATCTCTTGGTGGTGTGGCAGGTGGATTAGGGATGATGTTGAATGGTCAGATGGCTTGGGAGGCAAGTAAGGGTCTTCTCCTATCTTCCTAGGAGCTTTCTCTAGAATTTAGCCTCAAAACATGCCATTACAAGTCAACCTACAGAATGTCCTAATGCATCCTATAGGATGTCCTAATGCTCCTACAGGATCACCTGTATTCCTACATGATACAACCGAGAGAAACAGGAGGGATTTGGAAAGTGATGTAAGGCTTAGGGAAGGTGAATGGTGGGTGAAATGAGGCAAGGGAGTGCCTATGACTCCTTCAGAGCTCAAAACAGAGTTGTGAGATGGTTGGATTTGCTCAACAAGCTTGAAGAAGTATTCTTATGGAATGATGGATTTGGTGAGGGATTTAGTGAAATAAAGTGATAACCATGGATGGATGAGGTTAGGATGGGGTTGTTGGTCATGAAATCTCTCTACACTGCATCAATCACTGATATTCTATCCATGAATCATCTTAAATAAGAAAGCTTTTCAATTAACTAAGGAAAAATAGAATTGTATTATCTAGTCACCTATGCATGGGAAAACTTGCAGATAATGTGAAACCTTTATAAGATATAATGCAAGGTTGAAGACATCAGAAATGGAAATTAAATCCTAATCTTAAAAACTAGTAAAATGCTTGCCTAAGTAACAGAAAACCCTAAATTCCATGTGTTGGAAATAATACTAGGGGGGGTGGCGAGTGAATCAGTATTAGCAAATCACTAAATTTTTCATTTCCATACTTAGATTCATATACGCTACTTCTGTTAAGGGAACCCATGTGTACACACAACTATGTTTAATGCAACTAGCATATATCCAGTAAACTTATGATTCAGTTAATTCATTATATGTTGATCTTTAATCAATGCATCAGAACTTCATTAACCATATGAACAGTAAACAGGTGCAGTAAAATAGAACAGATCATCACATATAAGAAGCACACATGAACACCATGATATAAGGTGGAAACCCAATGTGGGACAAAAACCACCTACTGTTGTTTTCTTTAATATAAGAAAAACATATTTACAATCTTGTACTGGCGCAGACTCATACCAGTACGCAGGCACCCACCTACTGAAGGCTACAACCTTCTCTCATTCTCCAATTACTACTAGAAGGGAGCTGCAACCCCCTAGCTCTTGTACCTGGAACGTGATGATATCTCTGTGTGATGGTCTTGAACCATTCTACTTCTGCATCTGGCTACAACATGTCAAAATTTTTGACATACATAATACTCAACATTATTCATCAGAGGAAATAATCGTCTATCACTTCCACAGTTAGGAGCAAAAGAATTTCTTTGAAGAATTTCTTTCCTTGGCTGTTGATGGGGTTGACGTCTCCTTGTTGAGCATTTCAGATTTTGCCTTACCTTGTGAGCTAGATTCACCTTCAATTGATTCATAAAAACCAAGGCCAGTTTTGATAGCAGGAGACCTTTGACTACTAAGAATATCCAAAATCTTAGTACTATCTTGAAATCGTAATAGTTTATCCTTTTCTTCTAATTTACCTTTCAAGATATTTACCTCAACCTGATGTTGTTCATCCTTTTCCAGATATTTCTTCTTCAAGACTTCTTCAGACTTTCTTCCTTCTTCTACTTGTTTCCTTAGTTTGGAATTTCTTTTTATTATTCTTCATTCTGCTCCTGCAGCATTTGACGTACTCTGAAGGCACATTCCAACTGAACTTTTAAGCTGATAACTTCTTCTTTGAGAGCACTCTCCCTTTTGCTAAATAGATCTTGTTGATCTATGATTTTATCTGATGCTTCATTTGCTTGTTCATCTTCAATTTGAGGTGATTCAAAATCTGAATACTTGCTTCGACCTAATGGCAAGTTGTCCCTAATCTTTTGAGTTGTCTTCTTCTTCTAACGTGCTTTCTTTCCCATTGTTCTACAGATCTCCTTCAAGTGATCAAGCTTCTACCAAAGGATCTGTTCTAATACCAATTGTTGGAAATAATACTGAGAGGGGGCGGGGGTCGGGTGAATCAGTATTAGCAAATCACTAAATTTTTCATTTCCATACTTAGATTCATATACACTACTTCTGTTAAGGGAACTCGCGTGTGCACGCAACTATGTTTAATGCAACTAGCATATACCCAGTAAACTTATGATTCATTTAATCCAATATATGTTGATCTTTAATCAGTGCATCAGAACTTCATTAACTATATGAACAGTAAACAGGTGTAGTAAAATAGAACAGATCATCACATATAAGAAGCAAACATGAACACCAAGATATAAGGTGGAAACCCAATTCGGGACAAAAACCACCTGCTGTTGTTTTCTTTAATATAAGAAAAATCTGTTTACAATCTTGTATTGGCGAAGACTCATACTAGTACGCAAGAACCCACCTACTGAAGGCTACAACCTTCTCTCATTCTCCAGCTACTACTGGAAGAGAGCTGCAACCCCCTAGCTCTTGTACTAGCTGATCTGTTTACTAGTATGTAGGCGCCGACCTACTGAAGGCTACAACCTTCTTGATCTCAACATCATAATATGAAGGCCACGTTTCATCCAATTTTCATACTGGACCCATCAACAACATTGAAGCAAAAATTAATCACTACTACAATACAATCATCAACTACACCTGCATCATCAATCTTTGAATCACCCAATACTGAATCACTAAAACCCTGTCATCAATACACAGTCACCAGAACACAGAACTCTGCAACAAACACCAAACCCAACTGCAACTTCGAATAACATACTTCATACTATATACATGACTCTGATGAGCCTAACCTACGTGTATACGCGCTTTTACCAAAGCTAACACATGTACACATCTGCAAAAATTAACTCAAAACTTTGCAGCTATACCAAACATTAGTCATACCCAGATCATAACATTTATACAAGAAAACATGCATCAATAATTCAGATCTAGTCTATCCATGATCAAACCACATAATGACAAGCCTTATGATCCCGATCCATCATCCATCTTCAACCGTATAGGTTCATCCTTGGTTTAGATCAAGTAAAGCATCACAAACCCATAACCAGCATACTAGATCTCACACTTCATCAGATATTCAATACTTGCACATTTTCTTGGCCTGATGATCTTCTCCTTATATAGGTTCAGGCCTCTCTCAATACCATGGTCCAAAACCATGTAGAACAAATACCTTGGACCAAATACCTGGGGTCAACACTTTGGACCAAATACCATGGACCAATACCCAAATACCATGGACCAAATACCATGGATCAAAACTTAGATTCCCAACATGTACGCGCCTTTCCTTCTGAAAACATGCGTGTGTACGTATACACGACTTGGTATATGGTAAACCTGCATGTATACACATTATAGTCACAGCGAACCTTCGTATACCTCTCTGATCATTCTAGTTGTAATATGATCTGTCATCTGAGTGAGTTTCCATCAAGGACAACACCTGTATCATACCTGCATCAAAATGCCAACAATATCCCCCTTTGGACTTGATGGCAACAACCACACCAAGTCACTCTCCCCCTTTGACATCAAGGGAAAAGGGCGGACCAAGATATTCTCTCCCTTGGTATACATTATGTTGTCCATACTCCCCCTGAGTACATGCTGAATTCTATGATTGAGCTCCTCCTTTGTATATGCAAAGATGTATCAATCCATCCATGCTCCCCTTGAGCTCATGCCAAGTCTAAACAAGACCATGATAGTCATCAACAACTATCATACACCATATGATCTGCACTATAAGCATCTCTCATCAACATTAGCAACGAGTAACCTGCAATACCATTCCCTTGACCAACCAATAATAAGTAGCAAGATGTATCATTTAGCCACATAAGCATTATCACCAAAGACTTCTAACCATAAAGCCAATAATGCATTATTTGAGGTATATGCTCCCCCTGAACCTGTGCCATGACATCATGAAACAATGACTGAACCATATCAGACTTTTGCACTGCTGCTTTTCTTCAGAACATCATATACGCGACTGTGTAGCATCTAACTCACGTATATAAGTAATTTCTCTTTATAATATCTGCGTATGTAAATTGGAATACTGAATGTATACACTTTCAGTTTCCCCTGTGTCTACTATGTCTGCTAACTGAGTTATGCCACATCTTTCTAACTATACTTCCTTCTTCTTCCATATCTTCGACTGTGATGATGTTTTCTCCTTTGGTATGGTTCCCAAAATCTTCTCCTGCGTTCCTTTGCTATATGTTCAAGCTCGTTACATGCATAACATCTCATATGTTTCATATTCCTTCTATAGCAGTCAACGGATTTGTGACCAAACATATTGCAAATAAAACAATATCCCTTAAAGTACTTGGAATGTGATGATCTTTCTATGTGATGGTCTTGAACCATTATACTTCTGCATCTGGCTACAACATGTCCAAAATTATGACATACATAATACTCAACATTATTCATTAGAGGAAATAATCGTCTATCACTTCCACAGTTATGAGAAAAATATTTGCTTTGAATAATTTCTTTCCTAGGTTGTTGATGGGGTTGACCTCTCATCTCCTTGTTGAGCATTTCAGATTTTGCCTTACCTTGTGAGCTAGATTCACCTTCAATTGATTCATAAAATTCGAGACTAGTTTTCATAGCAGGAGACCTTTGACTACTAAGAATATCATCCAAAATCTTAGTACTATCTTGAAATCGTAATAGTTTATCCTTTTCTTATAATTTACCTTTCAAGATATTTACCTCAACCTAATGTTGTTCATCCTTTTCCAGATATTGTTTCTTCAAGACTTCTTCAGACTTTCTTCCTTCTTCCACTTTGTTGCCGTAGTTTGAGAATTTCTTTTCCTTGTTCTTCATTCCGCTCCTGCAGCATTTGACATACTCTGAAGGCACATTCCAGCTAAGATTTTAAGCTGATAACTTCTTCTTTGAGAGCACTCTCCCTTTTGCTAAATAAATCTTGCTGATCTATTGATTTTATCTGATGCTTCATTTTCTTGTTCATCTTCAATCTGAGGTGATTCAGAATCTGAATACTTGCTTCCACCTAATGGCAAGTTGTCCCTATTCTTTTGAGTTGTCTTCTTCTTCTGACGCGCTTTCTTTCCCATTGTTCTACGGATCTTTCAAGCGATCAAGCTTCTACCAAAGGACTTGCTCTGATACCAATTGTTGGAAATAATACTAAGAGGAGGGGGGGGGGGGGGGGTGGGCATGAATCAGTATTAGCAAATCACTAACTTTTTCATTTCCATACTTAGATTCATATATGCTACTTCTGTTAAGGGAACCTGCGTGTACACGCAACTATGTTTAATGCAACTAGTGTATATCCAATAAACTTATGATTCAATTAATCCATTATATGTTGATCTTTAATCAGTGCATCAGAACTTCATTAACCATATGAACAGTAAACAGGTGCAGTAAAATATAACAGATCATCACATATAAGAAGCACACATGAACACCATGATATAATGTGGAAACCCAATGCGGGACAAAAACCACCTGTTGTTGTTTTCTTTAATATAAGAAAAACCTATTTATAATCTTGTACTGGTGTAGACTCATACCAGTATGTAGGCACCCACCTATTCAAGGCTACAACCTTCTCTAATTCTCCAGCTACTACTGAAAGGAAGCTGCAACCCCCTATCTCTTGCACTAGTTGATCTGTTGACTAGTATGTAGATGCCGACCTACTGAAGGCTACAACCTTCTTGATCTCAACATCATAATATGAAGGCCACGTTTCATCCAATTTTCATACTGGACCCATCAACAACATTGAAGCACAAATTAATCACTACTACAATACAATCATGAACTACACCTACATCATCAATCTCTGAATCACCCAATACTGAATCACTGAAACCCTATCATCAATACACAGTCACCAAAACAAAAAGCAGAACACAGAACTCCGCAACAACAACCAAACCCATCTATAACTTCAAATAACATACTTCATACTATATACGCGACTCTGATGAGCCTAACCTGCGTACACATCTGCAAATATTAACTCTGAACTTTGCAGCTATACCAAACATCAGTCATAACATTTATACAACAAAACATGTGTCAATAATTCAAATCTCGTCTATCTATGATCAAACCACATAATGACAAGCCTTATGATCTCAATCCATCATCCATGTTCAACCTTATAGGTGCATCCTTGGTTCAGATCAAGCAAAGCATCACAAACCCATAACCATCATACTAGATCTCACACTTCATCAGATATTCAATCCTTGCACATTTTCTTGGCCTAATGATCTTCTCCATATATAGGTTTAGGCCTCTCTCAATACATGGTCCAAAACCACGTAGAATCAATACCTTGGACCCAATACCTGGGGTCAACACTTCCAACCAAATACCATGGACCAAATACCATGGACCAAAACTTAGATTCCCAACATGTATGCACCTTTCCTTCTAAAAACATGTATGTGTACGTATACGTGACTTGGTATATGGTAAACCCGCTTGTATATGCATTATAGTCATAGCGAACCTGTGTATACCTCTCTGATCATTCTAGTTGTACTATGATCTATCATCTGAGTGAGTTGCCATCAAGGACAACACCTGTATCATACCTGTATCAAAATGCCAACAATATCCCCCTTTGGACTTGATGGCAACAACCACACCAATTCACTCTCCCCCTTTGACATCAAGGGCAAACGGCGGACCAAGATATTCTCTCCCTTGGTATACATTCTGTTGTCCATACTCCCCTGAGTACATGATAAATTCTCTAATTGAGCTACCCCTTTATATATGCTAAGATGTATCAATCCGTCCATGCTACCCCTGAGCACATGCCGAGTCTAAAAAAGACCATGATAGTCATAGCAACTATCGTACACAATATGATCTGCACTATAAGCAACTCTCGCCAACATCAGCAACCAGTAACCTGCAATACCATTCTTTTGACCAACCAATAATAAGTAGCAAGATGTATCATTTAGCCACATAAGCATTATCAACAAAGACTTCTAACCATAAAGCCAAAAATTCATTATTTGAGGTATATGCTACCCCTGAACTTGTGCCATGCCATCATGAAACAATAACTGAACCATAGCGACTTTTGTGCTGCTGCTTTTCTTTAGAACATCATATACGCGACTGTGCAGCGTCTAACTCACATATATATGCAATTTCTCTTTATAATATCTGCGTATGTAAATTGGAATACTGAAGGTCTACACTTTCAGTTTCCCCTGTGTTTGTTATGTCTGCTAACTGAGTTATGCCACATCTTTCTGACTGTACTTCCTTCTTCATCCATATCTTCGACTGTGATGATGTTTTCTCATTTTGGTATGGTTCCCAAAATCTTCTCCTACATTCCTTTGCTATATTTTCAAGCTTGTTACATGAATAACATCTCATATGTTTCATATTCCTTCTATAGCAGTCAATGGCTTTGTGACCAAACATATTGCAAATAAAACAATATCCCTTAAAGTACCTAGAACGTGATGATATTTCTATGTGATGGTCTTGAATCATTCTACTTCTGCATCTGGCTGCAACATGTCCAAAATTATGACATACATAACACTCAACATTATTCATCGGAGGAAATAATCGTCTATCGCTTCCACAGTTAGGAGCAAAAGATTTTCTTTGAAGAATTTCTTTCCTTGGTTGTTGATGGGGTTGACCTCTCATCTTCTTATTGAGCATTTCATATTTTGCCTTACCTTGTGAGCTAGATTCACCTTCAATTGATTCATAAAAACCAAGACCAGCTTTGATAGAAGGAGACCTTTGACTACTAAGAATATCATCCAAAATCTTATTACTGTCTTGAAATCGTAATAGTTTATCCTTTTCTTCTAATTTACCTTTCAATATATTTACCTCAATCTGATGTTGTTCATCCTTTTCCAGATATTGCTTCTTCAATACTTCTTCAGACTTTCTTCCTTCTTCCACTTGTTGCCTTAGTTTGAGAATTTCTTTTTCTTGTTCTTCATTCTGCTCCTGCAGCATTTGACGTACTCTGAAGGCACATTCTAGCTAAGATTTTAAGCTGATAACTTCTTCTTTGAGAGCACTCTCCCTTTTGCTAAATAGATCCTGTTGATCTATGATTTTATCTGATGCTTCATTTGCTTGTTCATGTTCAATCTGAGGTGATTCAGAATCTTAATACTTGCTTCCACCTAATGGCAAGTTGTCCTTGTTCTTTTGAGTTGTCTTCTTCTTCTGACGCGCTTTCTTTCCCATTGTTCTACGGATCTCCTTCAAGCGATCAAGCTTCTACCAAAGGACCTACTCTAATACTAATTGTTGGAAATAATACTGAGAGGGGTGGTGGGGGTGAATCAGTATTAGCAAATCACTAACTTTTTCATTTCCATACTTAGATTCATATATGCTACTTCTGTTAAGGGAACCCGCATGTACACGCAACTATGTTTAATGCAATTAGCATATATCCAGTAAACTTATGATTCAGTTAATCCATTATATGTTGATCTTTAATCAGTGCATCAGAACTTCATTAACCATATGAACAGTAAACAGGTGCAGTAAAACAGAACAAATCATCACATATAAGAAGCACACATGAACACCATGATATAAGGTAGAAACCCAATGCAGGACAAAAACCACCTGCTCTTGTTTTCTTTAGTATAATAAAAACCTGTTTACAATCTTGTACTAGTGCAGACTCATACAAGTACGCAGGCACCCACCTGGTGAAGGCTACAACCTTCTCTCATTCTCCAACTACTACTGGAAGGGAGCTGCAACCCCCTAGCTCTTGTACTAGCTAATATGTTTACTAGTACATAGGTGCTGACCTACTGAAGTCTACAACCTTCTTGATCTCAACATCATAATATGAAGGCCATGTTTCATCCAATTTTCATACTGGACCCATCAACAACATTGAAGCACAAATTAATCACTACTACAATACAATCATCAACTACACCTGCATCATCAATCTCTGAATCAGCCAATACTGAATCACTGAAACCCTGTCATCAATCCACAGTCACCAGAACACAGAAATCTGTAACAACAACCAAACCCAACTACAACTTCACATAACATACTTCATATTGTATACATGACTCTGAGGAGCCTAACCTACGTGTATACACGCTTTTACCAAAGCTAAGCTGCGTACACATCTGCAAATATTAACTCAAAACTTTGCAGCTATACCAAACGTCAGTCATACCCAGATCATAACATTTATACAATAAAACATGCGTCAATAATTCAGATCTAGTCTATCCATGATCAAACCACATAATGACAAGCCTTATGATCCTTATCCATCATCCATCTTCAACCGTATAGGTGCATCCTTGGTTCAGATCAAGCAAAGCATCATAAACCCATAACCAGCATACTAGATCTCACACTTCATCAGATATTCAATCCTTGCACATTTTCTTGGCCTAATGATCTTCTCCTTATATAGGTTTAGCCCTCTCTCAATACCATGGTCCAAAACCACGTAGAACCAATAACTTGGACCCAATACCTGGGGTCAATACTTCGGACCAAATACCATGGACTAGATAACTTAGATTCCCAACATGTATGTGCCTTTCCTTCTGAAAACATGCATTTGTATGTATACACGACTTGGTATATGGTAAACCCGCGTGTATACGCATTATAGTCACAACGAACCTGCATATACCTCTCTAATCATTCTAGTTGTACTATGATCTGTCATTTGAGTGAGTTGCCATTAAGGACAACACATGTATCATACCTATATCAAAATGCCAACAATCTCCCCCTTTGGACTTGATGGGGACAACCACACCAAGTCACTCCCCCCTTTGACATCAAGGGCAAAGGGCGGACCAAGATATTCTCTCCCTTGGTATACATTCTGTTGTCCATACTACCACTGAGTACATGTTGAATTCTCTGATTGAGCTCCCCCTTTGTATATGCTAAGATGTATCAATCTGTCCATGCTCCCTAAGAACATGCCGAGTCTAAACAAGACCATGATAGTCATTAGCGACTATCATACACCATATGATCTACACTATAAGCATCTCTCATCAACATCAGCAACCAGTGACCTGCAATACCATTCTCTTGACCAACCAATAATAAGTAGCAAGATGTATCATTTAGCCACATAAGCATTATCACCAAAGACTTCTAACCATAAAGCCAATAATGCATTATTTGAGGTATATGCTCCCCCTGAATCTGTGCCATGCCATCATGAAACAATGACTGAACCATATCAGACTTCTGCACTACTGCTTTTCTTCATAACATCATATACGCGACTATGCATCGTCTAAATCACGTATATACACAATTTCTCTTTATAATATCTGCGTATGTAAATTGGAATACTGAAGGTCTACACTTTCAGTTTCCCCTGTGTCTGTTATGTTTGCTAACTGAGTTATGACACATCTTTTTTACTGTACTTCCTTATTCTTCCATATCTTCGAATGTGATGATGTTTTCTCCTTTTGGTATGGTGCCCAAAATCTTTTGTTGCATTCCTTTGCTATATGTCCAAGATTGTTACATGCATAACATCTCATATGTTTCATGTTCCTTCTATAGCAGTCAATGGCTTTGTGACCAAACATATTACAAATAAAACAATATCCCTTAAAGTACCTGGAACGTGATGATCTTTTTGTGTGATGGTCTTGAACCATTATACTTCTGCATCTGGCTGCAACATGTCCAAAATTATGACATACATAACACTCAACATTATTGATCGGAGGAAATAATCATCTATCACTTCCACAGTTAGGAGAAAAATATTTTCTTTGAAGAATTTCTTTCCTTCGCTGTTGATGGGGTTGACCTCTCATCTCCTTATTGAGCATTTCAGATTTTGCCTTACCTTGTGAGCTAGATTCACCTTCAATTGATTCATAAAAACCAAGACCAGTTTTGATAGCAAGAGACCTTTGACTACTAAGAATATCATCCAAAATCTTAGTACTGCCTTGAAACCGTAATAGTTGTTGGAAATAATACTGAGAGGGGGGGGTGAATCAGTATTATCACATCAATAAAACTTTTCATTTCCATATTCAAATTCATATATGCTACTTCCACAACTTCTTATGATTTAGTTAGTTGATCCTTAATGAGTGCATTAGAACATTATCAACCATATTAACAGTAAACAGGTGCAGTAAAATAGAACAGATCATCACACGTAAGCCACACACATGAACACCATGATATAAGGTGGAAACCCAATGTGGGAGAAAACCACCTGTTGCAAGTCATCTCAATCTTCTTCTTAATAAGAAAATCCTTTTACAATATTTCTGTACTGGTGCAGTCTTATACCAGTACGCAGGCTTCTACCTGCAGAGAGCTACAACCCTCTCTTGTTCTCCAGTCTTTCCTGGAAGGGAGCTACAACCCCCATAGTTCTTGTACTAGCCGATCCGTTTACTAGTACGCAGGCTGCTACCTGCTACAATGCTCCAAAGTTTTCAACTGCTACTGGAAGGGAGCTGCCACCCCCTTAGCTCTTGTACTAGCTAAGATACTAGTACGTAGGCGTCGGCCTACAATCTTCTCTCCTCCAGGTACCACGTTTCATACATTTTCATATTGGATACTCCTGAAGCACAACACATAATCTGAAAGGCCACGTTTCATCCAATTTTCATACTGGACCCATTAATATCATTGAAGCACATAATCAATCAATCTTCTGAATCACCCAAACACTAGATCAATACATATACAAGGATAATATATGTGTTAGCACCCAGATCTAGTCCATCAGATCACATAAATATGAGCCATTATGATCCTGATCCAATATTAGTTCTCATCCATCAATACTGAAGCTAAACACAATCAACCAAATAGGATATGCAGAATACTGACACCTTTAAACTGTCATCAGAACCCATCAATAACCAGAACCACCTGTGACTTCAAATATCATGGCTCAAATTGTATACACTACTACAATGAACCAAACCTGCATACATACACGCTTACACCAAAGCCAACCCACGTACAAATCTATAAATATTCAAACATGACTTGCAGCGGTTTCAAACTCAAGTTATACCCAGTTCAGATCATTACAAGCGTCAGTATACAGATCTAGAATAAGCATAATCAAATATATAGAGATAGTTCATTTCAAACCATTTGATCCCGATCTATCCTTAGATCTTGCTTTCCATCAACTGGTGAGATCCCTCTTTAGCCCAGATCTAGATCTGCACCATAACCCAATCACAGTATTCCAGATCTAGCACTTTATGAGATATTCAATAATTCAGATGATACTTTGCCAAATGATCTCCTTCCTCTTTTATAGCCTTAGTCCTTTCTCAATACCACGGTCCAAAACCATAGGATCAAAAAAACTATTGGACTAATACCATGAACCAACCATGAAAGCGCGTGAGATCAACACTTTTTGATGCAATACCACGGACCAAAACCATAGGATCAAAAACTGTCGGACTAATACCATGAACCAACCATGAAAGTGCGTGAGATCAACACTTTTGGATGCAATACCACGAACCAAAACCATAGGATCAAAAACTATCGGACTAATGCCATGAACCAACCATGAAAGTGTGTGAACTTTTCTCTTGCATGAAGGGAACGTTTCTCTGCATGAAAGTGCGTAAACTTTTCTCTACATGAAATAAACGTTTCTCTGCATAAAAGTGCGTGAACATTTCTCTACATGAAATAAACTCTTCTCTGCATAAAAGTGCGTGAACTTTTCTCTACATGAAATAAACTTTTCTCTGCATAAAAGTGCGTGAACTTTTCTCTACATGGAATAAACTTTTCTCTGCATAAAAGTGCGTGAACTTTTCTCTACATGGAATAAACTTTTCTCTGCATAAAAGTGCGTGAACTTTTCTCTACATGGAATAAACGTTTCTCTGCATAAAAGTGCGTGAACTTTTCTCTACATGAAGGAAACTTTGTTGCACTATAATTTATCAAATAAATTTGCCAACACTTGTCTCATAATGCCAACAATCTCCCCCTTTGGACTTGTCATACTGAGAATTGTCATCTGATTCCTTGTCACATCTGATATCTCTTCCATAGATTCATATAGATATATATAAGTGAGTTGATCTTCTACGAGTTGGTTTCCATCAAGTACAATACATGCATCATAATGCCAACAATCTCCCCCTTTGGACTTGATGGCAACAATACCAAATCACTCTCCCCCTTTGACATCAAGGGCAAAGGGTGGACCAAGATATTCTCTTCCTTTGTTGTCCATACTCCCCGTGAGTGCCTGTTGAAATTTCTGAATGAGCTCCCCCTTTGTATATGCCAAGGTGTACCAATCTGTCCATGCTCCCCTTGAGTACATGCTGAAGTCTCTGCTCTGCTGAAGTGTGCTGTTCATGCTCCCCCTGACTATAAGCAAGGTCTGCAAAAAGATGTTTTACAAGAAGAACATGACTCTATCATAAATGACCTTCCTATCACCAAGGACCAACCAAGTGGGGATATACTAGAATTGACTCATCCAACCAAGTGGGGATACATCAAAAGTTTACACATGATAGAAAAAGAACATTACATCTTCATCCCAGGCATAGTGGGGAAACCAAGATAGGTCGTTACATGACCTTGACACCAAAAAAGGAGATACATGACATAGAGATAAAATATCTAGAGCAAGACTTATGAAAGTCACCAATAATTGATAGCAGTAGCATCTGTCAAACACTTTTCAGATCAGCAACCATGCTCTCCTTCTGTTCTCCTTCTGCACCTGTTCTAACCAAAACATCTTGTGTACACGAACCAAGAGCTTCTAAGGTAATGCCAACAATGCATTATTAGAAGTTAATCTGCTCCCCCTGAACCTGTGCCAGATGGTCTCTGTCAGACCCATATCAGACTCTTCTCATCCAGAGTCTGGCCCACTGATTTATTCATACCAACATATACGCGACTGTATCCACAGAAACATGCGTATATACGCGGATACTCCGTATGTAACTCGCGTACAGCCAATTCCAGATCAGCAACCTGTAAATGTCCTATGACAGGGTATGTCTGTAGATAGATAACAACTCATCATCATAAATCACTCACATTATATCATATGTGTAAAACACCATAGCCATCAAGATCATCCATGTATCATCACTTGGGAATATCTGCATCAATCAACATATGTAAGTATCAACCTATCATCATATAGGTAGAACTCATCATCATCATGTCTCCAACAATGCAACTTTGAGTAATCATGAATGTATCCAACACTATGTATCTTGAGCTCAAGATCGTTTGTCAAGGCTTCTTTATATCATCAACATCAACAATCCTCATCCACATGAGCACCAAGAACTATAGGAATCCTATATCATAACTATATTATATGATCTTTATGCATATGACGACAACAGCATATGAGTGACTCATCATCAAGTAATGAAGATGTGTATTCAAGCTTTGTACTTCTCCTTATCCTTATGAAGATCACCATGTAAGCATCATATATGCACCATCTAAGAATCAATCCACAAATATGATCTGAACATCAACTATGTAACCCCAAGAATCATATGAGATTTTATCATGGACAACTCATAATCATAGCAAGATATATCATTTAGCCATATAAGCATCATCACCAAGGACTATTAACCATAATGCCAACAATGCATTATTAAAGGCATATGCTCCCCCTCAACCTGTGCCATCTGTTCACTGTTAGATCTGATCATGCATATATCAACAATAAGCATCAAAACATCATCATCATTAAGTTAGGATCAAAATACTTCTAAACATCTTACAAGTATCAAGACATTTCCACACATCCTCAGCAGACTGTAACTATTAACCAATAGAGAAAATAATGGACTGAATCATATCAGACACTTTTTCTGAGCCTGTCCCCACTGCTTTTCATCAGACTGACATATACGCGACTTTGCAGTGTCTAACTCGCGTATATACGCGACTTCCCTTTATGAAACTTGCGTATGAGATTTAGGACACTGAAGTTGTACACTTTCAGCTCCCCCTGAGTCTGTTATGTCTGTGTTGTGCTGCATCTGAGTACATTGTGTGGTGCCACATCTTTCTGACTGAACTTCCTTCTTCTTCCATATCTTCAAGCGTGATGATGATGTTTTCTCCTTTTGGTATGGTGCCCATACTTTGTTCCTGCATTCCTTAGCTATATGTCCAAGCTTGTTACATGTGTAACATCTTACATGTCTCATATTTCTTCTATAGCAATCAACAGCTCTGTGACCAAACATATTGCAAGCAAAGAAATATCCATTAAAGTACCTTGAATGTGATGATCTTTCTGCATGATGGTCTTGAAACCTTCTTCTTCTACATCTGGCTGCAACATGTCCAAGATTATGACATACATAACATTCAACATTATTCATAGGAGGAGTAAAAGATTTTCTTTGAAGAATTTCTTTCCTTGGTTGATGATGAGATTGACCTTTCATCTCCTTATTGAGCATTTCAGATTTTGCAGTCGAGTCCCTTGTCTTACTTTGTGAACTAGATTCACCTTCAATAGATTCATGAAAACCAAGACCAGTTTTGATAGCAGGAGACCTTTGACTATTAAGAATATCATCCAAGACTTTAGTACTATCTTGAAATCGTAATAGTTTATCCTTTTCTTCTAATTTATCTTTTAGAATATTTACCTCAACTTGATGTTGCTCTTCCTTTTCAAGATACTGCTTCTTCACGTTTTCTTCAACATTTCTTTCTTCTTCCAACTGACGTCTTAGTTCAAGAACTTCATTTTCATGAGCTTGGAGTAGTTCTTTATTCTGCTTCTTTGATTCTTCAAGATCTTCTTTTAGCGAGCGGATCGTGGCTTCAAGACTTTCATAGTAACTGGATCTATCTCTGAGTTTCTTGATGGTTGTGCTTCTTTCATTGACTTCATCTCTTAGTGATGTTACTTCATCCTGCAACTTTTGATATTTTTCCTTGAATAACTTCCTTACCTTGTTTCCTTCCTCTAGTTGAGCTTTTAGTTTGGTAGCTTCTTCCTTGAAGTTAGATTCCCTTTTGTTCAATAGATCTTGTTGATATCTGATTTTGTCTGAAAGCCTTTTGAATTCTGCCTCTATTTGATATCTTTCTTGTTCACCCATAAGATCAAATTCAGTTGTTTCGCTATCACTTTCATCTTTTCCAAATGGATAGATAGCTGGAACATCAGAGGATAGAAAATTCATACCTGATAGTTCATCTTCATTCTGAAATGATTCTGAATCTGATTCTGAATCTGAAGAGCTTCTTACACCTAATCCCCAATCGATTCTCCCACTGTCATAGTTCTTCTGAGATGTCTTCTTCTGCTTATGTGCTTTCTTCTTAAGCTTCTTTCCCATTGTTCCACGGATCTCCTTTAAGCGATCAAGCCTCTACCAAAGGACCTGCTATGATACCAATTGTTGGAAATAATACAGAGAGGGGGGGGTGAATCAGTATTATCACATCAATAAAACTTTTTCATTTCCATATTCAGATTCATATATGCTACTTCCACAACTTCTTATGATTCAGTTAGTTGATCCTTAATGAGTGCATTAGAACATTATCAACCATATTAACAGTAAACAGGTGCAGTAAAATAAAACAGATCATCACACATAAGCCACACACATGAACACCATGATATAAGGTGGAAACCCAATGTGGGAGAAAACCACCTGCTGCAAGTCATCTCAATCTTCTTCTTAATAAGAAAATCCTTTTACAATATTTCTGTACTGGTGCAGTCTTATACCAGTACACAGGCTTCTACCTGCAGAGAGCTACAACCCTCTCTCGTTCTCCAGTATTTCCTGGAAGGGAGCTACAATCCCCATAGTTCTTGTACTAGCCGATCCATTTACTAGTACGCAGGCTGCTACCTGCTACAATGCTCCAAAGTTTTCAACTGCTACTGGAAGGGAGCTGCCACCCCCTTAGCTCTTGTACTAGCTAAGATACTAGTACGTAGGCGCCGGCCTACAATCTTCTCTCCTCCAGGTACCACGTTTCATACATTTTCATACTGGATACTCCTGAAGCACAACACATAATCTGAAAGGCCACGTTTCATCCAATTTTCATACTGGACCCATTAATATCATTGAAGCACATAATCAATCAATCTTCTGAATCACCCAAACACTAGATCAATACATATACAAGGATAATATATGTGTTAGCACCCAGATCTAGTCCATCATATCACATAAATATGAGCCATTATGATCCTGATCCAATATTAGTTCTCATCCATCAATACTGAAGCTAAACACAATCAACCAAACAGGATATGCAGAATACTGACACCTTTAAACTGTCATCAGAACCCATCAACAACTAGAACCACCTGTGACTTCAAATATCATGGCTCAAATTGTATACGCTACTACAATGAACCAAACCTGCATACATACGCGCTTACACCAAAGCCAACCCACATACAGATCTATAAATATTCAAACATGACTTGCAGCGATTTCAAACTCAAGTTATACCCAGTTCAGATCATTACAAGCGTCAGTATACAGATCTAGAATAAGCATAATCAAATATATAGAGATAGTTCATTTCAAACCATTTGTTCCCGATCTATCCTTAGATCTTGTTTTCCATCAACTGGTGAGATCCCTCTTTAGCTCAGATCTAGATCTGCACCATAACCCAATCACAGTCTTCCAAATCTAGCACTTTATGAGATATTCAATAATTCAGATGATACTTTGCCAAATGATCACCTTCCTCTTTTATAGCCTTAGTCCTTTCTCAATACCACGGTCCAAAACCATAGGATCAAAAAAAATGTTGGACTAATACCATGAACCAACCATGAAAGTGCGTGAGATCAACACATTTGGATGCAATACCACGGACCAAAACCATAGGATCAAAAACTGTCGGACTAATACCATGAACCAACCATGAAAGTGCGTGAGATCAACACTTTTGGATGCAATACCACGGACCAAAACCATAGGATCAAAAACTGTCGGACTAATACCATGAACCAACCATGAAAGTGTGTGAACTTTTCTCTTGCATGAAGGGAACTTTTCTCTGCATGAAAGTGCGTAAACTTTTCTCTACATGAAATAAACTTTTCTCTGCATAAAAGTGCGTGAACATTTCTCTACATGAAATAAACTCTTCTCTGCATAAAAGTGCGTGAAATTTTCTCTACATGAAATAAACTCTTCTCTTTATAAAAGTGCGTGAACTTTTCTCTACATGGAATAAACTTTTCTCTGCATAAAAGTGTGTGAACTTTTCTCTACATGGAATAAACTTTTCTCTGCATAAAAGTGCGTGAACGTTTCTCTACATGGAATAAACTTTTCTCTGCATAAAAGTGCGTGAACTTTTCTCTACATGAAGGAAACTTTGTTGCACTATAATTTATCAAATAAATTTGCCAACACTTGTCTCATAATGCCAACAATCTCCCCCTTTGGACTTGTCATACTGAGAATTGTCATCTAATTCCTTGTCACATCTAATATCTCTTCCATAGATTCATCTAGATATATATAAGTGAGTTGATCTTCTACGAGTTGTTTGCCATCAAGTACAACACATGCATCATAATGCCAACAATAGTTTATCCTTTTCTTCTAATTTACCTTTCAATATATTTACCTCAACCTAATGTTGTTCATACTTTTCCAGATATTGCTTCTTCAAGACTTCTTCAGACTTTCTTCCTTCTTCCACTTGTTGCCTTAGTTTGAGAATTTCTTTTTCTTGTTCTTCATTTTGCTCCTGCAGCATTTGATGTGCTCTAAAGGCACATTCCAGTTGAGATTTTAAGCTAATAACTTCTTCTTTGAGAGCACTCTCCCTTTTACTAAATAGATCTTTTTGATCTATGATTTTATCTGATGCTTCATTTGCTTGTTCATCTTCAATCCAAGGTGATTCAAAATCTGAATACTTGCTTCCACCTAATGGCAAGTTGTCCCTGTTCTTTTGAGTTGTCTTCTTCTTTTGACACACTTTCTTTCCCATTGTTCTACGGATCTCCTTCAAGCGATCAAGCTTCTACCAAAGGACCTGCTCTGATACCAATTGTTGGAAATAATACTAGGGGGGGGGGGTGAATCAGTATTACCAAATCACTAACTTTTCCATTTCCATACTTAGATTCATATACGCTACTTCTGTTAAGGGAACCCGCATGTACACACAACTATATTTAATTCAATTAGCATATATCCAGTAAACTTATGATTCAGTTAATCCATTATATGTTGATCTTTAATCAGTGCATCAGAACTTCTTTAACCATATGAATAGTAAATAGGTGCAGTAAAACAAAATAGATCATCACATATAAGAAGCACACATGAACACCATGATATAAGGTGGAAACCCAATGCGGGACAAAAACCACCTGCTGCTATTTTTTTAATATAAGAAAAACTTGTTTACAATCTTGTACTCACGCAGACTCATACCAGTACACAGGCACCCACCTACTAAAGGCTACAACCTTCTCTCATTCTCCAGCTACTACTAGAAGGGAGCTACAACCCCTTAACTCTTGTACTAGCTGATCCATTTACTAGTACGTAGTCGCCGGCCTACTGAAGGCTACAACCTTCTTGATCTCAGCATCGTAATATGAAGGCCACGTTTCATCCAATTTTCATACTGGACCCATCAACAACATTGAAGCACAAATTAATCACTACTACAGTACAATCATCAACTACACCTGCATCATCAATCTCTGAATCACCCAATACTGAATCACTGAAACCCTGTCATCAATACACAGTCACCAGAACACAGAGCAGAACACAGAACTCTGCAACAACAACCAAACCCAACTGCAACTTCAAATAACATACTTAATACTATATACACGACTCTAATGAGCCTAACTTGAGTGTATACGCACTTTTACCAAAGCTAACTCGTGTACACATCTACAAATATTAACTCAGAACTTTGTAGCTATACCAAACATCAATCATACATGGATCATAACATTTATACAATAAAACATGCGTCAATAATTCAGATCTAGTCTATCCATGATCAAACCACATAATGACAAGCCTTATGATCTCGATCCATCATCCATCTTCAACAGTATAGGTGCATCCTTGGTTCAGATCAAGTAAAGCATCACAAACCCATAACCAGCATACTAGATCTCACACTTCATCAGAATTTCAATCCTTGCACATTTTCTTGGCCTAATGATATTCTCCTTATATAGGTTTAGGCCTCTCTCAATACCATGGTCCAAAAACACATATAACCAATACCTGGGGTCAACACTTCGGACCAAATACCATGGACCAATACCCAAATACCATGGACCAAATACCACGGACCAAAAATTAGATCCCCAACATGTACGTGCCTTTCCTTCTAAAAACATGTGTGTGTATGTATACGCGACTTGGTATATGGTAAACTTGCATGTATACAGATTATAGTCACAACGAACCTGCATATACCTCTCTGATCATTCTAGTTGTACTATGATCTATCATCTAAGTCAATTGCCATCAAGGACAACACCTGTATCATACCTGTATCAAAATGCCAACACCATGAGAAATCAAAATTCTGTCTTTTTGGGGCTGCATAAGGGTTCCTTCCTCAAACTATGATCCCTGAAGGGAGGAGTGAGGCCAAATACACTTACTAATAGCTTTTGATATTCCTTTATTTTCCTAAGCTACTGCTGAAGCAATGCACAAATGGAAGCAAACTAATCAAATCCACAATTACTTGCAACGAAATAATCCAAAATACAATTCAACCTTTAATCTATGACATCAAACAAGCATACAAATACAAGAAGAGGAGCCTTTGTTGTTAGGGTTGGGCCCTAACCCAAGAGCTTCAGTCCTCTGAGTCAACTCACTGTTGGATCAAGGAAATGCTCATTCTTATTATCAAATTAGAAAATTACATAACAATGTCTTCCACAAGTCTTGAACTCGAGAAATCTTAATGCTTTTACATCAAAAATTTGAATCCTAATGAGGCTCTAGGCGTCCTTATTTATACCACTGAAGTCTCCAACGACTTCCTTAAATCTAGGGAGGCTCGTCTCCCAAACTCAAGATGAACTGCCTCCTTAACTTTCACTGGCTCGAATGCCTTTTTATCTTCATGACTCGACTTCTTGTAACTTCGAGCTAGTGTGATTTAATGGAGGAATATTCGAATGAATGAGGATTAAATGAGGAAGATTCATCTCCTACAATCTCTCCTCCTTCTCTCATTCGAGTTTTTGCCCTTAATTAGCCAAAATTTCCATGATTTTCTATTAAAAATCTGCAATTAATGCACATTAGTCCACTAGGCATAATATCCCACTTTTACTCATCTCATTAAGCAAAATATAATAAAAGCATGTAAGAAATTATGAGAAGATTTGATTTAAATAAGCTAGGAGGTGTATTAAGGCTGATATAGTTACCCAATGATGAGGCTCATCAATATGCAAGGCTAACAATGTTTGATTTTCTTCAACCTTCTCTTCATACTCATGAAGAAAAAAAATTACATCACCTAAGCCTTCATAAGAAGGAAGGTTACATACCTCAGATGTCATACATCGAGTTGATTTGGAAATTCTTGCATAGTGCCTTGTAGATACTTCATGTAGCCTTTTCTACCAATTCTCTAATTCTTCTTTTGATTCTAATGCACAAGAACTATCATGACCCCAAGTTAACTTTCTCTATATAGTAGGTTTAACAAAATAGTGTTCCTTTGTTGTCAATTGATAGATATGATCTATATCCACTGCACAATATTCTTCTCTAATTGGCTATGTATATCTTGCTCCTTCTAATGGATCCAAGGGAACAATTACTCTTATAGTATTCCCTTCAAATATCATTTGTATATTCTTCAAGTTCATTATAGGCATATTATCAAACGCCCAATCAAGTCCAAGCAATGTAGGATAGGGGTTATTGTCATCCACAATTTCTATTACTTCAAAATTAGCAGTAATGCACACTCTTTCAATATCCGCTGTTACACCAGATAGCCTCCCTAAGGGGAATAAATTTTATTGATTTTCCATCCTTAACTGAATGGGTGACCACTGTATCTTCGACTTACCCATTAACTCCCATGTCTACTTTGTCAAAACATTAGCATTAGATCCCAGATTAGAATAACTTGATCCATTTCATATTCTCCTATCTGTGCACTAAGCCTCATTTCTCTTCCAATTCTCTTCTCTCGATGTAAATTATTCATTGCACACAGCTCACTTTGTGGTGTTTCTTTGGATGCACATGAATCTATCTACTCCTGAAGCCCTTCTACCATCTTTTGGTCTCTTAAAAATTTCATACAAGTTTGCAGAAAAGACCTTAAAATGCCTACTTCGTTTGTTGATTCTTGATCTGGTGTTAGAGCTCGATCCAATGTCGAAGCTAATGATATGTCGTAGTTACTTTTCTGATTTGGCTTCACATTAGAGGTCAAAGCTCCAACATCCATAAAACTTCTATTCTCTTCCATAAATACTTCTTTTTCCTTTTGAATATCAAAGACAGGAACTTTCTCAGTAGTCTTTCTGACCCACACATTTTCAGATTCCTTCTTTTCCTCTGCTTTATCATCATGAGTCGCAACTCCACTTCTAGTAACAATACTAATTTAGGGTTCATCGGTTCTTGGAATATTCTGTGTCGGCTGCTGATTCCTTTTTTCTTGCATATCTGTCATAAGAACAGGACATTCTTCAATTACATGGACAAAGGATTTTCAATACTTACATGTCGTAGTGGGATTTTGGAAATCTCTTGCAAAATGACCTAGATGGCCGCAATTATAGAAAATAATATGTCCACTTCCTCGACTAGCTCTGCCACCTCAACCTCTTCCTTGATAACCATCTCAACCACTGCAATGTCCATTGTCCTCATGTCCATGTTCTTCTACTTGCATTCTATAAGTGTCAGCACCGCACTCCATCATTAACTCATAAGCCTGACAATGATTCTCATCGTGTCCTACTGATTTATAAAATTTTCAGTATAAGTTTCTGGGAGTCTGCACATATTTCTGTAACTAATAGCAATCTTTTGAACGATGTTCGCCTCTAGTTTTACATATCTCACACCATAGGTTGGATCCAACATTCAAAGGATTCGGTGCTCCACTAGCCATGTAATTTCTAAAGGGAGGGCATTGTTCCTTAGAATGGCCTTCTTATTTTCACTTTGTACGCCATACCTCTCCCTTGAATTTTTTGCTTTTCTTCATAACCTATAACTACAAAGTTAGGTGTGCCAGCTGACTCTAAATTTTTTGCATACTAGCATTGGTATCTACTATAGGAGAATCTTCCAAATTCGTCGCAAGTTCTAGAGCTTTGGCTTGAGTTCCTATCTTCTTTTGCGTCAAAGGAAATCTGATATGTGGTAGCAGTGCAGCTATGAACCATTCCTGATTTTGTTGTGGAGATATGTCGAAGCTTATCTGATCCAATAATACCTAGAATCTCTGATAAAATTCCCAAACAGACTCATTAACCTTTTGTTTGATTTCTCTTAACTCGGTGATGCACTACGACTCAGACTTCGGCTTCTTAAATTCATTTATCGGCATTGTTTCAATATATGCAAATGTTTTGATCTAATTACTCGAATAATTTATATACCATGTTAATTCCCTATCTTGTAATGTCGTAACGAGTTGCACTTTCTTTATATTTTAATCATTGACGTGCTTCATTGTCCATACTGCTTCACATAAAAACCAAAATTGTTTTGGATCCTCTGATCCAGTTCCTTTGAAAACATGTAGCTTAATATCATTAGCCATATTTCTTCTTGGAGGGGAAGGGGGAGGAGGAAGGGGATTTGTAAGGGGAGTAGGGGGATAGGGAAAACTAGAAATACCTTGGATATTACTAGATTCTGGCTTTGGGAAACTTTCAGTCTAGAAGGGTGAATACCGTGGAGTTACTTGGGGGTTCTCATGAAGGCCTTCTTCACTTTGAGATTCACTCAAAAGAGAACTACAATCAGTTTCTATGAAATTCTTTGGGTCTTGTCCACAATGTCTCTTTCATATATCTATTCTATATCTCTTTCCACTTTGCATTACTACAATGTCTAGTTCAGATTGACTCCCTCTTATTCCAAACATAAGTAAACTAGTAATCTAATTCAATCCATAGAACTCCATTTTCACAAAAAAGCATCTTAATCAAGAGTTTCAAAGATTTCAAATACTTACCTCGCGTTCCTTTGAAGAATCGTCATTTTTCTTCAGTGTAGGGCACAGTCAAGTCTATAGTGAACTCAATAACGAATCCTCCCAATATGCTATCAATCCAGAAATCAACAACCCTAGAAATCCTATTGTTAGTGCTCTTGATTCGTTGTATCAGTTTAGGAATCCACACCTTAGCTTTGTCACCTTTTATATGTCAGACGAGTGTTTATGTTTTCTTGATCTCAAAATTCTTGCTCTTTCTATTCTACCCAAAATCGAATTTATTTCTTCGAAGGGTGCCACACCCACATATCACTCAAACAAATCTCGCTCCCGACAACAGAACCATTTGTTCGCTTAATTTGGGCTGACCCAGGTTTGATCTATAATGCGCACTAACAAAACCCTCAATCACTGGCCCTTTCGGCAACGACATGCAATCTGATCATAGTCTTACTCGAAGTGACTATGGAAGGATGCAGAACCAGGTTTATGCAGCCTTAAGGGATGCAGAGATGTGGTATTTTTGTGTTTTCTTATACTTAACATTCATACATAACCTCGCCCCCTTACATTCATCAACTAAACATTTAATATAAATCCATAAATCGTTACTACACTGAACTAAAGTGAAAATTTAATAAAATGCTATGCTACAATAGATAATAAACAAATAAACACATGAAAACACCAATTTTACCTTGGTTCACCCCAATCTAGGGCTACATCCACAAGAATCGTTGCTTATAATAATGAATTTGTACAACAAATAGTTCTTGGCATGCGCACTCAGCTGCAGGATGTCCGTGCGCTCAGCTACGGACTCATGCCTCTGCGCACTCAGTTGTAGAGCCTCACCTTTTCGCTCCAAACCATAGATCACAAAGATACAACCATAACACAGATGTGATTCTGAGTTGATTCTCTCTTATTTATTATTGATCCCTATATATATGATTACATCGAGGGATATATCTTCAAAATACCATGGACTCCCCAAATACAAGCTATTATGGTCCTAAAACCATTCATATTTTACAATATTACAAAAGGAATGGGATTTGCCCTATCCTGAAGCCTTTACACCGCACGGTATATCCAAAATTTATCCACTACGTGGTCCACTTCGCACTCCGTTGTGAATTCCATTGCATGCTCTGCTCCACAAAATGCGGAGATCTTGCCAAAACCTAGGCCAAGTTGGGTTGTGCCCAGCACACATAAATTTTTTGGGGTTTCCCTATTCTCCATGTCCTTGACCACATTTAATTTTTTGGCCACTTTTATTCTTGTAACTAAGAAAAAATAAGAAGTAAAAAGTAAAAATTTTGCAAAAAATTATAGGGTTGTGGAAAAAAAACTTTCATGTATGTGTGTGTGTGAGAGAGATAAAGGTTTTGAATTATTGTTAAAAAAAAGTGTTTCTGAAAGTAAAAAGGGAAATTTTCCAAATATATTTAAAACTACATGTAAGAAATGGAAGAGTAGATAAGATAATCTTGATTCCTCATCAATTTCTATTCCATGGTTTTGGCAACTTGTGCTAATTACAAGGTAAAGAAAAACAAAAGAAATATAAATATCTCTTTATGTGAATGATAAATTTTATCTTTCTACGTGGAGGAAATTTATCAAGAAGGAAATATTAAAATCTTCAAATATGGAAATTAAAGTTCAAGAAAAGGGAACAAATACATATCCTATTAACCCTATAGCTCAATCAAATCCAGTTCCAAATGAAGTAACATACTCGCATGTTCTAGTTCATATGGTAGAAATTCCAAGAGAAGATCTAGTAATCAAACCAGGGACATCAATATGCAACAAAGATCATTTTCTAAATATAAGTAAAGAAAATGATACAAGTACATTAAAGGAAAATTATGATACAATCACTCGTTATCAATACCCAAATCATAAAAGCATACAAAAACAATTGAATTATGTTCCAAAGAATATTGATGTCAACACAATTAAGTCTTATGATAATAATTCATCTTTGAAAGCCTATAATTCAAATTTTCACAAAAGATTGATTTAGGATGGTTAGATCATGTTACAATTCAACAATTATGGTTAGTGCACAACATTTTGTATCGTCTAGTATCATCAACCATGACAACATGAAGATCATGCAAATACATTACAAGTGAATAAAAGCATTTTCATCAATATGATTTGAGGATAAAGCATTTCTAAAGGGGAAGGAAATGTTAAACATAAATATGTATAAAATGATTATCAATAATAATGATAATAGTAACTAATACAATATAATTAATAATTATAATAGGACATGTCCTTTTCCCAAAGGAAATGACTCTTTATGAATGAGAACTCTAGCTTAGGTATACATAAAGACACCAATTGTACCCTCACCATCATATTTTTTACTACTGATTAATTATATTGTCTACATGGATTTCCTTACATTATAGGCATTTTGAATATTTTGTGTGATAATGAACCTTGTTCATATCAAGTTCCATAACTTCCTCGACTTCACAGAAAAATCGCGTGGGGAGGTGAAAATTAAATAAACATATAATAATTTTTTCAACAGTGCATGTGTAATTAAACACTAAGTTTGCAAATAAGATTTCGAGTTCACTCAAAGACAAGATCATTAAATATTGAAGCTATAATTGTTAAAGGCCATATTTTAAGCTAGAAGCATATAAATGAGCCCAGAAAGGGATCCTTTAAAAGTGATGGAGATGGGAATCAATTTGAATAATTGTTTGACTTGATTCATCCATGTTTTATAATTCTTTATGATTAATAATTAAAGATTTGTTTTTTCTTTTCTTAGAAATATTATATTATTTATTAAATATTAATATTCGCTTTTATCTTGCACGAGAGAATCAATGAAGATGGATTATGTGCATATTGTTGAAAATAGCAACAAGAAATGTTGAAAATGGCATCAAGAAATATTCTAATTTAATTTGTCCTTGAATTAAATTGGGAATAAAATTGTAATTCCACATCTCATGACAACTTGTATTAGTTAACTAAGTTAATTTTACTTAGTTGGTTCAGTCAATTCGAGTTAAAGGTCTAACTAGATCCATGTATAGTGTCCTCTACATTATAGGAGTGCTAGTTGAGTTTATTTTGAGTTGTAATTAATTACTTCAGTCTATTGAGTTAAAGTTAGTTAAACTAGTTCCAATTGTTGGAGGAACTAGTGCAAGGTCTAGTAGTGTGGTGTTTCCTGTAGTCAAGTGTGGTGTTGTCTAGAGTGCAGTGTGGTGTTTCCTGAAGTGCAGTGTGGCGCTGCCTGAATTGTAGTTTGGTGCTACCTAAAGTGCAGTGTGGTGTTGCCTGCAGTGATTGTTGAGCATTAGAAAAGGTATGTAATTGCCACTTATTTCATTATATTTTCCTTTAATTCATAACTTCTTTACATTATGAGATGGGCATATGATGAAGGATTATGATAAAGTTAAAGAGATTTGTGAGTAACTTAAAATGACTAATTATTACCTTTTTCTATGCAGAAAATGAAAAAAAGGAAGATTGCCATTCCAAAGGAAAATACAAGGCAAAACCAACTATTGTCCCTTTGATAGGGAACCGCATCCAGACAAGGAAATCTAGATCAGAACGCATGAGCCAGGAAAAGGAAGAAGAAATACCATATCAGCACAAGAGGATGAAGATATAATTGAAGGATAATGATATGGCGAATCCCTCAGGATCCTTTGATCTTGATGGATCGTTATCTTAAGAATATCTATATCTTTGGTATTTCCACCTGGCTATAAAAAGGGACATCGCTGCTAGCCCAGGGAGAGGATTATTGTTGTTTTATAAAATTTGTTGTTGCAAAATGAACTTTGATCATTGACTCTCTTTAAAGAGCGATTACTGTAACTCTGTTTTCATGATTAATACATAAACTTTGTTGTTGTTCCGTCTTTGATTCTGGAGTAACCGCGACAGTGCGTCCCTAGTGGCTAAGGGCCCGACCCTAGTGGATCACTTGCTTCCTGTACCATTATTTTCCGATTACAAGTCATTTGTGGTTTGATTTCTTTTACTTGCTTCATTCAGTAATCTGTTGTTCCTTGTCATCTCATTTACTAGCTCTGTAATATTTAATTCGTATTTGAATAGTAAGGTTATCTTCTGCAAATAAAATGTTATGTCGAAATCATATCGCATTTATGTTCCCTTACAGATTGACATTACTATGTAACATTGTTGTTCCTTTAAAGATTAACATTATTGTTCGTTTACAGATTAACATTGTTGTGCATTTACAGATTGGTATTGTTGTTCATTTAGCTACAATTTCCCTCTAAGTGTGTTGCTTTTCATTCGGATTATCGTTCCATTGCAACTGCAATTGTTGTTCCTTTGTAACCATGGTTAATATTTATTATGTTGAAACTCAGATTACTGATTCCATCATTATAGATTCGTTGTGTGTTAACATTTGATTTAGTTCGCTGTGCATTCACGTTTGATTCAGTTTTCTGTTCAATATTTCGTAAGACTTACTTTAGTTTGCTATTCCATTCTTCGTTTGTTGTTCAATTCATTTACTAGTTAAAGATTTCTCCTTAAATTCCTTTAGATTACGATTTCTCCTTAATTCATTCCTGTACGTTAAAGCTTTGTTGTTCAATCTTTTCAATAGATTAGTTGTTGTTCCCTTTTCTGTTAATTGAATTATCGTTTCATTGCTTTGGTGTGAACAGAACGATCTGCAACTGTAGTGAACATTGACTATTGTTGTTCGGTACCCAGAATGGAGATCTTCTCTTTGATTGCTATGTATTTGCATCAGTTTACAAAGGAAAGAGTTATCATTACTGTATCCTTGACTGATGAGTGTTGTAGTTTCTTAAATGAATGATTTAGTTACAAAGCATTTCAATTTCTTGCCATTATATTTAGAGTTTGTTTCGAGAATTTATTTACTTTTGTAAAAGCACTATACTACTATCATTACTCTCGATAAGTAACCGCCTCAGACTAAGTACAGTATTGAGATAACAAATCATACCTGGATTGATAATTAATGTAGGGTAAATAGATGTTAAACTGACCCTTTTTACTGCTCAACATTTTGGCACCATTGCGGGGGAATAGTGTAGCCATTTGTTTCTTTTGAGAGTAGTGTAAGTACATGCTAGGAGAGAATAAGGTTTTAAAAATGGAAGGTAAGAACCTGCGTACGGAGCATGTAACAGCCCTGCTCCCCCGCTCGCTTTCCTGCAAATTTGTTGTTTTGGGTAGAAATCAGCATTTGATTTGTGTGCATGACTAAGCAGAAAAAGCCTGAAAAGAATCGTAAACCACTACCCAAGCCTGATAAAGCTAAGGGGTCGGTGACCCTTGGCTGATCGAACTTTATAGACAAATCCCTAAAAAAGCAGAATCTCAGCCTTCAATAGGACCTAGAAAAGTTGCTTCTAAACAACCTACTAGTTCCCTTCAGGCCACAGGATCACCATTTGTAGCCTTTGCTGAGGTGCACAGCCAAACTGAGGAGCAATATTTTCAAGAAATTGAGAATTCTAGCCCAAAATCATTGCAAGAATGGAACCTTAGTAATCTCTGTGAAGGGAGAGGAGAAATAGGGGAAACTGAAGAACCAAGATCTCCTTTTGGAATAGCTCAGCCATTAAGCAGCCCAGATAAGGGAAGTGCTGTAAAAATCATCTAGAACGAAGTTGAAGAACCTCAAGAGCTAAAATCCCCCCCAGACATTAGGAACTCTCATCGTCCCAGACAAAGGAAGTGTTGTTAAGGCCATTTCTGCTCCGTCTAACCAGCCTAGGAATACCCTCCTAGAAATCTCAGAAGGTTATTGGCACATATTTGACCAAATGGACCAGAACCAGCAAACCCCCTAAACCTCCATACTGCAATATTCCATTGTAGATACTGTAGTTAATGCACCTATGAAGGCAATCCCTCTCCAGCACATCCCTACATTCCATGGCCTAACATCGGAAGACCCAGATGCATTTTTGTTTGAATTCAATGTGCTATGCAGGGGATATGACTATACCACCGATCCCCAAAAGCTAAAACTATTTCCCTCTACATTAAAAGGAGCTGCTTTACGATGGTTTATGGGGTTGGGTGGAGGTGTTATAAATGATTGGGATCATATGAAAGGTGCTTTCCTAGAGAAATATCAGGATTATTGTAGGTCTAGAGAGTTAAAGGATGAAATATTTCAAATGGTAGCTAGACCTAATGAGACACTAGAAGAATATGTTGAATGTTTTCAATATAATCTTCAAAGATCTCCTTATGCATCATTACCCTTACCTGAAAATGTATTAAAAACAACATTAATTAAAGGTATGAAGGAACAATGGATTGAAACACTGAATATTATGGGAAAAGGAGACATCTATCAAGAAGATTTTGCTAACATCATTGATTTATGTATCATGAACTCACAAGGCTAAAACCAGCAGAACATGGAAGGTTTACAAGGGACAACAAGATCTCTAGAGAAGGAGTAACTCGCGCACAAATCAGAAATTTACTAGAAAATTTCAAAACTGATATATTGGGGACTCTGACAACGCAGCTCGATATTATGCAAGCGAAATAGAAACAAGCAGAAGCAAAGCAAAATCTGGCAATATTCTATCCTAGATGCAGAAAGAAACATAGCCACAAAGGGTGCCCATTAGACGTAGTTCGAGTTTGCACCATTTGTATAAAAGACCACTCTACGGAGAGTTGCCCCTCACTTCCTAGTTTGAAAGAAGTATACAAAGAAGCGGAAGAAGAACCAGAACCAGTGTACCTACTTAATCAACGCCATCAATGGCAGCCGCGACAATCAGGTATGTTCCCCGATCCATCTTCTTCTTTCCAGCCTCCACAATATCATGCTCAGCAATATAATACAATGTGGCAAAATCAACCTCCCTTCTCAAATTGGTCACAACAACCATTTCCTTCATCATCACCATGGCCGAATCAAGCAAGCCAATCTAATTGGCCAAATTTTCCCTATGCTCCACCATATTGGCAAAACAATGCATATCCAACACAATGGTCCCCTCCCACTTCACAGAGTCAAGCCTGGCAAACAAACTGGAAAAGACTGATGAATCAGCCAATAGGAACCATTCCACTCCCTCAACCTACACTACCAGCACTACAACAAAACCCCCAGTCCAACTTAAGACCGCAATTCCTAGCCCAACCCAACCCGAACCCAAATAATAGACCGGTTCAATCTATTCAAATAATTGAAACACCAAAACTAGAAACCGATCTAAGGGAGTGCAACGACCTTCAATTAAGTTTTGGGCGCATTATAGAAATTGAGGGAGATAAAAATGTTCAAGTTGAAAATTAGTTACCCGCAGAACAACCATTACAAGAAGAAAATGTGGTCAGACAACAGATTGATGACCAAGAAACCACATCTTCTCCCCCATTCCCAAAATGGTTAATCATACCGTGCCCTATAGAACATCCTGACTTTGATATTTTGGGAGAACTAAAGAATTTGTACATAAAAATCCCACTCCTCCAAGCTATCCAAGATATCCCAATATATGCAAAGACCATCAAGGAGCTATGTATAAAAAAACCAAGGAGGAGAATAGCAAATAACCCAATAGTCCAAGTAGTTGGCACCCTATCTGATCTGTTATTAAGAAGAGAAGCACCTGTCAAATATGAAGACCCAGGAAATCCAATAGTGATAGTGCAAATCAATGGACAAACCTTTTCAAATGCCTTAGTTGATTTAGGGGCTGCAATTAATATTTTAACAACCACCACTTGTCAAAAACTGGGCATTACATCAGTAGAACCAACTTCCACCTTATTAGAACTAGCTGACCGATTAGTGGTTAGGCCAGAAGGCACACTACATGATGTCATGGTATCCATTGATTCTTGGGAATATCCTGTTGACTTTCTGATAATAAACCCCAAAAATCGACTCGATGGACATCTGTTAATTTTAGGCAGACCTTGGCTTGCGACCGCTGATGCTTACATTGACTGCCGACAAGGCAATATGACCATAACTAGAGGGAGTAACATTAAGAATCTAGCCCTATACCCTCCAGCCCAGCCAAGTGTAACAATAATAAAAACTAACAAACATCCTGTATCATACCTCACTGAAAACATTATATCCCCATTAACCATAGAAGATGCCCTCGATTCTAAAGATCAAATAGAGGATGTTGTTATTAACAACTTCATTAACCAAGCTTAATCCAGATCCCACGTACAATGACACATGATAGAGGCAACATTTGACAATGAACTAGAATAAAATCCTCTCAAAGACACTCATGATCAGACAATACCTACTACCTCTGTTTCAAATAGAAAAACTATAGAGATTGAGCTAGGAAGAAAACTTAAACATCAATAAAAACCTCACTCCTGAACAAGAAGAGAAGCTGATCCAACTACTGAGAAAATACAAGGAAGCTTTTTCATGGGCTTATCTAGACATGAAGGGAATCGATCCCCAGTTATGTACACACCACATTTATACATAAAAATATGCAAGACCTGTTCGCCAACACCAACAGAGACTTAACCCTCACCTGAAAGACATTGTGAAAGATGAATTGCAAACACTTATGGATGTAAACTTAATTTATCTGATCTCCGATAGCAAATGGGTCTCTCCGCTAGTAGTAGTTCCAAAGAAGAATGGAAAGTGGAGGATTTGTATAGATTATAGAGAATTAAATAAAGCAACCCAGAAAGACCACTTTCCCCTTCCTTTCATTTACCAGGTATTAGATACATTAGCAGGAAAGGAATTCTTTGCTTTCTTGGATGGCTTCAGTGGGTACAATCAGATTCAGATTTCCCCTTAAGACCAGGACAAAACTACTTTTACATGTCCTTGGGGAACGTTTGTCTACAGAGTCCTACCCTTTGGCCTATGCAATGCCCCTGCCACATTTCAAAGGGCTATCCTCAGCATCTTTTCATATTTAATAAATGAAGGTCTCGAAGTATACATGGATGATTTCACACCATACGGAGATGATTTCGACCAAGCACTAGACACATTGGAAAAGGTGTTGCAACGATGTATCACCACCAGGCTCTGCTTGAGCCATGGAAAGTGTTATATGATGATGAATGAAGGACTCATCCTAGGTCATTATATCTCAGCACCTGGAATACAGGTAGATCTGGCCAAAATTCAAATAATTTTGTTAATACCCACTCCTACCACACAGATAGAGGTATGCAGTTTTCTTGGATTCTTTGGTTATTATAGGAGATTTATAGAACATTTTTCTCAAATAGCTGCACCTCTATACGCACTAACAGGGAATGTTGATTTTTTTTTACAGATAAATGTTACCGTGCTTTTGAGGATCTAAAAAATCTTGTGTCAACGGCCCCAGTGCTCAGAGGTCCAAAATGGGACTTGTCATTTCAAATTTCGTCAGATGCTTCGGACACAGCTATTGGAGCAATCCTTGGGCAGGAAGAAGACAAAAAACCATATGCAATCTATTACATTAGCAAGAACATGTCTCCTGTTGAGCTAAACTATACTATTACTGAAAAAGAATTTTTAGCTGTAATACATGCTGTAAATAAATTTAGGCATTATATCACTGGATATCCTGTTATTTTATATATAGATCACTCTGCCATAAAGTATTTAGCAAATAAACCAATCACAAACGATAGAGTAAAAATAGGGTTGATTTTATTGCAGGAATTCGACATCACAATAAAAGATCGACCTATGAAGGAGAATCTTGTAGCTGATTTTCTCTCACGAATGCTGAAGCCAGTGGATGAAGCAGCAGTCGAAGATCAATTTCCAGATGAACATTTATTCGTTTTTACTATCAAGACACCATGGTATGCTGATGTTGCAAATTATTTAGCAGTAGGCAAATTACCAAAGCATCTGACCCCCAATGAAAACAAATTGTGCAGTGCAGTACCCGATTTTCTTGGATTGGGGGCTACCTATTCCATACAGGGGCAGATATGCACATCAGAAGATGTGTCCGTGAAGATGAAATATTTGACATTCTAAAAGCCTGTCACGATGGACCATGTGGTGGACATTTCGCAGATCGAAGAACTGGTCACAAAGTTCTGCAAACAGGGTATTACTAGCCCACAATCTTCAAAGACGTGAAGAAATTTGTTCAAGCCTGTGATAGTTTCCAAAGAGCATGATGCCTTGGACAGTCCGACAAAATGCCTTTGAACCCATAGCTAGTAATCGAACCATTTGAGCGTTGGGCGCTTGATTTTGTTGGTCCAATCAACCCATCATCAAACCAGAAAACATATATTTTGGTAGCAACTGAGTATGTGACCAAATGGGCTGAAGCAGAGGCACTTCCAAGAGCTACAGAAGACTCCATCATTCATTTCTTGTTCCAAATATTTGTGTGATATGGCCTCCCAAGAGACATAATCACGGATGGAGGACCACAGTTTACAAGTAATAAAATTGCTACAACAATAAAAAACTATCATATTCAGCACAAGATGACCACTCCGTACCACGCACAGGAAAATGGCCAAGTAGAGAGAACGAATAAAGTAATAGAAGCAATATTAACAAAAACCATTGCGTCACATAGACACGATTGGGCTACAAAATTGTTGGAATCCTTGTGGGCATACTGAACAACATGGAGAAACACCACCTATTATTCACCATATCAGCTAGTATTTGGAAAGGAACCCATCATTCCAATAGAGTTCGAAATAAAAACATTGAGAACAGCACAAGAGGTCGGTCTAGATTTAAGTGATGCCCAGATTAATAGACTATATCAAATCAACGAGCTAGATGAAATTAGGCTTTCGGCTCTTCAACATATTGCATTAATCCAACAACAGAGAGCAAAATGGCACGACGCCCTCATCAAAAAGAAAGTCTTCCACGAAGGAGATTGGGCACTCCAATACGATTCCAAGTTTCAGGATTTTACGGGAAAACTTCAAACTCGCTGGCTGGGATCGTATGAAATCCAAAAATTTCATGATAATGGCACCATTACTTCAACTACCATTGACGAATCTAGACATACCTTTAAAGCAAATGGCCACTGAGTTCGACTGTACCGTAAACCGCTTACTCAGGAATCCTTCTACCAGCAACTCCAGGAATATTCTGACATGCAGAGTCTAGCTGAGGAAGAGAACTTTTCCTCGCCTTTGGTTCACTAAGTAATTTGATTGCTTTTAAAATTTTGTACATAACTTTTTTTGTTCTGTTTATGTAAATTCTTTATGTACAGATTTCTGCATTTCTGCAATTTTTTTTGCATTTTGCTATTCCTTTTCGAAGGAACAACATTTTCTCCGTTTTGTTGTTCCTTTCTAAAGGAACAACACTTTTGCATTTTTTTGTTCCTTTACGAAGGAACAACATTTTTGTCATTTTGTTGTCCCTTCTAAAAGAACATCACTTTTGCAATTTGTTGTTTCTTTCTGAAGGAACAACATTTTCGCCATTTTGTTGTTCCTTTCTGAACGAACAACACTTTTGCATTTTGTTGTTCCTTTCCGAAGGAACAACATTTTCGTCATTTTACTGTTCCTTTCCGAAGGAACAACACTTTCGTATTTTGCTGTTCCTTTCCGAAGGAACAACACTTTTGCATTTTGTTGTTCCTTTCCAAAGGAATATTATTTCCATCTTTTTTTGTTCCTTTCCGAAGGAACAGCACACCCGCATTTTTGTTGTCCCTTTCTGGAGGAACGACACTTTCGTTTTTGTTGTTCCTTTCCGAAGGAACAACATTTCCGCATCTTTTGTTTGCGCTTTCTTTATTTGTTGTTCCGATTAAGGAACAACTGTTGTTCCTCTCAAGGAACAACAATTTCGAGTATGTTTTTCTTCCTTTTTCTTGTAGTTTCTATGTGCAAATATTCTTTGGTTATCCCTCTAAAGAAACAATAGTTGTTCCATCTAAAGAACAACACTTTTTGAGTGCATTTTTCTTCTTTTTGTGTGTATGTGTGTTTCACCATTTAGAGGATTTTTGTGAGTAATGGTCATTTAAGGCATAGCTATACATTTATGCAAGAATACAAAAACTAGAGGATACTGAAATCAGCAAATCAAAGAAAAATCGTTATCTTTAAAAGAAATTGCTTTGAATTGATAAGAGAAAAGAGGAAAGGACACAACTATTTATATCACTTTGTTGTCTTTATTTTCACTAATACCAATGTGATTGATTATTTTTATCATGATGGTTCTTTCTAAATCCCCATAATTCTCTTTGATCATTATTATTGAATAAGAATAAGGGCATATTTTTCTCTACTGAGATGTTCAGAGATCTTCCACCATCCCTACTCTTAAGGATTGTTGAGCCACCCTCTGTATATAAATAGGAAAAGTGCTAGATAAAAGAAAAGAAGAAAAAGAAAATATGTATATCTATATGATTACTAATATGATTTGTCAGATGAAGGATAGGGGGTCTCATCAAGAGCCAGCCTACCATGATCATAAGGAAGAAAGTGAAGTGGCATTCCCACGATGGCCACCACACCAGGGATATGATCTAAGAGGCACATCAGAAAAATAAAAAGTACTTGGAATAGGAGGTCTCATCACGAGCCAGCCTGCCCACCTTTCACTCCTTCCTGGTGAATGGCACTGTGATTCATTTGGTTACCAAGCCAACACAATGGCCTCCATTCTAACATTGCACAACACTTTCCTAGGCATACACAAAGGATTATGGTTCCAAGGGTGAAATAAGCAACTCTGTCAAGGTTATGGACACCTGTGGGCAACAGAGATCTGTTGATGGTATTGAAGTCATATTTCTTATACACCAATACTCATTATAAACCCTTCTTCTTATATCTTTATAGTGATTTCAAATGAGAGTATGTCATATAACCCCTTCGAACCTTTGATATATGAAAATTATTTACAAATCAATCATGACGGTTAAAGTGGATAATGACCGAATAAGAACTTATATTCACGTCAATTGTCTTATCCTCCATTTTTCGCATCATATCACGACATTTCCTTACTTATTAGTGATTTCACCATACACTTAGATTTCGATAATCCGCTCATTTTTGTAAATATGTCATATGTCTATAAATTGTTCATTTATTCGACTGTATGATAGCAGTTTAACATGTTGCTCCTTTATTTGATGGTCGAGGATAGCCTATCACATTACAGGGGGTGCGGGTGATCTCCATAATTCGATGGCATACGTGTAAACTCATTATTCGGAGGTATTATGACTTCACCAAAAATCAGGAATAGCAAGCTTAATGGTATTGTGTTTCCCAATATGCATGGCTTGTTGTTGCAACACCATTTCCATGCTTTGCTCTGCAAAAATTAGTAGTTAGTTAAAAACTTGAACAGCTTCTTGTTCCATCATCTTCTCTGTGTTTTATTAACAGTGAGCTAAAAATTTTAATAGCTTGTTGTTCCATCGTCGTCTCTGTGTTTTTAAAGTGTGCTAAGCATGAATAAGATGGGAGGAAGATCAATTCGCATGAGCCACAAGTGTTAATGGTCTTTGACGCTGCACGAGAAATCTTAGCAAAGGTAGGATGGATAGCTTACCTTAACCGTCTACAGCAATCTAACGAGATGGTGGAAATCAAATTTCTACAGAATTTGCAAGAAAATCATTCCATGGTGAGAGGGAGACAGATATCAGCACAGCTGACATAATTGCTGAAATTTCGGGACTACCAGTCGTTGGACTTGTGTGGACTCTGAAAAAGTTGAGGCTGAGAGACGCCATAACCATCTTCTAGGACGAAGGGCAGAACCTTACTATCAAATGGAAAGGAGTCTTGCCGGCAACCCTGGGAGAGCCTTGGGCAGAATTGACAAGAATTATCCAAAGCTACATCACTTGTGATGGAAGAAAAGATGTGGTAAGACCACGCCATCTCAAACTTTTAGCTATGTTAAAGCAAAGATGTGTTGTGAATTTTCCTACGTTCTTAAATTTTTTATTACATGATGTTGCCCGAAGCATGAGAAAATCTCACCATGTAGAGTCAGTAGTAATCCATCATGGTCTAACTTGATTAATAGTCAGTTATAGTCTTGCCCAACAGCAAAGTAGTTGGGAAGAATTGATTTTCTCGATAGATGGGGGACTGTCCTTGCCAGCCCCAAAACGAGAACATATTGCTAGCAGATCGAGTAGACCACCGAAACAAAGACAATCTGTCAAATTGGCAAGGAGCAGAGGAATGATGGGAAATTTGCAGGGAAACATTAGCCATCCTGTAGAAATACATGATTCAGAAGATGAACAACCCCCACAACTTGAAGGTGGGGAGAATGAAGAAGAATTAGAGGAAAACGATGAAGAAGAACCGGAAGAGGAAACTGAGCAATCCGGTCAGGAAGAAGGGGAGGAAACAAAGAAACGCAGCGAAATTCCACTGCAAAACCCTCTGCAAGAAGATGAATTGGCCCAAATTTTGGCCAATATGGGCGAGTATGTCCAACCTCACAGCCCACTCAACCCCCATACCGAAGAAGGGCCACAGGAACACTCTGCTCATGATAAAAGTGCATCCGAGGAAATGTGTGACGAGGAGGAAGAAGAAGAGGATCACTCTGCTCATGATAAGTGTATCGGGGGAGAAAAGTGATGAGGATGAGGAAGAAGAACAATCTGTTCCTAGTCAAAATACACCCAAAGAATTGCATGATGAAGAAGAGGTAGAAGAAGAAGCTTCCCAAGAGACAACAGAACAAACCAAGGTTTCTACCCCTGAAAAACCTGATCAACAGAAAACTGAGGAGGTGTTCCAAGAAGGAAACATGGAAATTAGTGAAGGTGAAGGTACAATGCCTAAAGTAAAAAGCCAAGGCCTGAGAAAAGAAATGGTTGTTCCTTCTAAGAAAACAAATGAAATTAAAAATTACAAAAGGAGCAGCAGAGATTGCTTAACGTAATTAAGCAACTTCGACAACAAATAATAATCTTAAAAATGGGGAAGAACTCAAAAGGAACCACTAGGGAAAAGCGAGCAACTACCCAGGCAAAACCCCATAAGAAAAAGACCAAGAGGACTCAAGTCAAACCTATTATTCAAAATCGCAAGGAATAAAATTTGGTTGTTGTAAATGAAAAAGCACAAACGGACAACACACCGGCCTATGATAAGGAAGTCCAGACTGAGGCACTGCCCTCTAGCATTACAACCAACTGGACAGTCCGTGTGAAGGAAACTCAGACCATAAGACTAGATGTCGCAATAAAGAGATCCAAGTAGATCTCCATCCCAAAATTGTCATGATGGATAATGACCCGGGGATAGTAAATCTGCAAAAAGATTTGGCACAAGCCCAACAAATGATAGAGAAACTCACAGAGGAAATTGTTCCTCAAGAAAAATATTAGAAGTTACAACAGCAGCTAAAGAACATCAATGCATCAGAAATCCAAGCCTTCGATGGATGGTGAAAGGCAGAGGAAAGAGTCAAAAAGGTAACCCATAGACTAGACACAGTTATAAATCAAATGGATACCTTATGTTCTCTGTATACTGATGTTCTAGCGTGTAGGGCACCCACCAGAAACTATGCTTTGTTTTTTATGGAAAGATATTTACAATTGAAAATTAAGGCTGTCAAGGTAGGAGTGCCTATAGAGATAAAAACCATTGATGATTTCATAAACTATTGTAAGCATTACGGGGTGAAATTTCAGCGATTGTTATGTGAATTTTATTTGCACAATATTGTGTTAGATGGAGAAACAAAACAGAACCCTAGCCCTTTTGTGGGTGATGTCCAACTTCAGGCATTTATTTCTTTTGGTGTTAATCAGATAAAGTGGCTTAAAGCCTACAATGTCTTCCAAAGACAAGAGAATGGATTAGATCTATGGGTAAGGGGTGAACCTAGAGACCCATTGCAATTATGGAATAAACATAGGAGCCTAATGAGAACTCAGGGTGTGATCCAAACATTGGGACCTATTCACACAACAGTCATCCGGCAAGGGGTAGAATACTTCTTAACCATCAAAGACCTTGCCATAGCAGCAACCAAATTCTGATACCAGACTTCTAATCAGAATATCCAAAACAGAGAACCATTCAATTATGAGAATTTTAAGCTAGTTGTTGACCGCTTGGTTATCTATGGTGACCTCATCTTGAGAGAAGGCCCATCTTGGTTAGGTTGTAGGTTCCAAAGTCCAGTCATTTGGTATCCTACACCAGGGTATAGAGCCTTATATGAATTTCCTGAAGGTCAGACATGGCATATTTTTGAAATCTTAGCTAGGAATCATGGTTGTAGACCACTGACTGAGAATCCTTCTCCAGCCTATTCCCTAACTGCCTTGCATGTCAATTACAATGTTTTCATGAGGGCATGAAAAAGGGTAAGCAGGGGGGTGTTGAGCATTAGAAAAGGTATGTAATTGCCACTTATTTCGTTATCTTTTTTTTTAATTCATAACTTCTTTGCATTATGAGATGGGCATATGATGAAGGATTATGGTAAAGTTTAAGAGATTTGTGAGTAACGTAAAATGACTAATTATTACCTTTTTCTATGTAGAAAATGAAGAAAATGGAAGATTTCCATTTCAAAGGAAAAGACAAGGCAAAACCAACTGATGTCCCTTTGACAGGGAACCGCATCCAAACAAGGCAATCTAGATCAGAGCACATGAGACAAGTAAAGGAAGAAGAAATACCATATCAGCGCAAGAGGACGAAGAGATAACTGAAGGATAATGATATGGCGAATCCCTCAGGATCCTTTGATCCTGAGGAATCACTATCTTAAGAATATTTGTATCTTTGGTATTTTCGCCTGGCCGCTATAAAAAGGGACAGCGCTACTAGCCCAGGGAGCGGATTATTGTTGTTTTGTAAAATTTGTTGTTGCAAACTGAACTTTGATCATCGACTCTCTTTAAAGAGCGATTACTGTAACTCTGTTTTCATGATTAATACATAAACTTTGTTGTTGTTCCATCTTTTATTCTGGAGTAACCACAGCAGTGCATCCCTAGTGGCTAAGGGCCCGGCCCTAGTGGATTACTTGCTTCGTGTACCATTATTTTTCGATTACAAGTCATTTGTGGTTTGATTTCTTTTACTTGCTTCATTCAGTAATATATTGTTCCTTGTCATCTCATTTACTGGCTCTGTTATATTTAATTCATATTTGAATAGTAAGGTTATCTTCTGCAACTGAAATGTTATGCTGAAATCATATCGCATTGTTGTTCCCTTACATATTGACATTACTGTGTAACATTGTTGTTCCTTTACAGATTAACATTATTGTTCATTTACAGAGTAACATTGTTGTGCATTTACAGATTGGTATTTTTGTTCATTTAGCTACGGTTTACCTCTAAGTGTGATTGATGTTCATTCAGATTATCGTTCCATTGCAACTGTAATTGTTGTTCCTTTGTAACCGTGGTTAATATTTATTATGTTGAAACTCAAATTACTAATTCCATCATTATAGATTCGTTGTGTATTAACATTTGATTTAGTTCGTTGTGCATTCACATTTGATTCAGTTTGATGTTCAATATTTCGTAAGACTTACTTTAGTTTGCTATTCCATTCTTGGTTTGTTGTTCAATTCATTTACTAGTTAAAGATTGTTGCTTAAATTCCTTTAGATTACAATTGCTCCTTAATTCATTCCTATACGTAAATCTTTGTTGTTCAATCTTTTCAATAGATTAGTTGTTGTTCCCTTTTTTGTTAATTGAATTATCATTTCATTGCTTTGGTGTGAACAAAACGATATGCAACTGTAGTGAACATTGACTATTGTTGTTCAGTTCCCAGATTGGAGATCTTCTCTTTGATTGCTTTGTATTTGCATTAGTTTACAAAGAAAAGAGTTATCATTAATGCATCCTTGATTGATGAGTGTTGTAGTTTCTTAAATGAATGATTTAGTTACAAAGCATTTCAATTTCTTGCCATTATATTTAGAGTTTGTTTCCAGCGTTTATTTACTTTTGTAAAAGCACTATACTACTAGCATTACTCTCGACAAGTGACTGCCTCAGACTGAGTACACTCTCAAGATAACAAATCGTACCTAGATTGATAATTAATGTAGGGTAAATAGAGATTAAAAAAACCCTTTTTACTGCTCAACAGTGATCAACTAGCAAACTAAAGATTCATTCATAATTAGCGTATGCATGTCAGATCATAGAAAGACCCAGTTGATGTTGGAGTTTAGAGGTAGTGTACTATCATTTGTATAATCATCTAATTTGTACATATGGTGCATGCAGTTAGAGGAATAGCCTAAAGGAACAACGCAATCCAATGGAGGAAAATTCCTTTTAAATAAGGGCCAAATTCCTCATTGAACATCACAAGGAAATAGGAGCTTGGAAGGCTAGTAAATTGGCTAAGTGTTGGACATAGTCAGCCTAGGAAGCAGTGAGACAAATCGAGATAGTACAAAGGCTTCTTGGGTTTGATCAAAGCATTTTAATATTCTCATGTTTTCTAACTAATGTAATATACAGTAGTAGGAGTTTTTAGTTGTGGCTTTCCCCATGAAATCATTATGTAATGTGTTGATTGAATTATTTCTCTATTATGCTTTGTGATTTTGTGATCATTTAATTGTTTCCACTGATGAGTAGAGTAGATTCAAGTCTGTTGTTTTAGCATATTACAATTAATAGTTTGAATCTACAAGAAATTTCTACATGGTATCAGAGCAGGAATCACTATCAAAGTTGGATTCATATTAGATCAGGAGTTTTGAATTGCATATTGATGGAGCTCTATTTCAGGGAAGACCCAGAAGACCTTATGTGCATAATTCTTAATCCAGCTAGAAGGTTTTTATTGGGAAGATTAGCGATCCAATGTTTAATGACACAAAAAAGAGTTGTGATCATTGATAATTGTGTTGATGGTGTTGGACTTGCCAACATTTAGGGGATCTCCCCAATATGATGTCCCAACTAGACCTCAAGCCGTTTGGAGTAGGATTCCCAGCAATGGGTGGTAGTGTAATGCCTTGACCGTGGTAGTGTGCAGAGGTAAGTATGATAACTCTGGGTAAGAGAAATGACCCTATGGAGAGTCAAGTGTGATGCATGAAAGTTCTAACACACAGAGGGGAAAATGAAGTGCACCCCTTAGAAGCCTGTAATAGTACGCATATTGAAAGGAACACATGAGAAGAATGAAATTACAAGCTAAAACGAAGAATAATCCATAACTTAAAATGATGAGTTAATCCAACAATGCACATTCAACAATATTTGTACAAATGCATACAAAATAGTTCATAAGAAAATGCATAGGTTAAACAACATATATTTCCAAAGCAACCAGGATAGTCCAACTACATTAACAATATATGCATGAAAGTGTGTTGGCTCTAATATTATTATTATAAGTGAAATTTCAATCCATACATACACCATTGTCAACCACTAGCCCCAATAGTTGAACATTACAGTCAAGGACATTTGCTCCTCCAAAGATGTATACTCGCTCTACACTATGGAGAAGCCAAGGCTCTTCGCAATAATCCCAAGCGTTTTCTAAGCCTAAACTTAGCCAAAAGATTAGCTCCCAAAATCCCGTTCTATGATTTATGAGGTTCTATTTATAACAAAGGGTGGGGAGGCCCTTGACATTCCCCTTTGTGACTCTTTGACTCCCCTCATGAATCTTAAAATTCCTTACAAGTAACTCATTACATAACATGATGAATTTTCACATTCCACTAATGACACTTGGAATTTCACTTACAACATATTTACAAATAATATTACATTTTCCACATGTACCCACATAAGACAAAATAGGCTAGAGACAGCCTAACAAGGCAAAGAACTATGATTCTAAAGTTTGGGGAAAAACCAACTCAACAAACTCCACTTGGTGCTTCTCAATCAGGTATTGATGCCAAGATTGGTATTGTATGATGGTGTCCCCAAACTGTTTGATGTGTCTTTCTAAAATCAGACTCTTGCCTCCATGGCATCCAGGCATATGGTCTTAGAACCTATATTCAACTCGTTCTGGAGCATGTGAAGCATAGTCTTGACCATGACAGGGCCATTGATGTACTTTTGCATGTTGTGTGTGCTCAACTCCAAACTCTTCTCTAATGGCCTCTCATCTTGGCTACTCCAAGTACTCATCAATCTCCAACCTGAATTGGTTCTTGGGTTTAGCACCAGTGAGGGAAAAAATTGATGGGATATTTTGTGTTCTTACCATGACATCCAAACTATATATGAGGAATGTATGTTGCCAATGAATGGGGAGATATTCTCGTAGTTTTGGATCAACATTCAGAGCTTCACTTTCTCCATCTCTACTTGTGGCTTCATCTTCTTCTCTAAGTTAAGTGGGGGCCCCTTGTACTGTGTTTTCCACTCTTGTACATGGGTGATGGTAGCATGTATGTTATTGAGAGTTTGAACAAACTATCTACTCCACTGATGTAAGCCATGAACATTGACAACTACTTTATGCACGGTGAGAAACTCATCATAGATATTTCGCATGGTATTACCAAGTGTTGATACCTCAACAAGTATCATTGTATTCATTTCCTCCAATGCGAAAATGGCATTTTTCATTGTTTCTCTTAGTTGTTCTACCTATTTCCTGGTAGCCTGCAAATTCTTTTCCAGTTGCTCATTATCAGTTGTCAAGTACTTAACATTTGAGCGTGTTGATCCTGCATAGGCCAAGCTGGCTTCGGCAAGGGTGGTTGGATGCGTCCTAGTGTCTGACTCTATCACCCTTTCCTTGATGAATATAGGTGAAGCGTGATCATCTAGAAAAAGTTTCCTTTGCATCTGTACAATCTCCTTTTGCAACTCATAAAATGATAGATTGTGAACATCCATGACCGGATCATCATCGAGGAGAGAAACATCTCCTCACTCACTCGGAGATGGTTCTAACACTAAAGGTGGTGGAGACTCAGAAATGACCTATGGTTCTCTTGACATTAGGTTAGTGTCTTCATTCTGTAGTTATTATTCCAACTCCGTGTTTTTCACTTCAATCAGTTGCTCAATCTGTTGAGTGAGCTCTGGATCCTACATGTGTTCACCCTCTTCCTCCGTTGTTGTCTATTTTGACTCATCAACCTGTATTGACATTGTTTTCTCTACCATTTTTCCTTTCCTTTGTTCTTATTCCTGCTTCTTCTTTTGCTTCTCTTCTCTTTCTCTCTTGCTAAACTCATGTTCTTCCTTCAACTTCTTCTTCGTCTCCTACAACTTCAGTTTTTCTTCCTCCAGCCTCTACTTTTATCTCTTCCTTCACTCTTTTGTCTTCATTCGTTTCTACCTCTTTGCTTCCACTGCCAAAGCTACCTTCTCCAAGATAGGATATGCCTTCATTTGCAACTTTTCTCTTCCTCTATGTTCTCAACAATATTCTCTTTCCCTTTTCCTACACTGGATTTCTACCTACTATTGTTTTTGTTGTTGCTTCCGTAGTGTTGATGCCTCGAAAATCGTTGCAACAACATTGGGGGATAACCACCCAGTCCGGACCTTAGTACAGCTCCTTTTCCGTTTGGAATGGTGGCTCCAACTAGGGATAATGGGACCAGTTTCCCAGCAATGAATAAATGGGATGAATGGATAATTGATTGACTAATCTAACAATAGGCGAATAGCTAAATCTATCAGCAAAATAAAAGAGCTATTACTTATCCCGGGAACTATTAAGCTTTGAAGTGTAGCGCTTGATGATATGTGTCTATGGGCAGGCATATAGATGACTCCATCTAACAGACATGGACATTAATTCATTCAAGGATTACTTTGCTTAAATAGTTAAGCAAAGCGATTAAAGCAATATTACTACACTTGTCATTTATATCATCGACACATATATGATTAAAAGAAAAGCATACCATAAACATCCAATAGTGGAAGGAATACAGAACTGCTGTTAAAGCACATACATATATTCGATAATAGCAAAGATAATCAAATAACAATTCATATGAAAAGAATGAATTCAGACATAGATAAAAGTACCATATGAGCTGCTAGACACTCCCAATATCAATCACTACTTGAGATTCTTCCTTCAACGCAGAAACACTTTCAAACACAGACAATAGTGCACAATTGCATAAAAGCTTCCTTGTCAAATTTATAATAACTGGTCCAGTTTCATAAAAGAATATGGCTGAAGCACAATAGTGCAACTTCAGTCTTTAAGTCAAGTACAAAACTTTACGACCCTTTCCAAAATAATGAAAGGGTCTATAAATACTTAATTAATCTAACTATCTAAGAAACTGAAATCTACTTAATTGGTATCAATTGATTTTGATCCTATTTTCTTCAGCAATCTGGCAGTCAGCGGCATGAATCATCAAGTAGGTTGTTTGCCTTTAAATCTGAGCTGACTTATCGCAAGCATCGGCTCCACTTCGGGTGGTCTGTTGAGGCGAGAGCTGAGCTGGGCGGCATAGGTGGCATCCTGAATATCGGGGATAATATAACCAATTGCATCCGTAAGGCACTTGAGGGCAACTCTCTGTGTGTGTGGTTTTACCAAGAAGAACCAATAGGTGTCCCAGGTTAAACTGTTAATCCCAGCAATTAATCTTCCCTTCTCCTCTAACTCTAGATAACATGATTGCTCCAATGTTTTCATCGTTGTCAATTTTCCTGGTGTGCATTAGGAAATCATGTTTGATAAGTAGAGAGTGTTATTGACTAGTTCAACTAAATTGCTTGAAGTTGATTTGCATCTTGAAACTGCCCTCTCTGCTTTCATTAACTGGGACTGCCATTCTGTAAAGAGTATATCTTTATGCGATTCTAAGATTCTTGGTAAATTCTCCGCTTGTCCTTCATCAGTATCTTGCCAGTCGAGAAATGCAGCTATCGTTTCTTCAGCTTGATCCAATTCAGTCCTAGCCTTGTCTACTTTATTACTTATGGATGTCGTTAATTCACATAGTGACTCTGCGTGGGCGATTTGTTGACATAGAAGCTTAATTTGGGCTATCAATGCAGTATTTATTTGTAGTGCTTCTACTCTGAATTCAGCCACTTGTGGAACGCCTTTTGTCTTTTCAATCTGTGCTGATAGTTGAGCGATTTGCTTGTCTTTTGATTTTAGCATTTGCTCATTCACTGCCTTCAATTGCGACAAGGCCTCTGACAATTCTTTCTGTTTTTGGATTACGCTGTGGTCAATCCTTTGTTTTTCTGCCTGCAATTGTTGAGTTAGTTGACTGTTTAATTGTTGTTGCGTCAACAATTGCTGCTCTGCCTGCTCCGCTTTCTGCTTTACTTCAGTCAGCTATGCCTGTAACAATAAAATTTCCTGATCCTTTGTTTTCAGTAAAAGACTCACCTCCGATGCTTTATCTATTATTGCCGCCGAATAGGCTCCAGCATATTGTGACAATTTTGTCAGGTCATCGGAGGGGTCAAATTCCTCCTTCCAAACCACATTGCCCGTGACCGTCTGTTCTGGGAAAAGGGAAGGTTGATCGGTCCTTCTTCTCTTCCTCTGTCGTTTTACTACAGCTTTATGTCTTGGGCTGTAGAAGACATCCAAGGGAGGAATCTCTTCTACCTGCAAAATGATTTGATCGGAGGGATCCTTTGGTATTATCTCTACCTCTTTTGAAATGGGTGGGCCGCTGGTTCCACTTAGAACCTGTGGTGAAGTGGTTTCCTGTGTGTTTGCTGCCTTTGAAGTGTCAGTGTCCTTTGAACATTCCAGACCACTGATAATGGAATCAAATTGCTGCCATTCCTGGAGCAATTTTGGGTCAATATGAGTATCCACGTTTACTTCAGTGGTGGTCTGTTTCTGTTCTTTCATCTGGGTCTCTTCCTGCACTTTCTCCTGCTCTATAGTCTGAGTTTCCTCCTGTGGCTTTTCTGGTTCTATTGTTGTAACCGGAGGCTCTTTTGAATGTTGTCGTTTAGGCTCGCTTGTCGATGTTGTTGGGGTTGTTGCTAATAGATCTAGAGGCAGAGTTTGCAACCTTTGTTCTCTAAGTCTGTTAAATTCAACCAACCCTTCATCTTGACATTTCATTCTAGCAAATGCCTTAACCTGCATTATTGACTCAGTGGAGGAGAACAGGTCATCAAACATATCTTCTTTATGATCAAATTTTGACAATTTGGCCTGCTCTAGTGCATTATAGGCAACTTTGCTTGGATCAAATTGCCTATTAGGGAGAGTTGCCAGAGTTAATGATTTAATCTTTGTAGCTTCTTTTTCTGCATGTTTAAGATCATGCAAGGTATAGACACCGCATCTCAAAGGAAAAGAGGGCCAGCCCTGCTTCTTATTTTTCTTGAGAGTCTGTGTAACACTCTCAGCAATGATCTGGTAAGCGATTTCCCTTGCCAGCAGTTTATCAGGTATGTATAAAGGGAGAACATGAGTTTCGGCTTGGCTACCGAAACTCTTATATAAGTGAACTTCTCCTCCCCGAACCATCTCCCTACTGCTGTTAAATCAATCCCAGCTTGGTAGGAAATCTTAGGAACATGTTTATCAAAAATAGAATAATAAATAGGAAACATAAAGCCATTGTAGACTTGGTACAAATGGTGCTTATAAGAGGATTTCCATAATTTCTGATGGTATATGTGAATAGGCATGGGGTCTTGTGGCGTCCACCTCCAGCCGAGCACGGCAAATTCAGAATTAAAACACAAGGTATCTAAAATATAGGCACTGTAATAGAATGGGGGAATTATCCTTTTAGAAATGCGGGTCTTATTCCTAAACTCAAGAACATTTGTGGCTAGTTTATCTGAGAGAATAGTGGCCCAATCCATTATTATGCTGTTGCATGTCGCTTCCATTAAGGGAACCATTTCTATAGTGAAATTAGAAGAATCATGCAATCCCCACAATCTACACATCATTATTCCAGCGTAGCAATAAGGAGAAGCCAGGGAATCAACCGAGTACTTACCGGAAGATTCATGTTTGTGCTTTGCCAGATTTTGTCTCCAATCCCGGATGGGTTCGGATTCAACTTCGTTCTCGTTCCGGAATTTCTCCAGGAACGCCTTATTGTATTTCTTCTCTGGCTCAGGCAAATGATACATTTGCCTTAAATCATCAGCTTTGAATGACCCGAAAATTCTCCCGTCTCTGGTGCTGAAGGTTCTATCCATGATTGGTATTTCCTCAATTGCCCACCGCACTACATCTGTATATGGGAGAATTTGTTCCCTAGCTTCTATCCGATGAAGGAAGGAGTCAGCTAAGTCCTTTAGAGTACCATCATATTTCCGTGTTGAATCTGCAGTAGCTTGTACTGTGGTCACTTCAGGTTCTTCAGCTTCAATCAAGTTGTAGGTACTTTGCCAAGTAGTTTTGCCGAGACCAGAACATGTAGTATCCGAAATCAATCCTTTCTTTTTGTTTGAGGGATCAGCGACAGCTTGTCCTGTGGCTGGCGCAACGGAAAAGGTTGTGGTTTTCTTATATTTCTTCCCCATTTTACTTGAGTTTTCTTCTTCGGATGAATTCTGCACAGAAGTGAAGATAAACGTAACACAGAGAATTGGCAATGAAAACTCCAATATGGTGAGATATATTGATCAATGCGTGATGAGAGAAAACTTTTACAATGGCCGCGGATGCAATCCATAGGAAGATTTTAGGACTTACAATTTCATTAAATGGCCGTTTAAAACCTGCCAATCCTTAAATGCCCATTATATCATTAATCGGCCGAATGATTCGTTTAAGCGTGTTATAGATGTTTTGGCGGTTGAGCGCAGATGAATCATTGCTTGATAGATCAAGCTTTTAATATGAATCCATCGTAATATCCCTCCATTTTAACGGATTTTTTGAAATCTGCGCTTTATCGCAATCGGCCATCAGGGAAAGCTTAACCTCTTATATTGACACCTTTTGAAACCCCGATCGCCAATAGCGATATCGCATCACATCGGGGAAATGGCCTGGGGGCGCTTTAAAAATGTGCATAGAGTATTGCTGATAGCCGATAGCGATATCGCATCGGCGGAAACCAATGTGTCTTTTACTTATGTTCCTTATGTCATTGCGATATGCGATCTTGCGATCGCTTTATCGCAATGATAAAGATTGATTTATTTGATCAAAATGGGTTTTTCAAAAAGGTTTTTTATAATGTTTTCATTTGGTTTTCGGACCTTTTTAAGTAATACAATATTGATACCAATAAAAATCTAAAGGGACCCATTTCATATGATAGTTTTGTGAATAAAAATGATATGAAATGGGGGGTTGTTATAGAGCACAACAATTTGCGATTCGCTGGAAGGAACAGTTATCTCTGAAAAGTATAGAAATACTTAAACTTTTTCAAAATAGAGTTCTAATCAAAGGGGAAAATTCTAATATAACTAGGTATATATGCATTCCGAGTAAAATGAAACTATTTTTGCTAATTATCTTTCTTTTTAAGAAAATAGATACATTCTAAGTTTTAAATAGGCCTCTATTGGTTTATAATGATAAAACAGAAAACCTTTCCAAATTAGCTTTTATAGTGAACTCGTCTGTCATAGGTAGAGCCTCTGCTGCCAGCAAATGTTCATAGTTTCGACAGGGATACCTTTTAACCATGTTATTGTCCATTGTCCCATCCAATTAAGAGTGTGATTAACAGAATGAATTCAAAACATGATTTCATATTTTGTATTTCTCTTCCTTTTTCTGTTATTGATAAGATAAAAAGCCATTGTCCTGGTTTGGTAACCAGCTATTGATAATGCCATTCACTGGTAATAATCTAACCGAACAAGCTGGCTCGTGATGAGACCCCTTGTCTCATAATTCTTAAGCCATTACCCTGTTATGGTATGCAGTATTGGTAATGTCGGTTAAACTATTTCCCTATGATCATGGTAAGCAGGCTTGTAATAAGACCTCTTATCTTTTATATCAAAATTTTTAGAATTACACTCTGAGTAATCATAAACTTTGGTGAATTGGATGGACAATTTTCTCCTTAAGAGTAGATGGATGACAGGGTAAGAGTTGAAGATGTTGAAGTTGGATTAGCTTCTATCTTGATAACCTTTTGTGACCAATTTGAAAACAGAAAATGATTTACAATACTTCTAAACTTTGAGAGGAGTTCACAAAACTTGAAGTGCGGTTTCAGAATACAATGATACTATTTTCCTAGAAATTATCCCTTTTGGTTAAGACTTCTATTATTTTAAAAGCAAATATCATACTACTTCTGTGGATCAAGTTCTCAAACACAGCAAAGGTCAATGGAGGATACCTTACAACTTTATTTTCTAAAGATCCTACAAACTACAAAACTTTATTAAACTAAAAAGGAGAAGGGGTTACCTCCTCAATTAAAGAATTTCTTCAAGATAAGGCCATTAACATGGAGAGAATCTCTCAAACCTGATAAATCTTGCAATATAAAGGTCGAATGGCATATCTTCTTGCAGATCTGAAATGGTCCAAGCCACATCTTCTGGAACTTGGTGTGTTTTCCCTTGTCCTCATGGGCTTTGTCCCATTTCAGAACTAAATCACCGACTTGAAATTGTGTTGAACCGGATGAGACTGAATCAAAAGCTGCCTTGATGATTTGCTGATGTTTGGCATGAATAACCCTGGATTTTTCTCTTTCCTCTTCTAGTTTTAAGATTTGATCATGTCTAAGATGAATAGAAGAAGAAGGACTTTCCTCAATGAACTGAACTAGGGTTAGAGAAGGAAGAACAAGATTTGTGGGTAGTACTACTTCTTTTCCATACACAAGGTTGAACGGAGAAGATCCTATAGAAGCTTTCTATGTTATCCTATCAGCCCATAATGCAAACATTAAGGATTTGTGCCAGTTTTTATGATTATGTTCGATAGTTCGCTTAATGATTTTGATCAGATTTTTATTAGTAGACTTTGCTAAACCATTACCTTGGGGATAGTAATTAGCAGAATATTTCAATTTAAATCCTCTTTTAATAGCGAAATCAAACATAGCATTGCCTGAGAAGTAAGATGCATTATCAAAAACAAGATCATTTGGGACACCAAACCTGGTAATGATGAATTGATCTATGAATTCAATGATTGCTTCTGAATTTGCTGTCTTCAAAGGAATTGCCTCAACCCACTTAGTAAAATAATTGGTAGCAGTAAGGATATACTTATGCTGTTTGGAAGAAGGTGGAGTAATTTCCCCAATGATGTCCAATTCCCATTACTCAAATGGTTGTTCAATGTTGACTGGTTGCAGAGGGAAAGCTGATTTTCATTGTCTTCCACTAGAAGTTTGACAATTGATGCATTTCCTTACATACTCGTGGGCATCTCTAAACAGAGTGGGCCAATAGTATCCAGCATGAATAATTTTGTGAGCTGTTGTGTCAGCTCCAAAATGTCCTCCTGCTGGTCCATCATGTAACTCCTACAAAACTTTTTGTGCTTCAGGTTTCTCAAGGCATCTTAATAAGATTGAATCATAATTCTGCCTAAAAAGCACATCATCAATAATTGTAAAACTTTTCGCTTTTAACCTAATGGCCCTTTTTTTTTTGTAAGACAGGTTAGGAGGTGCATAACCATTTTTTAAATAAAAGATTAAATCTGCATATTGAGACTCAGAATCAGTAACACTTATCTGGTTAACTTCTTCAGTTTGATCTGTATCACTTGATTCTGGAATATTGGATGCTCCTGCCAATAACCTGCAAAAACCTTGGCCCCTAACAATCTTTGCTGGCTTAATTTCTAAGTCATACTCTTGAAGCGCTGTGACCCAGTTTTCCCTTTTTTCACCCAATTCTCTTTGGATTAATAGTTGCCTAACTGCGGGGAAAGGAACTATAACTTTTGTGTGGGTTTTCAAAAGGAAGGGTCTATAATGTTTGACCACTTTAAATACAGCAAAGGCTTGTTGTTCTACCTCGGAGTAATTCAATTCAGCACCCTAAAGATTTGAACTAAAAAATGAAATGGGTGCTTCCAAATTGTGATCGTTGAGCTGCGTGAGTACTGTTGCATAAGACGAGGTGGATGCGATAGTGTATAATGTAAAATGATTAGAAAAATTGGGAGTATTTAAGGCTGGGGCATTGATTATTGATTGCTTGATTAAATCAAACGCTTATTTTTCTGCTGATCCCCACTTAAAGACTGAATTTTTCTTGATCATAGTTTGAAGTGGCAAAATAATTTGAGAAAAATCTGGAACAAATCTTTTAACAAAATTGATTTGGCCTAAAAATGACTGCATGGATTTCTTATTATGTGGGAAAGGGATTTCAGAGATTTCTTTGATCCGATCAGGATCAATATAAATGCCATCTTTAGACACAATAAAGCCTAAGAGCTTTCCTTGGTCAAGAGCAAAGAAAGATTTTTTAGGGTTAAGAGAATTACCATATCTTTTGCAACGTTGAAAGATTTGATTTAGATCATGCAAATGATTGGACCTCTCTTTAGAGAATACAGTAATATCATCCAGATAGACAACTACTGTTCTATTAATCAACCCTTTAAAAGCTATATCCATCACTCTTTGGAATGTCGCTCCTGCATTAATAAGTCCAAAAGGCATTTTCTGATATGCATATGTTCCCCATTTTGTTCTGAATGTGGTTTTAAGCTGGTCATCAGGATGGACCAAAACTTGGTTATATCCTGAGAAACCGTCTAGAAAGGACATTAATTCAGAGCCTGCTACTGATTGGAGTATTTGCTCCATGGTAGGTAATGGGAAATTGTCTTTTAAGCTTGCTTTGTTCAAATTTCTGAAATCAATACAAATCTGAATGTCGCCATTTTTCTTTCTGACTGGCACCATATTGGAGACCCAGTTTGAGTGTCGGACTGGAAAAATAATCTTGGCTTTCAAGAGTTTGTTAAGTTCAGTTTTTATTTGACTCTCTAAGCTTGGATGTATTTTTCTTAACTTCTGTTGAATTGGTTTCTGATCGGGAAGCACTGGAATGGTATGCTTGATAATGGATGTATCATATGTCTTCAAATCATCATATTTCCAAGCAAAAACTTGTTTGTTTTTCCTTAACAGTTTAATGAATGCCTCTTTCTCTTCCAAGTCCTAATCCTAAATTAATGTTTTGAGGAGTTTGCTCAGTGCCAAGATTTATCAACTCAAACCTTAGGGTAGAACTTTGGAGCTTTGTATTAGTCACAAGTTTAAACCTATCTTTAATATCATAAAGATCCTCCAGCTTTACCACAGGCTTAGGGATTGAATTTTCCTGAGGTGTTTCTCTCATTTGAAAGTCATGCTCATTTTCCTCAATAATTTGATTATCATAGGACTTTTCAGAAGTTAAGAATTGTAAAATATCCTCATCATGGTTGAATACTCTCCAATTAGTGACATTGTCAGGAATTGATGGCCTAAAAAGCAATTCTACTGAAAATCTATCTGGGCTGTAGTCTTCAGAAGGTAGGAGATTGGAAGCTACATTGGCTAGCAAGTCGGCTGCCGAGTTTTGAGACCTAGGGATGGAGGAAATATTGAATGCCGAAAAGTGTGAGGTGAGTTCTTGTACTAGCGACTGATAATGTTTAAGATGATTTGAAAGACAATGAATTGTATTTCTCACCTGTTTGATAATAATTTCAGAATCGCCGAATACTTTCAAATATTTCACTTTAAGGCCGATTGCTTTATACAGTCCTTGGACTAAGGCTTCATACTCGGCTGTATTGTTAGTGCATTCAAATTCTAGCCTACAGGACAGCATTGTTTTTTCTCCTTGTGGGTTAACCAAAATACATCCTGCTCCTGAGCCTTCACTAGATTTGGACCCATCGAAATATAACGACCAAAATAAAGAAGTATTAACAATTTTATTTACAGTTTTCTCAGTATCATTGAAACATCTAGACCTATCTGTTTGTGAAAAATTCTCAATCTGAGATGTAAAATGGTTCACTGAGAAAGGGGATGGTTGGGCAGTAAAGTTGCCAAAGAATGACTCAGATGAATAATTCCCCAAAATGTTGTTATTAAATGCTACAAGTTGGTTTTCTTGCTCAAATTCGGTAACTGTATGGGTCATATGTTTTTCTCGATCAATCCTTATTTGATTTGGCTTACCCTTATAGGGAAGCCACATATGTGACCAATCAGTAGAAATATACCCATGTAGTTTTTCAGACCAATCCCTACTCAAGATTAAACCGTAAAATTCAGGTATATCGGCTATTAGGATATCAATCCTTTGTACTACTTTGGGATCAGCAGATAACCTGATAGTTACGGAATTAATCTCTCCCACAAAATTTACTTTGGTCCTGTCCAACTGTACAATATGAATAGCAGACTTCTGGGGTTCAATGTTCAGTTTGGAACAAACTGAAGCTGGCATTATGTTAGAAGATGCCCCTGAGTCAATCAAACAGTTGTGCAGGTTTCTGTTGTAGATCTCATAGGTTAGAAGGAAAGGTGGAGTATGAGAGTTTGATCTATCTCCAATCAGAACCGCATCTGTAGCTTCAACCATACTAGGAGGAGGTTGCCCTGAATCATTAGCAGCTTTAGCACTGGGAAGAGGTGAAGAAGGAACAACATTCAATTCTTTGAGAAGCAATTTCTGCTGATGTTTTAATTTACTAAGTTCAAACATAGTAATGTTTGCTTTAGTTTTCTTCATGTCATCAACAATATTGTAATCCATTGAATCGGATACCACTAACGTTTTAGATGTTGAAGGAGTATTAGAAGTTGAAGGTTGGTCTTGGGGAACTGCTGCAGGTGATTTCTTTGCAGGTATTTTTTCCTTTGTTGTAGCAGCACCTGCACTCCTTTTCTTTGACGTTGCCTGAACAGGTTCAGAAGTACTTTTACTCCTAGTAGTGACCGGGAACGCTTCTTCTTCATTATCGGTATCGGAGTTGGGGAGTATAAAATCCCACATTCCATGACATTCAACTACTTCTTCTTCAGCATCAGTTGGTGAGATTGTTTCCTCTTCCTCTTCTTCTTGCTCTGAATCTGCATTAGATATGACATTTGGTGGCTTTGATTCGGTTTTCTTATAAGTCCTAAAGGGTCTTTTGGTTGAGGTTTCGGCTACCTGTTTTTTTATTTCAACCATTTCATTTGACAAAGTTTTTAGGACTTTTTGCAAACCCTCCATGTCATATGGGTCTTTTGGGGTTTTCTTCCTTGAGTCATCTTTAAAAGAGACTTTTTTGGCTTTTCTGTCTTCCAAAGCAGCTTTCTTTTCTAGAGCATTAATACGTTTCTCCACAGCAAGTGCTTCTTTCATGTTTTCGGCTAAGGTAGGTTTCCCAGCCCTATCTACAAAAATGGCTATATTGGCAGGTAGGGCGGTTATATACCATTCGCTTCGAATTTGTTCACTTGGTTTGGAGGTCGTCGAGATTTTATTCAGGATTTTATTGAATCGAGCATTAAATTCCTTAATTGGTTCCCTATGCTCTATCCTAAGATTGGAGAGATCGTTTATTAACGTAGCCAAAGACCTATCATCTCCATATTTGGTAAGAAACTGCTCTTGGCAAGTGTTCCAACTGGTAATGGAACCAGAGGGTAAAGAAAAATACCAGGATCCTGCTGATCCTTGCAAGGTGTAAGGGAAAAGTCTAACAACAACATCTTGTTCTGTTACTCCTTTCAAGTTGACTGCCAACATGAAATTATTAATATGTTCCTCAGCTTGGGTCCCATCATCTGGGTTAAACTTGGGTAGCCATTTTTCAGGAGCATCTGGTAATGCATGCAATGGTGCAGGCATGTTGACTGCACCAGGCCTGGTCCATGGATCTGCCATTGTAATAGCAGTAGTGGTTGATACTACTGTTGGAATTCCAAATGTCTGGGAAGGAAATAATGTTGAGGAGTGAGCAGGTTGGGATGTTAAAGCTCCTAATCCCTGATGAACAACAATATGTAATGGGGGAGTGGATGGTTGACTTTGCAGAGAGGAAGATGTAATGGAGGATGTGGATGAAAGCTCTTCACTGTCAGATCCTTCAGTATATTTCTTCGCCTTTTTCCTTTTGGGTAAAGGGAACTCAGTGGGTTCAATACCGAGCTTTTCGCTCTGAAGTCTGGTGAGAGGGTGAGGTAAATTGAACTGCGAAGTCGCACTGCTTTGTGATACCTCAGATTTCTGTGGTGAAATCGAGAAGCTCTGAAGTTTGTGGATAAGAGACTGGACTTCAGGGGATTCAAGACTTAATTGTTCTGGAGTATGATGGGTTTGAGCAGTGGTAGTTGATTCCTCTTCTTCTTGTTTGGATACTGGAGAACCAGCATGCAATTGGGAAGTTCGAGGGGATACGGAGGGAGAATTACTCTTAGAATGGCTTGCAGATTTGGGTTTGCTTGCCATTCACAGTTGAGGCCCTCCTTCTAGCGCCAAAAATGTTGATGCCTCGAAAATCGCTGCAACAACATTGGGGGATAACCACCCGGTCCGGACCTTAGTACAACTCCTTTTCCGTTTGGAATGGTGGCTCCGACTGGGGATAATGGGACCAGTTTCCCAGCAATGAATAAATGGGATGAATGGATAATTGATTGACTAATCTAATGATAGGCGAATAGCTAAATCTATCAGCAAAATAAAAGAGCTATTACTTATCCCGGGAACTATTAAGCTTTGAAGTGTAGCGCTTGATGATCTGTGTCTATGGACAGGCATATAGATGACTCCATCTAACAGACATGGACATTAATTCATTCAAGGATTACTTTGCTTAAATAGTTAAGCAAAGCGATTAAAGCAATATTACTACACTTGTCATTTATATCATCGACACATATATGATTAAAAGAAAAGCACACCATAAACATCCAATAGTGGAAGGAATACAGAACTGCTGTTAAAGCACATACATATATTCGATAATAGCAAAGATAATCAAATAACAATTCATATGAAAAGAATGAATTCAGACATAGATAAAAGTACCATATGAGCTGCTAGACACTCCCAATATCAATCGCTACTTGAGATTCTTCCTTCAACGCAGAAACACTTTCAAACAAAGACAATAGTGCACAATTGCATAAAAGCTTCCTTGTCAAATTTAGAATAACTGGTCCAGTTTCATAAAAGAATATGGCTGAAGCACAATAGTGCAACTTCAGTCTTTAAGTCAAGTACAAAACTTTACGACCCTTTCCAAAACAATGAAAGGGTCTATAAATACTTAATTAATCTAACTATCTAAGAAACTGAAATCCTACTTAATTGGTATCAATTGATTTTGATCCTATTTTCTTCAGCAATCTGGCAGTCGGCGGCATGAATCATCAAGTAGGTTGTTTGCCTTTAAATCTGAGCTGACTTATCGCAAGCATCGGCTCCACTTCGGGTGGTCTGTTGAGGCGAGAGCTGAGCTGGGCGGCATAGGTGGCATCCTGAATATCGGGGATAATATACCCGATTGCATCCGTAAGGCACTTGAGGGCGTCTCTGTGTGTGTGTGGTTTTACCAAGAAGAACCAATAGGTGTCCCAGGTTAAACTGTTAATCCCAGCAATTAATCTTCCCTTTTCCTCTAAATCTGGATAACATGATTGCTCCAATGTTTTCATCGTTGTCAATTTTCCTGGTGTGCATTGGGAAATCATGTTTGATAAGTAGAGAGTGTTATTGACTAATTCAACTAAATTGCTTGAAGTTGATTTGCATCTTGAAACTGCCCTCTCTGCTTTCATTAACTGGGACTGCCATTCTGTAAAGAGTATATCTTTATGTGATTCTAAGATTCTTGGTAAATTCGCCGCTTGTCCTTGATCAGTATCTTGCCAGTCGAGAAATGCAGCTATCGTTTCTTCAGCTTGATCCAATTCAGTCCTAGCCTTGTCTACTTTATTACTTATGGATGCCGTTAATTCACATAGTGGCTCTGCCTGGGCGATTTGTTGACATAGAAGCTTAATTTGGGCTATCAATGCAGTATTTATTTGTAGTGCTTCTACTCTGAATTCAGCCACTTGTGGAACGCCCTTTGTCTTTTCAATCTGTGCTGATAGTTGAGCGATTTGCTCATCTTTTGATTTCAGCATTTTCTCATTCGCTGCCTTCAATTGCGCCAAGGCCTCTGACAATTCTTTCTGCTTTTGGATTGCGCTGTGGTCAATCCTTTGTTTTTCTGCCTGCAATTGTTGAGTTAGTTGACTGTTTAATTGCTGTTGCGTCAACAATTGCTGCTCTGCCTGCTCCGCTTTCTGCTTTGCTTCAGTCAGCTGTGCCTGTAACAAGAAAATTTCCTGATCCTTTGTTTTCAGTAAAAGACTCACCTCCGATGCCTTATCTATTGTTGCCGCCGAATAGGCTCCAGCATATTGTGACAATTTTGTCAGGTCATCGGAGGGGTCAAATTCCTCCTTCCAAACCACATTGCCCGTGACCGTCTGTTCTGGGAAAAGGGAAGGTTGATCGGTCCTTCTTCTCTTCCTCTGTCGTTTTACTACAGCTTTATGTCTTGGGCTGTAGAAGACATCCAAGGGAGGAATCTCTTCTACCTGCAAAATGATTTGATCGGAGGGATCCTTTGGTATTATCTCTACCTCTTTTGAAATGGGTGGGCCGCTGGTTCCACTTAGAACCTGTGGTGAAGTGGTTTCCTGTGTGTCTGCTGCCTTTGAAGTGTCAGTGTCCTTTGAACATTCCAGACCACTGATAATGGAATCAAATTGCTGCCATTCCTGGAGCAATTTTGGGTCAATATGAGTATCCACGTTTACTTCAGTGGTGGTCTGTTTTTGTTCTTTCATCTGGGTCTCTTTCTGCACTTTCTCCTGCTCTATAGTCTGAGTTTCCTCCTGTGGCTTTTCTGGTTCTATTGTTGTAACCGGAGGCTCTTTTGACTGTTGTCGTTCAGGCTCGCTTGTCGATGTTGTTGGGGTTGTTGCTAATAGATCTAGAGGCAGAGTTTGCAACCTCTGTTCTCTAAGTCTGTTAAATTCAACCAACCCTTCATCTTGATATTTCATTCTAGCAAATGCCTTAACCTGCATTATTGACTCAGCGGAGGAGAACAGGTCATCAAACATATCTTCTTTATGATCAAATTTTGACAATTTGGCCTGCTCTAGTGCATTATAGGCAACTTTGCTTGGATCAAATTGCCTATTAGGGAGAGTTGCCAGAGTTAATGATTTAATCTTTGTAGCTTCTTTTTCTGCATGTTTGAGATCATGCAAGGTATAGACACCGCATCTCAAAGGAAAAGAGGGCCAGCCCTGCTTCTTATTTTTCTTGAGAGTCTGTGTAACACTCTCAGCAATGATCTGGTAAGCGATTTCCCTTGCCAGAAGTTTATCAGGTATGTATAAAGGGAGAACATGAGGTTCGGCTTGGCTACCGAAAACTCTTATATAAGTGAACTTCTCTTCCTCGAACCATCTCCCTACTGCTGTTAAATCAATCCCAGCTTGGTAGGAAATCTTGGGAACAGGTTTATCAAAAATAGAATAATAAATAGGCAACATAAAGCCATTGCAGACTTGGTACAAATGGTGCTTATAAGAGGATTTCCATAATTTCTGATGGTATATGTGAATAGGCATGGGGTCTTGTGGCGTCCACCTCCAGCCGAGCACGGGAAATTCAGAATTAAAACACAAGGTATCTAAAATATAGGCACTGTAATAGAATGGGGGAATTATCCTTTCAGAAATGCGGGTCTTATTCCTAAACTCAAGAACAGTTGTGGCTAGTTTATCTGAGAGAATAGTGGCCCAATCCATTATTATACTGTTGCATGCCGCTTCCATTAAGGGAACCATTTCTATAGTGAAATTAGAAGAATCATGCAATCCCCACAATCTACACATCATTATTCCAGCGTAGCAATAAGGAGAAGCCAGGGAATCAACCGAGTACTTACCGGAAGATTCATGTTTGTGCTTTGCCGGATTTTGTCTCCAATCCCGGATGGGTTCGGATTCAACTTCGTTCTCATTCCGGAATTTCTCCAGGAACGCCTTATTGTATTTCTTCTCTGGCTCAGGCAAATGATACATTTGCCTTAAATCATCAGCCTTGAATGACCCAAAAATTCTCCCGTCTCTGGTGCTGAAGGTTCTATCCATGATTGGGATTTCCTCAATTGCCCACCGCACTACATCTGTATATGGGAGAATTTGTTCCCTAGCTGCTATCCGATGAAGGAAGGAGTCAGCTAAGTCCTTTAGAGTACCATCAGATTTCCGAGTTGAATCTGCAGTAGCTTGTACTGTTGTCACTTCAGGTTCTTCGGCTTCAATCAAGTTGTAGGTACTTTGCCAAGTAGTTTTGCCGAGACCAGAACATGTAGTATCCGAAATCAATCCTTTCTTTTTGTTTGAGGGATCAGCGACAGCTTGTCCTGTGGCTGGCGCAACGGAAGCGGCTGTGGTTTTCTTAGATTTCTTCCCCATTTTACTTGAGTTTTCTTCTTTGGATGAATTCTGCACAGAAGTGAAAATAAACGTAACACAGAGAATTGGCAATGAAAACTCCAATATGGTGAGATATATTGATCAATGCGTGATGAGAGAAAACTTTTACAATGGCCGCGGATACAATCCATAGGAAGATTTTAGGACTTACAATTACATTAAATGGCCGTTTAAAACCTGCCAATCCTTAAATGCCCATTATATCATTAATCGGCCGAATGATTCGTTTAAGCGTGTTATAGATGTTTTGGCGGTTGAGCGCAGGTGAATCATTGCTTAACAGATCAAGCTTTTAATATGAATTGATCGTAATATCCCTCCATTTTAACGTCTTTTTTGAAATCTGCGCTTTATCGCAATCGGCCATCGGGGAAAGCTTAACCTCTTATATTGACACCTTTTGAAACCCCGATCGCCGATAGCGATATCGCATCACATCGGGGGAATGGCCTGGGGGCGCTTTAAAAATGTGCATAGAGTATTGTCGATAGCCGATAGCGATATCGCATCGGCGGAAACCAATGTGCCTTTTACTTATGTTCCTTATGTCATTGCGATATGCGATCTTGCGATCGCTTTATCGCAATGATAAAGATTGATTTATTTGATCAAAATGGGTTTTTCAAAAAGGTTTTTTATAATGTTTTCATTTGGTTTTCGGACCTTTTTAAATAATACAATATTGATACCAATCAAAATCTAAAGGGACCCATTTCATATGATAGTTTTGTGAATAAAAATGATATGAAATGGGGGGTTGTTGTAGAGCACAACAATTGGCGATTCGCTGGAAGGAACAGTTATCTCTGAAAAGTATAGAAATACTTAAACTTTTTCAAAATAGAGTTCTAATCAAAGGGGAAAATTCTAATATAACTAGGTATATATGCATTCCGAGTAAAATGAAACTATTTTTGCTAATTTCCTTTCTTTTTAAGAAAATAGATACATTCTAAGTTTTAAATAGGCCTCTATTGGTTTATAATGATAAAACAGAAAACCTTTCCAAATCAGCTTTTATAGTGAACTCGTCTGTCATAGGTAGAGCCTCTGCTGCCAGCAAACATTCATAGTTTCGACAGGGATACCTTTTAACCATGTTATTTCCATTGTCCCATCCAATTAAGAGTGTGATTAACAGAATGAATTCAAAACATGATTTCATATTTTGTATTTCTCTTCCTTTTTCTGTTATTGATAAGATAAAAAGCCATTGTCCTGGTTTGGTAACCAGCTATTGACAATGCCATTCACTGGTAATAATCTAACCGAACAAGTTGGCTCGTGATGAGACCCCTTGTCTTATAATTCTTAAGCCATTACCCTGTTATGGTATGCAGTATTGGTAATGTCGGTTAAACTATTTCCCTATGATCATGGTAAGCAGGCTTGTAATAAGACCTCTTATCTTTTATATCAAAATTTTTAGAATTACACTCTGAGTAATCATAAACTTTGGTGAATGGGATGGACAATTTTCTCCTTAAGAGTAGATGGATGACAGGGTAAGAGTTGAAGATGCTGAAGTTGGATTAGCTTCTATCTTGATATTGATAACCTTTTGTGACCAATTTGAAAACAGAAAATGATTTACAATACTTCTAAACTTTGAGAGGAGTTCACAAAACTTGAAGTGTGGTTTCAGAATACAATGATACCTAGTTTCCTAGAAATTATCCCTTTTGGTTAAGACTTCTATTATTTTAAAAGCAAATATCATACTACTTCTGTGGATCAAGTTCTCAAACACAGCAAAGGTCAATGGAGGATACCTTACAACTTTATTTTCTAAAGATCCTACAAACTACAAAACTCTATTAAACTAAAAAGGAGAAGGGGTTACCTCCTCAATTAAAGAATTTCTTCAAGATAAGGCCATTAACAGGGAGAGAATCTCTCAAACCTGATAAATCTTGCAATATAAAGGTCGAATGGCCTATCTTCTCGCAGATCTGAAATGGTCCAAGCCACATCTTCTGGAACTTGGTGTGTTTTCCCTTGTCCTCATGGGCTTTGTCCCATTTCAGAACTAAATCACCGACTTGAAATTGTTTTGAACCAGATGAGACTGAATCAAAAGCTGCCTTGATGATTTGCTGATTTTTGGCATGAATAACCCTGGCTTTTTCTCTTTCCTCTTCTAGTTTTAAGATTTGATCATGTCTAAGCTGAATAGAAGAAGAAGGACTTTCCTCAATGAACTGAACTAGGGCTAGAGAAGGAAGAACAAGATTTGTGGGTAGTACTGCTTCTTTTCCATACACAAGGTTGAACGGAGAAGATCCTATAGAAGCTTTCTGTGTTATCCTATCAGCCCATAATGCAAACATTAAGGATTTGTGCCAGTTTTTATGATTCTGTTCGATAGTTCACTTAATGATTTTGATCAGATTTTTATTAGTAGACTTTGCTAAACCATTACCCTGGGGATAGTAATTAGCAGAATATTTCAATTTAAATCCTCTTTTAATAGCGAAATCAAACATAGCATTGCCTGAGAAGTAAGATGCATTATCAAAAACAAGAGCATTTGGGACACCAAACCTGGTAATGATGAATTGATCTATGAATTCAATGATTGCTTCAGAATTTTCTGTCTTCAAAGGAATTGCCTCAACCCACTTAGTAAAATAATCGGTAGCAGTAAGGATATACTTATGCTGTTTGGAAGAAGGTGGAGTAATTTCCCCAATGATGTCCAATCCCCATTTCTCAAATGGTTGTTCAATGTTGACTGGTTGCAGAGGGAAAGCTGATTTTTGTTGTCTTCCACAAGAAGTTTGATAATTAAGGCATTTCCTTACATACTCGTGGGCATCTCTAAACAGAGTGGGCCAATAGTATCCAGCATGAATAATTTTGTGAGCTGTTGTGTCAGCTCCAAAATGTCCTCCTGCTGGTCCATCATGTAACTCCTGCAAAACCTTTTGTGCTTCAGGTTTCTCAAGGCATCTTAATAAGATTGAATCATAATTCTGCCTAAAAAGCACATCATCAATAATTGTAAAATTTTTCGCTTTTAACCTAATGGCCCTTTTGTTTTTGTAAGACAGGTTAGGAGGTGCATAACCATTTTTTAAATAAAAGATTAAATCTGCATATTGAGACTCAGAATCAGTAACACTTATCTGGTTAACTTCTTCAGTTTGATTTGTATCACTTGATTCTGGAATATTGGATGCTCCTGCCAATAACTTGCAAAAACCTTGGCCCCTAACAATCTTTGCTGGCTTAATTTCTAAGTCATACTCTTGAAGCGTTGTGACCCAGTTTGCCCTTTTTTCACCCAATTCTCTTTGGATTAATAGTTGCCTAACTGCAGGGAAAGGAACTATAACTTTTGTGTGGGTTTTTAAAAGGAAGGGTCTATAATGTTTGACCTCTTTAAATACAGCAAAGGCTTGTTTTTCTACCTCGGAGTAATTCAATTCAGCACCCTGAAGATTTGAACTAAAAAATGAAATGGGTGCTTCCAAATTGTGATCGTTGAGCTGTGTGAGTACTGCTGCATAAGACGAGGTGGATGCGATAGTGTATAATGTAAAATGATTAGAAAAATTGGGAGTATTTAAGGCTGGGGCATTGATTATTGATTGCTTGATTAAATCAAACGCTTCTTTTTCTGCTGATTCCCACTTAAAGACTGAATTTTTCTTGATCATAGTTTGAAGTGGCAAAATAATTTGAGAAAAATCTGGAACAAATCTTTTAACAAAATTGATTTGGCCTAAAAATGACTGCATGGATTTCTTATTATGTAGGAAAGGGATTTCAGAGATTTCTTTGATCTGGTCAGGATCAATATAAATGTCATCTTTAGACACAATAAATCCTAAGAGCTTTCCTTGGTCAAGAGCAAAGAAAGATTTTTTAGGGTTAAGAGAAATACCATATCTTTTGCAGCGTTGAAAGATTTGATTTAGATCATGCAAATGATTGGACCTCTCTTTAGAGAATACAGTAATATCATCCAGATAGACGACTACTGTTCTATTAATCAACCCTTTAAAAGCTATATCCATCGCTCTTTGGAATGTCGCTCCTGCATTAATAAGTCAGAAAGGCATTTTCTGATATGCATATGTTCCCCATTTTGTTCTAAATGTGGTTTTAAGCTGGTCATCAAGATGGACCAAAACTTGGTTATATCCTGAGAAACCGTCTAGAAAGGACATTAATTCAGAGCCTGCTACTGATTGGAGTATTTGCTCCATGGTAGGTAATGGGAAATTGTCTTTTAAGCTTGCTTTGTTCAAATTTCTGAAATCAATACAAATCTGAATGTCGCCATTTTTCTTTCTGACTGGCACCATATTGGAGACCCAGTTTGAGTGTCGGACTGGAAAAATAATCTTGGCTTTCAAGAGTTTGTTAAGTTCAGTTTTTATTTGACTCTCTAAGCTTGGATGTATTTTTCTTAACTTCTGTTGAATTGGTTTCTGATCGGGAAGCACTGGAATGGTATGCTGGATAATGGATGTATCATATGTCTTCAAATCATCATATTTCCAAGCAAAAACCTGTTTTTTTTTCCTTAACAGTTTAATGAATGCCTCTTTCTCTTCCAAGGAAAGTCCTAATCCTAAATTAATGTTTTGAGGAGTTTGCTCAGTGCCAAGATTTATCAACTCAAACCTTAGGGTAGAACTTTGGAGCTTTGTATTAGTCACAGGTTTAAACCTATCTTTAATATCATAAAGATCCTCCAGCTTTACCACAGGCTTAGGGATTGAATTTTCCTGAGGTGTTTCTCTCGTTTGAAAGTCATGCTCATTTTCCTCAATAATTTGATTATCATAGGACTTTTCAGAAGTTAAGAATTGTAAAATATCCTCATCATGGTTGAATACTCTACAATTAGTGACATTGTCAAGAATTGATGGCCTAAAAGGCAATTCTACTGAAAATCTATCTGGGTTGTAGTCTTCAGAAGGTAGGAGATCGGAAGCTACATTGGCTAGCAGGTCGGCTGCCGAGTTTTGAGACCTAGGGATGGAGGAAATATTAAATGCCGAAAAGTGTGAGGTGAGTTCTTGTACTAGCGACTGATAATGTTTAAGATGATTTGAAAGACAATGAATTGTATTTCTCACCTGTTTGATAATAATTTCAGAATCGCCGAATACTTTTAAATATTGCACTTTAAGGCCGATTTCTTTATACAGTCCTTGGACTAAGGCTTCATACTCGGCTGTATTGTTAGTGCATTCAATTTCTAGCCTACAGGACAGCATTGTTTTTTCTCCTTGTGGGTTAATCAAAATACATCCTGGTCCTGAGCCTTCATTAGATTTGGACCCATCGAAATATAACGACCAAAATAAAGAAGTATTAACAATTTTATTTACAGTTTTCTCAGTATCATTGAAACATCTAGACCTATCTGTTTGTGAAAAATTCTCAATCTGAGATGTAAAATGGTTCACTGAGAAAGGGGATGGCTGTGAAGTAAAGTTGCCAAAGAATTACTCAGATGAATAATTCCCCAAAATGTTGTTATTAAATGCTACAGGTTGGTTTTCTTGCTCAAATTCGGTAACTGTATGGGCCATATGTTTTTCTCGATCAATCATTATTTGATTTGGCTTACCCTTATAGGGAAGCCACATATGTGACCAATCAGTAGAAATATACCCATGTAGTTTTTCAGACCAATCCCTACTCAAGATTAAACCGTAAAATTCAGGTATATCGGCTATTAGGATATCAATCCTTTGTACTACTCCGGGATCAGCAGATAACCTGATAGTTACGAAATTAATCTCTCCCACAAAATTTACTTTGGTCCTGTCCAACTGTACAATATGAATAGCAGACTTCTAGGGTTCAATGTTCAGTTTGGAACAAACTGAAGCTGACATTATGTTAGAAGATGCCCCTGAGTCAATCAAACAGTTGTGCAAGTTTCTGTTGTAGATCTCATAGGTTAGAAGGAAAGGTGGAGTATGAGAGTTTGATCTATCTCCAATCAGAACTGCATCTGTAGCTTCAACTATACCAGGAGGAGGTTGCCCTGAATCATTAGCAGCTTTAGCACTGGGAAGAGGTGAAGAAGGAACAACATTCAATTCTTTGAGAAGCAATTTATGCTGATGTTTTAATTTACTAAGTTCAAACATAGTAATGTTTGCTTTAGTTTTCTTCATGTCATCAACAATATTGTAATCCATTGAATCAGATACCACTAACGTTTTAGATGTTGAAGGAGTATTAGAAGTTGAAGGTTGGTCTTGGGGAACTGCTGCAGGTGATTTCTTTGCAGGTATTTTTTCCTTTGTTGTAGCAGCACCTGCACTCCTTTTCCTTGACGTTGCCAGAACAGGTTCGGAAGTACTTTTACTCCTAGTAGTGACCGGGAACGCTCCTTCTTCATTATCGGTATCGGAGTTGGGGAGTATAAAATCCCACATTCCATGAAATTCAACTACTTCTTCTTCAGCATCAGTTGGTGAGATTATTTCCTCTTCCTCTTCTTCTTGCTCTGAATCTGCATTAGATATGACATTCGGTGGCTTTGATTCGGTTTTCTTATAAGTCCTAAAGCGTCTTTTGGTTGAGGTTTCCGCTACCTGTTTTTTTATTTCAACCATTTCATTTGACAAAGTTTTTAGGACTTTTTGCAAACCCTCCATGTCATATGGGTCTTTTGGGGTTTTCTTCCTTGAGTCATCTTTAAAAGAGACTTTTTTGGCTTTTCTATCTTCCAAAGCATCTTTCTTTTCTAGAGCATTAATACGTTTCTCCACAGCAAGTGCTTCTTTCATGTTTTCGGCTAAGGTAGGTTTCCTAGCCCTATCTACAAAAATGGCTATATTGGCAGGTAGGGTGGTTATATACCATTCGCTTCGAATTTGTTCACTTGGTTTGGAGGCCGTCGGGATTTTATTCAGGATTTTATTGAATCGAGCATTAAATTCCTTAATTGGTTCCCTATGCTCTATCCTAAGATTGGAGAGATCATTTATTAACGTAGCCAAAGACCTATCATCTCCATATTTGGTAAGAAACTGCTCTTGGCAAGTGTTCCAACTGGTAATGGAACCAGAGGGTAAAGAAAAATACCAAGATCCTGCTGATCCTTGCAAGGTGTAAGGGAAAAGTCTAAAAACAACATCTTGTTCTGTTACTCCTTTCAAGTTGACTGCCAACATGAAATTATTAATATGTTCCTCAGCTTGGGTCCCATCATCTGGGTTAAACTTGGGTAGCCATTTTTCAGGAGCATCTGGTAATGCATGCAATGGTGCAGGCATGTTGACTGCACCAGGCCTGGTCCATGGATCTGCCATTGTAATAGCAGTAGTGGTTGATACTACTGTTGGAATTCCAAATGTCTGGGAAGGAAATAATGTTGAGGAGTGAGTAGGTTGGGATGTTAAAGCTCCTAATCCCTGATGAGCAACAATATGTAATGGAGGAGTGGATGGTTGACTTTGCAGAGAGGAAGATGTAATGGAGGATGTGGATGAAAGCTCTTCACTGTCAGATCCTTCAGTATATTTCTTCGCCTTTTTACTTTTGGGTAAAGGGAACTCAGTGGGTTCAATACCGAGCTTTTCGCTCTGAAGTCTGGTGAGAGGGTGAGGTAAATTGAACTGCGAAGTCGCACTGCTTTGTGATACCTAAGATTTCTGTGGTGAAATCGAGAAGCTCTGAAGTTTGTGGATAAGAGACTGGACTTCAGGGGATTCAAGACTTAATTGTTCTGGAGTATGATGGGTTTGAGCAGTGGTAGTTGATTCCTCTTCTTCTTGTTTGGATACTGGAGAACCAGCATGCAATTGGGAAGTTCGATGGGATACGGAGGGAGAATTACTCTTAGAATGGCTTGCAGATTTGGGTTTTCTTGCCATTCACAGTTGAGGCCCTCCTTCTAGCGCCAAAAATGTTGATGCCTCGAAAATTGCTTCAACAACATTGGGGGATAACCACCCGGTCCGGACCTTAGTACAGCTCCTTTTCCGTTTGGAATGGTGGCTCCAACTAGGGATAATGGGACCAGTTTCCCAGCAATGAATAAATGGGATGAATGGATAATTGATTGACTAATCTAATGATAGGCGAATAGCTAAATCTATTAGCAAAATAAAAGAGCTATTACTTATCCCGAGAACTATTAAGCTTTGAAGTGTAGCACTTGATGATCTGTGTCTATGGACAGGCATATAGATGACTCCATCTAACAGACATGGACATTAATTCATTCAAGGATTACTTTGCTTAAATAGTTAAGCAAAGTGATTAAAGAAATATTACTACACTTGTCATTTATATCATCATCACATATATGATTAAAAGAAAAGCACACCATAAACATCCAATAGTGGAAGGAATACAGAACTGCTGTTAAAGCACATACATATATTCGATAATAGCAAAGATAATCAAATAACAATTCATATGAAAAGAATGAATTCAGACATAGATAAAAGTACCATATGAGCTGCTAGACACTCCCAATATCAATTGCTACTTTAGATTCTTCCTTCAACGCAGAAACACTTTCAAACACAGACAATAGTGCACAATTGCATAAAAGCTTCCTTGTCAAATTTAGAATAACTGGTCCAGTTTCATAAAAGAATATGGTTGAAGCACAATAGTGAAACTTCAGTCTTTAAGTCAAGTACTAAACTTTACGACCCTTTCCAAAACAATGAAAGGGTCTATAAATACTTAATTAATCTAACTATCTAAGAAACTGAAATCATACTTAATTGGTATCAATTGATTTTGATCCTATTTTCTTCAGCAATCTGGCAGTCGGCGGCATGAATCATCAAGTAGGTTGTTTGCCTTTAAATCTGAGCTGACTTATCGCAAGCATCGGCTCCACTTCGGGTGGTCTGTTGAGGCGAGAGCTGAGCTGGGCGGCATAGGTGGCATCCTGAATATCGGGGATAATATACCCAATTGCATCCGTAAGGTACTTGAGGGCGGCTCTCTGTGTGTGTGGTTTTACCAAGAAGAACCAATAGGTGTCCCAGATTAAACTGTTAATCCCAGCAATTAATCTTCCCTTCTCCTCTAAATCTGGATAACATGATTGCTCCAATGTTTTCATCGTTGTCAATTTTCCTGGTGTGCATTGGGAAATCATGTTTGATAAGTAGAGAGTGTTATTGGCTAATTCAACTAAATTGCTTGAAGTTGATTTGCATCTTGAAACTGCCCTCTCTGCTTTCATTAACTGGGACTGTCATTCTGTAAAGAGTATATCTTTATGCGATTCTAAGATTCTTGGTAAATTTTCCGCTTGTCCTTGATCAGTATCTTGCCAATCGATAAATGCAGCTATCGTTTCTTCAGCTTGATCCAATTCAGTCCTAGCCTTGTCTACTTTATTACTTATGGATGTCGTTAATTCACATAGTGGCTCTGCCTGGGCGATTTGTTGACATAGAAGCCTAATTTGGGCTATCAATGCAGTATTTATTTGTAGTGCTTCTACTCTGAATTCAGCCACTTGTGGAACGCCTTTTGTCTTTTCAATCTTTGCTGAGAGTTGAGCGATTTGCTCATCTTTTGATTTCAGCATTTTCTCATTCGCTGCCTTCAATTGCACCAAGGCCTCTGACAATTCTTTCTGTTTTTGGATTGCGCTGTGGTCAATCCTTTGTTTTTCTGCCTGCAATTGTTGAGTTATTTGACTGTTTAATTGTTGTTGCATCAACAGTTGCTGCTCTGCCTACTCCGCTTTCTACTTTGCTTCAGTCAATTGTGCCTGTAACAAGAAAATTTCCTGATCCTTTGTTTTCAGTAAAAGACTCACCTCCAATCCTTTATCTATTGTTGCCGCCGAATAGGCTCCAGCATATTGTGACAATTTTGTCAGGTCATCAGAGGGGTCAAATTCCTCCTTCCAAACCACATTGCTCGTGACCGTCTGTTCTGGGAAAAGGGAAGGTTGATCGGTCCTTCTTCTCTTCCTCTGTCGTTTTACTACAGCTTTATGTCTTGCGCTGTAGAAGACATCCAAGGGAGGAATCTCTTCTACCTGCAAAATGATTTGCTCGGAGGGATCCTTTGGTATTATCTCTACCTCTTTTGAAATGGGTGGGCCGTTGGTTCCACTTAGAACCTGTGGTGAAGTGGTTTCTTGTGTGTCTGCTACCTTTGAAGTGTCAGTGTCCTTTGAACATTCCAGACCACTGATAATGGAATCAAATTGCTGCCATTCCTGGAGCAATTTTGGGTCAATATGAGTATCCACGTTTACTTCAGTGGTGGTCTGCTTCTGTTCTTTCATCTGGGTCTCTTCCTGCACTTTCTCCTGCTCTATAGTCTGAGTTTCCTCCTGTGGCTTTTCTGGTTCTATTGTTGTAACCGGAGGCTCTTTTGACTGTTGTCGTTCAGGCTCGCTTGTCGATGTTGTTGGGGTTCTTGCTAATAGATCTAGAGGTAGAGTTTGCAACCTCTGTTCTCTAAGTCTGTTAAATTCAACCAACCCTTCATCTTGATATTTCATTCTAGCAAATGCCTTAACCTGCATTATTGACTCAGCGGAGGAGAACAGGTCATCAAACATATCTTCTTTATGATCAAATTTTGACAATTTGGCCTGCTCTAGTGCATTATAGGAAACTTTGCTTGGATCAAATTGCCTATTTGGGAGAGTTGCCAGAGTTAATGATTTAATCTTTGTAGCTTCTTTTTCTGCATGTTTAAGATCATGCAAGGTATAGACACCGCATCTCAAAGGAAAAGAGGGCCAGCCCTGCTTCTTATTTTTCTTGAGAGTCTGTGTAACACTCTCAGCAATGATCTGGTAAGCGATTTCCCTTGCGAGCAGTTTATCAGGTATGTATAAAGGGAGAACATGAGGTTCGGCTTGGCTACCGAAAACTCTTATATAAGTGAAATTCTCCTCCCCGAACCATCTCCCTACTGCTGTAAAATCAATCCCAGCTTGGTAGGAAATCTTAGGAACAGGTTTATCAAAAATAGAATAATAAATAGGCAACATGAAGCCATTGCAGACTTGGTACAAATGGTGCTTATAAGAGGATTTCCATAATTTCTGATGGTATATGTGAATAGGCATGGGGTCTTGTGGCGTCCACCTCCAGCCGAGCACGGCAAATTCAGAATTAAAACACAAGGTATCTAAAATATAGGCACTGTAATAGAATGGGGGAATTATCCTTTCAGAAATGCGAGTCTTATTCCTAAACTCAAGAACAGTTGTGGCTAGTTTATCTGAGAGAATAGTGGCCCAATCCATTATTATGTTGTTGCATGCCGCTTCCATTAAGGGAACCATTTCTATAGTGAAATTAGAAGAATCATGAAATCCCCACAATCTACACATCATTATTCCAGCGTAGCAATAAGGAGAAGCCAGGGAATCAACCGAGTACTTACCGGAAGATTCATGTTTGTGCTTTGCCGGATTTTGTCTCCAACCCCGGATGGGTTCGGATTCAACTTCGTTCTCATTCCGGAATTTCTCCAGGAACGCCTTATTGTATTTCTTCTCTGGCTCAGGCAAATGATACATTTGCCTTAAATCATCAGCTTTGAATGACCCGAAAATTCTCCCGTCTCTGGTGCTGAAGGTTCTATCCATGATTGGTATTTCCTCAATTGCCCACCGCACTACATCTGTATATGGGAGAATTTGTTCCCTAGCTGCTATCTGATGAAGGAAGGAGTCAGCTAAGTCCTTTAGAGTACCATCATATTTCCGTGTTGAATATGCAGTAGCTTGTACTGTGGTCACTTCAGGTTCTTCGGCTTCAATCAAGTTGTAGGTACTTTTCCAAGTAGTTTTGTCGAGACCAGAACATGTAGTATCCGAAATCAATCCTTTCTTTTTGTTTGAGGGATCAGGGACAGCTTGTCCTGTGGCTGGCGCAACGGAAGCGGTTGTGGTTTTCTTAGATTTCTTCCCCATTTTACTTGAGTTTTCTTCTTTGGATGAATTCTGCACAGAAGTGAAGATAAACGTAACACAGAGAATTGGCAATGAAAACTCCAATATGGTGAGATATATTGATCAATGCGTGATGAGAGAAAACTTTTACAATGGCCGCAGATACAATCCATAGGAAGATTTTAGAACTTACAATTTCATTAAATGGTTGTTTAAAACCTGCCAATCCTTAAATGCCCATTATATCATTAATCGGCCGAATGATTCGTTTAAGCGTGTTATAGATGTTTTGGCAGTTGAGCGCAGATGAATCATTGCTTGACAGATCAAGCTTTTAATATGAATCCATCGTAATATCCCTCCATTTTAACGGCTTTTTTGAAATATGTGCTTTATCACAATCGGCCATCGGGGAAAGCTTAACCTCTTATATTGACACCTTTTGAAACCCCGATCGCCGATAGCGATATCGCATCGCATCGGGAGTATTGGCATTACATGAGACATGGATAGTATATCGCCGATTGCCGATAGCGATATCGCATCGCATCGGGGGAATGGCCTGGGGGCGCTTTAAAAATGTGCATAGAGTATTGCCGATAGCCGATAGCGATATCGCATCGGCGGAAACCAATGTGCCTTTTACTTATGTTCCTTATGTCATTGCGATATGCGATCTTGCGATCGCTTTATCGCAATGATAAAGATTGATTTATTTGATGAAAATGGGTTTTTCAAAAAGGTTTTTTATAATGTTTTCATTTGGTTTTCGGACCTTTTTAAATAATACAATATTGATACCAATCAAAATCTAAAGGGACCCATTTCATATGATAGTTTTGTGAATAAAAATGATATGAAATGGGGGGTTGTTGTAGAGCACAACACGTAGCTACTGCTTTCTGCAGAGCATCTTTCCAAGTTCCTGCTAAGTGGACCAAATAATTGAGTCTGGAGGAATTATAGCAGTACCTCCAAGGGTCCTCCTTTGGCCACTGAAATGTCTCGTGGATCCATGGAAAATAAACTCTCTCACAGTGGTCCTTGCAAATACCATGAGGATCATATGGATTAAAGTCTTTGGTTCCAAACATGAATTTCACTATATCCTTAGCCTCGACATATTCATATTTCAAGCTCTTAATCTCATATAATCTGATCCGCAAAGGAAAAGTGGTACATGGCACTTTCTTCTTCCTATGTTGTCATGTTGACAACCCTATAGCAAGTTTGTATGAAACTTATTGAGTGAACAACTTATAAGTGGCATACCTTGGTAGAACATGTGGAGGCTTCTCACTATCAAACACTCTGATGAAGGTGCCACCTGGTGAGGCATACCAATCTGCAATGTCAACTATTTCCTCCATTGATTCTTGGGACATGAAAGGTGGATCCTACCCAAAGATAAGCTTGTACAATGGGATGATAAAATGGTCAGTTAGCCTTGCTATCACTCCTTGATAGCTATAGTCAGAAAGAAACTTGAAATGAATGTTAAGGATAGTCTCTTTTGGTGTCCATGTCTAGTTCATGCCAGGGAACTGTTGTTGGGTATAGATTGTATCCAGTAAGTATGCGGACATATAAAACCTTGTTTACTCATTCTTGGGCAGATTCTAAACCTTAGCCACATGGAGCTTCCACTGTTGAGCCAAAAAATCTTACTAGTTGAATGGCCTCCCATAATTCACCAACTAGTCCAGTTAGACCACCCACCCTTCAAGAAAGGTTTCTGTGTTTTCTTGACGATATATTCTATAGGAAAAGATGATCAAGAACTGGTAAGCCTTCCTGAGGGACTTCGCCTTGTAAACATAAGTGGGTGTTTGTCTAAACTTTGATGACTCTTTCACCTAGTGCTTGACGATGTTTCTAGTGTTCACATAGCTATGGTTGGCATAGAAAAGTGATTCCATGCACTTCACCAGCTCAGGCAAGCAATACATCTTCTGAAAGCTATCTTCCTTGAAGGTGGCAAGCTCTATCCCACTGACACTGCTCAGTGTCGTAGTCTGTTCATCTATGTGTGATACAATCCAGTTAATGATGTCCACACATGGGAAGGCGAGGTACCTACATGCAACCTTGTATAACCCTAGCTAATGGATGATATGATAAACATGATGGTCTTCTAAGTCATCCATGAAGTCCTTTGTAAAAGTATCTTTGATTTACTGCCAAATCAGTTTTGTACACTTCTCAATAAATAATAGAGTATTTGCATAAAATGGTAGATCAATTGATATCTTCTCAACTACTTCCCTAGTACTTCTCTCAACAATTTCCTTTGATACAAATCTCTTAGATTCCATGTTAACTATAACTGCTAGAGAGATGCTCAACAATTGTTGTTCCTTTTGGACAGAGAGGGCACTCATGGCAAACAAATTTTAGCAAAAAGCAAAAAAATTCAAGACAAGATCAAGTAGAAAACTGGGCTCATGATGGGAAGGATTGCACAATTCTAGCTGACAGAGGTCACTGGATGACTGTGGGAATTAGGCACTGCATAGTCCCAGTTGTAAGTTGGGAAGCTTGATGACTGGACTCTACAATGCGTAGTTTAGTCTAGGCCAAGACAAGGAGAGACTACGCATTGTGCAGTCTTAGTGGCCAAGCTGGGAGGTTGGCTCCTAGAACTGGTCAGTGCGTAGTTGGATCCAACCCAGGACAAGATATGTGCAATTCTAGAAGCCAATGCAAATGCCTTAAGCTCTCAGATCACATAGTGAAAGCAGTGAAGTGTGCGATCCGGGCAAGGGGACCCAAATCTCCCCAAGGGGAGTGTGAAAATCAAGAAGATCTGAAGAATGATGTGAAGTTGAGTGCAAATATGACTAAATGTTGCTACATGCATGTGAAACAAGTGCAGGAATCAATTATACTGAAGGAAAATGAAGCATGTGAGGAGAGTTGTCGCAACGATGACCGTTGGTGCAAAAATAGGGTAACTCATGCGATGCTTGGGAAAGGTAATCTAAAAGTTGAAACAACACTTCTATAATCTAAAACAAGTTAAAATTTTAACATTCATTCAAAGAAACAATTGAAACAACACATTCACAAGATAAACAACAAAAAGTGACAAAAAAAGAGGCAAAAGACAAGAAAATATAAACTCACCCGAAAAAGCGACGACGATCACATCGAACGTTCCTTGATCTCCTCAAGAATGCTAGAGCTCCAAGATCATGTGTGAAAATGAGATCTAGTAGTGTTGATTAAATGGATTTTTTCAAGTTAGGGTTTATGATGCGCATGCCTAAAATCAAGGAAAAAGTGACCCCTGATGGAAGTTTCAAAAAATAACACAAGTGCCTCCTTCATGTTACTAAAAATAGATCCCTATTTTTTAGGGATGATTTTTTCTTTTTTTCTTTTTCAGGAAAAACTACCATGCATTTCCTATAAAGATTGTACAGTTATGGGAAGGGCTGGGCAACTCTCTGGTTCATTCACTGTGCAGTTTTTTAGCACAATGGGGTCTGCGCAATTTTTGGACTCTATGGCTCTAGGTTGCCTCTCTTGTCTGCACAATTTCCCAGTTCAAGGTTGGTTTCCATTTAGTACTGTACATTTTCTGAGCTCAAGGCTCACTGGAAATAAGGACTGCACAATTCCCAAGAGCAAGGCCAGTTTCCCTCAAGAATTACACATTTCTCTAAGGCAAACCCGAAACTGTCAAGGGACCAAAACATGAGATTGGCTTGTGGGTTAGAAATGAACTAAGTGAGAAAACACAAGCTGAGATGAAAATAATAAGGCTTAGTAGAAGCACAAATACCTGGATTAGTGCAAGATGAGTTGTTGTGGTTTATAAGGAAGGCTCCAAAATCGAAGTATGGGAAACACTTTGGAAGGTGGTTGTAGCTGCTACAACATATTGGTAGATTGAGAAGCAACAATATTTCCCATGGGGAGATCGAGCCTAAGAGGTAATATAGCTTCATATGGAGTAGCCTTATGGAAGCTAGTACTTCAGTATCTAGGGAGATCAGACTCATTATTACAGTAGTTGCAACAACAGTGTGGAAGCAGCAGCAGTATGAGTAGATCATATATAGATCATGCATGCAAATCCCTGAGGATAAAGGAAAAGGTTAGAGACTTGTGATGAGCACCAGTATTACAATTTGCAGTAAGAATGTTGCAACTCCTGGAGCTCCCAACTTTACTTTATCAACTTGATGTTCATACAAACTTGGAGGTGACAGTGATGTATACACAAGTAAAAGTGATGGTTCTCCCTTTTGTCACTATTCAACTGGAGAGAGACCACTAGGGTTTTCAAGCCAGACTTCTATGGATTCAGAAGAAGCTTGATTACTGATGAAAGAAAGAGAAATCTACTCTAGTAGAAAGCTTGTCTACTGTAAATAAGGAAAATGACTGAAATCTTATGTTAAAAACACACCATTCTTTAACTAGCTGCTGAGAAACTATGCTTTACAAGAACTCCAAGCCAACATGTATGAAATGATTCTATCTAAAGCATGGAAATTCAAGACATCAAACATCACTAATGTGCATGTAAAGGACTAGAATAAATTTGTTTTGTTTTTTTTATGCTTTTTCTAGAAAATCAAGTGTAAACCCTAATCTCTTTTGGTGATGTGGCAAGTGGCTTAGTGATGCTAGTGGATGGTTGGGAGGTTTAGGAGATGGTTGGAAAGTTTGGGAGACCCTCGGGTGACCTGGGGTGGCTTCCTAGAGGATTTCCCTCGATTCAGCCTCAAAACTGGCCACTATAGGAAAACCTATAGGATGTACTAGAAACCAACAAGATTCCTTGTATTTCTATAGGATACAGCCGAGTGAAAAATGATGGTTTCTAGAGGTGACGGAAGGCTTGGGGAAGGTGGTGTATGGGTGGAATGGAGTGATAAAATTCCTAGGATCACTTATAACTCAAAACCAAGGTTAGGAGATGGTTGGATTCGCTCAACATGCTTGGAGGAATTTCTATGTAAAATGATGAGATTGGTGAAGATCTTGGTGAAAGCAAGGAATGATTATGGATGGATGAAGTTGGAAGGTGGTTTCCTGCTATGAGATCCCTTTATATTTCTGAAGCACTTTCTTTGCATCAAACATTTATAATTTCCAAAAAGTCATGTAAACAAGAAGAATTCTAACAAGCTAGAAAAGCATAATTTAATGAACTAGTTGTCTACTTCATGCATGAGGAAAATTGTTGAATAAAATGGAATCATGGATGATATCTACTGTAAGACTGAAGATGGAAGAGATGGAAATTAAATCCTACACTTGCAAAAATGATCAAATGATGGTTCTGTTATCACTCAGGTTGTTCCCTTTGACTCCTAAGGGAATACGGCCGAGGTAACCACAAACCAATCTTTTAGTTGCAGGTCCTAGCCTACCTGCAACCAGAGAGGGCTATCTCATTATTATTTAGCTTTGTTTTGATGAGATTTTAGGTTAGTTATGAAGTGCGGAGTTTGTTTTAAGTTTGTTTGGATGGATGGTTTCATTCAATGGAACAGGGTGCAAATCTAAGAAGTTCAGTCCATTGGGCAATGGAGTCCATGAGGATGAGCTGGATATGGTTTCTTTGACAAAAAGAGGTGCTACAGAGCAGGGAATCAGTCATGGAACAATCTGCAAGCTGAAGTCAGATGGAATGGGGTCAGAGGTGAAGGGCAACTAAGAATCCTTCATCTGACAGAGGGAAAGTGAATGATTAAGACCAAGAAGCAATTAAGGATTTCTTAGCCTGCAATCAAGATGCAAAAACTAGGGAAACAGGAGCAATTAAGTATTCACTGTTTGTGCTAATTTTGAAGAAAACATAGAAAATAACAGAGATTGAACACAGATTACAGTTACATAAATTCTGGGCTATTCCTTTTCCCTGATATTTAGATTATGAAACATGTGTGATATAGAAAGACAGAAATTGAAGACACAAGTAAGAGAAAGACTTATTGATCCACAGAATGATTCAAGAATTCTGTAACATAGCCCCCTGTCATCAATCCCACATCCAGAGTTCAACAACAATGCATTCTAGCGGCCTTTTATTCAGAATATCCACAGAGTTACCGCACAGTTCAGAAATGAAATAACAAACCAACAACAACCAACCCACAATACAGCGCTTGGGGAGGTATTTATAAGCTAAACATCTACAAACACATCTCATCAAAGATCTGAGAAAATATCTAAGTTTTAGCCTAACTTAATCTACAAGAAAAGTAAAATATCTAGCATATGCTGCGCTGGAGGCAGCTCCTTCAAAAATGAGTTAATAGGCGTCCTTGGTGGCTGTGCACCGACTGTATGCAATAAGTGTTCCTTGGTCTCTGATCCACGGCTCTTAGGTGGCTTTGATTCTCATTAACTCTGATTTGATTTGGCTTTTAATAGATTTAACTCTCCACTGATACTCTTTGACTTGTTGGGATCCTCTTTAATGTTCATCTGCTTTGGCTTTTACTGCTCCACTGATACACTTTAATGCTGTGATTGAACTGATACACTTTTCGGCTATTCTGATGCACTTTTTCTTCACTGATACACTTTAACTCTGCAAAATCACCCTTGCCTACCACTTTATGGCAAAAAGGAATGGTTGCGGTGCTTTCTGCGGGCTTTAGAAGGTCTATCGGCGCTGGCCGATCAAAACTTTATCAAAACAGGAGGAGGACTGTAGAATGGTGACTGTGCTGAGAGCGAGCTCGTTGTCCGGAGCTAATCTGCTTGGAGGCGATGAAAAATGGCTGAAGAATGACCAGGTCCCCTTTACTTTTGGAGCGCGCAGAGGCGGCGAACTGAAATATGAAGAAGAAAGCCTTTTTACCTTTTAGAAGGCAAAAACCACTTTACACAGGAAATTCGATGAAAAACAGGGCGGGAGCGATCACTGTAGCAGGGAATATATGCGGGCCGTTGGATCTAGCGAGGGCAGATCCAACGGCGGAGGTTAGATCGCAACATCGCATCGGCGGGGACATGGGGGCGGAGTGTTTTATATACATATGACTTGCGATATAGCGAGAGCGATATCGCATCGGCGATCGGATATCGGGGGGTGGCATGGGCGAAGGCCTTTAAACAATCAGCGATGAGCGATAGCGAAATGGGACGATGCGATAACAACGCGATGCGATGATGCGATAGCGATATCGCATCGGAGGAGGTCGTCGGGGAAACGAATATAGAGGCGGGCCAACACTTGCGATTCGCGACTTGCGATATCGCGTCGGAGGGTTTTCAAGAGGGAAACAAAACTGAGGGGAAGGCGAATGCTACGATTTCCGATAGCCATATCAGATCAGAGGGGGTCAGATCGCATCGGAGGAGGGTGAATGAAGCGATAAGGGTTCTTACTAAGTTTCAAGTAAACTTAGTAATTCCCGAAGAACAATACTTATGGTTATATTTCAACCAAAGGCGGAGATACTTATATGTGGGGATTTAAATATATAGTACAGGAAAGGGCATAAAGAGGGAATTATATAATAAAGTTAAAAAAAGGGTTAATATGAATTTTTTGATAAGAAAGCACTAAGTATAGGAAACTTAGGCTTTTAAAGGAAAAAAGGAGTTTAATGGAGTAATCTAGGAGTATTGAGCAGATCTCAATATCCTTTGGGGAAATTAGTGAATGATTTGGGGAAAAAGGATGAAGGGGAAGTTAGTCATGCCTCTCTTGAGATGCCCCAAGAGAATATGCCTTGCACTTGTGATCTGAAGCAAATAAAACACTTTGAAACACAAAATTGATCACAACCCTTCATTTTGCAACCTCAAAACTGCCTACCCAGCCTACTTACCTAACATTTTGTCTTCTTTTTGGATGGGTGCACTTAGACTAGCAAACCCAGCTTTTTTTCTTTTCTTTTTGCTATCCTCCTATCTAAATCTATCCTTATATCTTCCAGGGGTCCAAATTAAGCTGTTGAGCACCCTAGCTTCTCTACCTATCTAATGATCTGCCAAGATTAAATAGTTTGGACAGATATTCATTCTCTATCTCTAAAACAAGAAATTTAAACCTAGGGAGGCCAAGATTAAGCTGTTTGGCCCTCCCTTAACTGTAAAAAAACTAGTGATTGCTTGGAAATATGGAACCTTTGCAGCATGGAAAGGATGAACATATTTGGCACTTCCACAGTCAATCATGAAAAATGAAACCTATTGGAATAGGAGGCTAACAGTGGCTCCACTTGGGGATGGCTTTTCCTTGTGAAAAGTCAAGAACAGCAGGTCAGATAGCCTTATATTCAATTTTTGCTGTATTCTGAAAACTTCCCTTTGCTGGTTGCCTTATTTATATATATAATAGCAGACTTGAAGAGCTTAGGGCCTTCTCTTCGGGCTTCAATCTGCAGCAAGCTACTATCCAAACAAAAAACCAAAATCCTACCTACTTACTCTAATCAGCTTTCTATCTGCTGGTTAGGTGAAATGAAACAGCCAATGCAGCCACTTAAGCATTATATACATCAGTGACTTTTGTTCCTTGTGCTTGCTGGTGCTTGAAATAGAGATCTTGCAATCAGATATAGCTGTGTTAACTTTTGAGAAGAAAAGGGAATTGCTGATCTCCTTCGCTGAATCTAGAAACTGTACAAAAGGGTCCTGCAAAATATATACACAATTCTTGAGCTGATTTAAACAACTGTACAAATGCTTTGGATAGCTATCATGCCTTGGCAATGGGAAAACACTACTGTCTTGATTTTGACCCTTACAGCCTGTTAATGGAGAAGAGTTCTGATTTCTTCCATCATTCAACCTGTCAGCTGATGGATTATACAAAACTTGGAATGATTCTTGCAATTTATTACATACAGGTTCAGATGGGACTTGACGGATTTGCACATGTTGCTCCTCCTTTTCTTTAAATAATTCAGATGATTCAAAACAAAGCGGCAGGGAATCAACTTGGATTTCTTGATCATATGTTGCTGCTTCCAAGTCTTCTTCTGCAATCTGATATTCAGTGGCAATTTGGGGCTGCAAAACTAGAGGTAATGCATTATGAGCAAGGATTTGACTCTCCTCTAGATGGTCAATATCAAAACTTGTTGACATTTGATTACAAACTGCATGGTAGTTATCCTTAATAAACTGAAAATATTCGAAACAAAATGGTAAAGTTCCTTCATTGGCTTCAAAATTTTCTGCATTTTCCTCCTCCTCTTCATAGCTGAGATGAACAAGCTGATCACTGGATTCAGGCTGCTGAACCTGAACTTTCGTTTCTCCCAAAATAGCTTTTGTTTCCTCTGCAAGGTTAATATGGATTTGAGGAGCATATTCATCATCATATAGATCATATTTTGGTAGACAACTGAAAGAAGAAATGCCATTATATTCACACAGTAGATCAGGAGATTGCTCCTCCACATATGGCTCTATGAATATGTCATCTGATTTGGCAAAAATTTGTTCGTGAATATCAATCTTTTGCTTCTGCAAAACAGATGTGTCCTAGCGCTCTAGACATTCAACTTTCAGTGTGATCTTCTGTATCATTTCCTCTGATTCCTTTATCAAACTATGAAGTTTTTCCTCTTTCTCTGCCTTTCGCTTTTCCTCTCTAATCTTCAGATTAACCTCTACGTCCACTGCCATGTCCTGCATCTGCTTCATAGTGGATGGGCTTCTTTCTCTCAAACGAAATTCAATCTCTGAATCAAAAGATCTTGGATAATGTAGTAGAGCTAAATCAAGGGGAGGCCTTATATTTAATGGCATTGAATGATAAGTTTGATTGAATATGTCTGAAAATTGTTGCACTGTTTCATTTGGATGCCTTTTTAACTGATTATATTCTTCTATGAGCATGAGGAGATTAACTTTGACCATCCACCTATCAAGGAAGAGTTTGAGAAACTGCTCAAGAATTGGGATGCTAGCCTCAGGCAAGGTTTTGAACCAAGTTCTAACTTCACCTTGCAAAGAAAGAGCGAACAGCCTAATACTAACATCCACATCATCCACTTCAAATATATTAAGATAGTCTTCAAAAGCTTGGATATGCTTTTGGGCAGTAACACCATTCTCTCCATCAAATCTTGGGAGATACTTGGGATGATTATTAGGTAAAGGATTGAGCGCGGGAGGCAAAATGAGTGGCCTATATCTATCAGGAACTCTACGAGGCACGGGAATATGTACAGGGATTGAATGATTGGGCTCAATTTTTGGTTTCTCCTTGGGTGTATGATGATCTTCAACGGAATTAGAAGACTGCTGTTAAGATGCGCAAGGAGACTTTTCAACAACATTTTTCAAAGGAATATTACAAAAATTATCTCTAAAATACAATATACAAGTCAAAATCTTATGGATGAGAAAGAACATAATCTCTTGGATAACAATCCAGGTCAAAAGCCTGATCTTTTCATAGAGTTCTTTCGGGTTCATTTCTCCAGTGGAGTCTTGATTGTGAAAATGATGTGGAGTCGCCAGGTGGATGATTTTAACTTTGGTGTGTCTGATCCCTGTCCACCATCACAGATCAGATCTAACATGAAAAATAACTCTGAAGAAAAGGTTCACTTTCTCCAGAAAACAAAATTTTGAGATTTTTATGATTATTTTGATTTTTTGGGATTTTCAAAACAACTTTTATGATTAATTTAAGAGGTGAACTGATCAAGTCTTTGGATTTGCAGTAATAAACAAATGATTCAGGTCCCCAGCGGAGTCGCCAATGATGTTATCACTCAGGTTGTTCCCTTTGACTCCTAAGGGAATACGGCCGAGGTAACCACAAACCAATCTTTTAGTTGCAGGTCCTAGCCTACCTGCAACTAGAGAGGGCTCTCTCTTTATGATTTAGCTTTGTTTTGGTGAGATGTTAGGCTAGTTATGAAGTGCGGAGTTTATTTTAAGTTTGGTTGGATGGATGGTGTCATTCAATGGAACAGGGTGCAAATCTAAGAAGTTCAGTCCATTGGGCAATGGAGTCCATGAGGATGAGCTGGATATGGTTTCTTTGACAAAAAGAGGTGCTACAGAGCAGGGAATCAGTCATGGAACAATCTGTAAGCTGAAGTCAGATGGAATGGGGTCAGAGGTGAAGGGCAACTAAGAATCCTTCATCTGACAGAGGGAAAGTGAATGATTAAGACCAAGAAGCAATTAAGGATTTCTTAGCCTGCAATCAAGATGCAAAAACTAGGGAAACAAGAGCAATTAAGTATTCATTGTTTGTGCTAATTTTGAAGAAAACATAGAAAATAACATAGATTGAACACAGATTACAGTTACGTAAATTCTGGGCTATTCCTTTTCCCTGATATTTAGATTACGAAACATGCGTGATATAGAAAGACAGAAATTGAAGACACAAGTAAGAGAAAGACTTATTGATCCACAGAATGATTCAAGAATTCTGTAACATAGCCCCCTGTCATCAATCCCACATCTAGAGTTCAGCAACAATGCATTCCAGCGGCCTTTTATTCAGAATATTCACAGAGTTACAGCACAGTTCAGAAATGAAATAACAAACCAACAACAACCAACCCACAATACATCGCTTGGGGAGGTATTTATAAGAAAAATATCTACAAACACATCTCATCAAAGATCTGAGAAAATATCTAAGTTTTAACCTAACTTAATCTACAAGCAAAGTAAAATATCTAGCATATGCTGCGCTGGAGGCAGCTCCTTCAAAAATGAGTTAATAGGCGTCCTTGGTGGCTGTGCACCGACTGTATGCAATAAGTGTTCCTTGGTCTCTGATCCGCGGCTCTTAGGTGGCTTTGATTCTCATTAACTCTGATCTGATTTGGATTTTAATAGCTTTAACTCTCCACTGATACTCTTTGACTTGTTGGGATCCTCTTTAATGTTCATCTGCTTTGGCTTTTACTACTCCACTGATACACTTTAACGCTCTGCTTGAACTGATGCACTTTTTGGCTATTCTGATGCACTTTTTCTTCACTGATACACTTTAACTCTGCAAAATCGCCCTTTCCTACCACTTTATGGCAAAAAGGAACGGCTGCGGTGCTTTCCGCGGGCTTTAGAAGGTCTATCGGCGCTGGCCGATCAAAACTTTATCAAAACAGGAGGAGGACTATAGAATGGTGACTGTGCTAAGAGCGAGCTCGTTTTCCGGAGCTAATCTGCTTGGAGGCAATGAAAAATGGTTGAAGAATGACCAGGTCCCATTTGCTTTTGGAGCGCGCAGAGGCGGCGAACTGAAATATGAAGAAGAAAGCCTTTTACCTTTTAGAAGGAAAAAACCACTTTACACATGAAATTCAATGAAAAACAGGGCGGGAGCAATCACTGTAGCAGGGAATATATGTGGGCCGTTGGATCTAGCGAGGGCAGATCCAACGGCAGAGGTTAGATCGCAACATTGCATCGGCGGGGACATGGGGGCGGAGTGTTTTATATACATATGACTTGCGATATAGCGAGAGCGATATCGCATCGATGATCGGATATCGGGGGGTGGCATGGACGAAGGCCTTTAAACAATCAGCGATGAACGATAGCGAAATGGAACGATGCGATGATGTGATAGTGATATCACATCGGAGGAGGTCGTCGGGGAAACGAATATAGAGGCGGGCCAACACTTGCGATTCGCGACTTGCGATATCGCGTCGGAGGGTTTTCAAGAGGGAAACAAAACAGAGGGGAAGGCGAATGCTGCGATTTCCGATAGCGATATCAGATCGGAGGGGGTCGGATCGCATCGGAGGAGGGTGAATGAAGCGATAAGGGTTCTTACTAAGTTTCAAATAAACTTAGTAATTCCCGAAAAACAATACTTATGGTTATATTTCAACCAAAGGTGGGGATACTTATATATGTGGGGATTTAAATATATAGTACGGGAAAGGGCATAAAGAGGGAATTATATAATAAAGTTTAAAAAAAGGGTTAATATGAATTTTTTGAGAAGAAAGCGCTAAGTATAGGAAACTTAGGCTTTTAAAGGAAAAAAGGAGTTTAATGGAGTAATCTAGGAGTATTGAGCAGATCTCAATATCCTTTGGGGAAATTAGTGAATGATTTAGGGAAAAAGGATGAATGGGAAGTTAGTCATGCCTCACTTGAGCTGCCCCAAGAGAATATGCCTTGCACTTGTGATCTGAAGCAAATAAAACACTTTGAAACACAAAATTGATCACAATCCTTCATTCTGCAACCTCAAAACTGCCTACCCAGCCTACTTACCTAACATTTTGTCTTCTTTTTGGATGGGTGCACTTAGACTAGCAAACCCAACTTTTTTTCTTTTCTTTTTGCTATCCTCCTATCTAAATCTATCATTATATCTTCCAGGGGCTCAGATTAAGCTGTTGAGCACCCTAGCTTCTCTACCTATCTAATGATCTTCCAAGATTAAACAGTTTGGACAGATATTCATTCTCTATCTCTAAAACAAGAAATTTAAACCTAGGGAGGCTAAGATTAAGCCGTTTGGCCCTCCCTTAATTGTAACAAAACTAGTGATTGCTTGGAAATATAGAACCTTTGCAGCATGGAAAGGATGAACATATTTGGCACTTCCACAGTCAATCATGAAAAATGAAACCTATTGGAATAGGAGGCTAACAGGTTCAAGTACAATAAACTCTAAATCTTATGAGAAAATGGAAATCTATCTTTTTGGGGTTGCATAAGGGTCTTTTACTCAAATCATGATCCCTGATGGAAGAGGTGAGGGAAAGACACCTACTGATAGCATTGTGGTGCTCCTTTTATCCCTTCTAACCTGCTACTAAAGTAAAGCACAAATGGAAGCAAACTAATAAACAACTAATCAAATCTACATTACTTGCAATGAAATACTTCTAAAGACAATTTAACCATGAATCTATGAAACTAAGCTAAGAATACAGATACAAGAAGAGGAGCCTTTTCTACTAGGGTTGGGCCCTAACCCAAGAGCTTCAGCCCTCTGAGTTAACTCAGTGCTGGACCAAGAAAAAGCTCATTTTCATTATCAAAACAGAAAATTACATCAATGTCTTCCACAAGTCTGGAGCTCGAAAATAACTAGTGTTTTTACAACAAAAATTCGAATCCTAATGAGGCTCTAGGCCTCTCTACTTATACAACTAAAGTGTCCAATGACTTCCTTAAATATAGGGAGGCTTGGCTTCCAAACTCGAGATGAACTAACTCTTTGTTTATCACTTGCTCGGTTGCCTTTTGATCTTCATGACTTGGCTGCTTACACTTTGAGCTGGTGTGATTAATGGAGGAATATTCAAATGGGGGAGGAGTAAATGAGGAGGATTTACCTCCTACAATCTCTCTCCCTTGTCCCATTCGAGTTTTAAACCTTAGTCTTGCCAAAATTCCTTGATTTTCTATTTCAAACCTTCATTCAATGCATATTAGTCCAATAGGCATAATATCTCACTTTAACTCATCCCATTAAACAAAATATAATCAAAACATGTAATAAGTTGTGAGAAGAGTTGATTTAACTAAGCTAGGAGGTGAATTAAGGCCCATATAATTACCCAATGATGAGGCTCATCATCACCCCCCTACTGAAAGTGTTGCTCATCCTCTGAGCAACTCAATCAATATCCATGTCTTTCATAGCTCTAGTGGCCTCCCTGACATCCCATGCCTCTGTTGTGGTTTCCTCTTCTTGTGCATAGAATCCTGCCTTCTTTTCTACCTCCAACTGCTTTCTTTCTTCCTCTTCCTTCCTTCCTTCTAACATCCCCAAGAGTAGTGGGGGACTGAGTCTCAGGCCAATCCAATTGACTTTAAGCCTTTGGATGGATTGCTTGTACATGGGTGTCCTATTCAGTGCTTCTCTCATCCTTTGAGGAGAGTGGTACTCTCTGATCTTCAAACTGTATGGAAATGTATTCCATCTCCTTAGGCAAGCTTGCATGTTGTCATCCCATAATAATTTTAACATGTCCTCAAAATATGTAATTGCTTGCTCTTGTGCAGCAAGATACCTAGGTGCAAGTTGACAATCATTTGCAATTAAATTATGTGTATTGATGAGTGCCATTGGATTGGACTGCTTAGCTCTGATCATAAGAGGCTTTGTTTGTTCTCTTGCCAATATCTTCTTCATTTCTATAGCCCTTGCTTCCTCATGGTTCATCCATGATGCCAAAGCCATCAACTGTAAATCCCCTAGCTTTGCATTAGGGTCCCATACATTCATGTTTGTTAAGGCCATGTTATGCAAATAAAACTCAGACATCTTGGCCCTATCTTCCAATGTGCTTTGATCACAAAGATCAATGAACTGTCTATAATCCTAGAATGGCATAGTGCCTCTCTATGATAGGGTCTTGATTTGGAACTATAGCCATTGTTCCTTAAGGTATAGTGTATAGAACTTAGCTGGAATCCTGCACTGGATTTCTTCCAAAGAGAGACTAGCCATGGATGCCAATTGATTCTCTCTTTCTTGTAGCTATCCTTTCAACCATGCATTTTTTGCTCCTAACTGATTTTTCATGATGACCTCTCTGTCTCTCAAGATGCTTGACTCTCTGCCCATCTCTTTGAGCTTTTCCTCCATGTGACCAATGTCCTCCACTTCCTTGGACTTGGAAATCTGCATCCATCTATGAGTTCTGGCTCTCTCTTTCTCAAGCTCAAAGAATAAGGGAATGGAAAATTTTTATGGAATGACCCTGCCCCCCTCAATAAGTCTATAATAGGAGTCAAGGTTAGGTTGAGGACTAGGTTCCTCTAGCTCTGGGTCCTCTCTCCTTGTTTATGGCTGCTTACTTCTTTCCTCATCCAATTTTTGAGTTTCCTATAGGTTTAGAAGAGTTTCCTGTAGGACTACCTCTGCTTCCTCTATGTCTTGTTTTGTATCATGTAGGATTCCTTTTCCTTTGGATTAGGTAGACCTGGTTACATCCCTTCTCACAGAGGTGATTGGAGATTTAGGGGAGGTTTATGCTAAGGATCCTTCTTCTTGATTTTTTATAGGAGGATCCATCTTCTTTTGTTTTTTAGGTGAGTCCTCAATAATAATCGGAACCTTGGTTGGATTTTGGGGTTTTCCCTGCCTTATCCTTGTGCTTTTCCTTGTTTTGAAGTATAAGGGGGTCTGCCTCTGTCTTTTTCCTTTTTGTTTGATAGGGGTGCTAAGGGAAGTGAGGGAAGCTACTGCCTCTCTCTCAGTGGGTTCTGGAGACACCCTAGGTGACTCCTCCTTGTCTTCTACCTCCTCTTTTCCATTGCCCTTTTCACCTATGTTTTTCCCCTCTTCTTCTCCTTCTAGATCCTCATCTTGTTTATCAGTTTCCTCCTTGACATCTTCCTCTGTTTCTTCATCACCTTCTTTCTCTTTCTCCTCTTCTTCCTCCTCATCTATCTCATCTTCATCCCTCTCTGCTTCTTCTTCATCTATTTCAATTTCTTCCTCATCCTTTTCACTAACAGTAGGACTAATGTCATATGTGAGGGCTTTGATATCCTCCTCTGTCTGCATGTCTCTGAAAATTTCCCATTGGATAGGAATTATGAGGTTGTGGAGGGCATATTCTATGATGATTCTAATTAACCCATGGTGGGCTAACTGTTGGTGGTTTCCCTCCTGCACCTTTATGCTTGTATCTATCAGTGATTGCAAAAGGAAGTATGGTATGCTGAGCCTGTGGTGAGGAGGTGTTTTTGCTCCAAACCTCAATTCTTCAAGAAGCCTAAAGTGATATCCATAAACCACACTATACCTACCTTCACATGATATGTATTTAATAAGGTGGTAGCTTACCTCATTCCAAGGGTATGGTAGGCTTGTTCTCCTTACTCCATTCTTGTCCTCAATGGGCTCTTCTCCCTCTAAAAAGAATTTCTTCTTGGCAGTTTGGCTATCTCCCTTGTCTTCCTTTCTCCAAGGCACTCCTAGGGGAAGTGTGGTAATTATGCTTATGAGTTTAGGGTGAGCTCTATGGAGAGGCCTCTCCCCATAACAGTGGCATGGGCTCTAGTCAGTGGAATGAGGGAGAGAGAAAACTCTCAAGCCACTTCATCATCATACCCCCTTAATTTCTCAAAATACCCCATCCAATTATGCCTCATGAAGATTTCTAACACAGGAGGGTGTTGGTGGATTCTCACAGTGTTAATGGGCTCCCTTCTATTAAACCCCCCTATCATTTTGGCTGGTGAATTTTGAGGAGCAGAGATGGTTGATACAAATTTTAATGCAGAAGTAAATGGGACTAAAATAATTGTGGAGACAATTCCCTTACACAGCTACCAAATTCACTCAAACTAGGAGATTTTTCTATTCAATTCACTTGGAAAAATGGAAGTAAATATAGAGCCTACCTCCTCGTGGTGTTTGTTGTAGCCAACCCCTATGTATCCCCTTCTGAAACTGCTCTCAGCCAATCCTGTAGACTGTCTCACTGTATCCTGTAGGATTTCTTATGTAATCCTGTAGGAAGTCCTGTGCAGGAGAAAGATGGATTTTTTTCTCTTTTGTAGATTGCCTGGGTATGAGAGTGACTTTGCTAGAGTGAGCCTCGAGGAGATGAATGCATGAGTGCATGGGGATCAGGGATTATTTCCTCTTATGGTCGAGTTGAGTGAGTTGGTGTGCTAGTAGACAAGGTACGTTTTCTATTTTTGGACCATTGGTCCCCACTACCACCTCATTATTCCCTTCTCCTTGTAATCAACTCCCACTTCATCCATCCATAGCCTTAACTGCTTTTGTACTTCTCCTCTCTCTTTTTTTGACTTGACTGCTTCCACGTGTGGGAGGACCAATTTTTTTGTCTTTGTCGACTAAACCAACTCACTCACAACCGACCACCTTTCGCTTATAAACCAACTCACTCACAACCTTTACATATTTTGACTACATAATGCAAATGAGAGAGTGAAGCGAGATACTTACCTGTGGTGCTAATACCTTGTTGCAGTTTGTTGAAGACATGAGGTGCTTGTTGTGTGTTGGTTGCATGTTATTTTTCCTTCCTTTTTTATTTCTCTCTGATGATTCCCTTGATGTGTAGGTACCTGGTGTTGAAGATGATGGTGTTGTTGCTGCTCTGGAGCTTCTTTTGCCCTTGGATCTTCATGCTGGAAGCTTGCTGCTACTCATGATTTTTATTCTATGGGATAGGCTGCTACAGGATTTCCTACAGGATGTCCTGTAGCTACTTCTCCCTCAGAATTTTTAATCATTTCCTCTACTGGGATTTTGAGGATGATGACATGGATAGAGAGGAGGTCTAGGAGTGTGAATAATGAGAAATACACTTAGGTGTTGTTCCCTTCTGCTCTCTGTTTCATTTTCCTCTGTGTTTTCTCTTGAAGACTGTGAATTTTTTTTTGAAAACTAATTTTTTTAATGATGAATGCAGGGGTGATCAAGGTGGAGAGAGGTATGGTAATGAAGTTGTGATGTAGGGATGTTATTTTTTGACATGGAAGGTCATTTTCTCGCCCTAGGGTTACTTCCTGTAGGATTCCCGAGCCACTGTAATTCCTACAAGATCATCCTGTAGGTTTTTAGGGGATCCTGTAGAAAACACAGTCCCCTTGTAAACTGAAGCAAATGAGCGAAAAAAATGAAATAAATGGTGGAGTGATGAATGATGATGGGTGGAAAAATAAAAATGTGAGTGAAATAGGTCCCTTTTTTATTCTCCTTTGTTCTCTAATCATCCTCCTGCTGACCTGCAAACATAATTTTTTCATGATTTTTTTTTTGAAAACAACTAGTCTACCTCTAAGAGGTTTTCATCCTAGTTGTTTGCCCTAGGTGCCTCAAGAGAGGTTTTCACCCAGAGATATTTTTATTTCCTTTTTTTTCTTGTTTTTTTTTCTTTTTTGACACCATTGGGCCACCCCAAGAGGTTTTCAATCCAATAGTGGGACTCAGGCGCCTCATGGAGGTTTTCACCTGAGTCTCCTTATTTCCCTTTTTTTTTGCCAGTGACTTGATGAGGCAGGAGCTGAGACTTGCTCCACTACCATCATTGTTTTATTGATACCATCAATGAACTCTTGCTTTGACAATGGTCTTTTGTAAACTTTCAATTTGTGTCCATTAACAAGTAAAGGAATGGCCTCTGCATCTATGGTTCTGATCTGCACTGAACCATTATCATGACATCTTTCTATAACATAAGGACCTAACCATCTTGTCCTTAACTTGCCCTTAAAGTCTTTATATCTGGATTCGTATAACAAGGCCCAATCACCTTCTTGAAATTGCTTCTCCTTGATGTTCTTATCGTGTGAGACCTTCCTTTGAAGTTGAGTTACCTCTATGTGTAGGAGGGTCTACATTCTAAATTCATCTAAACCATTCAACTAGAGAAATCTCTCTTTTTGTGCACTGGAGAGATCTAGATCTAGTTGGGCTACCATCCTCAATGTGTTAAACTCAATGGACAACAAGGCCTTTTTCCCATAGACTAGCTCATAGGGTGTGAATCCACTGGTGGTCTTCCAGGTGGTATTATAGGCCTAGGTGGCCTCAACTAGTCTATCTACCCAATATTTCCTGCTGCTGCTAACCACTTTGGTCAAGATGCCCTCCAGCACTCTGTTGGTCACCTCCACTTGCCCATTAGCTTGTGGGTGATATGGAGTGGAGGTCCTATGCTTGATCTTGTGCTAGCTGATCAAGTCTTCAATCATGTTGGAGATAAATTGGCTGCCTTGATCAATGACCAGTTCTCAAGGGTACCCAAATTTGTAAAATAAATTCTCCCTTAAGAACTCAGCGACATTCTCCCTTGTTGATGCCTTAATCGCCTTGGTTTCAGCCCACCTAGCCAGATAGTCAGTGCACACAATGATGTACTGATGTTGCTTGGAAGGAGGGTCAATAGGTCCAATGAAGTCCATGCCCCACTTGTCAAATGGCTTGGAAGTCACTTGAGGCTACAGAGGCATTTCATCTCTTGGAGTAGACCTTCCCATCCTTTGGCATTGATCACAATGACTAATATACCTTTTCACATCCTGATGAAGAGTGGACCAATAATAACATTCTTGTATCACTTTAAATGTTTTCCTCTTTGCTGCAAAGTGACCTCCACAAGGCCCATCATGACAGGTCAGAAGGATGTCAAAGACTTCCTCCTCCCTGACACACCTTCTCAGAATTTGATCTGGGCCAAGTTTGAAGAGGTTGCCCCCAATCCAAGTGAAGGGGGTGCTCTTCCTCACAATCTTTCTCTTCTCTTTGGAGGACAAATTTGGTGGGAATTGTGCAGATACCAAATAGTTTACTATGTCAGCAAACCATGGAGAGAGAACTAAAGTGGCGAATAAGTGCTCATCTAGTTACTGATCATCAACCATTCCCTCCTCACCTACTAGAAAAGTTAATCTAGACAAAAAAATATGCAACAACATTTTCTTTGCCATCCTTATCAATAGTAGTTAGATCAAATTGTTGTAATAAAAGTAACCATCTAATAATATGGGCATTCACATCAGGTTTATTCATTAAATATTTGATTGCAACATGGTTAGTATGTACAAATGTTTGATAGCTTGTAATATAATGTCTAAATTTGTTCAAAGAATGTACAATAGCCAGGAGCTCTTTTTTGGTCACTGTGTAGTTCAGTTCGTCCTTTGATAGATTCTTACTGATAAAGTAAATGGCATAAGGCAATTTCTCATCTATCTGGCCTAGGGCTACTCCTATGGCTTTGTGTGAGGAATCAACATGAATATGAAAAGGAAGGGCCCAATTTGGGCCTCGGAGAATCAGTGCAGTGGTTAACTTGGCCTTCAAGGCATCTAGGGCCTCTTGTCAGCTTTTTGACCATACAAACTCAGAGTCTTTGGCCAATAACCCAAATAAAGGAGAATCCAACTCACTGAAGTCTTTTATAAATCTTTGGTAGTATCCAGCTAACCCTATGAAACTTCTGATATCTCTTCTTTTGTGGAGGTGGGACCCTTTGGATGATAGCTATTTTGTTTGGGTCCACCTGTAGTCCTTGCTGAGATATTGAATGACCTAGCACGGTCCCTACAGTCATCAAGAATTCACATTTCTCAGGACTGAGAGACAAGTTCATTTCAATGCATTTGTGCAGAACCTTACGTAAGTTAGATAGAGCCTCCTTGAAATCACCTCCATAAGGTGTGAAATCATCCATATATATTTTTACCGCATCATGGACTAACTCTGCAAAGATACTTAGGACCGCTCTTTGAAAAGTGGCAGGAGCATTTCATAGGCCAAAAGGAAGGACCCTATAGAAGAAAGTACCCCAAGGACAAGTGAAGGTGGTTTTATCCTGATCTTCCGAGCTGATCTAGATTTGATTGTACCCACTGAATCCATCTAGGAAAGAGGCAAAAAATTTCCCTGCCAGGCCATATAACACTTGGTCGATGAAAGGTAGAGGGAAATGGTCCTTCTTTGTGGCTTTGTTTAACTCCCTGTAATCGGCACAAATCCTCCACTTGCCATTTTTCTTTGGAACCAATGCCAAAGGAGAGATCTACTCACTATTTGAGATAGGGTAAATGAATCTTGCATCTAGCAGTTTTTGCAGTTCTTCTTTGACTATATCTTTAAGAGTTGGATTCATCCTCCTTTGGGGTTGTCGTACTGGCTTGCAACCTTCCTTGATATAAATATGGTGAGTACACACCGAGGGGTGCACTCCCTTCATTTCTTGGTAACTCCAAGCAAAGGCATCCAGGTGTTCCTTTAGCATGTTGCACAACTTTTCTTCTTGGAGAATATAAAGAGATGGATTGATTTTCAAAGTTCTCTCGGGACTGAATTCTATGGTTTTGACACGGATAGGGTTGGAATCAGCTAATCATAGATCAATTTGATGGTTGTTTTTGGTTTCCTTTACTACTTCTTCTAAGGAAAATGTACTGGGAGTTGGACTTTGGAGTATGTGTTCAATCAAATCATATTCATCCTGTTGTCCCCCTCCCATGGTTGTTTCTAAAGTATAGATTTGGGCGGAATAAACTTCATCTTCCTCCTCCTCTTCCAACCACAAAGGTAAGTCATGTCCTTGATATGGCTGAGCAGGAGGGTATAGGACTAATTTCTTGGACATATGCCCATTCTTGATGGTCATATTTCCATCTCTGCAGCTAATGTAAGCATTAAAAGTGGCTAATCGGGGCCTCCCAAGGATGAGAGGGTAACTAGTAAGCTTAGCCTTGGGCTAGAGAACTAGGAAATCTGCAGGGTATTCCCAAGAACCAATGGAGACCATCACATCCTCCACAATCTCCTCAGGGGTCACTGTGTAGTGGTCTGCAAGTTGCAGAACTGTTGTGGTCTTCCTCAGTGAACCTTACAGGTTGAGCTTGAGCATGGTATCCTTGGTCTTCACATTAACGGCATCCCCAAGATCGATCAAAGTGTGTGGTACAATCGTTCCATTGATGTGCACATCTACTACAGGGCAGGGTCCAAATACTTTGGATAGATTACCTGCCCCAGCATTAAGTCGGACAGTTGTCCAATGACATTAATGGTAGGGGAATCTCTTCTTCGCCTCCCTGGATGCTTGAAGCACTTCTCCTTAATCAACTTGTTGTAAATAGGTACATCCTTAATAGCTTGGAGAAGTGGAATTTTGACACATAGGTTTTTCAATTCTCCCAAAAGTTCAGTCTCTTATGGGGTAGGATGGAGTGGTTGGGTTAATCTCTCAAGAAAGGGTGGTGGATTTACTTTAAGCACGCTTTCCTCTCTTTCTTCCTCAACCTCCCTAGGTGGAGGTATAGGTTGGTTGTCTAGGAGTACTCTCCTAGATCTTAGGTTGATTTCCTAAATCTCCACAACATAAGATGGATATGATGTCTCTCCATTGTATACCTGTTGTGCCTGTCTATTATTTGGGTTTGAATTTGGCTGGGTAGGCATCTGGGGTTGTTTAGGTGGAGCAGAGTGTAAAATTTGTGGTTTGGCAGGTGGTGAAGGCAATAAAGCTAGAACATTGTTGTATTGGGGCCTCCACCCCTGGGGCGATGCATTCCACTAAGGTTGTGGCAGAGCATATGGTTGAAATGACTAGCTGGGAATGATACTGAGGTGAAAAGGACCAAGGAGGAGGTGCAGACTAGGAAGGATGAGTAGGGGTTCCCCAAGAAGGTATGGATTTGGTCTAGTTGGGGTTGTAATATGTATGGGATGACCCTTGTGTGCCCTGCTGGTATGGCCTATGTTGAAAATGCAACAAGATGATGGATTAGTGGAAAGGAGTCGCCTTCACTAAGTGGGCCCGCAGGTATTTTTAGCGCAAAGTCTATTTTTAGACATATGGTCATGGTCTATGAGTTGCAGGATGCTATTTGTGTATGATTGGTCATGTTGCTAAAAGTAGATGGACTTCTATTTTTAGACATATGGGCAGAGTCTATTTTTAGACTGCCAAGCTAAAAATAGAACAATCGAATATTATTAGCTCATAATAATATTTGGACTATAAACATTATCTTATCCTCTTGGAGCACTTCAGTTCGAGCTACGGATGTGGCACATGCAGCTGTCAGAAGGAAATACTCTTTTCTTGTGGGTCAGTTGAGCTATTACATGGTGGAGTTGATGGAGTTGTGTTTAGTTTGACTTAGTTGAACTAGTTGTATTTAGTCTAACTGCAGAATACACTAGTGATGAGTGATGTGAATTGATTTTTAAATTAATTCACTAATTATTAACTCATAAAGCAACTAAAGAATACATTAGTTAACTCAATGTATGGACAGTTTAGTGGAGACAGGTGTTAGAGGTTGAGATTGCTGTCAGTTGTGACTATTGTTGTGCATGAGATTTGCACAATCAATGGATTGAGTATTGCCAATGAGGATTGCGTGGTTCAGCCAAGGAAATACGAGTTTGGTTCAGCCATTCTCATCTATTCTCATGCAAGATTGTGTAGTGGAGGCAGGCAAACAGTGGAGGAGATTTGAGGCATCAGATCTGAGCTAGTTTGTGTGTAACAGGTGGAGATAGTACTGAGTACTTGCGAGGAGTATTGTACTATGTATTGTTACATGTTCTTAATCATTATAATATACAAATAGTGTGGGGTTTTCAGCTGTATGCTTTCCCCGGTTTACATACTGTGTTAATGTGCGCATGCGATTGATGTTTCATTGTTTTTAATTCCGCAAAATCGATGATCAACGTAGAGGAGGTTATGTATTGTGCATGTATTCCGCAATAGTGTATAATCAGGATAATCTCTGTGAATAAGTGTCATATTATTTAAAATTTCTACAGCCTAGGCCCATGAGGTCTCGTTTGGTTTATGTAGCAAATTTGCTCAGTGACCCCTTCATCTCCTTGATATACAACTTTGAGTTCAGGTAAAGAGGGGCACTTGTTTGTGGAGTGGTTTTCTTCAAAGACTGAGAAACTTTCAATAGAATTCAATGGACATTCGTTCTTAGGGCACCTCTGGTGCATCTAGGACAAAAAATTGCCAAGGCTCTCTCTACTTCCTCCTGCTTTCTCTTAATGTACATAGTGTCCAATTGTAGGGCAAGGGTTTGCAGCATTTCACTTTTGAAATCCTCCAACATATTTACAATTTCACCCTTGATGGATGAATTGGAAAAGGATGGACTGACCATAGGTTGACTACCCCTACCCTTTTTCCTGGCTACCCTAGAATGGTTTCTAGAGACAATATTGATATCCTCATAGGGTAACTGGTATATATCCCCTCCTGCTAACAAGTGTAGGGCATCCAGAAGGTCTTCCCTTACTCCTCTAAGTGGGACCAGCTTCAGTGACTCAGGGTCAAGTGTGCACCTAGCCCTTTTGTAGCTAAGCTAGGATCTTTCTTCATAATCCTCTAGGAATTCATCATTGCCTAAGGTCATCCTAAAAATTTACTCTTTAGTGTCTTTAGACCTACAGTAGTCCCGATAATTGTTTTTGAAGGCTTGTTGCATCTTAGCCCAAGTTGTTATGCTATCTCCAGGTAAACCCATGAATAAGCACAAAGTTGCATCCTTGAGAGTGGATGGAAATAGTTTCAACTTCTGCTCATCATTTGTATAGTCATAGGTTCAGCATATGACAACAAACTCAAATAAGAAAGTGTCTGGGTCTTCTGTGGTTAGGCCATGGAAATGAGGAAGGGTAGAAGGGCTTATATTTTTCATCTTAGTATCCCCATTGGTTTCCCTGATGGGGAAGGCACCCTCAACTCTTTCTCTATTTCCTCTGTCATTTCTGTTTTCAGCCATAGGTTTAGTAGGAATGGGTTCTCCTTCTTCTTCTTCCCCTGTAGGTTCTTCAAATATGTCTGGTTTCTCACCTAAGGGTTCCTCCAGTTCACAGCCACCGAAGAAGAGGGAAGGTTGGTTGTTTGAAGTAGTGGGGGTATTTGGAAAAAATTTCCCTAAGTTATCCCTATTCCTACGAGGCATGAAAAGAAATGTTTTTGTTTGGTTTTGTGTTTTTTTTCAAACTTTGAAAGTAATTGCAGAATTGAAATTGTAGATTGAATGAAAACTACTGACTGAATGAAAAATTAACTACTTGATTGAAATCTTACTTGCAGAATGGAAAGGAAAGCAAAGAATGCAGAATGAAAAAGGAAGCAAACTAAATTACTTTTGCAGAAATGAAACTAAGAGCAGAATATTAGAAACAAGAAATAGAAGAAAGAAATCAGTAATCACATATTACTCAAACACCTCCCTGGAAACAACGCCAAAAAGTGATGAGCACCAGTATTGCAACAAGAATGTTGCAACTCCTGGAGCTACCAGCTTTACTTTATCAACTTGGGGTTCGTACAAATTTGGAGGTGACAGTGCTATATACACAAGTAAAAGTGATGGTTCTGCCTTTTTTCACTGTTCAGCTGGCGAGAGACCACTAGGGTTTTCAAGCCAAACTTCTATGGATTCAGAAGAAGCTTGATTGTTGATGAAAGAAAGAGAAATCTACTCTAGGAGAAAGCTTGTCTACTACAAATAAGGAAAATGACTAAAATCCTATGCTAAAAACACACCATTCTCTAACTAACTGTTGAGAAACTATGCTTTACAAGAATTCCAAGCCAACATGTATGAAATGTTGCTATCTAAAGAATGGGAATTCAAGACATCAAACATCACTATTGTGCATGTAAAGGACTGAAATAAATATGTTTTGTTCTTTTTATTCTTTTTCTAGAAAATCAAGTGTAAAACCTAATCTCTTTTGGTGATGTGGCATGTGGCTTAATGATGCTGATGGATGGTTGGGAGGTTTAGGAGATGGTTAGAAGGTTTTGGAGACCCTTGGGTGACCTAGGGTGGCTTCCTAGAGATTTTCCCTCAATTCGGCCTCAAAACAGGCCACTACAGGAAAACCTACGGGATGTACTAGAAACCTACAGAGTCCCTGTATTTCTACAGGATACAGCTGAGAGAAAAACGATGGTTGCTGGAGGTGATTGAAGGCTTAGGGAAGGTGGTGGATCGGTGTAATGGATTGAGAAAATTCTAGGATCAATCAAAACTCAAAACCAAGGTTAGGAGACGGTTGGATTCGCTCAACATGCTTGGAGGAATTTCTATGTAAAATGATGAGATTGGTGAAGATCTTAGTGAAAGAAAGGAATGATTATGGGTGGATGAAGTTGGAAGGTGGTTTCTTGCTATTAGATCCCTTTAGATTTCTAAAGAACCTGCTCTGCATCAAACATTTATAATTGCCAAAAAGTCATGTAAACAAGAGGAATTATAACAAGCTAGAAAAGCAGAATTTAATGAACTAGTTGTCTACTCATGCATGAGGAAAATTGATGAATAAAATGGAATCATGGATGAGATATATTGTGAGACTGAAGATGGAAGAGATGGCAATTAAATACTACACTTGCAAAAATGATCAAATTTTGGTTCAAGTACAATAAACTCTAAATCTTATGAGAAAATGGAAATCTATCTTTTTGGGGCTGTATAAGGGTCTTTTCCTCAAATCATGACCCCTGAGAGAAGAGGTAAGGCAAAGAAACCTACTGACAGCGTTGTGGTTCTCCTTTTATCCCTTCTAACCTGCTACTGAATTAAATCACAAATGGAAGCAAACTAATAACCAACTAATGAAATCTACATTACTTTCAATGAAATATTTCTAAGGAAAATTTAACAATGAATCTATGAAACTAAGCTAAGCATATAGATACAAGAAGAGAAGCCTTTGTTGCTAGGGTTGGGCCCTAACCCAGAGCTTCAACCATTTGAGTTAACTCAATGTTGGACCAAGAAAAATCTCATTTTCATTATCAAAACAAAAAAATTACATCAATGTCTTCCACAAGTCTGGAGCTTGAAAATAACAGTGTTTTTACAACAAAAATTCGAATCCTAATGAGGCTCTAGGCCTCTCTACTTATACAACTGAAGTCTCCAACGACTTCCTTAAGTCTATGGAGGCTTGACTCCCAAACTCGATGCAAACTAACTCTTTGTCTATCACTTGCTCGGCTGCCTTTTGATCTTCATGAATTGGCCACTTGCACTCCAAAATGGTGTGATTAATGGAGGAATATTTGAAAATGGGGGGGGGAGTAAATGAGGAGGATTTACCTCTACAATCTCTCTCCCTTGTCCCATTCGAGTTTCAAACCTTAGTCTTGCCAATATTCCTTGATTTTCTCTTGCAAACTTACATTCAATGCATATTAGTCCACTAGGCATAATATCTCACTTTAACTCATCTCATTAAACAAAATATAATAAAAACATGTAATAAGTTGTGAGAATAGTTGATTTGACTAAGCTAGGAGGTGAATTAAGGATCATATAATTACCCATTGATGAGGCTCATCAACTTGGTGGTTGAGAGGGAGAATAATTTACCTCTCAAAATGGAGCCTCAGCAAGTTGTGGAGGAGCCATAATTGGAGAAGAAAAGAGGAGGATGAGTGGAGACAACCACTCAAGAAGAGACCTCCAATATGGGGAAATTTTGAGCCAAGTGAGCAGAGGGAGCACATGCATCCATACCTCCAGGTGAGAGGTGGGGCAATGTGAAGAAATAGTCCCAAGAGTGAAAAATTTGGGCAGGATCCATTGAGGTGTCTTTGTCTCATGGATCATTACATTGCTACGAGGGCCCACAGTATTCAGTAATAGGAGGATCAGTGTTAGTCAAATACTAAGGAGTGTAGAGAAGTGTTGATAGAAAAGCAAGAGGCTCAATAGTAGAGTCAGCAGTAGCACATTTTTCCTAGTAGATAGTTGCATACATAGTTGATTCAGTTTACTTTGTTTGGATGCCTTTTTTTTTGTTGTAGATGTTGCAGTAGCAACAATAATAATGAAAAGAGTTGCATGCAAAACATTACAAAGGTACTGGATTAGGATAGATGTGAATCCCTTTCTTGTTGAGAGGGAGTGTTACAAATAGAAACAAGAAATGTTGAAAATGGCATCAAGAAATATTCTAATTTATTTTTCCCTTGAATTAAATTGGGAATAAAATTATAATTCCACATCTCATAACAACTTGTATTAGTTAACTAATTTAATTTTACTTAGTTGGCTCAGTTAATTGGAGTTGAGGGTCGAACTAGAGTCATGTAGAGTGTATCCTACATTATAGGAGCCCTAATTGAGTTTATTTTGAGTTGTAATTAGTTAATTCAGTCTAACTGAGCAGGGAAAATTTTAAGAACCACCCTAAATTTATATGTATAATAAATGGGTGAATCCCCATGATACATAGGAAAAATGGGAGGCGATTTTATCACCAATATAATATGTATATATATATTTTTTTGGCGAATCTCTCATATTATATTATCTTGTAAAGTCATGGATAATATTTCACTGAATTATAAAATCTTGGAAGCTTGGAAAATCTTTCGTTGAATAATAAAACATTGTGAAGTCTTGGCAAATGTTTTGTTAAGGTATGAAACTATATATGATAATAATAAAACATATTCATTAAACGGTAATATACTAACATACATGTTTGGAAAAAGGAAACATAATTTTCACTTCCTACAAACAATGTTGCAAGTTTTAGTGGCCATGTTTGTCATGGTAGGAGAGATTAATGTTTTCTCTACCACTTTTGCCAAGCTATCAAATTTCTTTCTTATTCCATAAACTCCAACTGCGAGATAAAAATAAAAAATAAAATAAAATAAAATAAACACACACACACACACATCAAGTTTTTTTACTCCAACATGCCAGCAAGTAGCAAGCCCCAACTATATGATATAATGAAGTAGTAGGTATCCCAAAGGCCTGAAGAGGATCTACTGGAAAGAAGTAACCGTTGTCAGAAGCCTTCCAATCAATATATAAATATATAAATGTAGATTTATTATTATTTTAATTGGAAATCTTCAATTAAATAATAAAATTTAATTACGTCTCTCCCAATCTAAATTTATTATTAGCATAATTCACTACCTTCATACCATTTTTAACAGCGTTGTAACATGTGGATTAATTTCCTTGCACAATCTCCGCCTTGACAATATGGTGCAGTGACCCAACCCCTACAAAAAGGTTGTACAAACCAGCATATTTTTCAAACAACTAATCTAAGATCCGTACCTTAAATTTTTCATGAAGATATCATATTGAGAATGTTTGAAAAATGGTGGGAAATATTGAGAATGTTTGAAAAATGGTGGGAAATCTGGGCAGCAACTATCTCTCTTCTGCTAGGGTGATGCCGAAAGAGTTTAGATTTCATTGTTTTGAATTTTTTTTGTTAAATCAGAAAAAACCAATATTAATGGAGATATCAGTATTTTTTACTAAATTTTGTGAAGTGACTAAATGTAGCTTTAACCATTCACCTTAAGGTTTTTTTTTACAATATAATTTCCTATGTCTATTTAATATCTTCATTATCATAAAAACCAACCTATATCCATCTTAACTCCTCATCTACCACTCTTAGAGGGATGAAATCTATTAATTTATAAAAATTAATAATTGATTTTTATTTTATTTTTTTATTTTAACCAAGTTAAAATGTTTAAGTGACATTAAATTACAAGATCCATTTTTACTCTTGATCTACCAAGCCCGGAGAGGGATCAAATATTTTTTCTCTATGTTAGTTTGCATATCACGATATTTGATCAGTAAAGATGGATGTATGCTAGTTTAATTCCCCCTTTAAATAGGCTCCATTCCATGTGAATACCATGGGTCAATACCATGTGCCAACTTTATTTTTATTAATACTAATATTAGGGTTAATAATGTTTTTTTGCATGGTATTAATAATAATTTGGCCCATGGTATTTGACCCATAGGCTTCACCTAAATATAACACATTTTTTGAGTGTTCGTAAATATAAGGTGGCTTATGGAGTAAATATAAAAAATGTTTTATTTATTTACCATACCTCTCGTTTATTTGTATTTTTATTAATTTACCATACCTCTTTTATAAATATGGTATTTGGCCCATAGGATTCAATAAAATAAAACCTCTTTTTTGAGCCTTCTTAAATAAAAAAAGGGTTATGGACTAAATATAGAAAGAGGTTTTATTTATTTACCATACCTATAGTTTATTTATATTTTTATTTATTTACCATATCTTTGAAGTATAAAAAGAGGTTCTATTTATTTTCCATACTTCCATTTTATTTATATTTTTATTTATTTACACGTTTGCGTGTTCATAAATATAAGGTGACATATGGAGTAAATATAAAAAATGTTTTATTTATTTACATACATCTCGTTTATTTATATTTTTATTAATTTAGCATACCTCTTTTATGAATATGGTATTTGGCCCATAGGATTCACTTAAATGAAACCTTGTTTTTAGCCTTCTTAAATAGAAAGAGGGTTATGGACTAAATATAAAAAGAGGCTTTATTTATTTATCATACCTCTAGTTTATTTGTATTTTTATTTATTTACAATACCTTTGGGGTAAGTACAAAAAGAGCTTTTATTTATTTACCATACCTCCACTATATTTATATTTTTATTTATAACTATCATAAATACATTTTCTTAAAAATGAGGGCGAATGGAAGATTGTAACTCCTAATTTCAAGGGCTAAATTTACTTTTTATACCCTCTCCCTTAAAATAAGGTGGGCTAACCTCCATAGCTAATTTTTTTATCAAATAAATTTGAGGCGATTTGTAACAATGTACTATGATACAAAATATTCGCCCAATAAAAATATAAAACCCCTTAATTTAGCCCAAGGGCGAAAATTCGCCCCTAAATTTTTCCATGTGACTGAGTTAAAGTTAGTTAAACTAGTTCCAAATATTGGAGGAACTAGTAGGAGGTCTAGTAGTGTGGTGTTGTCTGTAGTTGAGTGTGGTGCTTCCTGAAGTGAAGTGTGGTGCTCCCTGAAGTGCAGTGTGGTTTTGCCTGAAGTGTAGTTTGGCACTTCCTGAAGTGCATTGTGGTGTTGCCTACAATCGAGTGTGGTGCTGATCAACCAGTAAATGAAGATTCACTCATAATTAACTCAAATCATAGAAAGACCCAGTTGATATTAGAGTTCAAGTACAATGTATTATCAATTGTATAATCATTTGAAATGTACATATGGTGCATGCAATTAGAGGAAGAGCCTAAAGGAACTGCACAATCCAATGGAGGAAAATTCCTATTAAATAAGGGCCTAATTCCTCATTGAAAAACACAAGGAAGTAAGATCTTGGAAGGCTAGGAAATAGGCTAAGTGTTTGCCATAGTCACCCTAGGAAGCAGTGAGCTAGATAAAGATAGTGTAGACGTTTCTCGGGTTTGAGCAAAGCATTGTAATCTTCTCATGTTTTCTGACTAATGCAATATACATATAGCAGGGGTTTTTAGTTGTGGCTTTCCCTAGGAAATAATTATGTAATGTGTTGATTGAATTCTTTCTCTTATATGATTTGTGATTTCACGATCGTTTAATTGTTTCCACTTATGAGTATAGTAGATTCAAGTCTATTGTTTTAGCATATTACAATTAGCAGTTTGAATCTACAAGGAATTTCTACATGGTATTAGAGCTATATTTGTAGAAATTTCTACACAGATAAAGATAAATAGTGTTACAAAATATTATTTCCAAGTCCTCAATTAGATGATGACACTTGCATAACAAATTGAATTTTTTTATGGAGTGGAAATCCTTGAGTTAAAAAAAAATAAAACATGTAATTGGTTCAATGATTAAATCATATTTAATTGTTTCAATGGTTATGTTTCCGCTATTTTTGTAAAGGAAAATGAATCCATGAAGGGAAGAGAAGAATTGGTTGTAACCATGGGAGAAACAAGGGAATGAGGGAATCACCTTGGGTAATTATAAAAGGGAATTCCTTCTTAGATAGGTGGGGGGATTGAAACTTTGTAATCAAGCTTATATATTTCTATAAATTTGAATATAATTTTGAAAACATATGGGTTTGAAAATATGAAATTGGAACTTGTACATATATATCAAGGTTAAAGGAATGATTGAAACCATGATGGTTGGAAGATCTATAATTCAGACTCGTATATTTTTATCAATTTTAATAAAGGAGTAAAGAGTAATGGATTTTGCTTGAATCTGATCAAGAACTGTTTCTAAATATTAAACACAAGTAAAAACTTATTCTTGAACAACTTATCTAATTGAATGATCTATATTAATGAAGGGACAAAATGAAATATAGATATGAACATAAACATAGAGATACAATGAAAATGGAACTCCAATGCATTAATAAGAAAGAATTGAAAATTATTTACATGCGGAATGGAAATAAACTAGCTCAGGCGATGGTAGCTTATCTCTGAGAAGAGATGTGGTGACTGTTATCACTCCAGGAAACTCTCCGAGGTTGTAAATCAGAGATGCCTGGTAACATATAATTTTTAATATTGTTCTCTGAAATATTGGAATGAAAGATGGTGTGGATCAAGTCGGATAACCATTTCAGCTCTATTCACACTCAAGGCATGCATGAACACCCCTAATAACACAAGGCTTTAGACTGCTAATGCTTAATAGTTTGTAGATTTAATGGATAGATGGAGAACACTGACTATGCCAGCAGGTTGCATACATGGACCTATACGAATGGCTAGCTACAGGCAGCAAATGAACTTACTGACTATACCGGCAGATGCATATATAATCACACATATAAATGGCTAGCCATAGGCAATAAAGAAGCTTGCAAATCTAATATATCAAAGCAGAGATAAGATGACAGTTATCTGGCCTCAAACACACAGAAAACCTGAACAAACTGTTCAAGTGCAAGCATAGAACAGAAGAGAAATGGACATTAAACATGTAGCAGCAAAAGAAGCTTGTGTTACTAAAGACTACAGATGAGAAGCTTGAGAAAACAGGGAAGGAATAATCTCCAAAAGTTGAACCCCTGTTACATCTTGTTTTCAGCTATTTATAGCTTGTTTACAATGGTCCTCAGCCTTTTGAGGCTTCAGGTGTCTTAATCTATCCTTCTGTCTTGTTTAACTGATTGATTCCCTTAATAGGTAGGCATAGCTCGGCGGTTTTCCTCTTCTGACAGAGAAATAACCATACTCAGATATTTTGGGCGGCCTGTTGTGATGCATAGGAGCTCTCTCGTGCCAAAGATTGTTATAGACATTTTTGTGCCTTGCATTTATAAGCATGAAATGTCCATAATACAAGGGATCCAAAGTCCCTAAAGATGTTGTTACAGCTCCTAAAGGAACAAGGTCAACCAATGACAGCTTCTCCCAGAAGTTCTCCACCAAAAACCACTCAGAAACAGTCAATTCAGGATCAATTCAGAAGCTCCACTAGCAGCCTGCGTTGAAATGCAGAATCTACACTGGCTAGGTGCACTGCAACGCAGGTGGAAGCACTACCAGGGTGCGCTGAGCGGGAAATGACAAATGGCAAACTCATTCAACGAGGTGGAAAGACCCTGGAAGCTTCCAGAATCTTCTCCAATGACACTTGCCTCAATGAATTCGACTAGTGATGAGTAAGAGGCTCTCAACCTCCAAGTGGAAGCAAGAACTGACAGAGAGAAGCCACAAGTCAAAACATAAGCTGACTCATCCTCTCTGCTTACATCTATATATGGATCTCTCACCCAGAGGTTCACCAGGCTGGAATTTTGTACTTTGCAGAGAATTGTTGTTGGTTTGAGATTGAGATTAGTACATTGGGTGATTTATGCTTTGTTGGAGGAGAGGAAGGGATTCCTTTGCTCGGAGGTAGATGCTGGATCGGAACTCACTTGGTTGTATCTCCTCTTGGACTTTCTTATTCTGTCAATAAACTATTTGAGTTTCTCCTACATGATGTGTACCAATGATGTTTTGTTATGCTTACATGTTTAGCTTAATCTGATCTTGAGCTTTTTATGAATGTATATCTATATCTTTGTGTAGTTTCTCTCTCTTGTGATCTTGCAGGAATTCAGTGAAGCTGGGCCGGTGAAGGAGCAAGAAGCTGGGAGCTACTGAAGAGAGGAGTGATTTGGATCGACAAACTAGCAGAAGACACAGGTTAGTTACATCCTTCTTCCTCATTTACATTTCATAAAGAAGAATACTCAATTAGTTTACCTTGTTTGTTGCTAAGGCACTATCACACCTTAGAGTGGGATAGGGGCATTCCGAATGGATACTTTTCCCAACAACAAATTGGCGACTCTGCTGGGGATCGTATCTTGTTAGTTTATTTGTGTTTCTATTGTTGTTCTTCTCATAAACTCAGGAGTGCCGAATCGAAATGCATTTGCCATTTTCAAATGCAAAGTAGAGATCTGTTACTCTAGTCCATTCACTGGGCCTGTTTTTATGATCTGAAAAAACTGATCCACAAGTTCTCTAACAGCCCTTTGTGATAGATCTTAGTCCTCCTTTAAATCATCCTCCTAATTGTACCTAATTGATAGCTTTTATCCGGCCAAAAACTGTAGATTAAACTGCAAACCGTGACCCAGAACCCAGAGACAATTCTCGTTTCTGCTTCAGCGCAGACTCTGTGAAGAGGTTCTGCATTTCAATGCAGGTCCCGTGAAGGATACCTGCGCTAAAGTTCAGTTTCTCTGTGATGAGGGTGCGCTGATCAGCCTTTGCCTTGTGCAGCTGTGGTTCCCTGCTTCCTTTTGCTCAGTTTTATCTCTATTTTTACAGCCTGCTATCAGTCAGTGTACCTATCTGAAACCCCTTTTCTTTGCCTTAATTCCGCCTCAGTTGTATAAAGAAACTGTATTTGTTCTTTGTGTATTTGTTACATCATTTGAAGTTTCCCATTACAAAAGTAAACTAGTCATACTGTCGCCCTTAGATCTAGACCTGTTGTAAGTGTCGTTTTGATCTTAGGAGTGAGTTTGTTTGTTGTTCACAGTTGATTACGCTTTTACTTTTGTCGTTTGGTTTGAATTTATGCATTTCTAGTGTCGAAACAAGTTTTTACTTCAAAATCATAAAGTTTCGTAATCGTCTTTTTTTTTTCAAAAAGAAACTTGTTTATGTTTTCACTTGAAATCGAATTCAAATTTGTACAACAGCTTTCTTTTTAGGCATCAATATTAAGAAAGCGGAAAAAAATACATGCATATGTGCATTTGCATTTTGATAGTTTGCATGCTTTGATTTAGGAAAAGTGCATTTATAGTGTGCTCTATGCTCTTTGAGAAAAGATTGTGTCTTTCTTTTCCCCTTGTAGCTACGATTTTCATTGTTGAAAAGATATAAAAGCTTGCTTATCATCTTTAGACTGCATTTAGGAATTGTATCATACATCTCGTGGTGATCCAAAAAGGCAAACTTCTAAGAAAGATCAACCTAAAATAAATTGAATGAACTTAACAACGCTTTGTAACTTAACGCACAACATAGAGGTCTAGGCTAGAGACGTGTTCCGGCGTCGTAAAACCTGGTGACTGTCGATCTCGCTAATGGTTGGGTGATTCCTCCTGAGACCAGTACAGATTGTGCTCCCACGTACCGTCGAGTATATATTGGGAGACCCCTATAGGCATAAAACCTTTATCCTTAGGAAGCCGTGTCGGCCGCCCTACTGATCGCAATGCACTGAACACAACATTCGGGAAGATTGACCGCCCGTACCTTAAAAAGTATTCTGCGGTTTTGCGAAAAGTTTGGCACACCCTCTACCTAGAACTCCAGAGCAGTTCCTTTTGGCCTTTTTCAGACTCTATAACGGAAAAAGTCCATCCGAGCATTTTTCACTTCGGGCTCGTTAAAACATCAAAGGAGACTAGAGTCATCTTTAGCTTTTTCTCGACTCTTTAAAATTGAAAAAGCAAGTTGTGTCTAACCGTCGTTAAAATTTATTTTAAACAGAATAATCACCCTCTTTCCTGCGTTGATCTTTAGGTTGAGAAAATGGAGCCCACCAACCAAGGAATTCCCCTTGGTGGAAATCCTAGTCCCTTCTCCTCTTGGGGAGATGTTGGTGCGCCCCATATGGCCAAATTGTCACTTCCAGGACTGACAATTGGCTTGCCGGTCTGGCTCTTCTCAACCAATGTCGTTCAGAACACCACTATTCCTGAACAGTCGAATCAACAGTTAGACCAGTCCAGAGTTACCCGCCAGCCTTCTGCTTCCTCTAATTCTTCCTCTCCTCCTTCCCCTTCGCTTGACGGGACTGGTAAAACAAAAAACCAAGTTCCTAAGGAGAAGAAGGAAAAGAAGAAGAAAGAGAAGAAGAAGAAGGAGCCAAAAGCGACTGGGGGCAAACAAGTGTCGTCTAACAAAAATCCACACACAGCACTGACTAGGCCTAAATCGCCATGTGTCATATGCAAGGGAGACCATTTCCACAGAGATTGTCCCTGCATCCCTCAGATACTAAGGGACTGGTCTCCCCGTTTGCACAATCCGGTGGCATCAACCTCTGATAGCCATGTTGAATGCACATCGTCAACTAGCGAAAGTGAAGTCCTTGGACAAAAAGGGAGAGCTAGATCTCCCTGTAGACTATGCGAAGGCAATCATGCCATCCACCGTTGTCCCTTCTTAGACGAAGCGAAAAGAGTTTTGGATGATCGTCCGGTTTCACCGTCACGACTTCCTCCTGGATATAAAAACTCTTGCCGAGTCCTTCGTTAGTTGAAAATCCAGCTGGCCCGCTCAAGTGGTCAGCTGAAGCGCCGGTCATTGAAGATGAACCAGTTGAATCCATACCCGACGAAAGTCAAAAGGTCGAGGCGGCAGTTGACCCGGTCTTGCCTTCAGAGGATTTATCTTCGAATTACACAGTCACTGAAGAGGATAAAGATGACACCATCCAAATTCTCTTCATCACCACAGACTCCGACGAGCACGGGGGCAATTCCCCCATTCCTTTATCGTAGGAAGGAAGTTCGTCAGAGCGATACCCGGCCGTCTACTCGGTCCCACCACCAAGCAACCTAGTTGTCTCCTTCGACTGGAACCAACTAGGCAGACCCCGTTTGCCAGCAAGCATACCATTCAGAATTATCGTCCAAATATACATAATGATCATGGCTGGCACCATCATTGATGAGGGGGCATCTGTGAGTATCCTTTCCTCTACTGCTTGGAAAGCGCTTGGTTCGCCAGCGCTTTTGCCTGAAATGAGAAATCTGACAGGCTTTGATAAAGGAACCAGTCGACCTTTAGGGATCCTCCCCAATGTGCCCATAACATTGAAAGGGAAGTCCGTTCAAATGAACGTGATGGTTGTTCAAGGACCCTTGGATTATAACCTACTCCTTGGACAAGACTATATATATTGCATGGGAGCCATCGTCTCCTCACTCTTTATAGTAATGTGTTTTCCGCACGAAGGAAGAGTGGTCAAGCTCGTGGACCAGCTTTCATTTCCCAGATCATGCATCGCGAATAGTCATATACCGTCCCTAAATGGTCTCTTCACGCAAGAAATGTCTCAACCCACGGTCCGTCCTCCCGATGAGCGCGAGTAATTCGGAGGGACATGACTGGAACCCAGGGGGCATGCGTCCTGGTCTGCTTCGGCAGGAAAACTTCGGGTATAGGGTAGGTTTCCGCGGGAGAATATGACTAGTCTGTACCCCGTCCGTCTTGGAAGAGGGGTTATTCTAGAATAAGATTCTTTTGTCAAAGTTATGTGTTTGGCGCTCGTTGTCACTCACCTTTGTTTATCTCGGTAGACATCGCCGAGGAAATGTTTTGTTTGCTGCGCAAATGAGACAATCTTTGGTAACCTGAAAGAGGCAGGCCTTTCCTGGTAGAACAAATGTTTTATCTGAAAATTGAGGGGTAACCTTGAAATCGTACTTTATACCTGGGGGCATGCAAACCTTTTGGAGTGCAAGCAAGGGGCGGCTATTTATTTTTTAAATTTTTAGGACCTCTAACCCTTTAAACTCGTAGGATTAGTCGTTTCCAAACTTGCATAAAGAAAGGATTCCGGAGCAAAGATTTGTAAGGCGCAAGCTCCATAAAAAATGGCATCTTACATGAGACATTCTTATCATATGACTGGATAATCGAGCAGTTTTAGCACATAGTTCATGCTCGTTAAAAAATAAACATAAGATCGAGCAGTTTTAGCACATAGTTCATGCTCGTTAAAAAATAAACATAAGACCGAGCAGTGTTTTTCCGCATTTAAGCTCGTTAAAAAATGAACTACCCTCCGGTAAATAACCATCGTGAATGTAACATTATCAGCCACTAAAGTCTTGGTCGTGTTTGCACTGTCACCTCCACTTTTCATTGGCCGATCATTCACCTCCATATTGATTGTTTACCCATTTTGAGGAACAGCTGCGAAGAGTGATTTCACTAGCCATCCTTGTGACACTGCCGTGATTGGAAAATTCCAACCCTTACCTGGAATCAGCTGCTACCCATTTTATCACTCGTTCCTCAAAAGACGAGTCTTCTTTAAGCTCTTTTCATCTGACTCGTAAAATATGAAAAGATTGCCGAGTTTTGGCCTTCCAGCTCGTTAAAGCGACCGGAAGTGCTATCCCTCCTTTAGATTTTAATCTTTTTGGACCTGAGGGATTATTGCACAAAAAGATCGAGCGCTTGTTTTGTTCGGCTCGTTAAAACTATCAAAAATTCATCCCTTCTATATTGTTTTATACTTTTTCGGACTTAAGGGATTAGATGACGAAAAAGGACTTTCGGAGTTGACTTTACATAGCTTTTCAGAATCTCTAAAAATGAAAAGCACCGAGTTATCTTTGTCGTTAGACTCGTTAAAAACATTAAATAGAGACAAACTTGTCTTTAGATGAGAACGAGTTTCATTATCGCTAGGCTCGTTAAAACATAGCGATGGGTTTGCCCGAAGGGCAAATTATAGAACAAGCATATGTTATCCTCCTCAAGCTTGACAAAAATAAAGAGGTACTGGTCAGCAATGACTGGGGAAAAATTGGGAAGAAACTCAAAGAACTTTATTGGTATCAAGTCGCTCTTGAACATGACACTTCCACTCCGTGCCTGAGTCGGGTTGGGTTGTTTCATTCACCGGTCACATCACCATGGTCTCGCCATACCATCCACCTTTGGGGTAAATGCTACCAATCCATCACATAAGTGTTGCCGATATGTTCAAGAGAAGTCATCCAGAGAAGTCAATCGTGTCCCATCCACTACCATACATTATCCTTCATCCTTTCATGACCGCCACCCTGAACCATATATCATCAGATCGTTTTCACCTCCATCAAAATCATTTTCTTCGTTCCGTGTCACTGATGTGGGATACATTAAGGCCCTCCTTTGATGGATCGCTTCTTGTCGACATCAGCTCATTATCCAAGAAGTTGATCTAGGGACACCCCCTTCAGTACTTTGAAGCTTGCATGCCTCAATGGCAAGTTTCTCACTTCCGGCGACAGGTATACATCAATGACCTTCGACCGAAAGATTTTGCGTGGTGTTCGACGCCAAGTCCTTTATTCACACCACATGAATTGTACTGCAGTACCTTGAGGGTCATTATCATTATCGGTGATTCCTCTCGCGCTTGTTAACGGTTTACATCATTGACTGGTAATCAAGCGATGTCTTTCCATGTTCGACTTCAGAACATTTCTCACATGGATCGACTTGTACTTAGAGTGAAGATCGAACGAGTTTGAAGACCCCGGATCTAGTTTCATCCATCCGGGCTGCGATATATATTCAGGAAAAATAAAAACATTGACATGTACAGCATTGCAGCACAGACAATCATCCTACCAAAGGATGATGATTTCAGCAGGATCATCAGTCTATCATCAGACAATTGTCTGTCCTATGTACATAAAAATGAATTTATAAAGCTGAGCATGGGAATGCCCGCCTCAGCTAGATCATGAAAACAATATGAAAAATAATGTATTGTATTGTATCTTATTACAGGTCTCCTCCCAGCATTGAATGAACTTCGGATCCTCCTAATAAAGCATTTCACCCAATAAACTGCCTCGTACTTTAGGGGGAAACTGTTATAGACATTTTTGTGCCTTGCAGGTATAAGCATGAAATGTCCATAATACAAGGGATCCAAAGTCCCTAAAGATGTTGTTACAGCTCCTAAAGGAACAAGGTCAACCAATGACAGCTTCTCCCAGAAGTTCTCCACCAAAAACCACTCAGAAACAGTCAATTCAGGATCAATTCAGAAGCTCCACTAGCTGCCTGCGTTGAAATGCAGAAGCTACACTGGCTAGGTGCACTGCAACGCAGGTGGAAGCACTACCAGGGTGCGCTGAGTGGGAAATGACAAATGGAAAACTCATTCAACGAGGTGGAAAGACCCTGGAAGCTTCCAAAATCTTCTCCAATGACACTTGCCTCAATGAATTCGACTAGTGATGAGTAAGAGGCTCTCAACCTCCAAGTGGAAGCAAGAACTGACAGAGAGAAGCCACAAGTCAAAACATAAGCTGACTCATAAGCTTACTCATCCTCTCTGCTTACATCTATATATGGATCTCTCACCCAGAGGTTCACCAGGCTGGAATTTTGTACTTTGCAGAGAATTGTTGTTGGTTTGAGATTGAGATTAGTACATTGGGTGATTTATGCTTTGTTGGAGGAGAGGAAGGGATTCCTTTGCTCGGAGGTAGATGCTGGATCGGAACTCACTTGGTTGTATCTCCTCTTGGACTTTCTTATTCTGTCAATAAACTATTTGAGTTTCTCCTACATGATGTGTACCAATGATGTTTTGTTATGCTTACATGTTTAGCTTAATCTGATCTTGAGCTTTTTATGAATGTATATCTATATCTTTGTGTAGTTTCTCTCTCTTGTGATCTTGCAGGAATTCAGTGAAGCTGGGCCGGTGAAGGAGCAAGAAGCTGGGAGCTACTGAAGAGAGGAGTGATTTGGATCGACAAACTAGCGGAAGACACAGGTTAGTAACATCCTTCTTCCTCATTTACATTTCATAAAGAAGAATACTCAATTAGTTTACCTTGTTTGTTGCTAAGGCACTATCACACCTTAGAGTGGGATAGGGGCATTCCGAATGGATACTTTTCCCAACAACAAAGATGCCCCATTATGTTTGTTAGGATGACTGTTGCACTGGCAGGGCTGTTAATGCTCCATGATTTCATTTGATTTGGGTTGAGGCGTGTAGTGGCCCTTCCCCTTCCCTTTCTGGGTTCTGTTTGCCGGCCGCTGTCCCTCCGCCGAATCCTTCTTCTGGTATATAACATAACTGCACGGTTCCTTCAAGGATGGCTTGCCGCCTGAACCTGCAACGGAGTGGCTGCCGTTCTTATGAAATCCCTGCACCGGTCCCTTTCAGGCAATAGCTGTGAATGTTTCTTTTCTGTTATTGTGTCTGTCTGGGTCATAAACAGCGAAAATGCTGCGACACTGCTAAATCCCGCCCATTTTTGTTTCACTTGGACTTCAAACATCCTCAAACATGGCATAACTTTCTATCGGGTCTGCCTTTCGGGTCACAGTCGCATATCGCAGCCGGTCGATCCCTTGCTTTTCTTTATATTTGGAAATTCATGAACAATGCTGCAAAACATGAGGAAATCGACTTTGACGGACCTGAAAATATATGTATTTCACTTCCCGGACCCTTTCGGGTCCGGGCTTCATCGTTATCGGCATTCGCTAAGGCTTCCTGTGTATTTCCTTATACATTGACAATACACAAAATACAATGAAAATGGCCCCCGCGCGGACTTGAAATATTATTAAAAATCCTTTATAGTGTCATCGGGTCCGTCCCATCGGATCGGAGGCATGCTATATGTAAAGGCCCCGCCCCTCAGAAGACGCCGATAGCGATATTCACCGCGGACCCGATAAGTTATCAAAAATAACTCATAACGCCGTCGGGTCCGGCCCATAGGCGATTGCTGATATATGTTAAAGGCCCATCCCTTTGTTATCGCCGATAGCGATACGCCGAAGTGATATCGGCGATCGCTCATCGGTAATGTATCATGTCGCTGCCTCTGCCTACTCCGACTTGCGATATGCCGACGCGACCTGGACCGTTGATCGGCCAGATCCGACGACTGAGGTTGATGCGGATTCATATGCCTGCAATCTTGGTTTTTATGTGATTTTTTGGGTATTTTCACCTTCCGATAGTGTAATTCTGCCCTCCAAAGGGCTTCCCTCTTGCAACCTCTTTGATCAGTGGGCAGCTTTTGTCATGTCTTGATGATTTGAACAGCAAACATGGATTTTGGGCATGACTATAAGCATATTTGCAGCCTTTGAGAGCTTTTTGAATCTATTTTTAATCCATTTGCATAGCAAAGCTAACACTGGCTCCTTCTGGGGATGAGATCCTCCCTGTGAGGTCTCAAGAACTGCAGATCAATGCCTTTCCTGTAGAAAACAAATTAGCCAAAATTTCCTAGTGTTCCATTGGGCATGGAGTCTACTTTGCTTATACTAAAACTGACAAAATAAAATATTTACAGTTTTAAGGCCTAAAGACCTTAAATCACATAGCTTTTCAAAAACCGCCCATTTATTGGGCCATCAAAAACTGGTTCTCCCTCCATACTTTTCAGTATGAAGGTATTGTTCCCTTGAATCTGTGAAATGATGAAAGGGCCCGTCCAGAGAGCATCAAATTTCCCATGATTGCCTTTCTTTTCTTTAAATGCATCCCATTTCATAACCAAATCCCCAACCTGCAAGTTGTCTTTCTTTGCCTTCTTGTCAAAGACTTCCTTGATCCTCTGCTGATGTGCTGTAGCTTTTTCAATCAGCTGCTCTCTGATCTGATATAATTCTGTTAAATCAGTGATTCTATTGGCCATAACATCTTCTTCATTCTGCGCTGTTTGGAGAAATTTTGCCACAGGAAGAGTAAGCTGAATTGGAAAAATAGCATCAGTACCGTATACCAGCTTAAAAGGAGAGCAGCCTGTAGATCTTTTGATGGTCACTCTATCTGCCCATAGTGCATATTTGAGCTTTGCATCCCAATTCTTCTTATTATCTTCTAACAGCTTCTTAATCATCCTGATCATACTTTTGTTAGAGGATTCTGCTAGACCATTCCCTTGGGGGTAATAGGAGGTGGAATGAACAAGCTTAATGCCCATTGAATCACACATTTCCACCAACTCTTTTGCCTTGAAGGCTGCTACATTATCTGTTATAAGCTTATGTGGGCAACCAAATCTGCTGAAAATGTTTTCTGATAAAAATTTGATTACCACATTATGATCAGCCTTCCTTATTGGGATTTCTTCAACCCATTTTGTAAAATAATCAGTGGCAACTAATATCCACCTGTGCTGGCCACTAGAGTGCGGGTTGATTTCACCAATGAAATCCAAGCCCCACTGCTGAAAAGGTCCTTTTACAATTATTGGCTTTAGGGGCAGGGATTTTAACTGTTGCTTTCCTACAAATCTCTGGCACCTGTCACAAGTTTTAACAAAAGCAAATGCATCAGAAAATAAAGATGGCCAATAGTACCCAACTCTGAGAATCTTTTGGGTTGTAGTTCTCCAATAATGATGTCCTCCACACATGCTATTATGGAACTGCTGCATAACTTCTATTGACTGTTCTTTGTCCAGACATCTTAAAAGCACTCCATATGGATCCTTCCAATAAAGCGAGCTATCATTGATGCAATATTTCATTGCCTTGAGCTTTAACGTTCTTGCTTGACTTTGAGAAAATTCTGAAGGCACTTCTAGCTTTAAAAGGAAATTAATTATTGCAGCATACCAACTACATGAAGCTAGGTTCTCGGCCACTGACTGTCCTCTCTGCAATTCAGTTGTTTCATGCTCTTCCATTAGACCATTTCCTTCTACATTGAACAAGAAATCGACGTCCAAAGATTTGCAATTTTCTTCAGCCAACAGTTTGGCAAGCCCCTGACCTCTTACCAGCTTGGTAGGCTTCAGCTCTATGTTGAATTCTATCATTTTTGCAATCCATTTCGCTCTTTTTCCATCAGCATCAAGTTGCGTTAAGACATCCTTTATTGCAGCAGAAGGCACATATGAAACTATTTTGGAATGCAAGATGTATACTCTGAAAGCTTTCAAAGATTTGATAAGAGCGTATGCTTGTTTCTCAATAATATCATACCTCGGCTCAGCATCCCTTAAGGTTTTACTGAAAAATGCCACCGGATGCTCTAAGCCTTCTTCATCTGCTTGCAATAAGACTGCTGCAAGGGTGTCGTCAGAGGCAAAAGAAAATATGCGGAACTCCTTGCTATAATCTGGACTGATTAAAGTGGGGGCCTCCATAATTTCCCTTTTAATGGACTCAAATGACTTTCTCGCTACACCATTCCACTTGATCTCTGACCCCTTCTTCAACATAGAGGTAATATGCTTCACAAGTTCTGCAAAATTTGGGATAAATCTCCTTACAAAATTAATCTTGCCTAGAAAAGACTGGATGTCCTTCTTCGATCTCGGGACAGACAAGGTCTGTATTGCTTTTACTCTTTCTGGGTCAACTCGGACACCTGCAGCAGAAACAATATGTCCCAACAACTTGCCTTCTTCTAACGCAAACTGTGACTTCTTGGGATTTACTGAAATCCCAAACCTTCTGCACTTCAAAAACACTTTCTTCAAATGTTGCACATGGTCTTGATGGCTACTGGAGTATACTGTTATATCATCCAGGTAGATAAGGACAAATTTATCCTTTTCTCCCACAAATGCTATATCCATAGCTCTCTGAAAGGTGGCTCCAGCATTCATCAACCCAAAAGGCATCTTGGAATACATAAAGGTACCCCAAGGAGTGGTGAATGCAGTCTTCTCCTGATCATCCGGATGCACAGCGACCTGATTATAACCTGAAAAACCATCTATAAAAGACATTACTTTGGCACCTGAGACTTGCTGCAACAAATGCTCCATTTTTGGTAGAGGATAATTATCCTTTTTGGAACATTTATTTAGATTCCTGAAATCAACACATAGTCTGATTTCTCCACTCTTCTTCCTCACAACAACTAGATTGGCCACCCATTTAGAATATCTGAGAGGCACTATGATCTTAGCAGCCAGCAACTTTTTAATTTCTTTCTCAACCAGAGGAAGGAGCATAGGATTCATTGGTCTCAGCTTCTGTTTGAAAGGAATAGTGTCTTTCTCAAGTGGAATTTTATGCTGAATTATATTTTTGTCATATGTCTTCAGATCGTTGTACTCCCAAGCGAACACATCAGCAAATTGCCTCATTAATTTGCAGTATTCAGCACTCTGGTCAGCAGATAGATTGGTGGACAGATTTATGAATTTGGGGTGACCTGGACCTCCTATATCATGTTTGCAAACTACAGTTTGATCTTCTTTTTGGGCAGCTTTGTAAGGCACATCATTGTGATCAAACAATCTCTCAAGAGGAATTAGACCCTTAGGAATATGGTTGCTAGGGAGTTGGACTATGCTATTCTTGCCAATCTTATTTCTAAGCTTGGACTTGGGATATTCTAACAAAGCATCATTATTTTGGTCAATTTGCATTTTAGAAAACTCATCAATGACTTGAAGAAACCTATTTAGCTCATCATCATCATCAAAAACCCTCCAATGGTGGACATTATCAGGCACGGAGGGTCTATACTTCATTTGTACCTCATAAACTAGTTTGGGAGGCGATGGAGGTATAAACAAACTAGCTGAGACAGCAAGGGAGTCGGCAAGCTGATTTTGGGCTCTAGGAATATATGAAATGCAGAAAAATTCAAAGAACTCTTTGGTTCTCCATACCTCATCTCTGTACGCTTTTAGCCTTGGGTGTTTTTCTTGGAATGTTTCATTCACTTGCTGAATTATCAGATCAGCATCTCTGAATACCTTCAGCTTCTTTATTCCTCTGTCTTTGGCGGCATGAAGGCCCAACAACAGTGCTTCATATTCTGCTATGTTGTTTGTCACCTGAAAAACCAGCTTTAGAGACAATTGAATTGTTTCTTGTTGTGGAGACACTAGCACCACCCCTGCTCCTGCAGTCTCCTTGGTACATGCTCCATCAAAGAACATCTCCCAAATCTGACCTCCTGTATTATGCTCAGCTTGAGCTGTTGGTTTCCTGATTTGCAATGCAGCCTTCTGAGATTCTTCTATTTGGAGAATGCAAGCTCCAAAATCAGTGTCCACTGCATATATGGGATGGTTTGTAGGATTCTTCTTATCGCTAATGATATATGCCAGTTGTGCTTCTCTATATAACCTCCTACTCTCTCCTCCGAACACTGGGACAGTTGCATAAGATAAATCGTTCTGCAATGTTCCACCTAGTCTCTTAATCCACCCTCTGGACAACAGCATGACAAACTTAGGAGGGACATATGCCACCACAATATCCATTATCATGCTCTTCATGGGCAGCTGGGTTAGGGAAATGGCTAAATCTTTAATCAATCCCAAACATTTCACCTTCCTTGAATCAAACGAGAATAGGTCATGATATGGTCTGGTGATGTCAAGGCCTAACTCTTCCATGACGGTTTTAGGCATCAGATTGTGACTGGCACCTGTATCTAGGAGGCAGTTGTGGAGAATTTTGTCATGAATGGTCAAGGAGACATAAAAATATGGGGAATTATCCTTGGCAGGTTCAGTCATTGGGTTTAGCACAACTGCAGGCCTATCATCTTGCAAATTGACAGAGTCAGTGGAGGTTCGTGTGATCTTCAGCTCGAGAGCCTCAAGGATAGGCTTTCTAAACATCTCACTCTTCACCGGTTCTGTCAGAGGCACAGTTATTTTTAACTTATGAACTTTTTATTCGAAGCTAAAAGAGAGAGGTAGCTTGTTAGGACTTTTTACCTCTTGAACTGGTGCTTTGAGGGTGACTGGATCAGCTACTGGTCTTTTTTGTCTGCTATTATGGGTCTCTGTTTGGACGGCAGATTTTCGGGCAGGATTCTCCTTGATATTATTTGCATTTGACCTTAGATTATATCTTTTCTGCTCCCCAGTTTGCAGAACAGCCTCTCTGTCCCACCTTTGACTGTCTTGCTCCTGCAGCAAAGACTCTTCGTATGCAGCCAATGTCAAAAAGGCATCACTGCCTTTATCTTCCATACAGAGAATTTCATCCTCATCTTCAATCTGTTCCTCCTCCATGACCACATTCTGGAAAGGAGCCTTAACTTTTTGATCTTTGTTAGTTTCTTTACCCCTCTGAATGATTTGTGATTGTTTGTTGGCTCTTCTAAATGGATTCGGATTTCTTGGTGCAAATGTGCCTGGGAGCCTTGTCTTCCCAAGGTTCTGCTCAATCTCCAACTTAGAAATTTTAGTAGATAGTGACTCGATCATTCTAGTCATTTTATCAAGTTTGGTATTTGAGGATGAAGCAGAAGAAGCCTTGCCTCTCTGCCTCCTTCTATCAGCGTGAATTTTGAGCTTTTCTGCAGCCATAATGTTAGATTCGACTTCTAGTGCCGCGTGTTGCATTTCAGCTAGGGTGGCACATCTTCTTTCTCTCAACAGAAAACAGAACTCAGAGTCAAAGGCACTGGTGTAGGCAAGCTTGGCAGAGGTGGGGGTAGGCTTTACCTCAGCTGGTATCTTACTATACATACAGTTGAATCTTTTATTAAAATCAGACAAGGATTCCCCATTTTCCCTCTTCAGGTTTCCAAACTCCGTATGATAGTATAGCAAGTCCTTTTTATCTCCCCAATGTTTTAGGAACGTATCATCTAAAGCTTCGATATTTTCTATAGATCTTGGGGCTTGTTCTCTAAACCATTTCCTAGCCTCCCCATCTAGACTTTGGACAAAGACTCTCATCCACACATCATCTTCACTAATATCCAGATTATCAGCATAGCTATAAAATGACTCAAGGTGTTCTTCGGCAGTGACACCTTCAGTCCCAGTGAACTTGGGCATATACTTCTGATATTCTCCAGTGGGCATAGCATTCAAGGGAGTGGGCAGTATTAAATGTCCATACCTGGCAGCTATGATTCTTTCCATTTTGGTGGGTGCTTGTGGTCCTGCCATGTTTGGAATTTGTGGAAGGACACTAGCAGATGAGGCAGTAGGAAATAATGTAATGGATGGCAGAGATATTGGGATGTTTTGGACAGTATGGGAAACTTTCTTTGGACTGAGATTCAAAGGGGAACTAAATGGATAAGGAGCTTTATGAATCTCTGCAGGTACTTCTTCATTAGCAATACTAGGCTTTAAATCTTCAAACTGTGTATCCTCAACTAAAAACTTCTCATGTAGAGACACATAAGATTTATGAGGCTTACCTGATTTTGGTGCTCCCTTCTGTGATGTTTTCTTTGGGTTAACAATCTCCTCAGGGTCAGGCACTGGGACAGCTGGAGACTTCTGCGGATTTCTTCTAGTATGCCTCACAAACTGAGCCAGAACTTCAAAGTGGAGTTGCCAAAGGATGGCCTTCCTCCAGTGGAGTCGCCAGACAGATGATTACAACCAATGTCTATGTTCAAACCTTGTCTGTCATCAAAGCTTGAAGCTGTGTCGTCTCCCAGGGAAGCTGAGCTTCGATTCTCTTCTCCTCGGCAACGGCGCCAATTATGTTATCACTCCAGGAAACTCTCCGAGGTTGTAAATCAGAGATGCCTGGTAACATATAATTTTTAATATTGTTCTCTGAAATATTGGAATGAAAGATGGTGTGGATCAAGTCGGATAACCATTTCAGCTCTATTCACACTCAAGGCATGCATGAACACCCCTAATAACACAAGGCTTTAGACTGCTAATGCTTAATAGATGGAGAACACTGACTATGCCAGCAGGTTGCATACATGGACCTATACGAATGGCTAGCTACAGGCAGCAAATGAACTTACTGACTATATTGGCAGATGCATATATAATCACACATATAAATGGCTAGCCATAGGCAATAAAGAAGCTTGCAAATCTAATATATCAAAGCAGGGATAAGATGACAGTTATCTAGCCTCAAACACACAGAAAACCTGAACAAACTGTTCAAGTGCAAGCATAGAATAAAGAGAAATGGACATTAAACATGTAGCAGCAAAAGAAGCTTGTGTTACTAAAGACTACAAATGAGAAGCTTGAGAAAACAGGGAAGGAATAATCTCCAAAAGTTGAACCCCTGTTACATCTTGTTTTCAGCTATTTATAGCTTGTTTACAATGGTCCTCAGCCTTTTGAGGCTTCAGGTGTCTTAATCTATCCTTCTGTCTTGTTTAACTGATTGATTCCCTTAATAGGTAGGCATAGCTCGGCGGTTTTCCTCTTCTGACAGAGAAATAACCATACTCAGATATTTTGGGCGGCCTGCTGTGATGCATAGGAGCTCCCTCGTGCCAAAGATGCCCCATTATGTTCGTTAGGATGACTGCTGCACTGGCAGGGCCGTTAATGCTCCATGATTTCATTTGATTTGGGTTGAGGCATGTAGTGGCCCTTCCCCTTCCCTTTCTGGGTTCTGTTTGCCGGCCGCTGTCCCTCCGCCGAATCCTTCTTCTGGTATATAACATAACTGCATGGTTCCTTCAAGGATGGCTTGCCGCCTGAACCTGCAACGAAGTGGCTGCCGTTCTTATGAAATCCCTGCACCGGTCCCTTTCAGGCAATAGCTGTGAATGTTTCTTTTCTATTATTGTGTCTGTCTGGGTCATAAACAACAAAAACGTTGCGACACTGTTAAATCCCGCCCATTTCTGTTTCACTTGGACTTCAAACATCCTCAAACATGGCATAACTTTCTATCGGGTCTGCCTTTCGGGTCACAGTCGCATATCGCAGCCAGTCGATCCCTTGCTTTTCTTTATATTTGGAAATTCATGAACAATGCTACAAAACATGAGGAAATCGACTTTGACGGACCTGAAAATATATGTATTTCACTTCCCGGACCCTTTCGGGTCCGGGCTTCATCGTTATCGGCATTCGCTAAGGCTTCCTGTGTATTTCCTTATACATTGACAATACACAAAATACAATGAAAATGGCCCCCGCGCGGACTTGAAATATTATTAAAAATCCTTTATAGTGTCATCGGGTCCATCCCATCGGATTGGAGGCATGCTATATGTAAAGGCCCCGCCCCTCAGAAGACGCCGATAGCGATATTCACCGCGGACCCGATAAGTTATCAAAAATAACTCATAACGCCGTCGGGTCCGGCCCATAGGCGATTGCTGATATATGTTAAAGGCCCATCCCTTTGTTATCGCCGATAGCGATACGCCGAAGTGATATCGGTGATCGCTCATCGGTAATGTATCATGTCGCTGCCTCTGCCTACTCCGACTTGCGATATGCCGACGCGACCTGGACCGTTGATCGGCCAGATCCGACGGCTGAGGTTGATGCGGATTCATATGCCTGCAATCTTGGTTTTTATGTGATTTTTTGGGTATTTTCACCTTCCGATAGTGTAATTCTGCCCTCCAAAGGGCTTCCCTCTTGCAACCTCTTTGATCAGTGGGCAGCTTTTGTCATGTCTTGATGATTTGAACAGCAAACATGGATTTTGGGCATGACTATAAGCATATTTGCAGCCTTTGAGAGCTTTTTGAATCTATTTTTAATCCATTTGCATAGCAAAGCTAACAGTGACTACATTCCTTATGAAATGTGTTACAATGAGGCTCAAAGGAATATTTATTATTGAGAAACATTGAAAATCCATAAACATCCAAAACATTAACCCTAGGAGATGAACCACCAAAAGTATGTGGGACCTATTGGGATAAATTGGTACATCAACTTCCGAGGGTCGTAACTTTGACATACGATCTTCGTTTGAGACGTATGATACCTTGTTAGAAATATATATTTGAATACTAAAAATTTAAACTATAAAACATTACCATAGGTTTTTAGTTTCCTCATTTTCCAAAAGAAAAAAAAAATGTATTTTAGGGCCTCAAAATGGCTCCGGAAGTTTAGGACCCGAAAAAACTGCCAAAAATAGTAAATTGTGCTACAATTAAGGAAACTAAAAGGAAAAAAGGTGGGATCCAAGTAGAATAAGTGGGTGGCCACCAATATCTACCTGGATTTGTCATCCCCCTTAGGAAGCAATGGTCCCCATTGCATTAAGTGCCTCTATGATATGGGGAAACTTTTGCTAAACTTGGTCCTTAATGAGCCACTTGCCTTAGTGCAGGAGTTAGCTTGCTTTGAAAACTTGATACAATTGGATATTCTGCTACCAAGCATTCTTGATCTACGTGTCAATGATCCAACTAGTTATGGCATGTTCCATGTAGTCTGGGTTTAGCTCTGTTGGTGTGAGTTGTTCTGCAATGTCTGATGTATCCAGTAATGGTGGAAAGTATGGTCGAATGCAATCCACATTTAACATTGGGTGCAAGCCAAGGAATAGGGGAATGTTGAGCTCAAAATCATTACCTCCAATAGCCTTGGTGATGGTGTAATTCCCATACTAGAGTGGTCTGAACTTCTGATGGGCTCCAGTAAGGAATTATTTCTGCAGATGCAACCAAACTTTGTCGCCCACCTGAAACTTGTGTGGCACCCTATGTTGATCATGTCACTACTTGTACTTGGCATTGGACTTCTCCAAGATGCCATGAACTTTCTGTCAGATGTGATGCATGCATTCAATAAACTTGGTTTCTTTATCAGCCTCAAACTATACATGTGTGGATTTTGTCTATGTAGTCGCATGATGAATGGAGGCATCAATTAGACACAATGGTTGAAATCCTAGACCTTATTGAAAGGGACTACGACCAGTCGAGCTATGGAGATCTATTTTATAGCTATGTTGCATGTAGGGAAGGCTCTCATCCCAGGTTTGTGGATGCTTGGAGTTATATACGAGGAGTATGTACACTATCATCATGTTGATGACCTTTGTTTGGCCATCAGTCTGGGGATGTAATGTAGTCAACTTCGTGAGCTTGGTGTCCAATAATTTCCAGAGGCTTGACCAAAATGTGCTTAGGAACCTACTATCTCGATCTAATATAATGGTCTATGGGATCCCAAAATGTACCATCACTTATTCAAATAATACTTTGGTAGTGTCCTCTCTTGTGATACTCTTCTTACAGGATGTCAATATAGCCATCTTAGAAAAAATTTCCACGACCACAAATACTCAATCATTACCATGCTTAGTAGAAGGGAGGCCAGACAAATATTCCATGGAGATGGATTCCTAGGGATGGCTGGGAGTAGTCAGAGGAGTATACAAGTCTTGCTTCTTGATGGTTGACCTAGTGATGGCACAAGCAGTGCAGGATCTGATATATTTGCCAACATAATGTCAGAGTTTTGGCCAATAAAATTACTTTTCTCAACACCAAAGTTTCCTCTGACCTAAATGTAGTGCACATCCCAAATTAGCTTGGCATGCTCACTTGAAGGAACAAAAAGGTGGCTCAGGTAGCATAATACAGCATCCTGGAAGTGGAAAGCAAGAACTTTCTTTCCATCCACTAGAATTTTGTATGTGGTGGTGAAATATAGATCATTTTTGTATGGTTGTTTCCATATAGAAGTCTCATGGCCACAAGAGTTAATAATAGTAGTCATTGTTGCAACTAGGGGACAACTGAGGCAATATGAAACATGATTGGTTTTGCCCTTTTTGTATTGAATGTTCAAGTGGGATTGTTTCAAATATGTAGACCACTTATGATGGTGATATTTTTTAAACTTCAGTTGTGTCTGTATAAACTAAAGAGGTCGGTGATCAGTGTCGATGACCGTCTCCTTCCCCAAAATGTAATGTTTCCATTTCTAACAAGCCTACAATGATAGAATACTTCTCTTTATCATAGTCAGGGTACTTCTAAATTATATCAGAAAGTGTCTCACTATGATAAGTCATTGGATGCCCACATTGGGTGAGGATTGCACCAATGGCATAGTCAGAGGCATCTATCTCAATTTAAAATGGATTTTGCAAGTCTAAAAATGTGAGTATAGATGCAGAGTAGACGTGGTTCTTTAGCTCAACAAACACCTTATGTTGGGACTCGGACCAAGAAAACTTCACTTTCGCTCCACCCTTGGTAATCTCACTCAAAGGTCAAGTGATATGGGAGAATCTCAACATGAACCTCCGATAAAAATTTGTGAGGCCAAAAAGGCTGTGAAGATCAATTAGAGTGGTTAGTACTGGCCAATACCGAATGACTTAGTTGTTATCCGGATCCACATGCATGCCTTGCTCATCTATGATGTAACCCAGATATTGGACCTGACTCATGCCAAAGGTGCATTTCTCCAATTTTTCACAGAGTTTGTATTGTTGCAGGGTTTGAAGGACATATCGAATGTGTTGCAAGTGATCTTCCCAAATCTTATTTAAGATGAGTATGTCGTCTAGATAAACAACCACAAATGATTTGATGAAGGGCCACAAGATGTCATCCATCAGCCTCATGAATAATAATTAAATTAATCACTATTTATTTGATTTTCTCTAGGAATAATTAATTAAACCATTGTTCAATTATTATTCCTTGTCATATTTAACCCAATTATGAAAAATCAACAGATAAACTATTAATTATCTTATTTTTCTCTAGGAATAATTAATTAATTATTATTCCTTGTCAAATTTGACTAAATCCCTTAAGACTATTATTGAATTGAGGCTTCTGTGATCCATATCAAGTTATGAGAGATTTTTCGGCGTAAATCACATGATATTTCATTTGTCGACGCATTTCGAACCAACCAGTGTGGTTCATCGTTAGGACAAGTTAAATAAAATCCCTTAGGACTAATTAAATAAATCATTATTTGTTTATTATTCCTTAACCAATTTCTTGAGATGATAAATAAATAGTTTATTTATTTATTATTTCTAAATAAAAGTTTAAATACTTTTCCCTCCTGACCAAATGTAATAAAATATTCCAAGTGGATATTCCACGAATGGGGTTAATAATATTTTATTATTGCTCATTATTCGAGGATAACTCAATATTTTGTTATAAATAGAAGGGTTTTACATTCATTATTCACTTTTGATTTTTTTCATTGTTGCACTCACTACTGTAACTCTGATATTTTCATTGTCGCACACTATTATTTGCTAGGTTTACACATTATAGTGGAGAGAGACTCTACACAAGCTGAAGAAGTTTGAGGATAGCCAAGAACCCATCCCATAGATGGGGACTGGTAACATATATTTGTTCCATTCACAAGTCTTATAATAAAACTATTCTTTGTATATCTAATTTCCATTGGATGATTGGTGTTATTACTGTTTCTTTTTTATGTTTAACTATAATTATGGCATAGATCAAAATTTTGGCTGGTTTTATTTCTATCAGTTGTTGTAGATCTACAATGTTTAGTAGCCATTTATATTGTCGAGATTGTTTGGCATCCACAATCTTAAGTGGGTTCATTTTGTACATCTTTAAGAAAAAACACTACAACAACCCTACCTTGGATTTTTCCTTTGTTTTATGGTTTGGGGGTGCTCTTGCCCTACTTTTGATTCACAAATCCAAAATCGCGCTTCTTTTGTTTAATTTTTTGTTCAATATTGGAAGCATATAGGTGTGTTTCACCAAGCGAGGAGATGTCTAGAAACTCCTTTTCTTTCTTAATGTATTTGTGCATATAATCTCAATACTTGAGCACCAAACGTCGCTCAGAGTCTGTGATACCCAACTTTGTGTGTAGAGTATGAAAAATATTTGTGATATCATGCACATATTGGTCCCTTTGTTTTCATAGTGTGGTCCACTATATGTACTTGTCCTCATAGCTCCCCAAGGGGTAATATTGTTCCTTGAAAGCATCTTGGAAAGAATTCTAAGAGGGGGTGGTTTTAAATAGAGAGGGATCCTTGGGCCTTTTCTCACAGTAAATTTCCCACCAACACTTGACATGGGGAGCATCCTTAAGCAATGCAAAAGTAATTTTCTCCCTAATGGATAAACTATGGACTAAAAAGTAACCTTCCAATAGATTCAACCATTTATCTACAACATCTACATCTATTTGACCTTTGAATATAGGAATATCAAAGTTTACTCGAGCCTTGAAGGGGGCAGTGACTCTGACGAGACTGTTGGATGAAGATGCATCATCGATGGGCATCTGCTGAAGGATCTGGAAAAGTTTTCCATCATTACATTCCTTTCTCACTCGAGGGCTTCTTCAAGAAATATTTTAAAAGGATCTCCTTCTCCCTCGTCTTTATTTTCTTTGGACATAGGAGGTCGTCGAGGTCAGCGAGGCTAGCCTTGCAAAGGTTCAACCAGTTCAAGCCCTAACTCCTTATACCTAGACCTCATTGGGGACATGCACAAAAGAAAAAAGAAAGAGCATAACAGTCTGATACCACTGCTCCATATTTATGAAGGAATGAAATGAAATACATATATGAATAGAAACACATAAATACCGCAAAAAAATAACTTTGATTCATTAATAACAAAGTACTGAAAATTATTTACCTAGAGAATGCAAATAAACTAGCTCAGACGATGGTAGTTTATCTCTAAGAAGATATGTGGCAGATACATGCCTTCTAAACTATGTTACAATGAAGCTTGAAGGCTTACTTATTATTAAGAAACAATGGAATACCTTAAACATCCAAAAACCTAACCCTAGGAGATGAAGCACCAAAATTTTGTATGCCCTATTGGGGTAAATTGGTACATCGACTTCCCGGGGTCATAACTTTGGCATATGATCTTCGTTTAATGCATATGATACCTAATTAGAAAGATATATATGACTACAACTTTTGACTGCAAACCCCTATCATAAATTATGAGTTTGCCCATTTTCCAAAAAAAACATCATTTAGGGCCTCAAAATGGCTTCAGAATTTTAGGACCTGAAAAATGCCAAAAATAGTAAAGTGTGCTACATATAAGGAAATTAAAAGAAACAATGGTTGGGGTCCAAGTGGAATAAGTGGGTGGCCAACAATATCCCCCTGTATCATTGTACATTTTCATCAAATTATTCTATTGAGTTTTGGTCATTATTGAGATTACTTGATGAAATATGACGATCTAGTTGTGAATTTGATTGCAACAACATGTTCTATATCAATTGTATGTGGAATTTTTTCTCATTTGTGTTATTTGAATATGTTATTGTATTTTATGCTAGAAAATAATGAATTTCTTCTTGTTTTCTAGTAATAAATGACATGCTTGTAATCAATCTCTTTATCATTGTTATATTAGGATCAGATATATGATTGCATTTGCATAATTAAAGAGGAATACATTTAGGATTTAGAAAAGCTTCAGTGAAAAAGTATCAGTTCAAGGATAAATCTATTTAGTGGAAACTAGGCCCACATACAAATTTAAATCACTACACCAAACAAGAGCAGGTCTAATTGGGACTTATCATCGGGTCATTCTCCCTTATTGTTGGTGGGTGATTTTTTCCATCCATCAATAGGTCAAAATTAGGAGCTATGCACCAAAAGATAAAATCCCCATTCAAGGATGTAGGACATAACCACCATATCTATGCATTGGTGAATAACTACTAATCCAATATGGTGGAATCACTACGAATGATAAGTAATTCAAAATTCAAAATATGTTTTGATCCCAGTGCAATAGATATTTTAGTTTGTCCATTTGTAATAGATAGATGTGGGTTGGTATTCGACAAGCACAACAATTTTATATTGGTCAAAATGGATTCCAAAGTAAAGTAAGTAGTAGGACTAAATGCTAAGAGTTGTTTTATAGATCTAGGGGTGTATACTACTAGCTTAATATTGTGCATCACCATCATTGGAACATATGACCTTATTATTGGTATGTATTGGTTGGAATCTCATAAATATTCCTTAGAATACTTTGGGAAAAGTGTGCTTTGGTTAGAAGATGAAAATATAAAAAATTCAAATCCACAATATTGTAACACACCACCCCACGTTTTCCTACTTTTACAAGCCCTCCCAGGTAAATGTGAACTGACTTTCCACTATGACATGACCCAAGCTCCTAGTTCTAGTTAACGAAGTGAGATCTACAACTAAGACTTACTAACCTTCCTTAAGAACCACAGATCTCTCAGAGGTTGAACAACCACCTTAGCTGACCAATCCTCGAGTTGGAACCCTTTTTCTCATAACTAGACCTATAATCGCACCCTTGACACTACCTAGATATGGTTGTGAGCCTCCAACTACACTCACAAGCCTTGATCCATGTGGTTATGAACCTAGATCCTCAGTTATGTACCTGTGGTCCCAAGATCTAAGCCACTTTTCTAGGCTAGATTCCACACCACTTCCCAAAACTTCCTATAACTTTCTAGAATCATATTTTTCATAACGAAAATTCTAATCATTCAAACTTGAAGCTAGAACTTGACCTAGACTAGCTAGAACATGGTAAACATGTAAGCTACAAGTCATGAATGCATATATGTGTGTAGATCTTTGTATTTTATTTGAGAATAATAGAGAAGGTCTAATTCCCTCACAAGTAGTTGCAACAACACTTGTTAGACCATGCATTCATCAACCATTAACTTAGCAAAGCATAATAAGAGTCATATCTAGATCACATCTTAAATCAATCTTATAACAAGAATAGTAACCATTAGAGAATAACCACCAATGAAACATAACATCAAGTACGAATTCTCAAATTACAATAGAAAAATATATCTTATTAAGATATGTAAAATCCAACCAATTCAGGGACATCCATGTACTACTCAACCATAGACTGAGTTGAACCAAATATTTCTTTCAGCCAATCACCCCTGTGCCATATTCCAAGCATGAATGTAGGATGCCATGGGATAAACCAAGATACAATCAACTAATACAATCCAGAGGTTAAACCACCTCCACCCTCAAACTACCTTGATCTTGCCAAAACTAGTCAAGAGATCACAAAAACAAAACAATCTTGGATGCTTCAGAATTTCTTCACCATGCCTTCAGGAATTTTCTCATCTCCACCCATCTTTCGAGGGATTCCTGGAGAAAACCATATCCACTCCCAAACCTTGGGAATTTTCTGAGACCACCTCACTTGGTTTCAAAAACTTCCAGCAATCCAAAGATCAACCAAGAATGAATCCCATCACACCATGGCTATATAGGAAATGGCAAGGCAAGGTTGAAACCATTGTCAAACCAAGAAAAACCCATGCCAATGATAGTAAATGAACAAAATAAACAAATGCATGTACCATGCATTCTCACCTTAGCTAAGAAATCACACATGCAACGTGCTACCTACAAAATCTTCCTATTAAAGTTGTTGATCCAAGATTTTCCTTGCTTTCGTTGCTTGTCCTTTACTTTCCACTTTCCTTCCATTGCTTGCTTACTTTCATTCTCCTCTTTGTGCTCTCTCTCACAATTAATTCTAAAACAAAACTTTAAAAAGTTGTGAACTGGTTCTTTGAAACCTTTTTATTATTGATGTCTCTATTTTCTTCATTTCCCTTGATTTTCCTTCTAATTTCCTTAGCATGAAAATTTGTGTCCCTTCACCTTCCTTTTCTTCTATTTTCCTTTATTTCTCATAAATAAATGCCAATTAATACCTATTTTCCTTTTCCAATGTCTTTGCCAATTTCCATAGCCATTAATAAACTGAAATTCATGCCCATTATAGTACTTTTCCCAACATTCAACTTGGAACACATGTCCCATGAACTTGGTCTTATTTTTCATTTATTAACTATTATTACATGAACTTTTAACTCAGGGTTGTTATAAACCCCTCCCCCTTAAGGGGACACCTTCCTCGGTGTTTTATGACACCTATGACTAGAAAACCACTGAAAACAAAACATATTGTCTATGTAACTTTATAACATGGCTCGATACAGTATTTACAATGACAATTGCTACAAACCATTACCAACCTGACAAATATGGCAATCATACCGCTTATTGGAGCTTTATGACACAAATCATTGTGGTATCTACAACAAAATCCATATATACATAAACATATACCAAAACTCATTTATTCGACCCAACAAATAATGAAGGACAAAAATCCAACATCTGATCAACCATCTCCCAAGTAGCTTCATTGAGCCCAAAGTGCTTCCTCTACACTTTAACTTGCTCTATTACTAGGTTCTAGAGCATGAGTTGTTTCTGTTGCAATATGCATTGTCGTTCTGGGTGGAATTCTCCCTCTGGTTCCACCTACAATACATACCAGTCAATCACATGATCAACATACTACACATATCTCTTAAGCAATGAAACATGGAAAATATACTGTCGGAGGCAGTGCAAATCTGTAGGCCACTGGTCCAATCCTCTCAAGGATCTTGAAAGGCGTGTATTACCAAGGTGCCAACATGGTACATGACCTAATCCTCAAGGAGCTCCTCTTGGGCTTTGTAGCAACCCCAGGTTAAAATTTCATGTAATAAAATTTAATAAAGGAAAAATAAGACCACAATCAAGGGACACTTATTCCAAGCTGAAAGATTGGGCAAAATATACTAGTGGGCATCACTTGATGTGTTTATGGCTAAGGTGAAATTGGCAAAGGCAATGGTAAGGATTTTAAAAGAAAAAGAGGCATTAATTGGCATTTTATTTATGAAAATAAAGGAAATTAGAAGAAAATGGAGGTGAAAGATCACATGTTGCATGTGAGAGGGAAATTAAAGGAAAATAATCAAAAATTGAATAAATTATAGGCATCAATAATAAAAATGCATCATCGCATTAGTCAGTAGCCTTTTGTCAATTCAATTTTGGAATTAGTCTCAGAGAAGAGAAGAGCACCAAGAGGAGAAGGAAAGCAACCAAGCAAAGGAAGGAAGTAAAAGTTGGATCAAGCAACTTTAACAAGAATACATGCAGGCAACATGTTGCATCTATGATTTCCTAGCTAGTTTTGAAATGCATGGTATATGCATGTTAGTATTTGGTTCTTTTGTTGTCATTGGCATGGATTTTTCTAGGTTTTAACAGTGGATTTTAGCCTTACCTTGCCATTTTCGGATAGCCATGGTGTGATGGGACTTTTCTTGGTTTGAGCTTTACATTGTCAAAATATTTTGGATCCGGGTGAGGTGGTCTTAGGAAAATTCCTGAAGGCCTAGGAATCCCTTGACCGGTAATGGCGGGATACACGGTAAAGCCTAAGGGTGGAGATGGGAAAATTCCTCAAGGTACTGGAGAAGAAATTCTGAGGCATCGAAGCTCGATTTGGTCTTTTCCTCTTTGCACCGATTTAGGTGAGATCACAGTATGGTGAGGGTGGAGGTGGTTTAACCTTTGGATTACCTTTTTTGTTTATGGATTGGTTTATCCCATGAGATCCCACGTTCATGCTTGGAATATGGCACGGAGTGATTGGATGAAATAAATATTTGGTTCATCCAATCTATGGTCAAGTGGTGCGTGGAAGTCCCGAACCTAGTTGGATTTTTCCTATTTTAATAAGAGCTAATTTTGTCTTTCATTTAATGAGTAAATGTACTTTTTATTATGTGGCTTTAATGGTTGTTCTCTCATTGTTATTTATCTGGTTATATGTCCGTTATAAGCAGAGTTATTTGACATCTCTTAGTCATGGCTCTTTCCATGTTTTTTCTTGTAACAAAATGACTAATGAATACAATACCTAATTGGTGTTATGCAAGCTAATTTGAGAAGGCAGTGATCCTTCTTATTAATCTTGAAATAATTTTCCAACTCCTTATGTTCAGACTTGCATTCATGACCTGTAGGTTGACAAAATGACAGTTATGGTTAGACCAGATTAGGTCAAGTCGTTGATCATGTTTGTTATCAAAAGAATTTCCTTCATGTCTTTTAAAATTATGGAAGTTTCATGGAGTTCTGAGCAGTGACTAGGTCCTAGCCCTGGAAAATAGCCTTAAATCTCGCAATCGTTGGCATGGCAAGGGAGTGACCGTGGCTCTAGTTCAAAAAAAGCTAATTTGTCTCAGGGACAGAGGTCCTGGAAGTGTGGATTAGCCCTTGGGAGTCATCTGGCACCTGAGGAAACTCAGTAAGGTCTTGTTTTTTCGACTCCATTTCCTTAAGGTCGTCTAGGAGGTTGAGTCATATCATAGTAGAACTTTGTTTTGGATTTACCTGCAAGGTTTGTAAAAGTGGGTAAATGTGGGGCAAAGGTGTTATGGTTGTCATGCATGGGGTCATGGTATACAGTTGGTATGGTCATGCATGATGTTGTTATGTTTTTATGTTGTTGTGTTGATATTTTTATTATATTGATATGCTTATGATTATACATGTACATGTTAATGTGGACTGATCTTGCAGATGAGATAAGCCTCCCCTAAACATCACTAAGGTGTGAATTTGATTTTGGTATTTATTTGGCTTATATAACATGGTACACTCGTAGGAAGAAGAGACTCCAAGATGACAAGAAAAATGGTAGACTACAGTTCCCGTGACTCTCCCAACATATCATTTGGGTAGCGAGGAGGACTATTCTCTTGGTATAGAAGATACATTGAGGAGCTTGAGGAAAGAGACAAAAAGTTGCAAAGCAGACAGTGATAGGTTGGTTGAGGCCCAAGAAATACTTTCAAGGGCTTGGGAGAAGCAGGTAGAGGTCAATGTAGAAATTATTTAAAGCTTGTCAGAGTTTCAGAGATAAGGATAGTTGAGGATAATTCAAGAGCAAGAAGAGAAAACTAATGGATCCTATGGTAGTGGGTCTCAGTCTAGATATAGGTTGGATATAGGCGACACAGTTAGAGGTGGAATATCATTGGATGCACCTAAAACAAGGACTAGTACATATGAGCATCCTTCTAGTTCCTCACCCGGGAGATTTCATCACAGTCATCATCGTCATCATCCTTATAGGAGGGGTGAGTACTTGATTGAGGAGTTTAAGAAATTCAAGTTGCCTACATTTCATGGAGATATGAAGAAATCAGAAGATACATAGGCATTGTTTCTTGGGATGAATAAATTCTTCAAATTGCATAGCTACTCAGAGAATATGAAAGCCAAGATAGCCACCTTCAGTCTCAAAGGGAAAGCAGATATCTCATGGGAAGATGTGAAGAATGTCAAGGGAATTAAGGAGGAATACTTAATTTGGGATGATTTCGAGAGGATCTTCAATAAGAAGTACATATCGGAGAGGCACTATGATGATAGAGCTAAGGAGTTTTATGAGCTACATATGGGTTCTATGACAGATGATGAGTATACTGGTAGGTTCTTGGAGCTGTTGAGATATGTGCCATTTATCAAAGAGGAGAAGGCTAAGATTCAAAGGTTCATCAGTCGATTTCCAGTAGCATATAGATACCGGATTGAGTTTGATGAGCCTATATTGCTATAGGAAGCCATCTGTAAATTGAAGCATTAATATGAGCAATCAAAGCACAAAGTTGAGCCGGGGAAATGATAAAGTTAAAGGGAAATGACCACAGAAGAAGGGAATACCTCAAGATGCGGGTGAGAAAGAAAATTGTGTTCCTTACAAGAAGTTCAATACTATTGAGAAGGGGCATGGGTCACTTCCTGGAGAGCAACAAACTAGAGGTGATGGTAGAGGACCATTGCAGTGTTGGATATGTGGAAAATATCATCATAAGAAGGATTTCTCATTTTACCAGGGAGGTAGGTCTCAGATCTATAGTGCTCAAGAGGTGCAGATAGTTGGTGATGTTGGTCATACTATTCCTCACATTTATGCAGTTGTGGACTACAAGCAGGCAGATCACCAAGCATCCATTATTGAGATGGACGGTAAGCTTTTTGATAAAGTTATTTCTATTTTGATTGATGTTGGATCTAATTCTAGTTATGTCAATCCTGACCTGGTGGATAAGTTTGGCTTGATAAAAGAAGTGCATGCAGATTCTTGGTTAGTGAATTTCGCTACAGTTACTAAGAAGAGAGTTCATCACTGGGTAAGAGCTTGTGCATTTGAGTTGAATGGTATGCCTACAACAACACATTTGAATTTACTACCATTGGGATCGTATAGTATGATTTTGGGTATGGATTATTTGTATCTTCACAGGACCAAAGTAGATTTTTATGACAAGGCTATTGAGTTCCTAGATGATAATGGGGAAAGAGAATTCTGAAAGGAAAGAAGAACCCTACTTCAGTGAGGATGGTCACTATTATGTAGGCTAAGCCCTATTGTAGGAAAGGATGTGTGATGTTTGCAATCCATATCTCTATTGACAAGGGTAAGGGTGTTGAGAGTGTAGAAATCTTCAAGAGGTACCATGTATTACAACAGTTTCAGGATGTGTTTTCAGCCAAGATTCCAGAGTTTCCTCCCCACAAGGAAGTGGAATTTTTTATTGAGTTGGTACCAAGGGCAATACAAGCATCAAAGGAACCTTATAGGATGGGCACACCAGAGTTAGTAGAGTTGAAGTTGAAGCTGAAGGAAATGCTTGATTAGGGATACATTAAGCCAAGTGTATTGCCTTTTGGTGCACCAGTATTATTCGTAAAAAAAAGGATTGTACTCTCAGGTTGTGCATTGATTACAGGCAACTGAACAAGGTGACGATCAAGAACAAATATTCCTTATCGAGGATTGATGACTTGTTTGATCAATTGAAGGGAGAAACATTATCCTCAAATATTGATCTAAGATCATGATATCATCATGTACGCATCAAGGAAGAGGACATCCACAAGAGTACCTTCAAGACTAGGTATGGGCATTATGAGTTTGTTGTAGTTTCATTCAGTTTAATTTTTCTCTAGCTACTTGTATATGCTTGATGAATTGTGTATTGCATCCTTATATGGACAATTTTGTTATTATATTCCTTGATTACATCTTGATATATTCTAAGAATGAGTAAGAGCATGCCGATAATTTAGCAACGGTGTTGTGATTCCTAAGAGAGAATCAGTTGTATGCCAAGCTTCGAAAGTGCATTTTCTTTCAGAAAAAGGTGCACTACTTGGGACATTTTCTTTCCAAAGAAGGCATAGCAGTAGATCCAGAATATATAAGGGCTATCATGGAGTGGAAAACTCCTAATAATGTGGATGAAGTCATATCATTCATAGGGTTAGCAGGTTACTATAGGAGGTTCATGAAGAAATTCTCATGCATTAACTATCTTATTACATCATTGCAGAGGAAAGGTAAGAAGTTTGAATGGAAAGAGGAGTGTGAAGCCAGTTTTAAACAACTAATGCAGTTGTTGACACATGCTCTAGTGTTAAAGATTTCATATCCAAATACATAGTTCATAGTGTGTACATATGTCTGCAAGAGAAGGCTTGGTGGAGTCCTTATGCAAGAGGAATAGGTGATATGTTATCATGTGTCCATGAAACTAAATGAGAACAAGTAGAACTACGTGACTCATGATATTGAGTTGGTAGCTATTATTCATGCCTTGAAGACGTGGAGACATTATCTTCTTGGAAGGATTTTGTGTTTATGAGTGATCATAGTGGGTTGAGATATCTATTTGACCAATCGAATTTGAATGTCAGGCAAGCTAGATGGTTGGCTACCCTTAGTGAATTTGACTTCGAGATCAAATACAACAAGGGTAAGGAAAACATAGTTGCATATTCTCTCAGTAGGAAAGTGTAGTTGAGCCATGTTGCAACAATGAGCTCATATGGGAAAAATTTACAGGATCATATATTATAGGCAGGATAGAAGGATGACAGGTACAACTAGCTTATGCACTAGTTACACTAGCAAGGTACAGGTGATAAGGATGTGGACTATCTTCTCATGGAAGGTGGCTTGGTGATATTCAGGGACATGATTTATGTTTCATATGATAGTGAACTTAAGAAGCTTATCTTGAGGCAGTTTCACGTAAATCCATATTCAAGTCGCCTAGGATATCAGAAGACATTGACGATGGTGAAGAAGTTCTACTATTGGTTGAATCTAAAAGTGGAAGAGTTCATGGCTAGATGTTTTGACTTTCAGCAAGTGAAAGAAGAGTATAATCATCCAAGCAGATTGCTTCAGCCTATTCCGATTCCAGAATGGAAATGGGAGGTCATTTCCATGGACTTCATTATAGGTATTTTGAGGACATTGAGGCAACATGATTCTATCATGGTTGTGGTAGATAGGTTTAGAAAGGTAGATCACTTCATTCTAGTGAATAATGCTTATTCAGCTTGTGAGGTGGAACATGTCTTCATCGGGGAGATCATGAGTTTGCATGGTGTTCCGAATAACATTGTGTCACACAAGGATGTTAAGTTCACTTCCAAGTTTTGGAAGGAGATGTTTGCAGGATTGGAGACAGAGTTGGCCTGCAAGACATCTTATCATCTGTAGACAGATGGAAAGGGATAGACAATCAACAAGATTATGGAGGATATGTTGAGGATGTATGTGATGCATCAACAAAGGAGATGGTAGGAGTACCTACCATTGATCGAGTTTTCTTACAATAATAGTTATTAGGAATCACTGAGGAGCCAGTTTATCAGGAGTCAGGTGTCAAAATAACAGTTATCAGGAGTCACTAAGGATGAGTCTATTTGAGGCACTGTATGGGCAGAGTTGTAATACACCCATCAACTGGAGTGATCCAATGAATAGGGTAATTATTGGACCAAACATGTTGGCAAACATGGAAAACGAAATCCAGGTTATAAATAAGAATCTAAAGGAAGCACGCAATAGGAAGAATATTTATGCAGACAAACACAAGGAATTTTACGAGTTTCAGGTTGGGGAGCCTGTGTATTTGTGCATCAAGCCCAAGAATATCTCCTTATGGATTGGATCATTGCCAAGTTGTCACCATGGCATTGTAGGCCTTTTAAGATCCTTGAGAGAATTGGGCCAGTGGCCTATAGACTTGCACTACGTCTGACAGTGAAAGTCCATGATGTTTTCCACGTTTCATTACTTAAAATATATGTAAAGATGTTTATCATTTTATTGATTGCTCTATATTGCAGGTGGAACCAAAAGGATAATTCTAGCTATAACCTCAGTGTATATTGCAACGGAAACAACTCATACTCCGGAACAAAGTAATTGAGAAAGTTAAAGTGAAGTGGAAGCACTTTGGGCCTGATTAATCTGCATGGGAGATGGTTGATCATATGTGGGCTATGTATCCTTCAGTTTTTGTCAGTTGAGGCAAAGCAGTTTTGGCATATGTACATATGCATGTATGGTTGTTATTGTAAATATCACAATGAGTTTTGTTATAAAGCTTGTTTAAGCAGTATGGTTACCATGTAGTCATGTTTGTAATGATGGTTTTTCTTTTGAGCAAGTTTTTCATTGTAAATATTACAACAAGATGGGTTATAAAGCTCGATGGCAAGTATTTTTTTTTTTTTTTTTTTTTTCAGCGGTTTTGTTGGTTGTAGGTGTCACATAACACTGAGGACTGTGCTCCCCTAAGTGGGAGGTGTTTGTAACATCCTGTTATAGCACCATTTGCCACTCTTGGTAGATTTGATGCTCTAGTTATGGCCTAGGGCAACCCTTCTTTCCAGACTTGGTCTAAATTCTAAAAAATAGTGTTATATTTCCTATACGCCACTTTTCCCTATGATAAAAGCATGTACACGTGGGTCAGCGTATACCCAACCTGCATACATGTGTTAAAACACTTAAAAATAATAAATTTCCTTAATTTCGGGCGGAGTTCATGGGTTTTAATTGTTACTCACCTCCTATAGCACGTGGCTCAACTGTTTCCCAACTGACAAAAAAAAAAACTAATTTGGAGAAGTATAAATAAACCTCCATGGGAAGGCCTTAAGGGAGAAGAAATGAGATATTGATATTATAGTTGATTTATCCCTGATCGAGTCTGACAAAATCCCTATGCCTCTTGCACTCCCCAAAGCTTTAGGAAACCCTTGTTTCTTCTTTTGAGATATCCCTCATCCTTCTTGAGATATCCTTGTGTATGATGATGGAGGAATATTATTGAGGCCGGGAAAGGATGGATCCGAAGGACGGTTCCACTTGGAGTTGGAGGAAGACTCAGGTTGTAGTTTTCCACCTTTCTTGTAGCTTACATCAATAAATGAATGATGTTTTGTTCTTGATATTAAGCACTTTTATGCATTGATCTATATTGTGATTTGTTCATGAATCTTATATTGATGCGTAATTTTCCATTCATTTACATGATCTAACGTATATATCATGAATATGCTTTACATTTCTACTGTTGTATATGCTTTGTTTCGATAATTTACAAGTTTCAAAGGCATTAGGAGAAGCAGAGGGTTTGCACCCTACGAGATCTACCCAAATGTAGGACCTCTGGGTAAGGAAACTTCTTCCCAGTTTAGTAGAATAAGCATTTAGATTGTTTGTCTGAGCATTTCTTGCTATTTTTTTCCCTCCGCTTTGTTGGGGTTTTCAACCCAAGATCCTAGGGTGTTCTCACCCGCAACACATCCTCGGGTTAAAATTTCCTGTAATAAAAGTTAGTAAAGGTAAAATAAGACCACACTCAAGGGAAACTTATTCCAAGCTGAATGATTGGGAAAAATATCCTACTGGGCATCACTTGGTGTGTTTATGGCTAAGGGGAAATTGGCAAAGGCAATGGCAAGGCCTTGAAAATGAAAAGGGGTATTAATTGGCATTTTATTTATGAAAATAAAATAAATTAGGAGAAAAGGGAGGTGAAAGGTCACAGGTTGCATGTGAGGAGGAAATTGAAGGAAAATAATGAAAAATTGAAGAAATTAGAGGCATCAATAATAAAAAGACAATCATCAGTTGGTAGCCTTTTGTCAGTTCAGTTTTGGAATTAGTCTCAGAGATGATAAGAGCACCAAGAGGAGAAGGAAATCAAGAAAGAAATGGGAAAAAAAGGAAATCAGAGGAAAGAAAGAGTCAAGCAAGGAAAAGTTGGATAAAGCAGCTTCAGCAGGAATACTTGTAGGTGAAAGGTTGAATGTATGATTTCCTAGCTGGTTTTGACATGCATGGTATGTGCATGTTGGTATTTGGTTCTTTTGTTATCATTCGCATGGATTTTTCTGGGTTTCAACAATGGATTTTAGCCTTACCTTTCCATTTCCGGATAGCCATGGTGTGATGGGACTTTTCTTGGTTTAAGCTTTGGATTGCCAAAATATTTTGGATCTAGGGGAGCTGGTCTTAGGAAAATTCCTAAAGGCCTAGGAATCCCCTAACTAGTAATGGTGGGATACAAGGTAAATCCTAAGGGTGGAAACACGGAAATTCCTCAAGGTATTGGAGAATATTTTCTGAGGCATCCAAACTAGGTTTGGTTTGTGATCTCAGCACCAGTTTAGTTGAGATCACGGTATGGTGAGGGTGGAGGTGGAGGTGGTTTAGCCTCTAGATTCCCTTGGTTTTTTATGGATTGGTTTATCCCATGATATCCCACATTCATGCTTGGAATATGACACAGGGGTGATTGGATGAAAGAAATATTTGGTTCAGCCAATCTAAGGTCGAGTAGTACACGGAAGTCCTGAACCTAGTTGGATTTTTCCTATGCTTAATAAGATCTAATTTTCTCTTGCTTTTGATGAGTAAATGTACTTTTTATTATGTGGCTTTAATGGTTGTTCTCTCGTTGTTATTTATCACATTATATGTTGGTTATAAGCATGGTTATTTGACAGTTCTTAGTCATGGCTCTTTCAATGTTTTTATTTGTAACTGAATGAATAATGAATGCAAGACCTAATTGTTGTTATGACAGCTAATGTGAGAAGGAATTTATCCTTCTTGTTAAACCTCAAATAAGTTTTCACCTCCTTATGTTCGAACTTGCATTCATGACCTGTAGGTTGCATATTTACAAAATGTTTGACAGAATGATAGTTATGGTTAGACTGGATTAGGTGAAGTCCTTAATTAAGTTTGTTATAAAAATAATTGTCTTCATGTGTTTTATGAGTTCTACAAGTTTCATGGAGTTATGGACAGTGACTAGGTGCTTGCCCTAGAAAATAACCTCAAATCTCACAGTCGCTAACATAGCATTGGCATAAAAAAGCTACAATCGCACTTAGGCAAGCTCATGGGAGCAACTAGAGGCTCTCGGTTGCTTAAAGGGATTGGAAAAGGAGAGAATATGCTCTATTTTAGAAAAAGGTAAGTTGTCTCAAGGACAGAGGTCTTGAAAGTGTGGATCAGCCCTTGGGGGTCCTATGGCACCTAAGGAAACTCAATAAGGTCTTGTTGTGTCAACTCCATTTCCTTAAGGTCATCTAAGAAGTTCATTCATATCATAGTAGCACTTTCTTTCACATTTACCTGGAGGGCTTATAAAAGGGGGTAAATGTAGGGCAAGGGCATTACATAGTGGTATCAAAGTGGGTTGTGCTCTCTTTGGGTAAAGTATGATGTTTTCATGGTTATGGTTGTCATGTGTGGGGTCATGGTATACAGTTGATATGTTCATGCATGATGGTTTTATAATGTTATGATATTATGTTCATATGTTGATTATATGACATGCTTATGATTATACATGCACTGATAATGTGGACTGGTCTTGAAAATGAGATATCCTCCCCTAAACATCACTGAGGTATGGATTTAATTTTGGTATCTATTTGGTTTATCTGACATGGTACACTTTCAAGACGAAGGGACTCCAAGATGACAAGCAAAATGGTAGACTACAGTTCTTGTGATTCTCCCTACATATCAGTTGAGCAGTAAGGAGAAGAGTATTCTCTTGGTATAGTAGATACGTTGAGGAGATTGAGGGCAGGGATCCGAAGTTGCAAAGTGGACAATGACAAGTTGGTTGAGGCTTAGGAAATTCTTGCAAGGGCTTAGGAGAAGCAGGTAGAGGTCAATATAGTGATTCTTAAGAGCTTGTCAGAGTTGCAAAGACAAGGATAATTAAGGATCAATCAAGAGAAGGAAGAGCAAAATAATGGATCCTATGGCAGCATGTCTCATTTTAGATACAGGTTGGATAAAGGGGACACAATTAGAGGTGGAATATTGCTAGATACACCTGACATGAGGACTGGCATGTATGGGCATCATTCTAGTTCCTCATCGAAGAGATTTCATCACCATCATCATCCTTATAGGAGGGGTGACTACTTTCTTGAGGAGTTCAAGAAAGTCAAGCCACCTACATTTGATGGAGAGATGAAGAAGTCAGAAGATAGAGAGGCATGGTTGCTTGGGATGAAGAAATTCTTCATATTACATAGCTACTCAGAGAATATGAAAGCCAAGATAACCACCTTCAGTCACAAAGGGAAAGTAGATATCTAGTGGGAATACATGAAGAATGTCAAGGGAATTTGAGAGGAATACTTGATTTGGGATGATTTCGAGAGGCTCTTCAAGAATAAGTATCTATAGGGGAGGTACTTTGATGATAGAGCTAAGTATTTTTATGAGATACATATGCCTTCTATGAAAGATGATGAGTATACTAGTAGGTTTGTGGGGCTATTGAGATATGTGTCATATCTCAACTAGGAGAAGGCTAAGATTCAGAGGTCCATCATTGGATTTCTAGTAGTATATAGAGACCAGATTGAGTATGATGAGCCTAGATCGCTAAAGGAGTCCATCCATAAATTGAAGCATTGTTATGATCAATCAAAGCGCAAATCTGAGCCTATACTTGACTTGAAAGGAAATGAAAAAGTTAAATGGAAATGGCCACAGAAGCAGGGAAAACCTCAATATGCAGGTGAGAAAGAAAATCTGGTTCCTTACAAGAATTCCAATACAGTTGAGAAGGGGCATGGGTTGCAGCCTAGAGAGAAGCAGACTAGAGGTAATGGCAAAGGACCATTACACTATTGAATATGTGGCAAAGATCATCGTAAGTAGGATTTCCATTGTACCAAGGAGGTAGGTCTCATACCTATAGTACTCAGGAGGCACAGAGAATTGGGGATGTTGGTCATAGTATTCCTTAGATTTATGCAGTTGTGGACAACAGGCAGGCAGATCACCAGGAATCCATTATTGAGATGGAAAGTAAGATTTTTGATCAATTTATTTCTATTTTTATTGATCTCGGATCTAATTATAGTTATGTTAATCCTGACCTTGTGGATAAGTGTGACTTGAGAAAATAAGTGCATGGAGAGTCTTAGTTGGTGTAGTTGGCTACAGGTACTAAGAAGAGAGTTCATCATTGGGTAAGAGCTTGTGTATTCAAGTTGAATTGTATGCCTATAGCAACACATTTGAATGTACTTCCATTGGGATTTTATAGTGTGTGTTTAGGTATAGATTGATTGTATCTTCACAGGACCAAAGAGGATTCTTATGACAAGGCTATTGAGTGTCTAGATGATAATGGGGAAAAGAGAAGTCTGCAAGGAAAGAAGAAGCCTACATCAGTGAGGATGGTCACCACTATGCATGCTAATCATGGTTGCAAGAAGGGATGTGTGATGTTTGCAGTCCATATCTATAGTGACAAGGGCAAGGATGTCGAGGATGTAGGAATATTCAAGAGGTACCCTGTATTATAGCAGTTTCAGGATGTGCTTCCAGTCAAGATTCCAAAGTTTCCTTCTCACAGGGAAGTGTTCTCTTCTATTGAGTTGGTACCAGGGGCAACACCGGTATTAAAGGCACCATATAGGATGAGCATACCATAGTTAGTAAAGTTGATGTTGCAGCTAAAGGAAATTCTTGATAAAGGATGCATTAAGGCAAGTGTATCACCTTGTGGTGAAGTAGTATTGTTCGTAAAAAAGAATGATGGTACTCTCCGCTTTTTCATTGATTACAGGCAACTAAACAAGGTGACGATCAAGAATAGATATTCATTGCCTAGGATTGCTGACTTGTTTGATCAGTTGAAAGGAGCAGCAGTGTTCTCAAATATTGATTTGAGATCAGGATATCATCAGATACGCATCAAGGAAGAAGACATCTACAAGACTACCTTCAGGACCAGGTATGGGAATTATGATTTTGTTGTAGTTCCATTCAGTTTGACTAATGCTCCAACTACTTTTATGTGTTAGATGAATAGTTTATTTCATCCTTATCTTGACAAGTTTGTTATTGTATTCATTGATGACATCTTGGTATATTCTAAGAAAGAGGAAGAACATGTTGAACATTTAGAAGCAGTGTTGAGATTGCTGAGAGACCATCAGTTGTATGCCAAGCTTAGAAATTGCAACTTCTTTCAAGTAGAGGTGCACTACTTGGGACATGTTGTTTCCAAGGAAGGAATAGCAATAGATACAAAAAATATAAGGGATATCATGTAGTGGGCAGCTCCTAATAATGTGGATGAACTCAGATCATTCATGGGGTTAGAAGGTTACTATAAGAGGTTCATCAAGAACTCCTCACACATTTCCTATCCTATTACATCATTGCAAAGGAAAGGTAAGAAGTTTGAATGGATAGAGGAGTGTGCAGCCAGTTTGGAATAATTAAAGTAATTGTTGACAAATGCTCCAGTGTTAAAGATTGTAGATCTAGATAAAGAGTTTTTAGTGTGTAAATATGCCTGCAAGAAAGAGCTTGGTGGAGTCCTTATGTAAGAGGGATAGGTGATATGATATTAGTCCAGGAACTTGAATGAGCACAAGTAGAACTGCATGACTCATGATCTTGAGTCAGCAGTTACTATTCATTCCTTCAAAATGTGGAGACATTATCTTCTTGGAAGGAATTTGTGTTGACGAGATATCAGAGTGGGTTTAGATATATGTTTGACCAACGAAGTTTGAATGCCTAGAAAGCTATATGGTTGGCTACCCTTAGTGAATTTGACTTCTAGATCAAATACATCAAGGGTAAGGAGAATAGGGTTGTAGATGATCTCAGCTGGAAAGTGTAGTTGAACCATGTTATAACAGTGAGATCGTTTGGGACAAATTTATAATATCGGATATTATAGGCAGGACAACAGGCTGACGGGTATAGGGAGGTTATCTATAGGTTACAGCAATAAGGTACAGGTGATTAGGATGTGGAATATATTCTCACGATATATAGCTTGGTGAGATTTAGGGACAAGATTTATGTGTCGGATGACAGTGAACTCAAGCGGCTTATATTGAGGGAATTTCATGTAAATCCATAGTTAGGTCACCCAGGATATCAAAAGACATTGACAGCAGTGAAGAAGTTCTACTATTAGATGAATTTGAAGAAGGAAGTGGAAAAATCATGGCTAGATGTTTGGATTGTCAGTAGGTGAAAGTAGAGTGTAAGCATCCAGGTGGATTGCTTCAGCTTATTACAATTCCCGAATGGAAATGGGAGGTCATTTCCATGCACTTCATTACAGGTATTCTGAGGACATCGAGGCTGCATGATTCTATCATGGTTGTGTCAAACAGGTTGAGAAAGGTAGCTAACTTCATTCTAGGGAAGACTACTTATTCAACTAGTGAGGTGGCATAGGTCTTCATAAGGGATCTCATGAGATTACATGATGTTCCAAAGAAGATTGTGTCAGACATGGATGCTAAGTTCGCTTCCAAGTTTTTGAAGGATATGTTTGTAGTATTGGGGACAATGTTGGCCTTCATTACATCTTATCATCCACCGACTAATGGACAGATAGAGACGATCTACAAGATTCTAGAGAATATGTTGAGGATGTATGTGATGCATTAGCAGAGGAGATGGGAGGAGTACTAACATTGGTCGTTTTTTATTACAATAACAATTATCAAGAGTCATCAAGGATCCAAGTTATCAGGAGTCAGGCGTCACAATAACAATTATCAGGTATCACTGAGGATGTGTCTGTCCATTTGAGGCACTGTATGGGCGGAGTTGTAATACTCCCATCAGTTGGAGTGATCCAGTGAACATGGTAGTTATTAGACCGAACATGTTGACATGCATGGAAATATAAATGCAAGTTATAAAGAAAAATTTAAAGGCATCAAAGTATAGGAAGAAGAGTTATGCATAATAGCATAGGGAATTTAAGGAGTTTTAGGTTGGGTAGCATGTGTATTTGTACATAAAGCCCAAGAAGAGCTCCTTGAGGATTAGATCATGTGCCAAGTTGGCACCATGGTATTGCAAGCCTTTTGGGATCCTTGAGAGGATTGGACCAATGACCTACAGACTTGCAATGCCTCCGATAGTGAAATTCCATGATGTTTTCCATGTTTCATTTCTTAAAAGATATGTAAACAATGTTGATCATGTTATTTTTTAGTCTGTATTGCAGGTGGAATTAGATGAATAATTCCAATCAGAACCTCAATGCATATTGCAGCGGAAACATCTCATGCTCCGAAATAGAGCAAATGTGCAAGCTAAAGTGCAGTGGAAGCACTTTGGGCCTCATGAAGCTACATGGGAGATGGTTGATCAAATACGAGCTATGTATCCTTCATTGTTTGTCAATTGAGGCAAATCAGTTTTGGTATATGTACATATTCATGTATGGTTGTTATTGTAAATACGACAATGAGTTGTGTTATAAAGCTTTTTTAAGCAGTATGATTGTCATGTTGTCATCTTTTTCATGATGGCTTTTCTTTTGAGCAGGTTGCTCATTGTAAATATTGCAATGAGATGGGTTATAAAGCTCCATGTGTAGTATGTTTTTATTTTCAAAGGTTTTTCTGGTTATAGGTTTCATAGAACACCGAGGACCATGTTCCCCTAAGCGGGAGGGTTTTGTAATAGCCCCTGGTTAAAATTTCATGTAATAAGAGTTAATAAAGGTAAATTAATACCATGGCCAAGGGACACTTATTCCAATCTGAATGATCAAGAAAAATATTCTAGTGGGCATCACTTGATGTGTTTATGGCTATAAGGGGAAATTGGAAAATGCAATGGCAAGGCTTTGAAACGGAAAAGAGGCATTAATTGGAATTTTAATTATGAAAATAAAGGAAATTAGGAGAAAAGGGATGTAAAAGGTCATAGGTTGCATATGAGGAGGAAGTTGAAGGAAAATAACGAAAATTTGAAGAAATTAGAGGCATCAATAATAAAAATATATCATAACATCAGTTAGTAGTATTTTTTCAGGTTAGTTTTGGAATTAGTCTCAGAGTGGAGAAGAGCACCAAGAGGAGAAGGAAATCAAGTAAGCATTGAAAGGACAAGGAAAGAAAGGATCAAGAAAGGAAAATTTGGATCAAGTAGTTTTAGCAGGAATACTTGCAAGTAACAAGTTGAATGTATGATTTCCTAGCTAGTTTTGACATGCATGGTATGTGCATGTTGGTATTTGGTTCTTTTGTTGTCATTGAATTGGATTTTTTTGAGTTTCGACTATGGATTTTAGCCTTTCCTTGACATTTCTGGATAGCCATGGTGTGATGGGACTTTTCTTGTTTTGAGCTTTGGATTACTGGAATATTTTGGAGTCGGGTGAGGTGGTCTTAGGAAAATTTCCAAATTCCTAGGAATCCCTTAACCAGTAATGGATGTATACATGAGAAATCCTAAGGATGGAGACAAGAAAATTGCTTAAGGTATTGTAGAAGAAATTCTAAGGCATCCAAACTCGGTTTGGTTTTCTGATCTCAGAACTAGTTTAGGTGAGATCATGGTATGGTGAGGGTGGAGGTGGCTTAAGCTCTGGATTCCCTTGGTTGTTTATGGATTGGTTTATCCCATGAGATCCCACATTCATGATTGGAATATCCTTAAAATAGCAACAATAAATGAAAAAAATAGAATCTAGAAATTCCAGTTTAATTTGTACTTGAATTAAACTGAGAATGAAAATCGAATTTTATTCTCATAGTAACTTGTAATAGTTAACTAGAGTGAGTTGACTTAGTTAACTTAGGAATTTCGAGTTGGAATTCTTTCTAAATTCATGTAGATGTTCTCCCTATATTATAGGGGTCCAGGATGAGTTAATTGTGAGTTGAAATTAGTTAACTCAGTTTAATGAGTTAAGTCTGGTTAAATTAGTTCCAAATTGCATGAGGAACTAATAATGAGTTAACAGTCAGTTGGTGCACTAATGCATCAACTGGTGATACTCTAGTTAACTGAAGATTCCCTCATCAGAAACTCATGCATGTCGATTCTAAGAAAGACTTAGTTGAGACTAGAGTACAGGGACAGTGTACTATTTGTTTTAGATTTTTTTTTAGTTTCACTGATAGTGCATGCATTCAGGAATTGAGGAATTTCCCTTTAAATACGAACTAATTCTCTCAGGAATTGTGCAAAGAATTAGAAGATTGGAGGCTTGGAAATTTGGCTAAGTATTGGCCAAAGGAAGTCATCAAGCGGAGGATAGGAAATACTTATGCAGGTTAAGCTCAAGGTTGAGCAGAGCATATTGTATTCATCTGAATTCTTTGACCAAGGGCGCAAGGAAATAGGAGGCTTGGAGATGAGAGAAGAGGTCTGGATTTGGCTTGAGCTTGCTTTTTAGCTGGGAGATTGATTTTACTCGGTGTTGGGATTAATATTGTGATAAAAAGCATTGTATTATCATCTTGGATTTCTAATTAATGCAATACAGATAGTGGGGTTTTAAGTTGTGGCTTTCCCTGGATATTTATTGTGTTATGTGCCATTGATTTGTCTTCCTCTTGTCAATTATTATTTTTCTCGATCTTTATGGGCTTCCACTATAAAGAGTAGAAATATATTCTTGTCTCTTGCTTTAGTACATTGCATGAGCTTGTGAATCTACAGGATTTTCTACATGGTATCACAACTGAGAATAGTATACTAGAGGAGATTTCGAAGTTTTGAGTTTTGGGCCACATGTTTGCAGAGCATATCTAAACAATTTGTGCAAACTTTTCAAAGAAAAAAAAAACAGAAAATCTATATTCCTTGTGGAAAAATACCAAAAAAAAAAAAACGGTCGAATCAGAGTTCGAATGAGGGAGATATCGTTGATTTAAAATCAGCTCTTTTTCTAGAAAATTTCATGACAGCAGGACAGATGAAATAGATTGGTGTGCTAGCCAAGAACCTGTATGCTATTGAGGTTCAAGATGCATGCTAAGCCTTGAGGATAAAGGCAAATTTTAGAGACTTGGTGGTTGAGAGGGAGAGTAAATTATGTCTCAACATGCAGCCCCAGAAGAAGTAGTCTCAGATAATTGTGTAACAGCCACAATTGGAAAAGTCAAGAGGAGACCGAGTGGAGGCACCCATTCATACAGAGACCTCCAGTGGGGGGAAATTTCAAGCCAAGTGGGTAGAGTTATCACATGTAGCCATACCTCTAGGTGTGAGGTGGGGCAATTTGTGGTGATAGTCCCAAGAGGGCTGAAATTGGGTAAGGTCCACTTAGTGGTTTTATCTCATGGATCATACCTTGCTACGGGAGCCCAAAGTACATAGTAGAGGGAGGAAACAATGGGATTGATGAAGTCAGAGATCAAAGTGACAGAGGCTAGAGCAGTCAGATACTGAAGAGTGTAGAGATGGTTGACAAAAAGTGCAGAAAGGCAAAGTCAACCGAAGCACAGAGTTTTCAGTCGATAGAGACATTAGTAGTCAGAGACTTTGATGACAGAGGCATCATTCTGATTTAGGTTGGATGTTTTTTTGTTTCCTCGAGTTGTTGGAGCAACAACACTTGAGAGAAGTGTTGCATGCATAATATTCCAAAGGTTCATGTTCAGGATCAAGTTGAATTCATTTCTTGTTGAGAGGGAGTGTTGAAAATAGCAACAAGAAATGATAAAAAAAGAATCTAGAAATTCCAGTTTAATTTGTACTTGAATTAAATTGAGAATTAAAATCAAGTTTTATTCTCATAGAAACTTGTAATAGTTAACTAGAGTGAGTTGACTTAGTTAACTTAGGAATTTCGAGTTGGAAGTGTTTCTGAAGTCGTGTAAATGTTCTACCTATATTATAGGGGTCCAAGATGATTTAATTATGAGTTGTAATTAGTTAAGTCAGTTTACTGGGTTAAGTCCAGTTAAATTAGTTCCAAACTATTTGAGGAACTAATAGTGAGTTAACAGTCATTTGGTGCATTGATGCATTAACTAGTGCTACTCCAGTTAACTGAAGATTCCCTCATCAAAAACTCATGCATGTCAATTCTAAGAAAGACTCAGTTAAGACTAGAGTGCAGGGACAGGGTACTATTTGTTTTATATTTTTTTTGAGTTGCACTGATAGTGCATGCATTCAGGAACTGAGGAATTTCCCTTTAAATACAGTTAATTCTCTCAGCAATTGTGCAAAGAATTAGAAGATTGGAGGCTTGGAAATTTGGCTAAGTATTGGCCAAAGGAATTCATCAAGCGAAGGATAGGAATACTTATGCAGGTTAAGCTCAAGGTTGAGCAGAGCATATTGTATTCATCTGAATTCTTTGACCAAGGGCGCAAGGAAATAGGAGGCTTGGAGAGGAGGGATGAGATCTGGATTTGGCTTGAGCTTGCTTGTGAGCTGGGAGATTGATTTTACTGAGTACTTGGATTATTCTTATGAGAACAAGAATTGTATTATCATCTTGGATTTCTGATTAATGCAATATGTTATCACCAAAATAAGGGTTTACATTGTTCTTAGTCATGGTCTTAGATAAATGTCAAGTCACCCTATGTTTTAAGGGGTAGGTGATAGGCTAGGAGTCTCAAAGGTCTCATTTTTCATATCCAAACAAAGTCCAATAACCTTATTCCATGTTTCATGAGTCTTACATTCTTTTTAGAAACTCATATCTTAAGCCATTTTGAAAATTTTTGGAATTAGCCCCGAGACCACGTTTTCGTATCGCAGACAATGTAAAATGTCTATTTTGCGCTACGAAAATGTTGCTCTTTTCGTAGCACTTTTCCCTGCGCGCTACGAAAGCGCGGATTCGTTGAACAGTCATGTCAAAACATCAATCCATTAAGATTTCGTTAAATTTTCATTATTATTTGTCAGCTAGGAGTCAGTCCTTAAGCATGCCGCCATCCAAAACTCATTATTTCAAAATTAGTGGTCATCATCATAGATGATTTCAAATTCAAAAGGGATGGCTAGTCTCTTATTGTAGTTTGCATGTAAACCCTCAAACAGAATCATTTTTCGAACGATAAGATTTTGGTCATTTCTTACCAGGGTTTCTCTCATCCATAATTCAAGCAAGGCTGACCACCACAGGCAAGTGAGGCTGACCAACAGAATTGCAATCGAAGCCAGTTTGTTACAGGAATTCAGAAGCAAAGATGGCAGAAGAGTATAAAGGTCACAAGTCTGGTCATTGTTTAAGAACAGAACTTGAAAGCACCAAGGTCTTAGTCAGAGATAAATCAGTTGTAGAAGCCTAAAAGAAAGCAGGATGTTGGAAGTTTTGTAAAAAATGCAAGGAGGACATACTCAGGTGAAAAAGGAGTTTGCACTACATTTCACTGGCTCAAGCACAAAGGTTGGAATCCTAAACTTGCAAATTTCTCTGAAAATCATAGCTTTGGTGACAGAGATTCCTAGGGGTCAAGATACATGGTTCAAGAACTTCAAATTTGACATGGAACCATGTAAAGTGTTTCTAAAGCCAGAGTTTGCAGAAACAGACTTAACCAAGGCAATTCCCAGGAACTACATCAAGGACAGCTATGCCAACTTGCTCTTCAGCATTCAACGTTATTTTACCTGTGAGGGAAAATATCAAAAGGTTTATTCATATCATTTTAAACTCCTGTTGCATTTTACTGGTATGATTTCTTTAGATTTGCCTTACTTCCTATATCGAAGTGTAGCTAAGATGGCAGATAAAGTGCAGTTGAAATCTCAAGGACATGAAACTTCCCTTTTTCATCATGGTCTAATTAAACTGATAGTTCTACATGAACTCAAAAGGATCAACAAAGAATGGTCTTCGTTTTTGTTTTTATGTGATTTTGGAGCGGAAAATCAAGATGTAGGCATTAGCCCTAAGGTTAAAGGAACTCCATCAGCAGAAACCAGCAAGTCTGTAATGTCCAGGGCAAAAAGATTTGTTAAGTTGAAACCTAGGAAGTAGGTGAAAGAGAAAGTAAGAAAAACACCAGTAGTTATTCTTGAAACTCCTAAATCTACAAAGGAAAATATATCTGAGGTTAAAGGAATGACACAAGAACAGTCAGCTAACAAACCAGTTCAAAGGAGATTGACTAGAAGTCAAATTGCAAAGGAGAAGGGTAAATCAGTGATCTCGGGAGAAATTTCAAGCTTGAAGGGTGATTTAAATGATATTTTAAAAGCCATTGATATTGCAGAATCCCCTTTGGTGTAGGCAGATGTCATAGAATTTGATAAAGGAAAGTCGAAGAAAATGAAACCCTCCAAGAAACTGGAATTTGAGGATGATGTTACAGCATTTGTTTTCAAGCCCAGAAAGCCCTTAACTAGGAAATCCAAAAAGATGCAAGAGTCCAATATTGAGTTAGGGAAAACAGAAGAAGCTTCCGCTATTCAGGAAGAGTTGGTAGACTTTTCATCACCAAGACCTGAAGGTGACAAAAACAGAGTTTTTTCCACTCAAACAGAAAAAGCCAGTTACGAAGAAATGGAAGGAAAGTTAAGAGCAGCTAATAATGAAATTTCTAGACTAAGGATGAGATAAAGGAGACACGCTGCTGAAAAGATAGATATCAAAAGGGTAAAGGCTCTCTAGGAAGTTGAAAAGGTTTCCAAACTAGAAATAGTCAGCAGTGAAACTCAGTACTTTACTTGGACTATTCCTGCAATCAAATAAGCTAGATTTGTAAGGAGGATGAATGATCAGTTGAAAGCTACTAACGGGATATTGAAAAGACAAATTGAAGACCTAGAAATACAGTTAACAAAAGCTGAAGAAAGGCTACAACAATAATGAAACAAAGTGATGAAAAAAGGGAAGTAAAGGATATATCTTAAAACAGTTTTGGTATTAAAAAGAAAGTTATCTCTAAAGAAGAACAATCTTATAAGGTTAAGTTGTTTTGTTTTTGGTGATCATATCAGTCTTTATGAAATATTGAAAATTCCCAAACTGCATATTTTGAAGGTCGTGTTGAAAAAAGAGCATACACAGCAGTTTTGTAGCGTGCTACAAAACTGCTAAAGGTGACTTTTTAGCACTTTATAGATGCATTTCGAAGGTAAGATCTGATAAATTCAAAGTTTTGATGATTGTTGGTAGATACATGAGGATCATTGATGAAGTTTCAGATGGCAGTTATGTAGAATGGTTCAAAGAAGTATTCCATAGTGATATAAAAGTTGTGCTACGAAAACAGGCTATTTTCATAGCACAGTCATGTTTCATTCTCTTTTCCATCTATTCGATATTCCCTTTCTTGCACAAGTGGATAAATGAAGTTTAAATGGATTACTAAACACATGCCACATATGAAACTATTCGAAGGTAAGCATAAAGGATTAAGGGCCTTAAAAGGAGGAACCATGTCCCTTTGTTTTCAGGACAGTTAGGTCATGACTCAACAGGGTTTGCAACAATACTAGAGACATCATCAAGCTCGAATACATGGATTGGCAGCTGATTAAAGACTGTATTTAAGTCACAGATAAGGTGATTGAAAACATGTTTTAGGAGTTCCACTTCTGTTTGTATTAGGAATCTTAAAGACAGCTAGCTGTCAAGTTGTAATTAAGTAGTTTGTTTTATGAATAGATAGGTGTCAATGTTAGGAATTTGAATTCCCCTAAAGATGGATCATAGTATCCAAGGTTGTAAAAACTCTATATAAAGCATGAGAATCGAATTCCTCAGGGTTGGTAATTTCATTAGCAAAAGAAAGTTGTGTTATTGTAAGAAACTGTGGTTTTTCAAACTTAATATAGAGATCAGTTTGACTACTCAAGATTCACAAGGAGTTTATGTGTTTGATGTTCTTATGGCATTTTTCAATTACTTATTTGCAGTGGTATGAGCTTGTGATACTTAGAATTCATTGGAAAATGCTCTAACTTCCTTCACATGCTTGTAAATTGTGTTGATTCACTGTGTTACTGTTTTATTTATAAACCTAAACTCTAAGTGCCTTGACTTCCATGTTTTTTTTATCATGTTGTTTTGTTGAAGACTATCTTGACTCCATAGCCCAATAGATGTTTGCTAATCTTTGTTTCAACCAATCAACTAGTTATACATTTGTTCATTTTGTTCCTAGAGTTAGCCATCTAATCATTAATCAAAAATCTTAAACCTATTGAGAGAGCCCTCTCAGGTTAAGGAGGCTAAGCCTCAACCAAAAGATTGGTTTGAAAGAGTTACTCAGAGTCTACTTGATTAGCAGCCTATCAGGGTCAGATTTTGTGATAACACAATACATATAGTGGGGTTTTGAGTTGTGGCTTTGCCCGGATATTTATTGTGTTATGTGTCATTGATTTGTCTTCCTCTTGTCGATTATTGTTTTTCTCGATCTTTATGGGCTTCCACTGCAAATAGTAGAAGTATATTCTTGTCTCTTTATTTAGTACATTTCATGAGCTTGTGAATCTACAAGATTTTCTACATGGTATTGGAGCTGAGAACAACATACTAGAGGAGATTTCAAAGTTTTGAGTTTTGGGCCACGCATTTGCAGAGAATATATGAAAAGTTTTGTAAAAAGTTTTCAAAAAAAATAGTAGATATATATTCCTTGTGGAAAAATACCCAAATTCAAAAAAAAAAATCGGCCTAATCAGAGTTCGGATGAAGGAGATATCGTTAATTTAAAATCAACTCCTTTTCCATAAAATTTCGTGACGGCGGGATACTTTTGGGGTTGCATGTTGAGAGGTAATTTACTCTTGAGGTTCAAGATGCATCCAAATACTTGAGGAGAAAGGAAAGGTTTAAATACTTGGCGGTTGAGAGGGAGAGTAAATTACCTATCAACATGCAGCCCCAAAAGAAGCAGTCTCAGACAATTTTGGAGCAAACACAATTCGAGAAGTCGAGAAGAGACCGATTGGAGGCATCCAGTCATGCAGAGGCCTCCAATGGGGGGGGAATTTTGAGCCAAGTGGGAAGAGGGATCACATGTATCCATGCCTCCAGGTGTGAGGTGGGGCGATTTGAAGTGATAGTCCCAAAAGGGTTGAAATTAGGGAAGGTCCGCTGAGTGGTTTTATCTCATGGATCGTACCTTGCTACAGGAGAACAAAGTACATAGTAGAGGGAGGAATGAATGGGATCGATGCAGTCAGAGATCAAAGCGATAAAGGCTAGAGTGGTCAAATACTAAAGAGAGTAGAGAGGGTTGACAACAAGTGTATAAAGGTAGAGGCAATAGAAGCACGGAGTTTTTAGTCGACAAAGGCAATAGTAGTCAGAGACTTTGATGACAGAGGCATCATTTTGATTCCGGTTGGATGTTTTTTTGTTTCTAGATTTGATGGAGCAACAAAACTCGAGAGAAGTGTTGCATGAAAAACATTCCAAAGGTTCAGGATCAGGATCAAGTTGAATCCCTTTCTTGTTGAGAGGGAGTGTTGAAAATAGCAACAAGAAATGATAAAAAAAGAATCCAGAAATTCCATTTTAATTGTTACTCGAATTAAACTAAGAATTAAAATCGAATTTTATTCTCATAACAACTTGTAATAGTTAACTAGATTGATTTGACTTAGTTAACTAAGGAATTTCGAGTTGGAAGTCTTTCTGAAGTGATGTAGATGTTCTCCCTATATTATAGGGGTCCAGGATGAGTTAATAGGGAGTTGTAATTAGTTAACTAAGTTTACTGAGTTAAGTATATTTAAATTAGTTCCAAACTGTTTGAGAAACTAATAGTGAGTTAACAGTCAGTTGGTGCACTAATGCATTAACTAGTGCTACTCCAGTTAACTGAAGATTCCCACATCAGAAACTCATGAATGTTGATTATGAGAAAGACCTAGTTGAGACTAGAGCGTAGGGACAATGTACTATTTGTTTTATATTTTTTTGAGTTGCACTGAGAGTGCATGCATTCAGGAACTGAGGAATTTCCCTTTAAATATAGGCTAATTCTCTTAGGAATTGTGCAAAGAATTAGAAGCTTGGAGGCTTGGAAATTTGTCGTATTGGCCAAAGGAAGCCATCAAGCGGAGGATAGGAAATACTTATGTAGGTTAAGCTCAAGGTTGAGCAGAGCATATTGTATTCATCCAAATTCTTTAAACAAGGGCACAAGGAAATAGGAGGCTTGGAGAGAAGAGAAGAAGCCTTGATTTGGCTTGAGCTTGCTTGAGGGTTGGGAGATTTATTTTACTGAGTGCTGGTATTGTTCTTGTGAGAACAAGCATTGTATTATCATCTTGGATTTCTTATTAATGCAATACAGATTTCCCTAGATATGTATTGTGCTATGTGCCACTTATTTGTATTCCTCTTATTGATTATTATTTTTCTTGATCTTTATGGGCTTCCGCTATAAAGAGTAGAAGTAGATTCGTGTCTCTTGCTTTAGTACATTGCATGAGCTTGTGAATCTATAGGATTTTCTACAGAATATGGCATGGGGGTGATTGGCTTAAAGAAATATTTGGTTTAGCCAATGTATAGTTGGGTGGTACGTGTAAGTCCCGAACCTAGTTGGCTTTTGCCTATGTTTAATAAGAGATAATTTTCTCTTGCTTTTGATGAGTAAATTTTCTTTTTATTATTTGGATTTAATGGTTGTTCTCTCATTGTTATTTATTTCGTTATATGTTGGCTATAAGCATTGTTATTTGACGGCTCTTAGTCATGGATCTTTCCATGTTTTTACTTGTAACTAAATGAATAATGAATGCAAGACCTAATTGACCTTATGATAGTTAATGTGAGAAGGCAGTGATCCTTCTTATTAAATGTCAAATAAGTATTCATCTCCTTACGTACAGACTTGCATTCATGACTTGTAGGTTGCATATTTACCAAGTGTTTCACAGAATGACAATTATTGTTGGACCGAATTATGTCAAGTCCTTAATCAAGTTTGTTATCAAAAGCATTTTCTTCATGTGTTTTATGAGTTCTAGAAGTTTCATGGAGTTATGGGCAGTGACTGGGTCCTAGCCCTGGAAAATAGCCTTAAAACTCGCAATCGTTGGCATAACACTAGCAGAAAAAGGTTGCAATCGCACTTAGGCATACTCATGGGAGAGACTAGAGGCTCTCACTACCTTGGAGGGCTTGGCAAGGGAGTGAATGGCCCTCTACTTTAGAAAAAGGTAAGTTGTCTCAGGGACAGAGGTCTCGGAAGGGTGGGTCAGCCCTTGGGGGTCGTATGGCACCTAAGGAAATTTAGTAAGGTATTTTTGTGTCGATTCCATTTCCTTTAGATCAGCTAGGAGGTTGATTTATATAATAGTAACACTTTGTTTCGAATTTACCTAGAGGGCTTGTAAAAGCAAGTAAATGCGGGGTAGAGGCATTATAGGCTTGATGTGCAATACATGTGCTCCCCAACTTGAAACTCCCTAAAGGTTGTATGGTGATATGCATAAATCTTTTGCCTATCTAGTGATGCCTTCAAATTCCTCTTAATAACCTACATTTCTTGTTCCATCTCTGCCAACATATCTGGTCCAATCAATACCCTGTTCATTGTATCACACTAGTTAATGGGAGTATTACAACTCAACCCATAAATAATTGCATACAAACTCATCTTCAAGGACTCTTGATACCCATTATTATATGCAAACTCTATCAATTGAAGATACTCCTCCCACCTCCATTGTTGATGGATGGCATACATCCTCAACATGTCCTCAAGAATCATGTTAACCCTTTTTGTCTGTCCATATATATGTGGATGATAAGTTGTACTAAAATCTAACTTTTATCTTCAAACCTAAAAAAAAAACTTTCCAAAACCTAGAAGTGAACTTGGCATCTCTATCTAATATGATATTCTTGGGAACACCATGCAATCTCACTATCTCTCTGATGAAGATCTGAGCTACCTCACTAGCTGAATTTGTAGACTTTACTGTGATGAAGTGGGCTACCTTACTATTGTAGTACTCAACAACTCCCCATTAATTTTTATTATAGTTGAACTAATAGATAATTGGGACCTTTTTAAATTTTCATAAAGTTCTTTGTTTCTACTAAAATAAGGCAATTTTTAGTTTTTGTCCCAAAAACACCTTTGAATAAGAATATCTCCCTAATCGGAGCTTTCATATCAGAGATTGGCCTCATAAATATTAAACCCAGTAGGCTTTTGTTTAAAATGTATTATCGAAAATGTTCTATCGAAACATTTAAATATCACAACATTACTTATAGTAAACTTGCGATAAAACTTTTCCCCAATTAAAACTTTCTGACACTTTAAGCCCAAAGTAATATAAGCACAACTTTATGATATAATAAATAAAAGAATGCACCCACAAGGCTGCCACGTGGTATATTAGAGTTTCCATTTATCATAACTTTAAAATCAAGTGCCACTTTAAAACCTTTGATCCTCTGATGTGTCGATACTCTGATATCTAATACCTCTAATATCCCTTATCTTCTGATCCTCTGATGTCCCAATATCCCAATACTCCAATATTTTGATATCCCTTATCCTCTGATATTCCCCTCCTTTCTATATATCAGAACTTTTATATCGAGAGGCACTCTTAGAAAATCTATGATATTGCATCCCCGATACAAAACCTTTGATGCCTCTTCCCTCTCACAACTTATAACCAGCATATCTTTAAATAATGTCTATCAGAGGGTAGGGATATTGCAAGTTTTAAAGGTGTGTTCTTAAGATTTCCCTGATAAAAATCCTCTGATATGCTAACATGTGCAAAGCCCATGTGAATGCACGCTTATCATTTAATTGTCGAAATCAGCGCATTTATTTTTTTTCGAAGTTTTAAACGATTTAATGATTTATAGAATTCAAGCTTCTGCGGTCCATATCAAGCTTATTAAGACGAGTTTTCAGCGATAATCACATCAAAATTTATTGGTCGACTTGTTTCGAACCAGCAAGTGTGGTTCATCGTCAGCACACAATGAAGAACCAGATCATGGCACTAACTTAAATAGAGAGACCGATCATACAATGGCTAGAAAAATTGTTACTTTTGACCAAAGAAACGGTTATAATGAACAGGGAAATTGACTCGACCAAGAAATGGGGAAAAATATATTAATCTAATATTTAAATAAGTAATTAGTTAGTTTGTTAGAATTGTTTATTTTCTTTTAGAATCTTCATGTACATTTAAAAAAAAATTACCTAAGAATTTTAAACCTAATAACTAATTTATTCTCCTCAATTTTTTTTGAAATAATATAAAATGATTAATATTGTCATAGGAACTCTCAAAGAATAAATAGAGAATAAAAATAGATGTTTAATGATTAGATATTTAGTTAGTAATTTAATTAGTTAATTGTTTACCAAATCTATTTAATTAAATGTAATTAAATATGAAATATATTTTTTCTATTATTATTAATTAAATAATATACTATAAAGTATTATGCGATTAATTAATTAATATTAAATTTATTTATATTCATTTGAAGATTAAGAAACCCCATATTATGGGATAAACCTAAATGCTAATATTTATTTACTAATATACCCTATTTAAAAAACTTATTTATTTAAATATCAAGTGTAATAAAAACTAAGAAAAGAGTACAATTCTTTATAACCTATATTAAGAAAATCAACTTAATTAATAAATAATAAGGTAAGTTTTATTATTCTATTATTTTAATTTTAAACTATGTAAACTAATATGCATACAAAACTTCATAATATTAATAAATTAGAGAATAACCAAACAAAAAAGAAAATAAATGAAACAAAATCAAAGGGAACAAATCATTGCAACTTGATGTCTCCAGGATTTGCTCATAAAGACATAAATCGTCATGGAAAGTAGTTATTTTCTCTAAAAGAATTCTCTGGTTAAGGAATTTCTTCTTATTCTTGTGTTCTCCATTACAGGCCAATCCCGACAAGAAAAATTCATTACAGATGTCTAGGGTGGCTAAAACCAGGAAGAAACCCATTGTTCAACAGCAACTGGTGACTCCTCCACCTGAAGCTTCCGAAATGCCTGCATTATTATTGGATATGACCTGTACTCCAGATGTTGGAAGCTCTTCTTGGGAATATATTTATAATATTTTTGAAGATGAAGGACCCAAGGTAACAAAGAAAACAACTTATACGGCTTATGATTCTACCCCAGTCTCTAAAACTACCTACAGTGATGTCACCAATTCATTCCTGCATAGGATTGCAGCACGGCCCAACATCCTGCCTTATACAGATATGGTTAAATGGGTTATTGATCATATGAATATTGCAGATAGGAATTTCATGACTCAGAAGCAGACAGTCATTGGGTCATTTGCTAGCATTGATTTGAGAAAAATGTATCATTTGCCACAACCTCAGCAAAAATATGACAAGCTTTTTATACACAATTTCATGAAGGAGAATGAGCATCAATTAGAGGCCATAAGAACTTGGAGAAGAGATCCTAACAAACATAAACAAGAAGTTAAGGGTATGTATTCTGTTTCCTCCCCAGTTGGTCCATGCTGTCAAATAGTTGCTATGATGTGTAGGATTTATGGTTACCCTAATACACAAAAATTCTTCGACCAATGGGTACCACTCATTGATGCTGCCTCTGATGGATATATTATGGACTGGAGAAACATATTTTCTGACAGTATAACCACTCAAATCATGAATTATAGGAGAAAACGTAATTTTTCTGAGAATGTAGTGCCCCCTTTTATATGAGGCCTATATAATGGATGTCATATGTTTCACCTCTGATTTTACTTCTATGGGATGGAAATGGACTATAGAATACCCTACACCTATCCATATTTATCATAACATACTATGGGAATCAAAATTTCACCCTCATTTCTATAAAAATTTCCATGGAATAATGTTGCCCATCTACCAAAGGGTTTTTGATCAGAAATCTCCCAGGTTTTCACCTGAAGCTAACAATTATTTGTCATCAATTGGTAATTGGTTTGGATAAGAATCATTCACTTATGTCTAGATCTTTGGTAGTCTTGCAAAGCCCCATGTTTTTCCCCTTTACATCCATGATAAACTTATGACTCGTGAAATAGCTTACTAGACCGTGGGACATGGTATTTCAAAGGACCTAAATCATGCTAAAAAGGCAATGTGGCCTACTTTTCCTATTTCATGTGGTGTGTATACTATAGATATTTATAAACATGCTGGTCTTGAGATTGAAGAGATTCAAATTTTAAACTTCCCAACTATTTCAAATAGGCAATATGATCTTAAGGGAACTGCCAAGAATGTCACTACACAGTCTAATATCAGGCAATTTATGCATGAGTCAGATAAATTTGATGATTTGTTTGACTTAACCTCTGCCTATTTGATGGTTTTGAAACTAGCAACAGTACAGTTAACTCTAGAGGAGATAATTCAATTTAATCAGTACATAGATAAAAGGATCACTCACTTGCCTATGGGTTTATTGAAGCTCCATCAACAAAACACGGAACGGGGTAAAGTCTTGGATATTTTAGCACAAGTTCCTAATGTTTCTCATACAAAAGAAACAAGTACTTCTTCCTCTTCTCGAGCTAAGGAAACTCTGACAGACCAAAAACTAGATGCAATATGGGAACAGTTCAGTCAATTCATTCAAGAAACAGAGCCTCAAAGTCTGAAAACTCGATCGCAAGAGAAAGTTTCACATACTATTGAAACTATAGAAAAAAACCCACTTATTATTGGGACTTCCAATAGACCTTTGGACACTGATGATATAGAAATCATCTTGGCTTTCCCAACCTCCGAGGTCATTTTGAGGGTCGAAGAGATTCCTCCTCTCAACATATTTTACAGTCCACAACATAAAGTTGTTGTGAAAAGACAAAGAAAAAGAAGAAGGGTTGATCAAACCCAGGCCTTAGTCCCTGAAGATACTTCATTTCAAGTGGTGTGGAAAGGCTCTCAATCTACTCCTGCAGAGGATCTCGGGAGGCTCTCACAGTTTGCAGGAACATATGCTTATGTCAACATAGATAAAGCCACTGAAGTACAACAACTTCTGAGAGAAAAGGATGAAAGAATCATGGAGTTGGAATAGGGTATAGACAACGAGAAGCAGATTATTGCTCAACAATGGCAAGCATAGGTTGTATAACTTCAAAATAATTTTGATGCCTTGAAGCTTCAACATCAATCTGATTTAAAGACTCAGGATACTCAAATCAAAAAGTTACAATGCAGGATTGAACAATTGAAGATTAATCCCGAGTTGACTGAATTCAAAAAGGAAGAAGAAGGATTAAATACTCTCCTTATTCAACAACATATTACTTTCTGTCAAAAATTAGCCATTATTCAGGATTTATGTCAAACAACCAATGCATTGGTAAATGCGTTGTTAGATCTGAGGACATACTTTGATGAAATTGAGGAGAAAATCTCAGATTATATAAATTGGCAAGAACATGTGGAAGGAAGTTGATCTTCTTACTATTGAAGAATCACAAAAGGAGATAGTCTTCTGAGATTGGGAAATCAGACTGGAACATGCAGAGACAACAATATTTAGTGACAGAGATATTTCTAATGACCTCACTGAATCTATCAGTGACAATTTACTGCAGGTCAACCTTATTCAAGACTGCCCAAAGGCAACTCTACCTGATATTAAATTATTAACCAAGACATGGCAACAGTTATCAAAGAAGAAGGTAGAGAACATTGAAAAGATAACAAAGGTTAACTAAAATTCCATTGGAATTTCTTAGTTAAACCTCATAGTCAATGGTTATTGTTGAGGTGTTTATCCAACACAACTACTCATATGCTGCCAACACTATGGGACTTGGTATTCACTAGTCATATGCGCATTCAACCATGGGCTCCACCTGAATAGAAGCTTGTGACAGATATAATCTATGAACTATGGAAGTGTATGGGAGAATAGCCTTCTTCTATGTCTTAGTTGGATTGTTGCAACAATATATAAAATTGTCGTATACTTTTATTTCAAGCGGTGTTTGTTGAATTCGCTCCAGACTTTTATTATGATTTTTCATTTTTGTATTTTGTTTGAAAACTATAAATCCCCTTCATTTGAATGGAGAAGGGGTTTTGAATTTTGTGAAGAAAGCTTTTGTTTACACTACTATAGCTCAAGTAATCTTAATGGAAGGTTGGACCAATACTATTTTTCTCATGAACAAAGTCATAATAAATCAGGTATTATTATCTATTTATTTTTCCTGTGTTTTATGAGTTAAATGGTTATTCGATTTATGTTTATTACATGCATGAATGAAAGTGATCTTACATTTTTCACTATTGTCATGTATGATTGAAATCATATACTGTATGTATAAGCAACGAAATCATATATATGTGATAAGTTTTATCAGCAAAATTTAATTAACTATTTAATTAAATTTTAGTTATCATTTGTTGTTTTAACTTCATGATCATTTGATAATCTATATTGTCTTATTGTTTATGAAATTCTATTTAGATCACATATATTGATTAAGGTTTCCCGCGATACATATATTAATATCTAATTTATATATTTCTTTATACTCAAGCTTCATTAATCTTAAGTTTCACACATACATACTTCATCGATTTTTATTATTTATATTAAGGGAAACTGGTCCCATAATCCCAGTCGAAGCCACCAATCCAAATAGAAAGGGATCTGCTCTAAGGCCCTACTGACCTTGTGGTTTTCCCCAATATTGAGGCAGACATTCCGAGCCTTCAACACTTACTTAACCTATCAAACACAACCATGATGGAATCATGATGACTCAATGTCCTCAGCAAACTTGTAATGAAGTCCATGGAGATGACCTCCCATTTCCACTCTAGAAATAGAATTGTTTGTAATAAACCACCTAGATGCTTAAACTTTGATTTTACCTATTGATAGTCCAAACATCTTGCAACAAACCTAGCCACCTTTTTCTTCAAGTTCAGCCAATGACAAAATTTCTTAACTACTATCAAATTCTTTTGATATCTCGGGTGACCTGAATACAGCTTGCCATGAAACTCCCTCCAAATAATATTCTTGAGCTCGCTATCATCAGTACATAAATCATGTTCCTAAATATGACCAAGCCATCTGTCGTAAGATGATATTCCTCATCCCTATTACCTTCACCCTGTTGCTATAACTTGTGCCTCAATTGTCGAGACCTTTCATCATGTTGTCCTACTTGTAATATTTGCACCTGCAAGTCTATCCCATATGAACCCATTGTTGCAAAATGATTCACCGGCACTCTTCTACTAAGAGCATTTAAAACCTTGTTCTCCTTCCCCATGATATACATGATCTCGAAATCAAACTCGCCGAGAGTATCCAACTATCTAGATTTCCTGGCTTTCAGATTAGGTTTCTCAAACAAGTTCCTTAGTCCACTGTGATCACTCATAAAAATAAACCACCTACCAAGAAGACAATGACTCCACATATTCAATGCATGAATGATAACTGCCAACTCAAGATCATGAGTCACATAGTTTTTCTTGTGCTCATTCAACTTCCTTGACTCATAGCATACCACCTGTCCCTCCTACATCAAGACTCCACCAACTCCTCTCTTGAAAGGATATATACATACCATGAACTCTTTATATGGATCTACAATCTTCAAGACTAGATAATTTGTAAGCAAATGCTTCAACTACATAAAGCTAGTTGCACACTCCTCAGTGCATTCAAACTTCTTCCCTTTTCGTGGCAAATATGTAATAGGATAAGCAATACATGTGAGAAGTTCCTGATGAATCATCTATAATAACTTGTTATTCCAATGAACTATCTAACCTCATCCACATTCATAGGTGTTTCCCAATCCATGATAGCTCCAATATTTTCTAGGTCCAGTGCTATAGCTTCCTTGGAAACAACATGCCCCAAGTAATGAACTTATGTCTAAAAGAAATTGCACTTGCTAATTTTTGCATACAATTGATTCTCTCTCAGCAATCTTAACATCGCTTCCAAGTGTTCTGCATGCTCTTCCTCATTCTTAAAATATATCAATATGTCATCAATGAATATTATCACAAATTTTTCCAGATAAGGATGCAACACGTTATTCATCAAACACATGAAAGTAGTTGGAGTATTAGTAATATCAAACGGAACGAATACAAAATCATAATGCCCATACCTAGTACAAAATGTGGTCTTGTAGTTGTCCTCTTCTTTGATGCATACCTGAAGATACCCTAATCTCAAGTCAACCTTTGAAAACACTGCTACTTCCTTCAACTGATCAAATAAGTCATCAATCTGCGACAATGGATACATGTTCTTGATCATCACCTTATTCAACTGCCTATAACCAATAAACAACCTAAGATTACCATCCTTCTTCTTCACAAACAACATTGGTGCACCCTAAGGCTACACATTTGGCTTTATGTACCCCTTATCAAGCATTCCTTAAGTTTAAGCTTCAATTCCACTAACTCTTGAATACTCATCTTGTAAAGTTCCTTTGATGCTAGTGCTTCTCGTGGTACTAAATCAATAGAAAAATCCACTTCCCTATGAGGTGGTAACTCTTAAATTTCTACTAGAAATACATCTTGAACCTACTTCAAAATTGGATACCTCTTCAACACTTCAACATCCTCAACATCCTTCCCCTTTTCACTAGAAACATGAACCGCAAAAAATACACACCCTTTCCTACAACTATTCTTTTCCTACATAGTTGCAACCATTCTCAATGATGTAGGATTCTTATTACCCTGCAAGACTATCTTCTATCCATCATCATCCAAGCACTCAATAGACTTCTCGTAGAAATCTACCTTAGTCATGTTAAGGTACAACCAATCCATGCCCAAAATCATGATGTATGATCCCAAAGGAAGCACATTTAGATGCATTGATGTAGGCATACCATTCAACCCAAATGAATAAGCTCTCACCCAATGATGAATGCTTTTCTTGGTCCCTTTAGCCAACTGTACCAACCAAGACTCTGCATGCACTTATTTACTCTAGCCACACTTATCCACCAGGTCAAGATTAACATAACTATAATTAGATACAGGATCAATCAAAATGGAACAAGTTTATCACAGAGCTTACCTTCCATCCCAACAATGGATGTCTGGTGATCTTCCTTCTTGTTATCAAATGCGACATAGATCCAAGGAATTCTCTATCTAACATCCCCAACTTTCTATGCCTCTTCAGCACTATATATTTGATGTCTTCCACCCTGGTACAACAGACAATCCTTCTTAGGATGGGCCTTGCCACGTATCCAACACTATAATGGTTCTTTGTCACTACCTTTATGTTGTTTCTCTCCAGGCTAAGATCCATGTCCCTTCTCTGTTGTACTGAAATTCTTGTAAGGAGCCATATTCTCTTTTGCACCCACATCCTGAGGTCTTTCCTGCCTCAGAGGCCATTTTCCTTTGGTCTTGTCATTTCCTTTCCAATCACACTTAGGCTCAGTATTTCACTTTGACTACTCATAACAGTGCTTCAACTTCCCAATTACTTCCTCCAATGACCGAGGCTCATCATACTCAATCTGATCCTTGAATACTAAAGGCAACCCACTGATGAATCTTTGAACCTTCGTCTTCTCATCCTTGAGGTAAGGCACATACCTCAACAACTCCAGAAACTTAGTAATGTACTCTTCATATGTCATAGATCCCATATTAAGCTCATATAACTCATTTTCCTTTCCATTGTAATATCTCTCTGACAAGTACTTCTTCCTTAAGAGTATTTTGAACTCATGCCAACTCAACTCCTTTATCCTGATGCCTCTGACACACTTCACATCTTCCCACCAGATATCTGATTTTCCCTTTATACTAAAAATGGCTATCATGGCTTTCATATTCTTAGTATTATCATGCAGCTCAATTCATCCCAAGCAACCGTTCTTTTGCATCCTCTGATTTCTTCAGCTCCCCATAAAATCTAGGAGGCTTGGATTTGTTAAACACATCTAGAAAGTACCCTGGTTCACTCCTCCTATAAGGATGATATCGATGGTTACCTTGACATCTATCTAAACCAGATTTATAATAGAACCCATAACCACTACCTATCATTTCAGGTGCATCCAACCATCTACCACCTCTGACTAGGTCATCCATATCTGACCTGTGCCCTCCACGATACTTGGTATCATATGCCCCATTTATCCTTTCCTCTTGTCCATAACTAATCTGTGGTTGTACCTGTCTTTCCAAATTTTATAAAATTTTAAGGATCACTGCATTGACCTCAGCTTGCTTTTGCTGAGCTATGGAAAGCCTTTCCTATGACTGAATTTCCTATCATTATCTACCTTACAACTCTTAATTTCTTCCTTTAGACTTTTAAAGGTATCTGATATGTTAGAAGAATACTCTTCCTATGTTTCTTATTTGATCTATAGGGAGAGTCACATGAACTGTAATCCACCATTTAGATTTTCATATATGATATTATTCTTCCTGAAAACATACCATGTCAGATAAACCGAATATAAACATAATCAAATGCAACTTAGTGAAGTTCATGGGAGGTTATCTCATTTGCATAAGTCAGTCTATATTATAACTATATACATGTATATATAATTACACAATCATATCAACATCAAACATGATAAAATAAATTGTAACACCAACTACATACATGACAACCATAGTCACTACAATGCATCCATACAAATGGATTGCATGCATAACAATCACATCCCGCCCATCCATTCCAAGTGTATGGACCTGGAAGCTCTAATATCAATCTCTAACACCCCACCCCATATTTACTCGCTTTTACAAGACTTCCCATGTAAATGTAAATTTATTTGCCACTATGATATGACCTAACCTCCTAGTTCCAGTTAAGGAAGTGGGGTCTACAACTAAGACTTACTGACCTTCCTCATGAACCATAGATCACTCAGAGGCTGAAAAACCACCCTAGGTGACCAATCCTTAAGTTGCAACCATGTTTTAAATATCTATACCTATAGTTTCACCCTTGACATTGCCTGCATGCAGTCGTGAGCCTCCAATCACACTCACAAGCCTCGCTCCATGCTGCTATGAGCCCAAATCCTCAGTGTTTTCCCTGCGGTCTTGATATCTGAGGCACTTTTCTAGGCTAGCCTCCAAACCACTGCTCTGAACATCCTCTAACTTTCCCAAATCAACAAAAATGCTAATCATTCAAAATTGAAGCCAGAATTTGACCTAGACTGACTAGAACATACTAGATATTTTGATCCAAAATCTTTTGCTTATAGATGTGTTAAAGAATTACATGCATAAATTGTATCTTAACATAGAAAACTTAATGTGCACATGAGAGAAGAGGAGAAACACATAAAGCATGAAAGAAGACAACAAGACTTGATAATGGAGTTCGTCTAACTTGGACTACGTCTCCAGGCCCTACTCGATCAATGGGGAGGCCTTCATTCATTAAGTGGCATGAAAAAGAAGAGTACAATCATCAGTTACAAAAAAAGGGAGTCTTATACCTCCATACTAAAAAATGGCTGAAACATTTAGAACTTTGATGGAGAAACGGGCAGCGCCATTGCGTTCGTGGTGTCGAGAAGTGTTGAAACCATATAAAATTTGTCAAATTATAACAAAGTGAAACTTCGGCCCTCCTGCAAAATTCTGCCTTGAACTACGTGCACGGTCTTCTCCTCCTGAGCGCACTGACAAACTGCATTTAAATAAAATGTCGCAAGTGGATTTCTCAATAAGGTCGTTTGGTGTAACGGTTGGGATCCGGTTTAATAAGGAGGAGGTTGGGCAGTCAAACCCTCTCTCCTCCTTTTTCTACACAATATAAACCACCCTTTTGTTTTTTTTCTAGATAAATTTGTTTTTTTTGGGTCAGGCCTGCCCAAACCACCGTACCTTCCTTACGCATTATGGCTGTTGGCTGAGGCTGGGTCCGCGCCCCAAGGGCCGGCCCACCTTTTATGCTAACGGTCCCCTCTGATTTTAATGTTGGTGGTTGGGTCCGTGCCCCAAGGGTCGGCCCACCACCTTAACATAAGCTTACAGTTAATGATATGGGTTCCATGGGAGGGGTCGGGGGTCGTGGCCTGCCCCTTCACGATTTTTATATTAATCATGTTGTGTGCGGAGGAGTTGGGGTGGCGGGGTTGGTGGTCCGCCACCCCTTTATATATATATATATATATATATATATATATATATATATATATATATATATATATATATATATATATATATATATATATATATATATATATATATTGTTATATAAAACAAATGGTGCAATTTTGGAAATTTAGTTTTGGACCGAAAGGAGTCTTTTTAATTAGGCCACGATTTTGCCCGGAATCTGGCCGAAGTTGGCCAGATTCCGTCTACTGGAAAAGTGAAAATTGTGTCCTCGTTAAACCTGCCCAGTCATCAAAAACCAACTTTGACTGCTTCTATCTCCTTCATCCGGACTCTGATTGGAGTGTCGTTCACACCATTAGAATCAGGGCAACGAGCACTTCAATCTGATATCAAGTTCATTTCCTTTCTACCACTTTGAATTTTGAGATTTTTCCATGCCACTGTGTCTGAAGATCCACCTAGATCAATCCTCCCCATTGAGGAGCTTTTGGATTGCCAAAAGCTTTATCAGTCAATTGGAAAGTGAGGGAACTATTCCCTCACTCTTTCCTTTTCCAGCCATTTTTCCTTGCTAGGGTGCATCCCCTTGAAGCCAACTCGAAGGTACTTAGGTATTCCACATCTCCCCATTGTGAAGTCTTGGTTCTTCTATCAAGAATGATGTCTTCCGTTAACTCATCGAGATACTCTGGTGCAAAGTCATCAACTATAGGAACTGTGCCCACCTCTTCGGTGTCCATAATCAATGGTGGCTCATACAAATTTAAGTTCTCCACATTCACTACAGAGTACATTTGCATATATATCATCAAATCGAGATGAAAGGCATTGTTTCCAATCTTCTCCAAAATGGTGAATGGACCATACCGGATTGGTCGCAACTTCTTCCCTTCTCCCTTCATCCTGTCCTTGTTGATATGGAACCACACTTTGTCACCCACTTGAAATTGATGGTCAACTCAGTGTTTTTCATGTCGAGCCTTGTACCGGGTTTGACTTTTCTCCAACTGCTCCTGTACTTCTTGGTGAATCAATTGGATCTACTGAATGAACCACTGCGCTTTGTCCCTGTTATCACGTCCACTAGAGTCATCTTCCCTTCCAAAGACCATCTCAAAAGGGTCTTTTGGAAAGTAGCCAAAACATGTCTCAAATGGTGAACGATGCGTAGATGAGTGCACTGCTCGGTTGTAGGAATGCTTCACATATAGAAGATGCCCATCCCACAACTTAAGATGTTTTCCACAATAGCCTCACAATAAGTGTACCACGGTGTGGTTGAAAACCTCGGTATGTCCATCAGCCTGTGGATGGAATGTCGTGCTTTTTTCAACTTGGTGTCCATCATCTTCCACAAGCTGGTCCAAAACTCTTCGAGAAAGTGACAGTCCTGATCTGACACAATCGATGTGGGCAACCCAAAATAGACCCAAACATGTTGAAAGAAAAGATAAGTAGTATGCTCTGCAGTGATCTACTTTTTACAAGGCATTAAAATACACATCTTACTAAAACGGTCAACGATGACATACAAATAGTTGTGACTTTTTCTAGACAAAGGCAAACCTCCTATGAAATCCATTGACATACTTTCCCATGGACGACTCGAAATAGGGAGTGGTGTGTAGAGCCCGAGTTTTCTATTAGAGGGCTTTGAAACAGAACACATCACACACCCCTTTACATAGCGAGTCACAATGTTTTTCATATGAGGCCAAAAACAAAATCTTTGTACATGACAAAGTTTTTTCAATACCAAAATGACCAAACACAAGGGAGGTGTGGGCCTCTCGGATTACATGTACCCTTTCTCCTATGGGTATGCACAATTTTCCAAGGTGATACAACAGTTTTCCCTGCAAGTGATAGTTGTCCACCTGTGAACCATGGGTTATTTTTGCATAAATCTCCTTAAAGTCATCATCGTTAGCATATTGTTCAGCATAAATTTCAAAAGATAACGAAGCATTATGAAAAATAATAGAAGCAGAAATAGGAGGGCGAGATAGCATATTGGCCACTTTGTTGCTAGTGCCCTTCTTATACTTTATTACCAGATGAAAATGTTGAAGAAAACCCATCCACCTGAAATGACGAGATTTCTGCAACTTGGTTTGTGATTGAAGATACTACAAGGGCTGATGATCCGTATGGATGATGGTCTCCTTGCCGATCAAGTAGTGTTTCCACTTTTTCACACTCTGGACCAAGGCATATAATTCCTTGTCATAAGTGGGATGGTTTATCACAACCTGGGAGAAATTCTCTGAATGATAACATATCGGCTTGTTTCGCTGCATCAATATAGCTCCCATGGCATATCCATTAGCGTCTATCTCGATCTTGAATGGCTGTTGGAGATCTGGTAAGGCCAAGACCTATGCGGTGCTGATCTTTTCTTTCAATGTTTCGAAGGGCTTCTGTTGCTTTCCTCCCCATTGAAAGACTTGATTTACACTTGTCAATGCATGTAAAGGTGTTGCAATAATAGAGAAATTGGCAATAAATCTCCTCCAATACTGTATTGCACCCAAAAAGCTACAAACCTCGGTTACACTAGTAGGTTTAGGCCAATTTACAATTGCTTCAACTTTAGAAGGATGAATTTTTAGCTAACTATGACCAACAATATGACCTAGGTAAACCAAAGAGGTTTTCCCAAACTCACACTTTGACAATTTTACATAGAGTTTTTTGTTTTTCAGTACATCAAACACTTTCTTCACATGATATACATGTTCATTCCAAATTTTACTAAAGATAAGGATATCATCTACATATACAAGAACAAATTCATCAATGAAATGCCTAGAGAGATCATTCATAACCCTCATGAAAGTGGCTGCAGTGTTGCAAAGTCCGAGTGGCATCACCATCCATTCGAACAACCCCTGTTTGGTCTTGAAGGTGGTTCTCCACACATCCTGCTCTGCAATTTGAACCTGGTGATAACCACTACACAAATCCAATTTGGTGAAATAGATAGCATTCTTTAACTGATCTAATAAGTCATCAATGCGGGGAAGTGGGTAACGATTTTTCACCGTTATTTTGTTTAGTTCTCGATAATCCACGCACATCCTCCACGTGCCATCTTTCTTCAGCACTAAGAAAACCGGTGAGCCGCATGGAGAAGTGCTCGGTCTGAAGACCCCTTGGTTCAATAGTTCATGTACCTTCTTTTTTATCTCCTCCATCTCAATGGTCGACATCCTGTACATGCCAATATTTGGTAAAGGAGCGTCATGCTGCAAATGGATCTCATGTTGGATTTCCCTCTTCGGAGGTAATCCCTTTGGCTCCTGAAACATCTGATCATAGTTAGAAATGAATTCACATAATTCCTTTTTATGCACATGATCACAACCCTAGAAAGCATTGGATAATTTTGCATCTTTTCCCCTTACAATCATAAGAATGCAACCCTTACTGGAATTCACCAACCTCTTCATTTGTCCTATACTTAAAAGGCTAGCGTTGATTTTAGTTTGATGAGCCCTTACAATATATTCTACCCCATCTTTTGTGATTTGGTATTATTTTTTCATGATGGAAGAAAGTTTCCTTTCTATCATATAGATATGGACTCCCTAACACCATGCCACAAATATCTAATGGTATCACATCAAGTTTTACCTCATCCACTAACTTAGAAGCAATCACAAATTTAACCTTACACTGCTTAATTACATTTAGTTTTGCTTTATCATGTATCCATCCACGTGGGTAAGGTTTTGGATGTGGTTTAGTTTCCAAGCCTAGCTTCTTTACCAAGGACTCTGAAATTAAGTTTGCTTGGGATTCGGTATCAAATAGAGTTTCCACTTTTATATGATTTATGATAACTCTAATATGAAATAGTTCAATTCTCTTTTGTTCATTAGGAAGAGACTCATCTATTGAACTAGTGCCTTCATGTGATTTAGAATTAACATGAGGTGTAAGAGTACCTTTTGTTCCTACTGTTGTGATCAATGCTTCATCTCCTGAATCGAATCCAAGGTCTTGCTGCACAGTTGCCACTGTCTTTTGCTTGCCTTTTCCTCCATACTTCTTTGGTCTCTTTTCCAGGTACTGTTTCCAACAATGATCGTCGTCATGACCTTCCTTTTTGCAGTGATTGCAATAAGGTCTTTCTCCTTGATCTTTCTTGATTGATTTCATCTTCTTCTCCTTTCCTTTTCCTTTCACTTTGGGTTTTCCATTTGGAGGTTTGAAAGGTGGTTTCTTGGAATGATCATCTCTTTCATTTTTGCCCTTGTTCTCAAGATGGATTACCTTCACACTAGCGGAGTCAATAGTAGTTGGTTCAAACAATAATAATGAATGTCTAAGGTAACTATGTAATGATCTAATATACTTAGTTACTACTTCAGGTGAGTCAAGTGCAATGTCCAAATTAAGTGCCTCTTTCTAAATTCCTCTGTAAAGCTTTGAACATCATGACCTCTGCCTTGCCTTAAGTATTGCCATTCCATTAAGGCTTTTTGTTTATAACCCAAGGGATAAAATTGTTCCTTTATTGCAAAAATGAAATTAGGCCATGAGGAAAGAAGATTACCCACACTCTTACTTCTTCGCATTTTGCTCTCCCACCAAACGACAACGGTGCTACTCAGTCGAAGAGAGGCCAACTGAATCTTTGCCTCGTCCTCATCAATTTGTTGAATCCTACAATAGATTTCAATCTGCCTAATCCAGTTATTAAGATTTTCTACATTACTTTCACCGTTGAACATGGGAAGATCAAATTTGATGTCTAATTTAAAGAAAGGTTTCTTAGATGCATCCCTTGAATTTCTATGATGATGGTGATGAGAGAAAGAAGAACTTTCACTCGTGGAAGAAGAAGGAGGTGGTTCTTCTCCACCATTTCCATGCACTGGACATTGTTATTCTAATTTCTCTTTTCTGTTTTCTCTAGCCTTGAAAGCAACTGACTAACATTCTTTGCCATTGAATAGAAGGTTTTGCGGAAATTACGCTCCTCTTCATGACGAGCCTCTTCATCTGCCATGTTTCTCCTTCGATGTGCACACCCCGCTTTGGGATCGAAAGACTTTAGTATCCCTTCACCTCTTCGGAGCCTGTTTCTTGTTAGCATACAAACATGCAATTCACATCTAAAAAAATACCTACTCTGATACCAATTGATCCAAAATATTTTTCTTATAGATGTGTTAAAGAATTACATGCATAAATTGTAGCTTAACATATAAAATTTAATGTGCACATGATAGAAGAGGAGAAACACATAAATCATGAAACAAGACAACAAGACTTGATGACAGAGTTCGTCTAACTTGGACTACATCTCCGGGCCCTGCTTGATCAATGGGGAGGCCTTCATTCATTAAGTGGCATGAAAAAGAAGAGTACAACCATCAGTTACAAAAAAAAAGGATTCTTATACCTCCATACTGAAAAATGGCTGAAACATGCAGAACTCTGATGGAGAAACGGACAACGCCATTGCGTTCGTGGTGTCGAGAAGTGCTGAAACCATATAACATTTGTCAAATTCTGACAAAGTGAAAATTCGGCCCTCCTGCAAAATTTTGCCTCAAACTGCGTGCACGGTCTTCTCCCCCTGAGCGCACTAACAAACTGTGTTTAAATAAAATGTCACGGCGGATTTCTCAATAACGTCGTTTGGTGTAATGTTTGAGATCCAGTTTAATAGGGAGGAGGTCGGGCGGTCAAACCTCGCCTACTCCTTTTTTTACACATTATAAACCACCCTTTGTTTTTTTTAAAATAAATTTGTTTTTGGTTGGGTCGGGCCCGCCCACCGTACCTTCCTCACGCATTATCACTGGTGGTTGAGGCTAGGTCCGCGCCTTAAGGGCCGACCCACATTTTATGCTAACGGTCCCCTTTGTTTTTAATGTTGGTGGTTGGGTCTGTGCCCCAAGGGCCAGCCCACCACCTTAACTTAAGCTTATAGTTAATGGTATGGGTTCCGTGGGAGGGGCCGGGGGTCATGGCCCGCCCCTCCACCATTTTTATATTAATCCTGTTGTGTGCGGAGGAGTTGGGGTGGCAGGGTTGGTGGCCCGCCACCCCTTTTTTATATATATTTTTTGTTATATAAAACAAATGGTGCAATTTTGGAAATTTGGTTTTGGACCGAAGGAGTCTTTTTAACTAGGCCACAATTTTGCCTGAAATCTGGTCAGAGTTGGCCGGAGTTGGCCAGATTCCGTCTGCCAGAAAAGTGCAAATTGTGTCCTCATTAAACCTGCCCAATCACCTAAAGTCAACCCAACTTTGACTGCTTCTATCTCCTTCATCCGGACTCGGATTGGAGTGTCGTTCACACCGTTGGAATTAGGGCGATGTGCACTTCGATCTGATGTCAATTTCATCTCCTTTCTACCACTTTGAATTTTGAGCATTTTCCATGCCACTATGTCTGAAGATCCACCTATATCACATTTTTTCAAACACATGGTAAACATGTAAGCTACATGTCATGAATGCATATATAAGTGTAAAAAATTGTACTTTAGCTAAGAATCTCCGAGAAGATCTAATTCCCTCGCAAGTAGCTGCAAAAGCACTTGTTATCACATGTATTCATCAACCATTCATTAACTTATCAAATCATAATAAGAGCCACAGCTAGAGAACATTTTAAATCAAGCTTATAACCAGCATATAACCATAATATTAACCATGACAGAACAACCATTAAAGCAGCATAACACCAGGTACAAGTTCTCATAAAGTACAATATAAAAATAGCTCTTATTAACATATGAAAAATCCAACCAAGTCAAGGACTTCCACATACCACCTAACCATAGATTGAGCTAAGCCAAATATTTCATTCATCCAATAACCATCGTGTCATATTCCAAGCATGAATGTGAGATATCATGTGATAAACCATGATATTATCAACCAATGGAATCTAGAGGTTAAACCACCTCCACCCTCAAACTACTGCAATCTCACCAATACCGGTCAAGAGATCGCAAAACCAAAATAGGCTTGGACGCCTCAAAATTTCTTCACCATAACTTGAGGAATTTGACTGTATCCACCCTATAACATCACCGGTTAAAATTCCATGTAATAAAAGTTAATAAAGGAAAAATAATAACCACGGTTATGGAACATTTATTCCAAGCTTAGTGTTGGGAAAGACATCCTAGTGTGGGTGTTCATTTGGTTTATTATGGCTAAGGAAATTGAAAAAGGAAATGGAAAAGTCTTTGGAAAGGAAAAATGGCATTAATTGGCATTTTATTTATGAAAATAAAGGAAATTAGGAGAAAAGGAAGGTGAAAGGTTATAGGTTGCACGTGAGGAGGAAAATAAAGGAAAATAATGGAAAATGAAGAAAATAGAGGCCCTATTAATAAAAGGGTTTCTGATGATCAGTTGGTACCTTTTATCAATTTAGTTTTGGAGCTCTCTCTCTATTCTCTCTCTCACACTCTTAGACACTTAGAGTTTTTTTGTAACACTTCAGCATTGGATCAAGAAAAGAAAAGAAGGAAAGAGGAAGAAAAGATCAAGCAAGGAAGAGCAGGATCTAGCAGCTACAATGGGATTATTTGTAGGCATCAATTTGCATATGTGATTTCCATGCTAGATTTAGCAGGCATGGTTATGCATGTGTGTTCTTGGTTCTCTTGTTGTCATGGGCATGGGTTTGTTTAGGTGTGACAATGTTTTTCAACCTAGCCTTTCCATTTCCGGATAGCCATGGTGTGATGGGGTTCTCATGTTTTGGTTGGGCTGGATTGTTGAATGGGCTTGAACCTGAGTGGGGTGGTCCCACAGGGAAAATTTTAAGGATGGAAATTTATTTTAAATTATATAAATCTTGGGGAATCTTACTAGTCCTTAATATGAAAAATATAAATTATTTGATAAAATCCTTGTAAAAGTTTTCAAATTTCTAGTGATTTTATATATAGTCTCTCTAAAATTTTGGCGATATTTGAGGTAAAATAATTTTGTATTATAAAGTTTGGACGATTTTTTTAAAGGAAGAATGGAAATTAATGAATCTTTTTTGGGGAAAATCCATGGAAAAATATCCCACTTGCAAATATTAGCCTCTAAATTTTTCCCTAGGTCCTAAGATTATTCACAAGGCCAAGAAATCCCGGGATGGGATACATAGTAAAGCTTGAACGTGAACACCTTGATTGAGCCTAGGAATCCCTTGACCGGTGAATGGCATGATACACAATAAATCTCAGTGGTGAGTACCCTTAATTGGGCCTAGGAACCCTGGGATTGGATAACCGGTAAATCCCAGAGGGTGGAGACCTTGTAGGCCTAGGAATCCCTTGATTGGTAATGGTGGGATACACGGTAAAACCAAGAGGTTGGTATGGACAAATTTCTCATGGTGTAGGTGGAGAGATCTAGTGGCATCCATGCTTTCTTTTGGCCTAGTGATTCGGTGAGGATTGCAGTAAGGCCTAGTATCGTATGTTTATTGTTTTTGCCTGTGATATAGTGGGGATTAAGATGAAGCCTGGTTCTATTGTTGAGCATGAGGTGGTGTAGCCTCAGGAAGCCCTAGTTGATTTTGGTTATAAGTACCACATTCATTCTTGGAATATGGCGTGGGGGTGATTGGCTTAAGTAAATATTTGGTTTATCCAATCTATGGTTTGGTGATACGTGGAAGTCCCAAACCTGGTTGGCCTAATCATTCATTGATAAGGACTATTTCTCCTTGGTGTTTTAAGAGAAAATGTATTGGTTCATATAAGGCATTTATGGTTGATGTTCCTTGTTATTTTTGTTAGTTATATGTTGTTTATGAGCATGTTTTATAACAATGATGATATATGGCTCTCATCATGTTTTGATTTGTAAATGAATGTACAATGAATATATGACCTAATAGATGATAATTCGGCTAATGTGATAAGGCACCAATTCTTTTTAACGATTCTCAGATAAGTATGAGACCCCTATGCTCAGATCTATTATTATGACCTATAGAATGCATATTTGTTACATGTTTGTCATGGCTAGTAGGGGTCTAACCAAGTATTTGTTCAAATATTTGGATTTGTATCATTGTTTCAATGTTACTTTTCATTCTTGAAAGTTTCATGGCATTCTAGGCAATGACCTAAGTCCAGGCCTTGAAAAAGTGACACAAAATCTGGGATCGCAGGCTCAGATCTAACTAAAAAAGACCCTAGTTGCTTGCATGCCCATGCTATGAGAGTGACTGGAAGGCCCCAGTCACATGCATGCCCATGTCATGGGAGCATCTAAGGCTCTAGGGAAGTGAATTGTCAAGTTGTCATAGGGTTTGATCACCTGGAAGGGTTGGTTGGCTCCTGTAGGTTATGTGGTATGTGCAGAAGATCAGATGGGTTGTGTTGTGTCAATTCCATTTCCTTAATCGTACATAGGGAGCTGAATCAGATTGTAGTATCCTCTCGTCACATGTTTACCCAAGCGAACCTTTTAACTGGGGTAAATGTGGGAGGAGGGTATTACAGAGTGGTATCAGAGCATTGTTTACCCCTTCAACAAGATGGGCAGTGTGTGTTGGTCATGCATTCAAGTCGGTTGCATATGTGTTACTTATACTCGTGGTCTATATGCTTGTTTCATATGCATGGTGTTGGTCATGATTGTAGTGATGTCATCATGTGAAAGTGGATGGTGTGTTGTTGGATGTGTTTATTATGAGTATAGGTCAGTTATGCACTGGTTATGCATGTCGGTGTTTGTATGTATTATGTATGCATGCATGTCATCCATATGTTGATTATGCATACATTGATATGGGTGTAGCTGTCATGCATGAGGTCATAATGTGTGGTTGATATGGTCATGCATTGAAGACTTGACTATGGTTAAGATGATATCTGTATGTTGTTATGATTATGTTTATACATGTATTGTGCTAATCGGATTGATCTTTTAGATAAGATATCAACCATGTTATCACCAAAAAATTGATCATTTAGCCTAATTTACTAGATGGATCGAAGTACACCATGTAAAGTCAATTTTACCATAGTAAAATTGCTTTCACTATGAGAAATTACTTAATAAACCACCTTCGTTAAGTAATTTATAATTAAACCCGTGAAGAATAGTTAAATAAATCACTATTTGTTTGATTTTCTTCTAGGAATAATTAATTAAACCATTAATTAATTAATATTCCTTGTCATATTTGACCCAGTTATGAAAAATCAACAAATAAATTATTAATTATCTTATTTTTCTCTAGGAATAATCAACTAATCACTAATTAGTTATTATTCCTTGTCAAATTTGACTAAATCCCTAAGGAATAATTAAATAAATCATTATTTGTTTATTATTCCTTAACCAATTCCTTGAGATGATAAATATATAATTTATTTATTTATTATTTCTAAATAAAGATTTAAATATTTTTTCCCTCCTAACCAAATATAATAAAATATTCCAAGTCGTTATTCCAAGAATGGTTTAATAATATTTTATTATTGCTCATTATTCGAGGATAACTCAATATCTTGTTATAAATAGAAGGGTTTTCCATTCATTATTCACTTTTGATTGTTTTCATTGTTGCACTAACTATTGCCACAATCATAGTTAAACAACAAAAAGAAACATTAATAACTCCAATCATCCAATGGAAACAATATATGCAAATAATAGATTTTATTATAACACTTGTGAAGGGAACAAATAAATGTCACCAATCCCTCTCTATGGGATGGGTTCTTGGCTATCCTCAAACGTCTTTAGCTTTTTGATACAGTCTCTCTCCTCTATAATGTGTAAAGCCAACAAATAAAATGTTTGAGCTCAATGAGAACTCAAATGGAAGAAAAGTGGTGTGCAACAATGAAAATAATCAGAGTTACAACAGTGAGTGCAACAATGAAAATAATCAAAAGTGAATAATGAATGGAAACCCCTTCTATTTATAACAAAATATTTAGTTATCCTTGAATAATGAGCAATAATAAAGTATTATTAACCCTATTATTGGAATAACCACTTGGAATATTTTATTATATTTGGTTAGGAGGGAAAAAGTATTTAAACTTTTATTTAGAAATAATAAATAAATAAATGATTTAATTATCATCTTGTTGAGTCTCAAAACTGCCCTTTCCTTAGCAACTTTTCTCATCCCTCCTTCTTTGTTTTTTGCATGAAGAAATGCATTCCTATCATCAATAACCATTATACATTGCCTCAAGGAGAACATTTTAGTGATTTACATGTTATACTTTTATGTTTGCTATTTGAATAAGTTTTTGTCTTTTAGCTACGGAACGCAGCCACATTCTGCAGCTAATCGGTTGTTTCGCAACTACTTCCACGCTTTTACAGGTTCCAGGTGTCAAGAGGGGAAAATGACTACATGGGCAGCTTGGAAAACATCATGGCATGGATCGTGTCCTATTCACCAAACCCAGGTCGACAAGGAAGACTCCGATCAAAAGGAAGTCAAATGAAGAGACCTAAGGCAAACAGGACTCTGTTTTGTACACGTTTCTCAGTGATGGGATCTGAAGCAGTTTCCTGAGCCCACGGACTTCATCAGTCACTTGTGCAAACTAAATCCAACAGCCGTTACCTTAGATTTATGTCTCCAGTAACCAAGGAAGATAATCCTTTATGCTTTTTTGCCTACATGTTTTTGTTGTAGCTCCATTTTCTCCTTAAAATAGTTGTATAATTTCTCTATAAATACTTGTGTGAAGAGCGCAGAACCAATTCAAATTTGCTCATGTGTTAAGTTCATATTACCGCTCTGTAATTTTGAGAACTCATTCTCTATTTTTAATATGAAGACTGTGTGTTTCATGGATACCTGAAAGCGTTCGTTGGAGTGTTGATTAAGTACCTATAACCTGAGCAGTTACAGAGGGCCCCTGCGCTGGCTAAGGTTACATTTCACTTGGTTTTGTCTTTTATAGTTAAACTATGAATTCATCATTTCTTACATAATGTTTATAATCATTTTCTAACCTTGTTCGTAATGTAGTTTTTGTCATCTTCTTACTAACGCAGAATAGCTTATTTCAGTATAGAATGGTTCTTTTGTTTCATTTCTTTCTAGTTTCTTATCAGTAGCTTGAAGTTGAGTTCAGTATTGTAGAGTAATTTATTTCATTTGTTGTTCATTAGTCTTTAAGTTTTTAGTTAAAACTGATCAGTGCCATTTATGTCTTGTCATTTTATTATTAGTTTAGTGACTCATATTGTAAGTGAATGTTTCTAAAAGCCCTTCTAGTTGATGGTTCATCTTAAACTAAGTGGTGGAATACTTCATTTATGTAATGACTCTTTTTCTGCATTTTTGTATTTATTTTCTCCTAAAATGATGAAATACAGAATTCCTCAAAATGTTATCACAAGGAGGTTGTTCTCCCAAAATTGTGAAGCAGAGTAACTAAACACTTCATCTAGCTTCCATAATAGATTAGTTGCAATTTCATTTTCAATCTTAGTCTTTCATTTAGCTTTGTTGCAATTTCATTTTCAGTTTTTCATTAAGTTTTGATTCTGCCATAGACTAATCAATAGTTGTAATCTCACTTTCAGTATTTCATTTCAGTTCTGTCTCCATAATAGATAGTTGCAATTTCACTTTTAAGTCCTTTTAGTTCATGATTTGGAACAATAATAAGAACAGGAATAGAAACTCTGTTTTCATTTTCTTGGTTAAACTTTACTTCCAAATCTGGCTTAAAGTACTTTTAGTCCTCATTTCATTTCTCTAGAATCTTAGCAGCAGTAGATTTAAGATTTTGTTAAAACATTAGTAATTAAAGGATCAAACCCCCAAAACAACATAAAACTCAAAAAAAGTGAGATAAGAAGGGTCATCTAGCACATATAGTGCACTACACTTCATTAGTTTACGATACCCGAATTGATAATTTATGTAGAGCAAATTAGGACACTAAATTGACCAAACATTTTGGCTCCATTTCCGGGGAAGTGTAACTAGGTAGCCTTATCTCTTACATTCATAAAAACAAAAAAAACAACAAAACAACAAAACAAAACAATGACATGCATAGAGAAAGAGACTCTAGGGGTAGATTTATAGCTAGGGGCAGAAGTTCAATTCCCACAACTCCACCTACTCCACCAAGAGTTAGAAGAGACACATCTTCATCCCAGACTCATACTCCCAGCCATAGGATTCCTAGAATTCAAGGGGCAGAAATTCAATCAGAAGATTCTCCTACTTCATCTACTAAAACAGACCTAGGAGAGAAGACCTTTTTCAGCTCTACAGGAGAGCCTATTGTAGTTGAAGAAGTAGGAATACCTAGTGAGGAAGAAGAAGTAGAAACTCTCTCCCATAGTCCATTAATAAAAGAACCAAAGGAGGAGGGAATAACCTTGCAGGCTTAACCTTATACTGACTCTAAAGAAACTATAATGGCAGAAGAAGAACAAGATGGAGAATTCTCACTGTTTGGAGGAGGGGGTAGAGGGAATGGTAGACGAAATAATGGAGGAGGTAGAGGTAATAATGGAGGAGGCAGAGGAAATAGGGAAGTAGATAAATCTTTTGGATTCCCTATAGTGGATGAGGAAACACGTACCACAATGAAGAACATCTCACCATCTGTCCTCCCAAACTTTTATGGGTTGAGAAGTGAGGACCTTGAAACATTTTTGTTTGAGTTTGAAGTCTTGTGTAGAACATATGGCTATCTAGAAGACTCTCAAAAACTCAAATTGTTCCCTTCAACACTAAAAGGGGCTGCTTTGAAATGGTTTATGGGGTTAGTCACTCAATCCATTAGAACATGGAATGACATGAAACAGGAATTTTTAGATAGATACTTGGATTATTGTATGCCTACCAATCATAAAGATGAGGTGTTCAAAATTATGCAAAAATAAGATGAAAACTTAGAGGATTTGCTTGAGAGGTTCAACTATAATTTGAAAAGAGAAATGATGAACAATTTAGATGAAGAAACTTTGAAAGCTCTTTTGTTAAAGGCCATTAGAGATGAGTGGATAGATATCCTTAACATGATGGGGAAGGGAGATATCTCTCAACTTCCCTTGAGTGACATAGCAGAACTATGTGTTCATCTCTCAAGGGGGAAATCTAAAACAGGGAAAGGGCCAAGAGATCCTTCTCTTGTTAGAGCAAACAAATTTGTAACTGGATCTGTAAGTAGGGCATAAATTGGAAATATGATTGATGAGTTTAAAACTGACATTTTAGGGAGAGCAACTAGACACCCTTAAAATTCAAAACAAGTAGAAAATAGAAGCTGATGCTTTAGCCATCTTTTGTCCAAAACACTGAAAGAAACATGCTCTAAGGGAATGCCCTTTAGATGCAAAAATTGTAGAAACTTGTATGATTTGTTCATAAAGTCATGAGACCAAGGGTTGTTCCTCAATCCCAGGTCTTAAGGATGTCTTTCAAGAGGAAACAGTCCCAAATTCTGCAGAACCTCTTTGTTTTGTTGCAAGAAGACCTTAGTAGGGGCCACCAAATCAAGGATTTAACAATCCAATGTATCTTCAGCCCCCACAAACTGGAATTCTTGGCAGCAACCTTGGCCTCAACCTCAAACACAGTATCAATCTCATCCATGGGCACAAGGGGTACAAAATCCTTATGGGAGCTTTTCTCAATATTATCAATACCCTCCATCCTATCAGAATTATCCTCTCCCACAAAATCAGCAATAAAATCAGAACCCTCAACTTTCATTACCATTTCCACAACAAAGTCAAAATACTCAACTCTTACTGCCATTTTAGCAGAAACCAAATTAGCTACCTACCCAACCATTACCAAACCCCAATAATAAAAACCCTCAGAATGCTTACATGGTAGAAGGACAAAAATTCCGAACTTACATGATTACTCCTCTAAATCTTAATGATGTTCAACTTAGATCTGGTAGGATATTAGAAAAGGAAAAACCTTCTATAGTCATTCAAGAACAAGATAACTCTGAGGAAGACTCTCTAAAAGTCAATAAAAGTTTTGAGGGGAGATCCCTCCAAAACCAAAACATTGAAAAAGAAAAACAAAAAGGATCAATAAACACAACTCCTATCATTGAGAAACCAACATCTACTTCTACACCTCCTTTTCTTGAGAGACTACAAATTGATATAGGGGTAGAAAAATAGATCTTGTTGCCCAATTATGATTTTCTAAATGAATTTAAGAATGTCTGTATCAAAATTCCTTTGTTACAAGCCATTAGAGAAATTCCAATTGAAGCCAAGACAATAAAGGATTTGAGCATTAAAAGACTAGGAAGAAAACCAAGAGAAACAAAAAGAATTCACCTGGTAGGAAAGATAGCAGATATCATGACGGGAAATATTGCCATGCAGAAATATGTGGATCTAGGAAATCCAATTGTCAAGACACATATAAATGGAATTGAAATTCCAAACACATTGATTGACTTAGGGGCAGCAATAAACATAATGAGTAGACAAACTATGGAGCAGCTTAAACTTCTTAATCTTCTTTACACACCTACCTTACTGCAACTTGCAAATAGATCAGTAATCAAGCCAGATGGTGTACTAGAAGATATTTTAGTCTCCTTAGATTCTTGGGAATATCTTATTGATTTCATGATTTTAACTCCCAAGAATAATCTAGGTGGACACCCACTCATATTAGGAAGACCTTGGCTGGCCACAACTGATGCTTTTATTAGTTGTAGATCTGGTGACATGTATATTTCTTATGGTAATTCAATAAAGAAATTTACTTTGTATCCTCCAGCAAAAGCAATAACAGAAGTAGATGACAAGGAATGGATTGATGATGAAGATGATATTCAACCTCTCTGTACAATGTCAGAAATTAGTGAAGACAGCCAAATTTTGAACACATTGGAAAATTTTGAAACATCTTCAGAATATGATCATGCACAATTCCAAGAAAAATCTAATGTTGAATACTTGTCATCTAGGTAGATGTCTCTCTATTCTATGGAAGAGTTTGGTAGCTCTACAATTGAAATTTTTCTAGGTAGGACATTGAACATAAACAAAAACTTGGAGAAACTACAACAAGAAGAGCTAACCAAAACATTATAAAAACATTCTACTGCATTTGCATGGGAGTACATCGACATGAAAGGCATTGATCCTAAGACTTGTATCCATCATATCTATATTGAGGAAAACAATAGACCAATAAGACAACCTCAGAGAAGAATGAATCCAAATCTTAGGGAAATTGTGAAAGAATAGCTCCAAAAATTACTCAATATAAACTTCATTTGCCCAATTTCAGATAGCCAATGGGTTTCTCCTTTGGTAATTGTGCCTAAAAAGAATGGTAAATGGAGGGTGTGCATTGATTACCGAGAATTGAATAAAGCAACCCTCAAAGATAATTTTCCATTGCCCTTTATAGATCAAGTGTTAGATACATTAGCAGGTAAAAATTATTTCTCATTCTTGGATGGTTTTAGTGGTTATAATCAAATTCAAGTAGGACCTGAGGATTAGGATAAAACCAAATTTTACTTGTCCATAGGGAACTTTTGCCTATCGAGTGCTTCCTTTCGGGTTATGTAATGCACCTACAACATTCCAAAGAGCAGTACTAGGAATTTTTCCTGATCTAATACATGATTGTGTAGAGGTATATATGGATGATTTTACAATCTATGGAAACACATTTGAAGAAAATTTGGAAAATTTGGGAAAAAATCCTTAAAAGATGTAAAGAAACAAACCTTTCACCAAGCCATGAAAAATGCTTTATGATGTTTACAGAAGGTATTGTTTTAGGACAGCACATTTCAGGAGATGGGATTAAAGTTGACAAATCTAAAGTTGAAGTCATCTCTAAGCTATCAATTCCAAGTTCCCAAAAGGATGTTAGAAGTTTTCTAGGATTTACAGGATACTATAGAATATTTATAGGAAACTTCACTAAAATAGCATCTCCACTCTTCAAATTGCTTACAAAAGATTGTGAATTCAAGTGGAATCCTGATTGCCAATTAGCATTTGAAACCTTAAAAGAAAAAATATCTGAAGCACCTATTTTAAGAGGACCAAATTGGAAACTTCCTTTCCATATTTCTACAGATGCTTCAGATACAGCTCTCAGAGCTGTATTGGGACAAAAAGATTTAATTCCTTATGCCATTTACTATACAAGTAAGAATTTTACTCCCACTGAGTTGAATTATACTGTGACTGAAAAACAATTCCTAGTTGTTGTTCATGCAATTAACAAGTTCAGACATTATATAACAGGCTATGAAACCTTTGTTCATACAGATCACTCTGCAATTAAATATTTGATGAATAAACCTATTACTAATGGCAGAGTTACAAGATGGCTTTTACTTTTGCAAGAATTCAACATTACTATGCTAGATAGACCTAGAAAACAAAACACAGTTACTGATTTCGTGTCCAGGATTCAGAATATCAAAGAAGAATCTTCGGTTGAAGATAAGTTTCCTTATGAATATCTCTTTGCAGTAACTACTCAAACTCCTTGGTTTGCAGTTTTTGCTAATTATTTGGTTACAGGGAAGTTACCTTCACATTTATTTCCTAGAGAAAAGAGAAAGATTATTCAAGAAAGTGCAAGATATTCATGGATCACTAACAAATTGTATAAAACAGGGCCAGATCTTATGATCTAAAGATGTGTCAGGGAAGATGAGATGCCTTATATTTTCAAAGCATGTCATGATGAACCATGTGGTGTACACTTTGCTGACAAGAGGACAGCCTATAAAATCCTTTCTTTGGGATATTATTGGCCATCCATTTTCAAAGATGCCAAAGAATATGTTAGGTGTGACAGCTGTCAAAGGGTAGGGAAACCTGCTCCCTCAAATGAAATGCCATTAAAAACTCAAGTACTTATCGAACCCTTTGAAAAATGGGCTTTAGACTTTATTAGACCTATTAATCCTCCATCCAAGCAGAAAAAGTTTATATTGGTATGCACTGATTATGTCACCAAATGGGTAGAAGCCAAAGCATTACTTTTTGCTAACGAAAAATCTGTAGTTAGTTTTCTTTTTGAGGACATCTTTACTCGCTTTGGTGTTCCAAGAGAAATTGTGACAGATTAGGGATCTCAATTCACATCCAACATGATGAGAGGCTTATGGAGGAGTACAAGATCAAGCATAGGAAATCCACTCCCTATCATCCATAAGAAAATGGTCAAGTGGAGTCTACAAATAAAGTGATTGAAAGAATCCTCACCAAAACTATGCATCTACATAGAAGAGATTGGGCAGAAAGGCTTCTTGAAGCCTTATGGGCCTATAGAACTACATGGAGGAACACAACTGGACACACACCCTATGAACTTGTTTATGGGAAGCGAGTCCTGTTTCCTATAGAGTTCCAAGTCAAAACTTTCAAGATGGCAGTCCGGTTGGGGATGGATTTATCATAAGCTCAAAGACATAGACTGGAGCAATTAAATGAACTTGATGAAATCAGACAAGAGGTAGTTCAAAGGACTGGTCTAGTCCAACAACAAAGGGCTAAACGGCATGACAAATACATCAAGGACAAAAAGTTTCAAGAAGGAGATTGGGCACTGTTATTTGATTTAAAGTTTAAAGATTTTCAAGGGAAGTTTCAAACTCATTGGCTTGGGCCATATGAGATTGAAAAAGCTTCTAGTAATCGAGCAGTGAGGAACAAAACAATAGATTAAAGTCAAACTCCTCTCCTTGTGAATGGTCATAGATTGAAAATTTATAAAAAACCAATCTCAAAGGAGGAGTTCATCAAGATCTTCCAGAACAATTTTGAAATGAAGTTGGTGAAGAAGAATTCTTTGTCTCCACCAAATTAGTCTTTGTTTTTCCTATCTAAAAAAACAAAAACAAAAAAAATGTATAAGGTTGAAAACCAATCACTGATTAGCATGCTTATACAGAAAATACAGAGTGAAAATCAGAAGCTTCTAACACCCTATATTTTCCATTTCCTTTTCTGAAAAAAAATGGTGACTCACTCTGCATTCTGCAAAAATTCATTGTTTCATCTCATTTCACTTTGTTTTACTTTTAAAATTTCACTTCATTCCATTGCCATATTTCACCAATAAATTTTTCCTTTTCTAACATTTCTTTCATCTCCATTTTCATTTATCATCTTGTCATATTTTCACTCATACAACCATTTCCATTTCATTCATTCATAAGCCATATTTTACTCTTTGTTTTAGATTCTGCAGTTGTTTCCACGTTTGGCAGTTGGTTCCGTTCCTTAGCTAATCTTGTTCTGCAGCAACAGTTTTATTATCAGTCCAAGCACAAACAGGCCAGTTCATAATAAAATCTTATATGTAGGTAATTGAAGGGAAAACAAATTTGAAGACCAATTATGCCTAAAGCACCTGTGGAAGCAAACATTAAGATATTAGCAAGCGAAAGGTAAGGTTCCAAAGGTAAAAACAAAAACTTATTTCAAAAAGCAATACAAAAACATAAGTTTGTATAACTTGTATGATCATATGTCTCCTTGATTCATCATTATGTGATTTTACTGCCACGATTACTCTGCCATACCTTCCGTCTTCAATGCCAAATGGTCCAATGATGCCTTGATAATTATTCTCTGTTTTAAACTCCATGACTCGTACTTAACCAGACTTCTACAGCCACACCTATTAACGGTTAGATTAACGACATGACCTATCTGTATACGACTCTTCAAAACCCTGATTGTTCATTTATTACACTAAGTTTTTCTCTCATACTTCTGCAGCCTTTTTGTGCATATAGTCACTCTGTTTCCATATACTTTGTGCATACAGTTTACGTATATAGCTACTATGTTTCCATAAATACAGTCATTTTATCCCATATTCACAACCATTCTGCTTCCATATACTCTGTCATTCCATTTCCATATTCACAGTCGTTCTATTTCTATACACACAGTTGCTCCATTTTCGTATACACAGTCCTCTTTTACGCAGTCATTCCATTTGAAGAGTAGACGAGAACAGAAGTTATGGGGCTCATTGTTAGAACTGAACCCATAGGGGTGAAGTACATGGAGGGTTATCCGCAGCTGAAAGGAATGTTACAGAAGGCTGGTTGGTTGTGCTTTATTAAAAAATTCGACGGTTACCGTAAAGAAATCACTAAATTCTTTATCAGGTCATTTGATGGAACGGAAATGGAAATAGGTGACATCAAATTTGCAGTTACCGAGTCCTTTATAGCTGAAGCAACAGAACTTCCAAGGCTAGGAGAAAGGTGGTTTAAGAACAAAGAGTTTCATGATGAATCCTGGAAGGTCATTCTTAAAAATCCAGGTGTTACACTAAAATTTGTCACCATGACTATTTGCAGTTAGTATGGCTCCATCAACTGTCATACTATCCTCCTTGGCAAGCCTCATACCTCTGCTCTCCATGTCAAACTCCAAGAAAGAGAGAAAGTCATTAAAAATCTATATATCTATGGGTACGCAGTTTCTCTTAGCCTTACCTGCGTACTTGTACGCTCTGTATGTAAAGCAATGGGTGCGTACTCCTGTAAAGGTCAAAAGGCGCAAGTTTCACTCCAAAAAAGTTACTTGTGGTCATTTCTAGAGCCTTCTAGAAGCTTGTTTGACGTGTATGAAGCGCCTCCAGATGGTTCATGTGTCCCTACCAAAGAGGAACTTATCCCATCAAGAGGGGAGCTATCCCATCCAAAGAGGGGCTTATCCCATTGATGGTGGACCTGAATAACTTCTTCTAGAACACTATAAATACAGGCATTGGGCCAAAGGGAGGGAGGTTGAAATTTGAACATTCCTAAGGGTAGATGCTGCTGGAATTAGGACTCTCTTGTAAAGCTTGAGAGGAGGAATTCCCATCCTTTCCTAGCCTTATTTGAGAGTGGGTGAGCTGATCAAAGTAAAGGAAAACTCTTGCTGGACCCTAGGAGGGACTTGCACAACACCAAGGCTCAGGTTGTAATGGTTCCTTTTGTTACCTTTTAATGCAAATGAACTTGTTTTTCTCAACAGATTGTTATTCATGGTTTGTTTCATATACTCCTTGGTCTGTATGATGGATATGTATTGTTTTATGAGTTTATCAGGTGCTATTTAATATTTTGGCTTGTTAGTGAATGCAGGTTTCGAAGAGAAGGAGGAGCTCATCCGGATCGGCGAGGCTGGACTACTACAAAGCGTTGGACTAAAGGTATGTTAAAGATCCCCTGATTACTTGTATTTTCAATGCATGTTTAGAGAAAGGTAGCTTTATTTGTCTTGTTTGTCACTAGAAAGCTTTTGCTTCTAGGGAGGTCGGTTGTGTCCGCACTAACGACTCTTTCCGCATGACAAAATGGCGACCATACTGGGGAATCCACTGATGTGAATGATTTTTCCTTTGTGTGAAACTTTGATCTGAGAAAAGTCGTTTGTTTTCTAGTTTTTGGCTGTTTGACTATGTATTTGGGTAGGATAGCTTAGGTTTAAATTAGATTTTAGTTTTTCTTGGTTTTGCTAGAAGTACGCAGCCTCTGCGTTGAGCACAGTGCGTACCTGTACGCACTGCAGCTTTGTACACAGAGCGTACACGCACCTGTGCAAACAAGCTGCCTGCGTACCCCTGTCAAAAACCTATAAAATTTCAATTTTTTCTTTTTCTATCTTTTAGATTCTGTTTATAGCTTGTTTTTGCTGCCCAGATCAACTGGTTACATGTCAGAAACTTTCCTTGGTTAATTCCATTGGCATTCTTGCTTTAAGCTTTCATCAATTGGGTGTTTTAAGTCTCTTTTTTGAGAGATTCTTCATTTGATTTCCTTTGGTCATTACTTGGAGGTTTGTCTCAGTCTTTTCACAATTTTGCATCTTTTTGCTTTTGTTTTTGCAAAAAAAAATTCCCCCTCATTCGCCGGGGGGGGGGGGGCTAAATTGTGTATGAGTGTTAATCGCCTTTGAGTGTTTTTATTTTTTGATCTTTGGAACTCTCACCCAATTTTCTCGACTTGCACTTGATTGGTTCTTAGATTACATTAGAATCATCTTGTGTTTGATAATTCTCTTGCATAGATCACATTTGCATAATTAGAATTCTCATTTTCAGAATATTAATGAAAAATGTGCATAGATTACATTTGCATACTTTTCAAGTGAATTGTGCATAGATTACAATTGCATAGTTTACATTCTGAAAAATCAATCGTAGATTTAGATCAATTTTCTTTGATTTGAATTTACACAAAAATAAAAATAAAAAATGGTTTGGAATTGATTTGCGTTAGTTTTTCTTGATAAAATTAGTGCATTAGAGAATTTGTTATATTTTCTCTTAGTGATCAATTTTTGCATTGTTGGCAGTGAATGGAAACTCTCTCCTTACTTTAATTAGGATTCATCGAATTGAAAAGATCACATTATCATATTCGATTGCATTTAGTTGAGTCGGGTCATAACACCATTGGTTTCATATCCATTTACCCCTTTGAGTAATAACAGCCTTAATAACACAGCGCTTAATTAAAATTCATCTAGTAATTTTTTACATTTCTAGGGCTCTGATACACCAACATAGCTTAGGCTAGTGTCTTGGAGTAGGAGAGTAATTAACTCTCCAAGACAGCAAAACCAAACAAGTAGCTCATCTTGTGGTAGGATAAATCCAACTGTTACATTTATGCTCTGGGAAAGCTCCTCTTAAAGGAGAAGCACGAGACCGTGTCCGAACCAGTGAGGGGATCAATCCTCCTTCATTGGGAAAGACGCCAGATACGCACGTACTACAAACGGTAAACCTCGGATTATTGTCGAGGAGCCTGGGGTCACTTGTCGGTAAACCTTGGATTATTGTCAAGGAGCCGGCAAGGGGATTGAGCTTGTTACTCTGCCCTTGCGTGCTATCGGGTCGTAGACTGTTCCCCCAGGTGTATTTGTTGCTGTTGGTGACCTTAGTGACTATTATCTTTAGGATTCTACCCAAGGTGACTGTGGAGGGAAGATCCCACTGTACCTGGAGCAGATGTCAGCTAGACTCACTTGGATTTTCTGGGGGGTTCACTTCACTCGAGACGGTTAAAGTGGAGGAACTTGGTCCAGTCTATTCATTAAGCAGGTTGCCGGGGTAACTGTTCCACCCGCCACTTCTGTACTAAATTTTGCGATGTTGGATTTCATCCCCAACTAGTGTTTTCGGTCCGGAAGGTTACTGTTTGTGTATGGTTTGACTCCTAGATTTGATAGCGCGTGTTAATTTGTTTGTTTTTACTTTTAGAGACCATAGGTGTGAATTGTGAATTTTAATTGTTAGGTGTGAATTGTGAGTTGTTAATTTTAGTTATAAATTGTTAATAAAATTCACTGGAGTTGAATATAATGGCAAATGTTCCGGAATTTACCAACCTAGGAACCCCTCCTAACGAGAATCCTAGTACTTTTCCTTACTTTGGAAATGTTGGTCCTCCTTATATGGCTACTTTGTCATTACCTGGATTTACAATAGGTTTACTGATATGGTTATTTTCAACTTCGTTGGCCCAAAATACTCCAATTGTTCCATCTCAACCGGATGCTTCACCTCAACAGAGTTCACCATCTCAACATCACCAACCTTCTGTTGACCCTTTACCTTCTTCGCCTAAATTTTCTTCCTCCATTTCTTCCTCTTCGCCTGGTAAAAGCCTTGATGCTAGTAACCAGGAGGCTAAGAAGAAGAAGAAAGGGAAGAAGAAGAAGAAGAAGAAGAAGCAAGATAAGAAAGAAGTCAACCAACCAACCACGACTGTAAGTGTTAGTTGTGTTGAGGAAAACTCCGACATGCATCGTAAACCCAAATACCCTTGCAGGCTTTGTAAGGGTGACCACTTCCTTGTCAATTGTCCTGGTATTCCAAAGGTCTTGGAAGTATGGTCAGAAAAATCTCATCAACTTTCCGTTGATCCATCAACCAGTGATAGTCAGGTTCCTGGGAAAAAGGGTAAAGTTAGGTTTCCTTGTAAGTTATGCAAAGGGAGTCATCAAACTCACATTTGCCCTCACATGGATGAAGCCTCAACATTGTTGGAAAACCTTACTGTTCCACAGCAAGAATTTCCAACTGGTTACTGTAAACTTTCTCCCGACCTATCGTCAACTGACGGAGTGATTGATCCAATTTCAAGTAGAGTCGATCACACTCTTCCATTGGAGAGTGAAACTCACGTCACTCAGGTTGATGATTCATTAGTTGATCAAGTGGTCGATTCAATTTCACATTCGGTCGATCCCACTTTCCCTTTAGAAAGTGAACTTCATACCGCTGAGGTTCTTTTTGTTACATCAGATTCTTCTACGTTGGGGGGCATTTCACCTGTTTCTACAGAACCCCCTCCAAGTACTGAGGTCTTTTCCTTTGATTGGAATAGACTGACAGAACCTCGTCTTCCTTCCTCCATCCCTTTCCAAATCATTGTTAAGGCTGGTGGTAGGGACATAAAACATACTCAGGTAGATGAAGGTGCTTCTGTTAGTATTTTATCCTCAACTGTTTGGAAAGCTTTGGGTTCCCCTCAGCTTGCGCCTATTACGCAGAATCTGAAAGCTTTTAACAGAACCATTAGTGAACCTTCAGGGATCCTTCCTAAGTTTTCTATTACCTTGGAAGGTAAAACTGTCTGTATTGATCTTATGGTAGTTTGAGGTCCCTTGGATTTCAATTTACTCCTTAGGCGAGACTATGTTTATGCAATGAAAGCTGTCGTATCAACACTCTTTCGCGTGATGCATTTCCCTCACAATGGAAATATTGTGACTGTAGACCAGCTTTCGTTCCCTAGTCTTGTCTCAACTACCAATAATATGACACCCCTAAATGTTCCTGATTCTAAAGTGGTATCTACCCTGCCACGGGTTAATTATGTGGCAACTGGTCCCATGTTTTCAGTTACCGATGTAAGTGAGCCTCTCACTGTTTTCTCATCTTCCTTTGATTTAGATCCGGTAATTGACATGGAAAACTCTATGGGATTACTTGAACACGATGTTCTTATCCCTTTTGAGTCCCTTGACATGTGTTCCTTCCAAAGAAGTATTCTTCCTTCTGATGAAGACCTCTTGGAAGCCATGATCAAGGTGTGTCCATTGACATGTCTTTCTTCTAGTTGGAAGCCATGATCAGTGATAGGTGAGGAAAGTTCCCTTTACTATGTCAACCTCATTAAAAAATGAATCAGTGAGTGCGAGGATAGTTTCTTTTCCTATGCCAACCTCGTTAAAAAATGAAACAGGTGTCTACGAGGATAGTTTTTTTCCTGTATCAACCTCGTTAAAAAATGAAACAGGCTAGCATGAGGATAGTTCTTTTACTGAGTCAACCTCATTAAAAAATGAATCAGGTAGATTGTAGAAAGTAGGTCTTTGAGGATAGTTCTTGTTACTGAGTCAACCTCGTTAAAAAATGAATCAGCTATGAGGATAGTTCTTTTCTTGTGTCAACCTCCTTAAAAATGAAACAACTCCCTTTTCAAGTTAAATATTGAAAGTAAACCTTCATTCCATCCATCTGGTTGAATGAAATGAAGCCTGGGGGGCATGCACCTCGCTTTGCATCATTATACTGGGGGCATGCGAACTTTTTGAGCATAGTTCCTTGTCTTGTGTCAAGCTCGTTAAAAAATGAAACAAGGGTAGGTTAAGTAGGTAGATTGTAGAGAGTAGTCATGAGCATAGTTCCTTGTCTTGTGTCAAGCTCATTAAAAAATGAATCAATGATTTTAGAGCACAGTTCCTTGTCTTGTGTCAAGCTTGTTAAAAAATGAATCAAGGTTTTTTAGGTATAGTTCCTTGTTAGGTAGATTGTAGAGTAGTTATGAGCATAGTTCCTTATCTTGTGTCAAGCTCGTTTAAAAAATGAAACAAGGGTTTTGAGGATAGTTCTTTTCCTGTGTCAACCTCATGTACCTTGATTGGCGTCATTATGTTGGGGGCATGCGAACTTATAACAAGCATAGTTTTTCGTTTCAAGCTTGCATAAACATGAAACCGAATCCGAGCATAGTTCTTTTCCTGTGTCAAGCTCGTTAAAAAAATGAAACAAATCCTCCTCTACTTGAATCGAGAGTTTGACTAGATCTCGTAAATGTTAAGTTGTATATTTAGGTTAGTTATTTCAGTGTTTTGCATCATTTTCTTACAGTTTTAGGTCGAGTCTTTCAAATGATCTCGTACATGAACCTTCATTCCATCCAGCTTGTACTTAGTTGAATGAAATGAAGCTGGGGGGGCATGCGCTCTAGCAGTTATGCTTAGGGGGCATCAAGCACAGTTTTTCTCTGTTTCAAGCTTTTGTAAAAATGAAACCTATCTCGAGTCAATTTCAGTTATTTTCAAGACTCGTTAAACTCATGAAAATCCCGAGATTATTTTGCTATCTTTCATTCTCGTAAAACAAATGAAAATGCCGATTTCTTTCCGTCTTTTCCTTCTCGTAAATTAAATTGAAAGTCGGCCATATGAGTACATTTTTATCATTTTTTCGAACTCATTAAAACTTACGAAAAAGTGAAAACCATGAGTACATTTTTATCATTTTTTCGAACTCGTTAAAACTTACGAAAAAGTGAAACTTTGGAGTTCTCTTTTAAGCCCTTTTCAGACTCCTAAAAACATGAAAAGATTGCCGAGTTTTTCTTTAACACTCGTTAAAATGGAATTAAAAGACGGTCCCCTTATAGCCCTTTTCTGACCGTAAAAACAGGAAAAGACTGCCAGGTTTTTGTCGTTTCAAACTCGATACTAGAAATAAAACGACGTGTCCTTGATTGCTTTTTACTTTTCAAGTCAAAGACACTAATCATGAAAGTACTCCTTGGTCGTAAAGATCAAGCGGTTCTCTCAAGTATTATTTTATACTTTTTTGGGCTTGGGAGACACAACTTTACGAAAAAGTTCAACCTGGAGCCTTCTTAAGTTTTTCAGACTCTCTAAAAATGAAAAACGCCAAGTTTATCCTATACTGGACTCGTTAAAATTTCACAGTAAAGGACCTGTTCGATTACAAACAGGAACGGACCACTCCTTCTTAGGGTTCGAATCAAAACTAAGTTGGACTCATCCGAAGGATGAGCTTATAATCAAGCATATGTTATCCTCCTCAAGCTTGTAAAAAATAAAGAGGTACTTGCCAGAAATGGTGGGGGAAAAGAGAGAAAAATGAGCCCATTTGTTATCCTTTGTCTCAGAAGAAGCCTTATTACCACTCTTGAACACGACACTTTTCATTCACCTAGGTTGGGAAATCCTTTGCCTCACAGTTGATCAAACCACATTGAAAGTCTTCAGCCGGGTATTAACTTTGGGTCAAATGTCACCAAGCCATCTGTCGTGTCATTATGTGTTCAAGAGGTCTCTGCAATAAACATTCATCTGCAAAATACCCATCATCCATTTTGACCATCCCTAAGTCAGTCCTTACAGCTACATTTCTTCAACTTTATCTATGATTTCGTGTTGTGGGCTTGCCTGCAACGGGTCGCTTTCTATCGGCATCAGCACATTATCTAGAAAGATGACCTAGGAATCGTCAGTACCTTGAAGTCTGCACGCATCAATGGCAGGTTTCTCGCCTTTGACGACAGTTTACATCATTGACTGGTAATCAAGTGGTTTCTACCATGTTCGACATCAACTCATTTATTCGCATGGATAGAATCGTACCTGTTCGGGAAGTAGAAATGAAGACCCTAGATCTAGTTTCCACCATCCAGGCTGCGAGGAGTTTTGTATTCATTATACAGTAGACTAACTATAAACAGATGGTTGCGTCCATACTTTGTCTACAAAAGTCTATGATTATGATGTACTGTAGAATCATTCCTGTATCAGAGCAGTAAATAGTCAATTAGTTAAAGTTTTCAATCTGAGTATGGGAATGCCTACCTCAGCGATGATATGATCATATATATGTATTTTGTGTTGAATACTTGCAAGTTCCGACTGGGCTCTCCACAAGATAATCCTTGAAATGATAAAGTACTTCACCCTTCCTAGATAAAATGAAACCCTTATCTACTACAGGCTTCGCACTTTAGGGGGGCAATCTGTTACACTAAAATTTGTCACCATGACTATTTTCAGTTAGTATGGCTCCATCAACTGCCATACTATCCTCCTTGGCAAGCCTCATACCTCTGCTCTCCATGTCAAACTCCAAGAAAGAGAGAAAGTCATTAAAAATCTATATATCTCTGGGTACGCAGTTTCTCTTAGCCTTACCTGCGTGTACGCACTCCAAGTTCACAATACCTGCGTACTTGTACGCTCTGTATGTAAAGCAATGGGTGCGTACTCCTGTAAAGGTCAAAAGGCGCAAGTTTCACTCCAAAAAAGTTACTTGTGGTCATTTCTAGAGCCTTCTAGAAGCTTGTTTGACGTGTATGAAGCGCCTCCAGATGGTTCATGTATCCCTACCAAAGAGGAACTTATCCCATCAAGAGGGGAGCTATCCCATCCAAAGAGGGGCTTATCCCATTAATGGTGGACCTGAATAACTTCTTCTGGAGCACTATAAATACAGGCATTGGGCCAAAGGGAGGGAGGTTGAAAGCTGAACATTCCTAAGGGTAGATGCTGCTAGAATTAGGACTCCCTTGTAAAGCTTGAGAGGAGAGATTCCCATCCTTTCCTAGCCTTATTTGAGAGTGGGTGAGCTGATCAAAGTAAAGGAAAACTCTTGCTGGACCCTAGGAGGGACTTGCACAACACCAAGGCTCAGGTTGTAATGGTTCCTTTTGTTACCTTTTAATGCAAATGAACTTGTTTTTCTCAACAGATTGTTATTCATGGTTTGTTTCATATACTCCTTGGTCTGTATGATGGATATGTATTGTTTTATGAGTTTATCAGGTTCTATTTAATCTTTTGGCTTGTTAGTGAATGCAGGTTTCGAAGAGAAGGAGGAGCTCATCCGGATCGGCGAGGTTGGACTACTACAAAGCGTTGGACTAAGGGTATGTTAAAGAGCCCCTGATTACTTGTATTTGCAATGCATGTTTAGAGAAAGGTAGCTTTATTTGTCTTGTTTGTCACTAGAAAGCTTTTGCTTCTAGGGAGGTCGGTTGTGTCCGCACTAACGACTCTTTCCGCATGACAAAATGGCGACTCCACTAGGGATCGAACCCAGAATCTCTGCGGAAAGAGTCGTTAGTGCGGACACAACCGACCTCCCTAGAAGCAAAAGCTTTCTAGTGACAAACAAGACAAATAAAGCTACCTTTCTCTAAATATGCATTGCAAATACAAGTAATCAGGGGATCTTTAACATACCTTTAGTCCAACGCTTTGTAGTAGTCCAGCCTCGCCGATCCGGATGAGCTCCTCCTTCTCTTCGAAACCTGCATTCACTAACAAGCCAAAATATTAAATAGCACCTGATAAACTCATAAAACAATACATATCCATCATACAGACCAAGGAGTATATGAAACAAACCATGAATAACAATCTGTTGAGAAAAAAAAGTTCATTTGCATTAAAAGGTAACAAAAGGAACCATTACAACCTGAGCCTTGGTGTTGTGCAAGTCCCTCCTAGGGTCCAGCAAGAGTTTTCCTTTACTTTTATCAGCTCACCCACTCTCAAATAAGGCTAGAAAAGGATGGGAATCTCTCCTCTCAAGCTTTACAAGGGAGTCCTAATTCCAGCAGCATCTACCCTTAGGAATGTTCAACTTTCAACCTCCCTCCCTTTGGCCCAATGCCTGTATTTATAGTGCTCTAGAAGAAGTTATTCAGGTCCACCATCAATGGGATAAGCCCCTCTTTGGATGGTATAGCTCCCCTCTTGATGGGATAAGTTCCACTTTGGTAGGGATACATGAACCATCTGGAGGCGCTTCATACACGTCAAACAAGCTTCTAGAAGGCTCTAGAAATGACCACAAGTAACTTTTTTGGAGTGAAACTTGCGCCTTTTGACCTTTACAGGAGTACGCACCCATTGCTTTACATACAGAGCGTACAAGTACGTAGGTATTGTGAACTTGGAGTGCGTACACGCAGGTAAGGCTAAGAGAAACTGCGTACCCAGAGATATATAGATTTTTAATGACTTTCTCTCTTTCTTGGAGTTTGACATGGAGAGCAGAGGTATGAGGCTTGCCAAGGAGGATAGTATGACAGTTGATGGAGCCATACTAACTGCAAATAGTCATGGTGACAAATTTTAGTGTAACACCAGGTATGCACACTTCATTTTTTAGAAAAGGGATTCCAATCTCTGCACTTAAAAACAAATGGAGTAGCATGTTTTTAATTCTGCAAAAATTTATTACATACGAAGGGAGGTTTGGTTCTATGTATGTGTATCATATACGACTGTTAATGAATTTTCTAGAGAATGGAACCCTCAATCTTCCATTTTTCCTATTGAATAGTTTGAGAAGAATGGCAACTAATGTTTAGAAGAAAGTTGAGTCGATAGAAACCACTCTATATCACCATGGACTAGTGAAGATTTTAGTTGAATTTCATTTAAGAAGTGTACGGGATACATGGGAGGACCTTTGGTAAGGAACTTCTTCCAATATCCTCCAGATTTGTTTGAGGGAAGTCCTATTAAAAGAAGTAGGAGAAGAAAGACCAATCTCACCATTCACAGCACCCCTGAAACTTCAGCACAGAAAGTTGATGAAGAAGAACCAATCTCTAAGAAATTAACGGAGATCAGAAAGTAGACTAAGAAGAGGCGGAAAATGAAAGAAAAAGTTGAAGAAATCCACAGGGATATTCCTGAACCTTCATCACCTAAAAAGGATGAACAACTACTTTCTGAGAAACTAATCAAAATCAAGGAACAGATCAAGAAAGATAAGGAGAAAGGAAAGAGGAAACAGGTTACAGAAGAAGAGATCATAGGCTCCCAAAACTTGAGGAGGAGTTCTAGACTCCGGGGAAAAGTGAAGAAAGTGAAATCAAAAGAGACCCAATTTATAGATTTGGAGGAAGAAACTCCAGCTCAGTCCCCTGAAAATATTCCATATGAGCAAAGCCCACAAAACTCTCCTCCACATAACTTTGAGGGTAGCCCAAGAAGAGTTTCTCCTGGCATTGATCCAGTCCAACAAGAAATTTATGACTACATAGAGTCATTGGAGAAAAATAATACATCAGTAGACCCAGGGACTTCAGCTAATCCAGAGCAGCCTGCCACCTCACAAGAAACTTTAACTAGCTCCCTTAAGCAGGAGATCTATGAGCTAGAAGTTCTGAACAGGCACATCCAAAGAGAAAATGAAGCCTTAAAAGAACAGAATAAGTTGGATAAGATTATCCATGAAAACACTATGATTCACTTGGGTTTATGGCACAAGAAGAACAGAAAACTAAAAAGGAAGAATAAGAAGCTAAACAGGGCACTTATTAACCTCAAGTACAGATTTCTCATGAGGAAGCCAAGGATGGCAGTTTGTGCAAAGAAAAGCAAGAAGAGGAAGTTGGATGTTTTGGCTGAAGTATCAGAACAAATGCAGTAGGAGGAGGAAGTTCACAATTTTGATTACATGGGGACCTGCAATAGTCTTGCAGTGGGGGTATGTTGAGTCTCAAAATAGCTCATTTTTCTCCTTAAAATAGTTGTAGAATTTCTCTATAAATACCTGTGTGAAGAACGCAGAACCAGTTCGAATTTTCTCATGTGTTAACTTCATATTACCGCTCTGTAATTTTGAGAACTCATTCTCTATTTTTAATATGAAGACTGTATGTTTCATGGGTACCTGAAAGCGTTTTTTGGAGTGTTGATTAAGTACCTATAACCTGAGCAGTTGCAGAGGGCCCCTGCGCTAGCTAAGGTTACATTTCATTTGGTTTTGTCTTTTATAGTTAAACTGTGAATTCATCGTTTCTTCCATAATGTTTATAATCATTTTCTAACCTTGTTCGTAACGCAGTTTTTGTCATATTCTTACTAACACAGAATAGCTTATTTCAATACAGAATGGTTCTTTTGTTTCATTTCTTTCTAGTTCTTATCAGTAGCTTGAAGTTGAGTTCAGTATTGTAGAGTAATTTATTTCATTTGTTGTTCATTAGTCTTTAATTTTTTAGTTAGAACTGATCAGTGCCATTTCTGTCTTGTCATTTTATTATTAGTTTAGTGACTCATATTGTAAGTGAATGTTTCTAAAAGCCCTTCTAGTTGATGGTTCATCTTAAACTAAGTGGTGGCATACTTCATTTATGTAGTGAGTCTTTTTCTGCATTTTGTATTTATTTTCTCCTAGAATGATGAAGTAAAGAATCCCTCCAAATGTTATCACAAGGAGGTTGCACTCCCAAAATTGTGAAGCAGAGTAACTAAGCACTTCATCTAGCTTCCATAATAGATTATTTGCAATTTCATTTTCAGTCTTAGTCTTTCATTTACCTTTGTTGCAATTTCATTTTTAGTTTTTCATTAAGTTTTGATTATGCCATAGACTAATCTATAGTGGTAATCTCACTTTCAATATTTCATTTCAGTTATGTCTCCATAATAGATAGTTGCAATTTCACTTTTAAGTCCTTTTAGTTCATGATTGGGAACAATAATAAGAGCAAGAATAGAAACTCTATTTTCATTTTCTTGGTTAAACTTTACTTCCAAATCTGGCTTAAAGCACTTTTAGTCCTCATTTCATTTCTCTAGATTCTTAGCAGCAGTAGATTTAAGATTTTGTTAAGTACATTGCAAAACATTAGTAATTAAAGGATCAAACCCCCAAAACAACATGAAACTCAAAAATAGTGAGGTAAGAAGGGTCATCTAGCACATATAGTGCACTACACTTCATCAGTTTATGATACCCGGATTGATAATTTATGTAGAGCAATTTAGGACACTGAATTGACCAAACACATCTCAAGAAACTGGTTAAGGAATAATAACAAATAATGATTTATTTAATTATTCCTGAGGGATTTAGTCAAATTTGACAAGGAATAATAACTAATTAGTGATTAATTAATTATTGCGAGAGAAAAATAAGATAATTAATCATTTATCTGTTGATTTTTCATAACAGGGTCAAATATCACAAGGAATATTAATTAATCAATGGTTTAATTAATTATTCCCATAAAAAATCAAATAAATAGTGATTTAATTAATTATTCTTCATGGGTTTAATTATAATTACTCAACAATTTAAGTAATTTTCACAATGAAAGCAATTTTACTATGGTAAAAGTAGCTTTACATGGTGTACTTCGATCCATCTAGTAAATTAGGCTAGATGATCAATTTTTTGGTGATAACAGATTCCCCCCAACTACGAGTGTTAGGAGCAAAACGTATGACCGAAGTACATTGTAAAGACACAATCACTAGACAGCAAAGTGGAGTTTGAGAGAGAGAGAGAGACCAATAAAGATGATGTGGAAGAGGATAGGGACAGAGGGGGCGATACCAATGCAAGTCTCCTTTTATGTTTTGGTACCGGACCTCACTGAGGCGGGGGAGGCATACCTATACCCGCTGAGATAACTTAGTACAAAAATAATGGTGTGCATAGAAACACAAAACTGAGCAATGAAGTACATGTTGAATGGTACATGACATGTTGGCATAATACACCTAGAAAAAACATGAGCCAGGAATGAATACAATATCATCTGAGTACATGAGATATAAGGACTCTTCCCTCAACAAATGGGTGGGAGGGAAGGTATAACAACCGAAGAAGCCCTGTTGAACAAGGAAAGGCTCTGCAAAACTGAATGGATCATCTGAAGGAGACATGCATGCTATGAACACTATGATCGGTAGGAACCGAACACATAAAATCTGCAGAACTGAATCTAAGGCTGTAGCGTAATAGGAATGCATATGGGTATGTGGGGGTCTACCTGAAAGGCCACCCCCTCATGAGGTCTGAGACATCTCACACACACCCGAGAATCACTGGTACAATCTACTGCATCACTAGACCATCAAGTGTATGGATAATGAACATGAAACAACCAAGTCGAAGGGAAATAATGAGTCCATCTGCTCAATTCGAGGTACCGAACAAGAATGGAACTCAGAACCAAGATACACCACCCTCTAGGTCATTCTTCTGGAATAAATGAGCTAATGTTGATAAAATAGGCCCCGTGATAGGTGAGACAATGAGGATCCTCAACTAAGGCACGAGGGAAAATAGTAATGTGACTGATGGACTGACACTAAGGATAATGAAAAAAATGGGACTGAGGAACAAACAGATGACTTCCCTTGTCAGAGCATAAAGTGCATGGTCGACCTGGCAGTGACTGACTCAACTCCGGAGAGGGTGGGGGACAGTATGACTGGAGGCCAAAATGGGCAACACGGGATGAGCGGAATGCAAAGATGGATGGAATATTGCGACATGATAGAATGGGACGCGAAACAGACTCCATGGATGCAAGGTTACTCATCACGGATGCTCTGAGCAAGGGTGACTCAATGACGCTGCCACACAAAATAGGCCCTGTGGGGACTATGAAGACATGAGAAAATGATGGTTACTCATGACGAAAATCTACACGTGAGACGACAATCATTAAGGAGAGGTGGTCCCTAATGTACAAGCATCGCATATGAAGAAATTCTATTTTAAGAAGCAATGAAGTGACCCTTCTTGGAAAATTGGCTTCCAGGTGAAGTTTTAAATCATCAAAAACTAAGAAAGACTCATTGTAGTACTCGATGAGAGCATTCCAATGATGCTAATGGCTCATCAAATGGAGATATGGTTTGGTCACAATGTGCGACAGAAAAAATGTGGGTTTTCCTATAAAAGATTGTTTTCCTTCCAATTTGAGAGGAGGAGAAGGCCCTAAATCTTGTGGAGATCATAGCGGACAAACCGAACATTGGAATTAGGATTGGCAACTTTTAGACAAGTGACCTTTCTTGTCTAAATATGGCCTTAATGCTTCTTGGAATGATGGTTCCTAGTGAAGGATTAAGGGAAGAGGAAAACGAGAATGAACTACTAGAGGAGGTCTAGAATCATCCTCCCCTACTAAGTCAAACATTGGGACTAGGCGGTAAAGAGTAGAATATTTGAAGTTATGGTATCAAACATCTACGATATGTGATGTGCATGTAGCTCGCCAGAGAGGCCCATAGGAAAAACTATCCAAGGAATGGGATGATAATCGACCATACCTAGATCCAGTGGGATCTAGTTCGAGACTTATGTTAATCAATTAAGAAGATGGCCAAGGGAAAAAAATAATGCCCCCAAGCATGGGATGCTGCCTGCAAACATATGTGATGGAGGGGACTAATATGGTATGCAAAGGTGGGAATGATGCCTCCTAGCAGGAGGAGTTTGTGGAGCGCCATTGTGTTCTGAGTGCTTGAAAAAGGGATTCAAGCATCTCGACCCAACTTGGCACGAGATCCTCCAAAGGATGATAATGAGATGTAGGGGCCTATGTTCCCCCCCCCCAGTATGTTATGGGTGTACTAGATGTATTTAGAGTAGTGGACTCAAAATATGGGAGGAAGTACGCACGATGGTGCATATCGTTCCAAGGATAATCATGGGTAGTCATGGATTCCATGTTGTCCTCATCATAATGGAATATGGGCGAATAGGAGGAATACTAACTACATGATGCGGTGGCAGTACCTGGTGCATCAAACTGAGAAATAAGGTTCACATACACATCATCTGGAATGGTAGATGGCGAGCTACTAGATGGAGTATATAAGGATATTGAGACGTGGGATTCTATCAAAAGAGGTTCGATAGAAGCACATGCAGAAACCTCAGAAAGGTTTGCATGCGAGGAACTCAAGGATGATGACAGGAAGGATATGGCCTGTGGTGTCCATCATCTTTACATTGCGGGGAGGGATTACGATGGTGGGACCAGAGTCCCCCTTTTCTGGTTTACTTGTGGTACTAGAATCCACAGGTAGAGGAGTAGGTGATCCACTACGAGTAGTCTCGTATTTGCGAAGTGCCTCAAGGAAATTGCGAAATTCATCGAGACGAGGGAAACAATGGGAATAGTGACCATGATGATCGCACAAGGCACAAGGGTGATTTGTGTGTAACTTTTTTATTTTCTTGGCTGGTCCTGGTAAGGTAATATGGACTTCAGGGATATTTGACTCAGGGAATTTTCAATGAACCAAAGGTTTGAGACTAGGAAGCTCATGAAAATTATTGGTGGCATGGCCAACAACTTTACACAAAGCGCACGGAGGTGAAGGCTTCGGGACCTTGGGGGCTAGAGGAGTTTGGGGAGCCTTGTCCTTAGGTTCTTTCTTTTTAGCTTTGCCCCCTTGTATAGATGCTTTTGCAATAGTAGTGGGTTCTTGTTACGGTTGTGATGGAATTGAAGCAGTGGAAGGGGCCGTAGGGACCAATTGAACCGAGGTAAAAGCATGATAAGGTCTTAGTTGACCAAGCGGAATGCTTGTAGGGGAATCAATGTACCATAATGGGATCCCCAAATTCATGTTAGGAAGACCCATCAAAGCCATGACAGGGACAAAAAAATTCCCGGAGGGGGGAATTAGAAAGGTATCTGGCCTACAGGGTAATGTCCCAGCGAAACAACTCCTGGATGGTTGAGACCTGGAGGAACAGTTCCGAGGGGGAACATAGGACAGGCACCCACAAACGGAGGAGGTCCTGGGGGGGTGGATCTAGATGGCACGGCTGGGATGTTAATGCAGGGTGCTGAGGAGATGGTTTCGGATCAGTTGTACCAAACTACTTAAGGGCAGCCCATGATGCTTGTAACATGCAAACAATCAAAGCGTTAGGCCCTGAGATGAGAGGGGGAGGACCAGGGAAAGCACCCAACAATGAGGAATATTTATAGACTCTAGGTGAAACACCAGAGAGGAGTTGAGGACTACTTATTTGACATTGACGAGATAATGGACTTGGGGGAGGTCATGGATTTCGGCTTGTAGTAAGTCAACATATTGATGGTAAAAATCTTCCATTCATGAGGAAGCACATCTTGCGGAAAACCACAGATGTGACGGCTAACATGGCATATGTGTAACTACAACCTAAGAGAATGTTGTAATCCAAAGGGGCATCAATAACCTCAATGTCTACGTGGACAGTCTTTCCCACAAGAGTCACTAGACAGTTGCGGTACATGCCAAGAGGCTAGGAGGAGTGTCCATCCCAAGCACGCAAAGTGATGGTGGAGGGGGACAACTCAGGTGACTTAAGTTGTTTCCAAATGGCAGTGGACATCACACAGGTGGATGCACCTTCGTCAATAATGCATCGAGAGATGATGGCATTACGGACTCGGACTAGTATCTGGAAAGCAACGGATGAAGGCAATGGGGGATGTTCTAATGTATCAACTGGGAAGACAATCAAACGATCATCAGAAGGATCTACTGCACCCAAGGCAGTTAGTAGAGCTTTCTTTTGAGATGGGCATGACTAGAGTACTTCCAGCATCGACATGGCAACAGGTGATTGCGCCAAGTCATCTACTATACTATATGTATGGGTAGCTTAGTTAGAAGTTATGTTACGACGTAATGGTCCCCTGGGGATCTTAGGAATTGCCTCAACTTTAGGTTGAGAGATCTGTAGTGAACCATTTGGTGTCTTCAGAGGCTCAGCAAATGCTTTGGCTTAGACTCAATGGTGGACGAAGTCAGTGGTTTTTCATATTGACGTGACCGAGTTTGCAGGTTAATGTCGGAGGGGTTAACCTCATAAAAATTCATCATAAGGATCTGGTAGTCACCAAGACCAAAAGGTTGGGGGGGGGGATGGGCTGCTTAACCTGGTTGAGGTTGAGCAGCAACAAATCCTTGCTAAGGGAAAGGATTTTTAATTACTGCCGGTTAAGATAGCATAGGATTCTAAGGCAATTGTTGACCTCTAGAAGTTGCTTGAGCTTCCCACATTTGGCGCATCTGGGGTATGAGAGGACACTCATGTGTATAATGGACATGTACACCATAACATGCGGAAGGCTTGTTCGTACGAATAGCCTTGTTCTACTTGGGTTAGTTGTCTTGTTGCTAGTTATTAGTGTTAGGTTGGTTCCCCTAGGATTCACTAGGTTAATTACCTTAATTACCCTGCTTACCCTTGTTACCTTTTCCCTTATCCATTTTCTTTGAATTTTGGGGATTGGTCGCACTTTGTTGCGCAAACACTTGACCCTAAGGGGGTGGTGGCTATTGGGGCTAAGGATGCAGGTTGAGGCGCTAAATATTGAGGGGATGGAGCGCTCGACTGTGCATAGGGAGGAGCAATGGTTTGGTAGACAAGTTGGGGACCTGAAAACATGTTTCTAGCAGGAGGGGCATAAGTGTTGGAGGAACTTGTGCTCCCCTACGGATAGACATAACTAGGGGACATCAAAGAATCAGTGAGCCTTTAATTCAAATTTTGACAAAATATTCTACACAGGATTACCATCATGTTGGGATCAGAAAGGAAATATTCTTCCCTGGAATACATATGAAACTTTATTAGTGGAAGGAAAAAGTAAAATCAATGCTTCCCACGAAAAAAAATTAATTTTGAGGGTCAACCATTGTAAATCATTTGCAGAGGGATTTCCAATTATTATGGTTGGTTAAGACTCTTTTCATTGAAAAGAAAACCTACAGCAGGATAAAAAAATTTAAAATGGCCTATGACATATTGATCAAGTGCCCAAATTATGACTTAGTAGTTTGGAAGAAATGTCGCTAGTTATTGTCACCAACCAAAGCAGTGTAACCTAGTGATTCTTCAAGAGAGACTACACAAGGATCCCAAGTAATTGAATTAAAATCAAGCACATAATTGATTTTGGAAAAGTTATTTTATTTTGTAATTTCAAGCCAAAGCACTTTAATTTCTAAGTTTAGTTTTTGAGTCCTCATAAGGACTGAGTAAAGTTTAGAGTGGTCTTGAAAGTAGTTAAAGTTATTTCATGACAATTAACAGTTTTTATAATTGTCCTCAATGTAATGTTTCTTTAAAAAGACATGAATGAACCATTTTTGGGGTTTTGAATTCTTGCCTCAGAGAGAAATTCTTATGTAATGTATCAACTTTTTATAGAAGATATAATTAAAAAAATTCTGGATGATTCCAACTACCTTCTAAATATGATATGTGTTCCTTTGTTACTGTAAGTCATTATTTGTTTTTCTTCTCTTGGAAATGTGTAAAGAAGTTGTTGGTTATTTTCATTAAAACATATTTACTTTGCTTGAAAAATCTCGCAATACCTGTAGATTTCTAATTCAAATAAACTTAAACTTCGCTCCATATTTTCATACTTTAACTTTCTCAGCCTTTCATATTATTCTACTAGGGTTTATAATAATATATTTTGCAACTGCAATCTTTTATTCTAAATATTCCACTTTTCATTATGCCACTTCATTACAACTTTAAGATCATCTGTTTAGACAGTGTGCCCATCTGGAAAGGTGTCTTTTCTCCAAGAGTCTTTCCTTACATTACTTTTATTCAAAATATCTCTAAGTAATTATGTATGGGACAGTAAGCAGATTTTTTATCTTTTTGTACAGATGTCCTAGGCACTCGCCTCTTCTCAACCAGAGGTTGTCTCTAGGATTACAATATCTGCTACAACAACACCCAAAAATTTTTGGCATATCCAAAATTTCGGGTCCCCCTTGCTTTCCTAAGGACATAATGGTTATGATCACATTTTAAATTGGTTAATATCCTCATAACCCATTTCTATCAAACCCTGTCGATGCTCACAACTACATGGTGCATGTTATCTTTATTGTTCTTGACTTATCTTAAAACTTGATCACACTAATGGATTGGGGTTTATAAGAGTATCTTATGTCAGTAACATCAGCTTTCCATGGTCCCCACCCCTCTCAAATTCATTAGGGTTTGTAAATTTTTTTCCTTGCTTATGCACATTTGAAACCCTAGATTGTTGGTTAAAGCCTCTACTTTGTTTTAACTTGCTATTTATTCCATAAGATGCATGGTTACAAGTATTTTATGGGACCTACAATACACTAGGAGTCACAATGCAGTGGAAAATGCTACTTTGCTTCCACCAAGTTTGTTCACTTACTTATGAGTTAAATCTTGTCGCTTATTTAGAGGAGAGGTTTATTTATAAAAGCAAGGGAGACCTTCAAGGAATTTTTATCATGGTGACTAGTAAATTCGCTTATAAGCCTATTGGTTTTGGGCAACACTCAATTCACTAAATTGAGTTATATCTCTATTTAATCTATCTATTGTATGTTCAAGGTTTCAATATTCATGTTTGTAAAAGCTCATTAATGCGCTTTACTAATTTGTATTATGCTTGGCCATGTAGGGAAAATTTTCTTAAGCTCATACAAGCAACAAGATTTTCCATTTGATGTGGTCTTAGGTAATGGTGAAGATATTTGATCAACATGATAAATTAACCAATATTATCTTTAAAAACTTACAATCTCCCTCAACCACCTCTTGGTAGAGGAAGAGATGGACCATCAGAATGAGTGCATCCCAAAGCATGGGGATAATAAAAGGAGTCATTATTTAGCTACAAACGGTTGTTAAAAATAGTGTTATTGCTTCCTTGAGGAATTAAAACATTATGACCATGATGGTGATACCAAAGTCGCATTTGGAAACATGCTAGGGACTAAAATTAATATATTTGAGTGATGGGAGTGTTGTGGCATGGCAAAGGTTGCTCTTGTCATAGAAAGAGTTGTGTCAAATAAAACCATTCAGTATGTTCAGGCCACAATATGCTAAACACTACGTGGCATTGTAATGACTGATTTTGAAGTCAATTAGACGGTGTTATGTGTGTTAACGTTGCATAAAACAAGATATAGCTAAAGGCTATTTTGTTGTAGATGTGTTGGGCACATTCTACACAAACGGTGTTTCATATGTGTACACTAATCAACTGTATTATGGGTAGAAAATCGTTCAATGTTGTCACGGTTCAAGGGAATTTGAGTCTGCAAGTGTTTGGGACTTCTACATAAAAAATATTGAACTACAACATTCTTGGCAACAATAGAATTTTACCAATGGATCCTATTATTATAAAAGGCTGGGTATGAAGTTGAGACTGCATTGAATGAATACATTTCTTGGAATTCACTGCAAACATGCACATCACAGTTGCTACTCAGTAAGAAACGCCTCAACAATGCACAGGCCTATTTATTGTATTAGAAGTTGTGAGGTGCATCAGTGAGGATATGTATATTGTGTGTGGTTGTTGGTATTAGGAGCCTTATCCATTCATTAGAGATCTTTATTTCAATGCCAAAATTGCATTGTGGGTGACGTAAATTTTCCATGATCAGTTTCTTTTGGGTTCATAATGTCCTTGGAGATTATAACTTGAATGATCGCAATTCTAGGATGTAATCCCACTCCCGTAGATCACACCTTTAACTTGAGGCCTTTTCTTAAGTCGCATTATGCTTCTGCGACCTCTCACAAGTTGCATCCTTCATCTGCATCTTGATTCTTCACCAATGTGATATGCTTTCCATCACGATCTGCAACTTTCCTCCCGACCATATTAATAAGTCACAAGATTGCAATTGAGAGATCCAGCAGTCCTTAGGACCTCCCCTCTTCTACGAACTTACAACCATCCCTTTTTCTTTGACTTTCCCATCCAATGTGACTAACAAACTACAATCAGGCTTGTGATTTCCATAAGGAATTTTCGCTTGCAAGGCACAAATCACACTTGCAAATCCCAGTGTGACTAGCACCAACAAATGTGATTAAGACTCAATATCTTGTAGGGACGTAGGCAGAGATGTTGGATTCTACCAGTGGTTCACCAATTATTGTAGTTGCTACAAAAGCACCCAAATTTTTTGGGCATATCCAAAGTTTTGTCTCCCCCTCTCCTTACCTAAGGGAATAAGGGTTATGATCGCATTTTGAACTGGTTAATCTCCCCATGACCCATTTCTATCAAACCCTATCGATTCTCACACTTACATGTTGCACGTTATATTTATTCTTCTTGACCTATCTCAAAACTTGATCAAACTAATGTATTAGGGTTTACAAGAGTATCATATGTCGATAACCTCGCCTTGCCACGGTCCTCATCCCTCTCAAATTAATTAGGGTTTTAAAACCATTATCTTTCTCATGTAGATTTGAAACCCTATATTGTTAGTTAAAGCCTCCGCTTTGTTTTAACCTTCTCTTCATTCCCTAGAATGCATTGTCAGAAGCAATTTATAGGACCTGCAATATGCTAGGAATCACAATGCAGTGGTAAATGCTACTTTACCACCACCAAGTTTGTTCACTTGCTTGTGAGTTAAATCTTGTGTATTTTTTAGAGGAGAGGTTTGTTTATAAAATAAAGGGAGACCTTCAAGGCATTTTTATCATGATGGCCAGTAAAGTTGCCTAAAATCCTATTGGTTTTAGGAAACACTCAATTCACTCAATCGGGTTATATCTCTATTTACTCTATCTATTGCATATACAGAGTTTCAATATTCATGTTTGTGAAATCTCATTGATGTGCTTTACTAATTTTCATTATGCTTGGCCATGCAGGGAAAAATTTCTTCAGCTCATATATGCAATGAGCTTAGTCATTTGATGTGGTATTTAATAGGAAGTGGTGAAGATATTTGATCAACATGATAAATTAACCATTATTATCTTTAAAAGATTACAACCTACATCAACCACCTCTTGGTAGAGGAAGTGCTAGACCATCATAATGAAGACATACCAAATCATGGGGATAATAAAAGGAGCCATTATTTGGCTACAAACTATTGCTAAAAATAGTGTTATCATTTCCTTGAGGAATTGAAACATTATGAGAATGATGGTGATGCCAAATTTGCATTTGGAAACATGTTAGGGACCAAAATTAATATATTTGAGTGATGGGAGTGAAGTGGTGTGGAAAATGTTGCGCTTTTCATAGAAAGATTTGTTTCAAATGAAACCATTGAGTATGTTTAAACCACAATATGTTAAACACTATGTGGCAGTGCAATGACCAATGTCGAAGTTGATTGGATGGTGTTATGAGTGTTAATGTTGCATAAACCAAGATATAGATAAAGTTTATTATGTTGTATTCGCATTGAATGCATTCTACGAAAATGGTGTTTCCTATGTATATACCAATCACAGCATTGTGAATAGAAAAAAGACTAACACTACCGCAATTCAAGGGAATTCTAATCTGCGAGCATTTGGTACTTCTACATGAACAATATTGAACTACAATGTTCCTAGCAACAATAGAATTTTATCGGTGGATCCTTTTGTTATAAAAGGTTGGGTATGAAGTTGAGACTACATTGAATGAATACATTTCTAATAATGCACTGCAAAGGTGCTCATCACAGTTACTACTTGCTAAGAAAATCCACAACAACGCATTAGCGTGTTTATTTTGTTGGAAATTGTAAGGTGCGTTAGTGAGGATATGTATATTGTGTTCAACTATTGGTATTGGGAACCTTCTCCATTCTATAGCGATCTTTATTTCAATGCCAAAATTACATTGTGGGTGACATGAATTCTCCATGATCAGTTGATTTTGGGTTCATAATTACCCTAGAGCTTATGACTTGAATGATCACACTTCTAGGATGTAATCACACTCTAATAGATCACACCTTTAACTTGCGACCTTTCCTCAAATCGCATTGTGCTTTTGCGAGCTCTCACAAGTTGTATCCTTCATATGCATCTTGACTATTTATTAATGCAACCAAAAAATGGGACTTGCTTTTCATCGCGTGTTGTGACTTGCCTCCTGACCATATTACTAAGTCGCAAGATTGCAATTGAGAGATCCAGCAATCCTTATGACCTCCCCTCTTCTATGACCTTGTGAAATTCTCTTTTTCTATGACTTTCCCATCCATTGTGACTAAGGACCTACAATTAGGGTTGTGATTTCCATGAGGAATCATCACCTTCATGGTGCAAATCACACTTGCAACTTCTAGTGCGACTAGCACCAAAAAATGCAATTAAGTTGAAAGGCACCCACTTGATTGTTCCCCTAGCCATAAATTGCATTCTTCAACTCTATTAAATGACCACTACATCCCATTGCATTCTTTTTTATCACATGTGCATTTTCTGGGTACGTTAAGAAAGTAAAGAGCCACCAGTTTTAATGTGACTGTCACAGGTTGTTTATGCCCATTGGGTGATTAATCAGCTGAAGGTCACATCATCTTGATCAAAAATTATCTTTAAAACTTCTGGTGTCTTATTGGAGGAACCAAGAGGTGAAGGGCTACCTACACTTTTTGCGTTATAAGGTTCTCATTATGGATCAAGTGCATATAAGATCAATTAAATTCAACTTGGTTTTAACATGTGTAACATCATTTATGTTGGGAAATAATAAGATCAAGTTGGTGCTAATGTCAACAACTGCAAATATAACAAGATAAAGAGACTACTTTAAGGATATTGGTAAGGATGAAAGGGTTGAATTTATTTCACTATTGAGTTCCTTAATGTAGTGTTATGTTTTTCAATGTAGAGTAATGTACCTTGAACAATTACTTTAACTTCATAAAAGAATCCTGAATGTTTATCAAATTTGGATTCATCTAAAGAAGGAAATGATGAATCTTATATAAATGATGAAGTGCACTACCTAATTTGATATCTGGTGATGCATATTCATGAACATGAATGAGACCTAAAGAAAACCATTTTCATTTTCCTTCCAACATATCAGTCCCTGGAGCAGAAGTGGCTGCTTTTAAGACATTCTAGGATGTGTTTCAAGGTCCATTTTATTGAAGACAGCATTGATATTAAAAAAGCAATAAGAGTTGTGAAATTTTTTCATTCTTATAGAAAGTATGAAGAATGATGAGAATGTTGACCTATGTGATGGATAGGTTTCTCACAAGAGATTGCATAACTAGGGTTTCCATTAGCAGGCGAAATGGCTCTTTACAAGCTTCAAGAACCTTTCAACAAGCTCCAAGGCACAACATTAAAGTTGGTTGGATGCAAAGGACGGGTAGTAGCAGGAAAATAGGAATTTATCACCTAGTTCAATAGCCTATATAATTCTCCATATAATTGTATCAATATTAGAAAAAAGGATTTTAGTGTTTCAAAAAACCCTCTTTATTATCCTCACAACATTATTTGTCAACATATAAATGTTTCTCATCATGATGATAGCAACTATACTAAGATCTATCTAAGCTTGTAATAGTCGTTGGGCATGAGAGGGTCATGAGGAAGTTCAAGAGTCGTGAGGGTAGGTCAAATGTCACGATAGGTGAACAGACACCTCACCTCTATAAATATACCATCATGTCTCATTACGAGGGAATTTTAGCACTAGGAGCTAAGGCTAGTAGTGGATAGTTGATTTGTGCTTGAAGAGCTAGAGGCACTCAGCTCGTGGTAGCTAGTAAGGTGTGTTGTGGTGAGGCTAGGGTTTTGCTTTGGATGATGGTATGAACATCCCATGTTCCACTACTAAGATTTGATGCTTGCAAGATATGCACTTGTATTTGCAACAACATTAATAAGAAGTTCTTCATTTCCAACATTGATTCCCATGCTTACTCATAATGGTTGTATTGGTTGTCTGGTATTTTCACTGTATTTGTATGTGTGATTTTATACAAGCAATATGTTATGGACTAGTTTGTAGTTGTTGCATGTGTGTTTTCTTTCAAATATATGCTTCTTATTCCACACCATGTTAGTGACTTATTGTGAACTATTTTTGAAATTAACTTGATCCAGGTGGATATTGCTGGCCACCCACCTATTCCACTTTGACCCTCACCATTGTTTCTTTTAGTTTTTCAGTTTCCTTAATTGTAGCACAATTTACTATTTTTGGCAATTTTTTGGTTCTTGAACTTCCAGAGCCATTTTGAGGCCCTAAACGACGATTTTTTGGAAAATTTTCATTAGCAATTACCAAAGTAATTGCATTGGCAGTTGTATTCCTTGGAGATATCTTTCCAACGAGGTATCATACACATCAAACAGAGATAACATGACCAAGTTATGACCCTGGGAAGTTGGTTGCCCAACTACCCCCAACGGGGCCCATAAACTCTTGGTGTTACATCTCCTCGGGTTAGGGTTTTGGTTGTTTAGGGTTTTCTCTTATTAATCAATAATAAAAAGTCCTTTGACCCTCATTGTAACTCAGTTCATAGGCATGTAGCCACCACATCCCTTCTTAGAGATAAGCTACCATTGCCCGAGCTATCTTATTTCCATTTTGTTTGTAAGCATAGTTCAGTATTTTTCTATTAATGAAATGAAGTGTTTTTTTGCTGCATATATGTGTTTATGAGTATATCTGTAAGTTGTTGCATTCCTGTTTAAGTTCAGATCAGTGATATCAGAGTGATCTTCTCTTTCTCTTTTTTCTTTGCATATCCCTAATGAGGTCATGGTATAAGCAGTTAGGGCTCGATCTGGTTGAACCATTTCAGTATCTACCTCACAAAACTTGACAACCTCCCATGGCAGAAGAAAATAAAGATGAGGGGGAAAGAGATCCTCTCAAAATTTTGCTCGAAGAAGCCCTCAAGCGACATAGGGATGCGATGTTGGATAAATTTTCCCAGGTCCTTCGATGGCTACCCACAGGCGATGCACCTTCATCCAACAGCCACTCTGGAGGCGCCACTCCTTTTAAGGTACAAGTTAGCTTTGATATTCCCATATTCAAAGGATTGATAGATGCAGACGCCATAGATAAATGGTTAAATCTATTGGAAGGATATTTTTCAGTTCATGACTTTTCCAATCGGGAAAATATTACGTTTTCGCTTCTCAAAGTCGCCCCACATGTCAAGGACTGGTGGGAAACCTACTGTGAACAAAAGCACGAGAGTGAACCCTCGTTGTTTTCAGTTGTGCTATCACTCTGATATTTCTTTTGAATTTAATGAAGAAAGAAAAGTCAAAGGTAACCACAAACCACTTTTGGAGGTGAGGACCTAGCCTTCCTGATGCTCAGAGAGGGCTCTCTCTTATAATTTAACTTTGTTTTAGTTAAGGTGATTTTATGCTAGTTATGGTTTGCACTTGGGTTTTGTTTGAAATTGGGTGGTGGAATCACTTTACTTAGATGAACAGAGGTTTTCTTCTACCATTGGGTTATGGAATCGAATGTCAAACAAACAAGACTAGATTCATTTCTAAAAACAGTGTCTACATGGCAAGATAGATGAGTTACTGTAGATCTCAAAGGCTAAATGGTGAAATGGTTTCAAATTGGATCCAGTGAGAAATTAAGGGTTCCCTAGGACGGACTCTAGAAGGAATGAAAGAAGTCAACCAAGATGGGAGAGCAATTAAGGGTTCTTAAATCCGGGTATCAGAGGAAAACACGTAAATGACTAACTGTGAAAAACTTAGTGTACTTAAACAAATTCTGAGTTATATCTCCAGTTAATTCATTCAAATTTAGAACACATTTAATATTATGAAACACATAAGAAGGTAAAAACATCAAACAAGGAAGATACTTCACTGTAAATGGCTCATCTCATGAATCCTGTAGTGAAATGCTTTTATTACTTGCTCCATTCCGTTGACTTAAAAATGGTACAATCACCCTTAGGTTTAAGATCAAAATAACTCTAAAAATGTAAAATAATCCACCCAAAATACTTCAAATGAAGAATTTTTTATACAAATTCTAAACTGAAATATCTGGAAAAATATCAAGATTGGTTTTACAAATATCTCAAACTATTTTACATTAATAGAACTTAAATAAAGGACACTGAAAACTAATGAATCTATTTGGCACATATTTATGGATTTATGGTGGCAAATAAGAGAAATTTGAATTTGATAACAATTCTTAATTGATGATGAGGCTTCCAAGTTACTAACTACCTCCTTCCTTTGTGCATTCTCCCCCAGAAATTCTACAAAATTAGGGTCCAATGATACCTTTTTATATCTCAATCTGAGATAGATATGTAAAAAGTGAAATAGTTTATTGTAGATAAGTATGTTATTGATATAAACCTCTTTCAGTTTCCCAAAATTCAGCTCCAACTGTTCACAATATTCTCTACAAAAAGATGTCAAAAACAGGGCTTTGCACATTCTGAAAAATAGACTGTGAAGATATGCATTTATCTCCCTTTTTGTAATACCTGTGTAAAAAGTGAGATAGTTTTTGTAGATTGGACTTTTATGAACACAAACCTCCTCCAGTTTCTCAAAATTCATCTTCGATTGGCCACAATAGTTTCTAAAAAATTATGACCTAAACAGGGAATTTCTGGAAAATGTACCATTCCTGCTCTGATTTCATCTTTTAACCTTAATTTTCTGTTTTACCTTTACTTTGGATAAACTTCATTGTTTCTGGTAGAAGTGTTTTCATCTTTGTTTAACCCTTACTACGTCCATGATTACTTTTACTGTTTACCTTGATTGCTCTATTTTTTCATCTATCTTCACTTTGACATGAATTTATTTTATCTGTATGCTTTGTAATTGTCTTCCATGATGTTTGTCTTCTTGCTGGCTACTTTTATTCACTTTGATTTTTCAATCTGATACACTTTTACTGATACTCTTTCATCTGGCTGATTTATCTTTTTCCTTTTACTGTGTTTTTTTTACTTTCACTATAACCTTTTGACTTTTACTGTACATTTTCAAATGAGAGGGTCGTTCTGGTTTTTTCTCAAAATACCTGGAAATTGGTGAATTGGCTTGCAAATTGGTTTGAATGGTGATTGCAAAGGGTATGGTGGCTATAGACATGAACTGGATGCTGAAATTGGGTGTCCAGAGCTTCTTCGGATGGTAGACGACAGTGAATTTTTTTGCATAGAGGCTCATGGTGTTGCAAACATATTGCTGAGGTTTTACAAAAAAAACAAGTGAAAAAACATGAAATGGGGTTTCTTAGCCTTTTAAAGGGCAATAGCTATATTTTGGCGGGGAAATTATTTTATGAACAGTGGACGGTTTTCACGTTGGGTGGGGAGGCCATTTTGGAGGCCATCGCACTGCTTTTGGTAGGCGGACAGTATTTCCCCGAGGGAACGCGATCTATGCCAGAGGCTAACACATAGCAAAATCAAGCCCGAGCAAAAACGTGAATCTCGCATGCTCTCGGGTTGATAAAGATCGGAGAGGGATTGAACGTGATATGGATGCGCGTCGCCAGATCTGCGGGTGATAGATCTAACGGTTGTCGCGTGGTGAAGTTGCGCGGAGGGAAATTAGGGTGAAGATTTGTGGGGTTTTCTTTAACGACACCAAGGGTTGGTGGGTTAATAGGTTTATGTCGGGGAAATATGAAGCGGGGAGTTATTTTAAACAATGCGGGGGATGAAACTATAGTTTATAATTAAATTAGGGTTTGGATATTATATATGGAGTTATTAATACGGGAAAAAGGTATAACGGGGAGCTAATACAATAGGTTAGTACATTAATATGAAATGAATGTGTGAAATGTATAATATAGTAAGCAATAATGTAAAATATGATGTTTGGCTTGAATTTCTTCATTGTGGTGGCCCAATATCATCATTAACACTTATACCTAGGATAAAAACATTTTTTGTGGGTTTTTGAGTATTTTTAATGCGGGGGGAATTAGTCAAGGGGGTTTTACCTTTCCTAGGTAAAATGTGTTTTAAACTTAGGAAAAGGGGATTTTGTAGGGTAAAATGAGTGATGTAAAGGGAAAAGGGGGTTTTCATGAATGAGAAGGGTTTCAATAAGGTGGAATCCAATATTTGATGTCCATGAGTCATTAAGCTGAGTGTCTGATCCCACCAAAAGTCAGAGAAATGCTCTCAGCCTTTATGACTGAAGTATTTTAGTACCAGAGAACATTATGGGGAGGGAAATTAGTAATATGCCAAATGATGTTTATCCATGATTGTAAAAATTGCTTGTACCTACCCATCTGCTATTTTAACATTTTATTCCTTATTTACATGGGTGCATTTGAGCTTACAAACCCTTATTCATTTTTCTTTGAAATAGGACACTAACTAATTCAAACGTTATTTCATCCAAGAGCTCAGGTTAAACTATTGAGCTCCCTATCATTCTCTATTTTAACTATTGATCTGCCAAGATTAAATTGTTTGGCTAGATCTTAATTCTTTATCTATCAACATTAAATTTAAAGCATTAAAAGTCAAGATTAAGATGTTTGACTTATCATGGATTATGGTATTTTAAACAAGCTACACATAATCGTTATTTCCAGAAAAAGTAAAATAGTAGTGTCATTAGAATTTGCACACTTTCATGATCTATTTTTATCTCTTTTTGTGGGGTTCATATTTTTCACTTTTTTGATATTTGTTTCTTTTTGTCCTTTGATTGTTCTTTTAGGACATACCCTCTTTACATTTTTTAATTTGGGAATACATTTGCAGAAAGCAAAGGTATGTACAATATTACAATACTGACCATAGTCAATTCAAAATTATGAATCCTATTATTATAGGACCCTAACAAGCAGCACCCACTTGGAATTCTTTCTGACACGCCATCAAGGAATAGTATCACCCTATTGGGAGCCATGAAGATAAATACATAAAGTGGACCACGCTACGGCAGGGAAGGGACCAAGATGTGTCGAAGTTCACAAATACTTTCCATACCCTTCGCACAAAGCTGGGTATCAAGGATACTGAACGGAATTTGGTGCTCAAGTACCGCGGTTGTTTACACAAGTACATCCAGGACAATATGGAGTTCCTAGACATTTCCTTGCTCGGCACGGCATATCGGTACGCTGTAAAGATTGAGCAGAAGTATAAACAAAAGAAGCGAGACTTTGGATATGCGAATCTAAAGCAAGGAAAAGGCTCCCCCAAACCACAAAACAAGGGACCAAGCCAAGGCAGGGCTACCTAGGACAACCCACCAAAGACGCAAGAAAATAACAACACCATGAATATGAAGAAGGACACGAGAAAATGGTGTGAGTTCCATAAGAGCTCCACTCACAATACAAGTGAGTGTTGGGCCAAACAGTCACTGGTGGTCGATCTGAAGGCTTCTGAATCAGATGCAGGTTCCGAATCTGAATCAGAACATAATAAGGGGACTGAAAAAGGGAAGCAGATCATCAATGTGGATCCCAGTGCCACTGTGGCCACCACAAATATCCAAAAAAAGGAGCCTGAAGATCCAGAGGAGGGGGAATGCCTCTTCCACTCACAGATGTGGGTGAAGGATTCTCTGCTACAGTTCATTGTCGACAGCGGGAGCCAAAAGAACCTCTTTTCAGCAGAATTCATGAAGCGGTTGGGCCTAAAGACTACAGCACATCCACAGTCATACACCATCGGGTGGATTCACCAAGGATGAGATCTTTGTGTCAATCAGTAGTGTCTCCTTCACTATAGCATGAAGCCCTTCACAAATGAGGTATTGTGTGACGTTTCTCCCCTTGAAGTTTCTAATGTATTGTTAGGACAACCATACTTGTGGAAGCAACATGTTGTAGATGATTCTAGACCTCGCTATGTGATTATTACTTTAGCTAATAAGTTGTACAAGATACCGGAGGTAGCCCCACCTACCACCATCTCTTTGATCACTGCAAAGCAATGCAGTAAGATCATTTCCCAGATCAAGAAATTCGTTTTCCTTATGATTCACCCCCAAGGCAAGAAGAAGGTTGTGGCCATGGCTTCCAAGCAGGGCTCCTTTGCACAACAACAACAAATGGACAAGGTCGCGGAGGAATACATGGACATCTTCGCCTCACCCATAGGGGTACCTCTGCACAATCAGGTCAAGCACTCCATTGATCTGACTCCGAGTGCGTCGCTGCCCAATGGACCAATCTATCGACGCTCTATTCTGGAGAATGATGAGATCAAGAGATAAATTCAGGAACTTCTCTAGGAAGGGCACATCAAGCTAAGCTTATCACCCTGTGGGAACCTAATTGTATTGGTACAAAAGAAGGATGGGACATGGAGGCTCTGTATTGACTATCGGGCGCTGAACAAGATCATTGTCCGGAATAGGTACCCAATCCCGCGGATTGATGACCTTTTGGACCATCTCAAGGGGGCCAAATATTTCAGCAAGATTAACTTGAATTTAGGTTATCACTAGGTTCCCATCAAACCCTTTGATGTGTGGAAGACTGCCTTCAAATCCAAGGAGAGCCTTTTTGAATGGTTGGTCATGCCATTCAAATTGACGAATGCCCCTGTAACCTTCATGTGACTAATGGACGACATATTGCGGCCCTTCACCAATACATTCGTGGTGGTGTATTTAGATGACATCTTGATCTTCAGCCAGAGTTGGGAAGAGCACCTCCACCATATTCGGCAGGTCCTTCAAACCCTTCGACAACAAAAGTTGTGTGCTAACTTGGAGAAATGTACCTTTGGCCTGACCCAAGTTCAATATCTGGGGTACATCATTAATGAACAAGGTGTACATGTGGACCCATCCAAGATACAAGTCATTCGGGATTGGCCAGCCCCAACCACTATAACAGAGCTCTGCAGCTTTTTAGGTCTTGCCAATTTCTATTGTAGGTTGACGTTGGGGTTATCTCATATCACTTGGCCTTTAAGTCAAGTCACCAAGGATGGAGCGAAAGCAAAGTTATTTTGGTCGGAAACCCAGAAGCGAGCATTCTCTAACTTGAATAATCACCTTTGTTCTACACAATTTCTCACATTACCAGACCTGCAACAACCATTTGATATTAAGACAGATGAATCCGACTATATTATTGGTGCAGTTCTTACTCAACATGGGCATCCAGTGGCTTACCATGGTGAGACACTTTCAAACACAATCTGAAAGTACCCCACTGACAACAAAGAAATGTATTCCATTTTGCAGGCCTGTCGTCAATGGAAGCATTACATTCTGGGTAAGGAAACAGTCATCCACATAGACCAATGGCCTCTACTATTCATACAGACACAATGGAAGTTTCAGAACGATTGCCATCAGAAATGGTCCACTTATCTGCAACACTTCCATTTGAGCATTAAGTATATTAAGGGTAGCACAAATAATGTCACTGATTTCCTCAGTCGACCACTAGTCATGGCACTAATCACTGTGCTTGATTCTTGTGGGCCCATTTGAAAATTAAGTATAAGAAGGAAACCACCAATAATTTCGTTGCCTGCCTTAGCCGACCACTGGTCATGGCACTAATCACTATGCTTGACTCCTATGGGCACGAGACATTGGGGTGGCTGAATCTTTACAAGAGCGATCCAGAATTCGGCAGCATATACCAGACACTCTTGCAAGGGAAGTAAGTTCCAAATTTTCACCTTTAGGATCAACTGGTATGCCACTTGGGACACATATGTGTTCCTTCAAGTGAGTGTGAAAAGATGATTTGGGATGCACACTACAATCATGTCACTGGACATTTCGGAGTAGAGAATATAGTGGCGGTATTGCAGAAGTATTTTTATTCGCCAAAAATTCGTCCGAATGTTGGGAAGTACATTAGATTCTGCACCACTTGTGTCATTGCCAAACCAATCATTAAGAAGCAATTCTTGTATACTCCTCTACCTAATTGTAGTCAGCCTTGAGAATCTGTCTCCATGGATTATATGTCGGACCTTCCTTCTACTAAGCATGACAACGATTACATTTTCGTGGTCGTTGACAGATTCTCTAAGATGGCCATCATCGTGGCCTGCAAGAAGAGTATCACAGTAGAGGCCATTGCTAAGCTATTCTTTGAGTGAGTGTGGGTATATTTTTGGATCCCATAGTCATTATCTCAGATTGGGACAGCATATTCTTGAGTGAATTTTTGTCAAGTCTCTAGTCGATGGTAGATAAAAGACTCACTAAGCCCACAACTTTCCATCCCTAAACTAGTGGTCAAATAGAGGTTGTCAATAGGATGATCGTACACATTATGCACATGTACAACTCGAAGCATCCACGCACATGGGATGAAATTCTCCCCTATTTCCAACATAACTACAACAGAGCTCTCCACAGCTCAACAGGCTACGTCCCCTTTCAAGTAGGGTTATGATTTCAGCCATTATGCCCCATTGATGTGGCCATACCATTTGTAGCCACTCAAGTAGATTTGTCTCACGTGTAGTCCGAAGATGAAAGGGCTAACAGCTTCATTGAGTGCATTCAACACATCCGCCAATAGGTCCATGATATATTGGACAGATCCAATGCTAAGTACAAGCAACACCATGATTAGCATCAAGTGTCGCACAAGTTCCAGGTGGGCGGCAAAGTTTGGTTACATTTGCAAAAGGAGCGCCTTGCTAGACCCCACCGCAAGCTTCGCCTACTCCAATATGGGCCATACACCATCGCTAAGGTCATTGGGGAAAATTCCTTCGAGCTCAGCATCCCACCATTCCTTGGTCTACACCCAGTTTTCAATGTAGATCGCCTTCAGCAATACTTTCCACCATTTTTGGACACATCTGGCATTGCAGAACAGCTCACACCAATAGAGCTCAACCCGGACTACGTGGAACAAGCCATGACTGACCAGATCATGGACACATAGATCAACAACACCTGGAAATAGAGGATATAGCTATATCAAGTTGTCAAAGCAGGCCAACTCCTTCACCAAGGCAAACGGCTCACCAAGGACCAAGTTCAGCAGAAATTTCCTCATCTCATGGAGGAACTCAATGCAATGGGGACCATTGCTTCCTAAGGGGGAGGATTGATTCAGGTGGATATTGGTGGCCACCCGCCTCTTCCACTTGGACCCTCACCATTGTTTCTTTCATTTTTTCAGTTTCCTTAATTGTTTCACAATTTACTATTTTCGGTAGTTTTTTGGGTCATGAACTTCCAAAGCTGTTTTGAGGCCCTAAAAAATGTTTTTTTGGAGAGATCGTTCCAACGAGCTATCATACGCGTCAAACGGAGATAATATTACTAAGTTATGACTCTGAGAAGTTGGTTGCCCAACTAACCCCAACGGGGCCCATAAACTCTTGGTGTTACATCTCCTCAGGTTAGGGTTTTGGTTGTTTATGGTTTTCACTTATTGTTCAATAATAAACAGGCCCTTGAGCTTCATTGTAACCCAGTTCAAAGGAATGTAGCCACCACATCTCTTATCAGAGATAAGCTATCATCGTCCGAGCTATCTTATTTCTATTATGTTTGTAAGCATAGTTCAGTATTTTTCTATTAATGAAATGAAGTGTTTTTCTACTGCATCTCTGTGTTTATGAGTATATATGTAAGTTGTTTCATTCCTGTTTAAGTTCGGATCATAACCTTTGACATGTTCCTGTTCATGTATGTCTGAGACGGTTTTAGCTTATTCTGGCGGAGGTTATAACGAAGGTTTTTTGTGTTATAAAATTGGAAAAAATAGTCAAAAGAACATCCACTAAAACATATGTTTGTGATAGCGGATGTTTTAGCGGATATTATAACAAAACTTCATCACAACTGAAAAATAAAAATAAAAATAAAAACTAGGTAGTTGGAGGTTTTAGTGGATGTTTTTCTTGCGGTCTGCTTCATGGAACAAGTAGCGCCGCCATGCTACATATATAAAAACATCGAGGTTGTATTCATAAATAAAAGCACCAAGGCGTTGAATGAAAAGAACACCGGCAAAAAATGCCTCTGGGTGTTCTTTTAAGGAACAACACCGGGGCACACAAAAAAATATTATAGACCCAGTGCTTTTATTTAAAATCGCAACGTATATGCATATTGTTTGTATAAACGCACCAATGCGCTAAGGATATAAAAGGACCAGTACTTTTAATTTAATGTTGCACCGGGGCTAAAAACAATATTTTGTAGGATCGGGGCATTAGTTCTATGAAAGCACTGGTGCGTTAAGGATTACAATGCACCGGGGCGTTAATCACAAACAAAACTAGTGCTTGAATAACTAAACGCCCCGGTGTTGTCGTTTTTCGAAAAGGGACTGAACATGCAAAAAAGATTCCATCATGGTGCTTTTATATAACATAGCGCACCGATGCTTTTTTATGTTATAGGTGCACCAGTTTTTGTATAATATTTTCTCTTTTTTGGAAACACCAACCTGTGACAGTGCAATTTTTATAATTTTTTTAATGTGTTATTCATCAAAAAATAGACATATATCTTATAGCAGTATTCATATAAATTAAAATTTGATTAGCGTGTTTGTATATAATGTTTGGATTAGTTTGTTATATTATCATATTTGACATCTCTTCATTATAATATTTAGTCATCCATTTATTTATTCAATGGTGTAACATTTCATAGTGACATTGGATAACACAATAGAATAAATTAAAATGTATTTTATTATATATCAATAAGAGGATCTCTATCATACAAAATGGGATTGTTATTGGTAACCCCTTATCTTTCAATTGGGATGCTATGTTCGTTAAATTAAACAAAATGTTTGATTTTCACATACAATTATTTCAAAGAATACAACAGGTTGCATTGATATCCAAATAAATCATCATTCTTCGTTGGAATTGTTATTAGTGCTCGAGCTACTTCCATGAATTATGTTATTTGGATGAATGTTTTGTTGATTGCATCGATTGTTTTCATCTTATTGATAGTGTTCCATATGCAAACATAAAATAAAGTGTAATGAGTGTATCTACATTGGTGAGAATAATAAACATTGAATATATAATATACATCAATGTAAATCGAATAGAAATGTACCATAGCAAGAAGTGACTCATAAATTGTACACATGGTTTCAAAACCAATTCTCATGTCTTGTTGCAACAAATCTTCTACTGGCGTAGTTCCATACTTTCTTTCATGCATGTTTTAAATCTCATTACAAATCATAGATTTAATATAAATAATTTTTTTGTAACGTAAACTCCTCAGTAATAGCCTTTGCATGAGCCATTTGTTTAACTAGTAACGTAAACTCCTCAGTAATAGCCAATAAATCCTCTGCTTAGAAAACATCCATCACCATGCTCTTATTTTGCTAATATCAGTAGCATCAAGTATACATAATAAAACTTAGCGATCAACAACAAGTCTGAGAGATGAAGTGCTCAGCAATACAACAACATACTCAAACAAATACTTACATCTCTAACCTTTAACATCAAAAAAAATATGAGTTATATAGTGCTTAACATCACAAATACTCTGCAATTAAGTCTTCACAAATACCCAACTTAGTAATATAAGAATCAACAATGCTCAACTCTACAGCACCAACATGTATAGAAGGCTCATAGAAGCATACAATTTCTTTGCTTGACTCTTTATGATATTTATCTTGTAGTACAAACACATTAGTCAGAAGATATCTATAAAAAACATAATCATCACAAGCTCATTAGCATAATACTTTGTCATAACATCACCAACAACATCATTCATGTGATTAGATCAACATACATTTCATGCTTAGTCATCAAAAGAAGTATAGAAAATAAGCAACTTTGGTTAGCACACAAGCTTGCCATACAATACATATCTCTCAATCACAAGAACAAATTCTACATGCGACAACTTCATAAAAATATAACATTCAGACCTTCATAAAGTATACATGTTAAGGAATCACCAAAGGCATGCAATTATCTACTAAGAGATCACATTGGATCCCTTACCATCAGAAAAAAGGAAGTCCTACCACCAGCAAAAGATAAGCATCAGATTGGATCACTATGTGTGCTCAATCATAATAAGATCATATATATTCCCAATCTCTCTTGAAAATTCAAATTGATACGTTCAATACATATTTTCCTTAGACTAGACATGTAACATAGACAATATATTTTTATCCCAAATGAACCCACAGAGCACAAACAATGTGTTGCTTAGACCAACAGTAGAACAAAATATTATGCTAGAGAAATGCTTCATACCAAAAAGGTTGTGACGATGTAAACAATGAGATGCATTTAGCTAAATCAATACATGTGTGCAACGGATCAGAACAATTGATGATTGGATGAATTCATAAATAAATATTTCTCTATCGCACCTCAAGATGTTGAGATTTGTTTCATCAAATTGCTTTGAATGAAAACATTATGTTCACACTCCACATATCCAATTCAATGCACCTTTGTACTAAAATCAATTCAAATTTAAGGGAACAATCAAACCATTAGTTATTATATCTTTGAGCAAATTGTCTCCATATGTGACCACATCATTAGCATATATCCACTAGTATGTGAGAAATTCATGGGCTAAAATGAGCGCATCAGTTTTAAATGGTAAGAGATAGATCGATCCACAAGGGAATAATTAACTTCCAATTGTGCCCATATCCATGATAAAATCATTGTATAATAGAATTTGATTTCAAATTTTTGTGCCAAAACAATACAATCACTTATACCAGTAACTTGATCATGTTCGTTGCTTTCTTCATCACTTTGTTTCCTTGTACTATAACACACAATAAACCAAATTAATCCATAGATCATTATCACACAATCTCTTAAGTGAATGATTTTTATATGTGATGGGGGTTATTTATATATCATGCTTGGAAACCTAATCAAGCCAAGCCAATGTTTTACAATGGCCAAAAACCATATTTTAATTTGATACCGTTCTTAGCTAACACACATTTGTTGACTTTATCTCTGCTAATTACCATGAGCAATTTCCATGGTATATCCTAAGGTATTTTTTTTCCATACTCAAGACTGCAAACCCTGTTTTGCCACTAAAAATCTAGGTTGCAGACGCCCTTTTGACACTACAAAACTAATTTTCAAACATAGATAAGCCATCCTTAATCTATTCCTATTGGCTAATTTAGGGAAAAATGAATTATCTCCACCTAGATCATCAACACCATCAAACACCCGCATCATCACACCTTTAGGCATCATTCCATCTGCCTGTAGCACCATCATATATGCATCAATACAATGCATAAAAACCTTCAGTTGATGACTAAATTCCCAGCACACAACTGGCTTATTATTGACATCAAATCCAACACCATGCTACCAACATTTCTTTCATTAATGCAAGTATTCAAGGGTGGAAATTTATATGATATATCACAATTCATACTCCATTTCCATTACAATTAAATTGTTGGAAGACTATAGCGGTCGAGTTCAAATGAGTGATATTTTCATTGTACATTCAACATCAAAATGTGGTAAGCTAAATATACCTATAACTCACATTATATTTCTACTTTTAGAATAGCAAGATGGTCTCTAATAGGAAAAGTGTCTCTTCATCAACTATAAATACTAGCAATATTCTTGAATCTAAACTTCTAAGGTGCATTTGTTGAGAATTTTTTGATATGCACATGAGTGTTGAGAATTTAAGGGAGATGATTGAGGGCTTCAAGGCTCTATTGTAACCGCCTCCTCCCAAATTTACCCACCTTCGTTGGTTTTCCCAAGGTAAACATGAGTTGAGGGTCACTGTGATAAGAGTCAACCTCCTATATGACCTTAAGGAAATGGAGTTGAAAACTTAATACCTTACTGGCTTCCCTCAGATGTTATACGACCTCCAGGAGCTACCCAACCCCTCCAAGTATCCAAACTCTGAGCTAACTTTCTTTCTCACTGACCCATAGCCTCAGTCACTTCCTTTACAAGCCATCCAAGTGACTGTAAGCCTCCAGTTGCTCCCATAATCCTGATTCCTACCGACTGTGGACTTTTACTGTCAATTATGTGCCAACGACCCCGAATTTTGGGTCACTTTTTCAGGGCTAGAACTCAGGCCTCTACCCAGAACTCAATGAAACTTTCAAAAATGATAATTAACATAGAAACAAATCCTATAAACCAAAAAATTGAACACGGACTTGACCTTACCCCTCCCAAACAAGACAATCATTCCGTCAAACACATGGTAAATATGCAACCTACAGCTCATGAATGCATATTTTAACATAGGGATCTGAAACTTATATGTGGTTTAACAAGAAGGACTAATTTATTCTCACAATATCTTTCATAACACCAATTAGGTCATGCATTCATTAACCATACATTCATTAATTAAAATGTGATAAGGTCCATACTTAGTTTTTTCATATAACCATGCTTATAACCAGAAAGATAACAGTGATTGAATAGTCATTAAAGACACATAATAAAAAGTGTAATTACTCGTCAAAGACAAGAGAAACTTATCTCTTATTAACCATATGAAAAATTCAACCAAGTCAGGGACTTCCATGTACCACTCGACCATATATTAGGTTAACCAAATCTTTCTTTTAGTCAATCACCCCCGTGCCATATTCCAAGCATGAATGTGTGATCTCATAGGATAAACCAATCCATAAACAACCAAGGGAATCCATAGGTTAAACCACCTCCACCCTCACCATATTGTGGTCTCACCTAAACCAGTCTCGAGATCACAAAACCAAACCAAGCTTGGATGCCTCATAATTCCTTCACCATCCCTTGAGGAATTTTCTTGTCTCCACCCACATGTTGAGGGCTTCCTAGAGAAAACCATCTCCACCCCAAACCCTTGGGATTTTCCTGAGACCACCTCACTTGGATCCAAAACCTTCCAGCAATCCAAATCTCAACCAAGAAAGATTCCCATCACACCATGTTTATCTGGAAATGGAAAGGCAAGGCTACAACCACTGTTGAAACCCGAAAAAAAAAAAAAAAAACCATTCCAATGACAAAAAAGAAACCAAATACACACATGCATATACCATGCATGCCAAAACCAGCTAGGAAATCATACATGCAACATGTTACCTGCCAGTATTCCCGCTGAAGCAGCTTAATCCAACCTTTCCTTGCTTGATCCTTGCTTTCCAAACTTTCCTTACCCTTCCTTTTGTTTCCTTGTCCTTCCTTTGCTTACTTGATTTCCTTCTTCTCTTGGTGCTCTTCTCCTCTCTAAGATTAATTATAAAACTCAACTGAAAAAAGGCCCCAAATTGATGCACTGATGTATTTTTATTATTGATGCCTCTAAATTCTTCATTTTCCTTAATTTTCCTTCAATTTCTTCCTTACATGCAACATGTGACATTTCACCTCCCTTTTCTCCTATTTTCCTTTATTTTCATAAACTAAATGTCAATAATGATTTTTTTCCTTTTCAAAGCCTTTTTCGTTTCTTTTTCCAATTTCCCCTTAGCCATAATACACAACAATGACGCCCACTAGGATACTTCACCCAACGTTCAGCTTGGAATAAGTGTCCCATGACCTTGGTCTTATTTTGCCTTCATTAACTTTATTATATGAACTTTTAACCTACGAATCTTACAAACTCCTCCCCCTTAGGGGAACACCATCCTTGGTGTTCTATGACACCTACAACCAGTGAAACTGCTAAAAACAAAAACATATCTCCCATGGAGCTTTATAAGCTAGCTCATTGTAGTATTTATAATGAACAACCTACTCAAAAAAAAAACCATCATGACAAACATGACAACATGAAAACCATACCGCTTATTGGAGATTTACAACACAACTCGTTGTGTTATTTATAATAACAAACATACATAAATAGGTACAAATACCAAAAACTCATTTGCCTCCACCATCAAACAATGAAGGATACATATCCAGCATCTAATCAGCCATCTCCCATGTAGTTGCGTCAGGCCCAAAGTGCTTCCACTACACTTTAACTTGCTCGATTTCTCTTTACGGAGCATGAGTTATTTTTGCCGCAATATGCACTAAAGTTTTGGTTGTAATTCGCCTTCCAGTTTCACCTGCAACACGGGCCAATCAATAACATGATCAACATCCTTTACATATATCTTAATGAAACATGGAAAACATCATGGACTTTCACTGTCAGAGGCAGTACAAGTTTGTAGGCCACTGGTCCAAAACTCTCAAGGATCTCGAAAGGCCCACAATATCGTGGTGCCAACTTGGAACATGACCCAATCCTCAAGGAGCTCTTCTTGGGATTGATGTGAAAATACACATGCTTCCCAACCTGAAAATCTTTAAATTCCCTGTGTTGGTCCGCATAAGCCTTTTTTTTATCTTGTGTTTCCTTTAGATTCTTCTTTATAACTTGCATTTCCTATTCCATCTCTAATAATATGTTCGTTCCAATAAATACCTTGTTCACTGGATCACTCTAGTTGATTGGAGTATTATAAATATGCCCATGCAATGCCTCAAATAAAATCATCCTTAGTGACTCTTGATAACCATTGTTGTACACAAACTCAACCAATGGAAGGTACTCCTCCCATCTCCTCTACTGGTGCATGCCATACATCCTTAGCATATCCTCTGGAATCATGTTGACTCTCTTTGTTTGTCCATGTGTCTATGGATTATAAGTTGTATTAAAGGCAAACTCTATCCCAAAACCTACAGATAGATCCTTCCAAAACTTGGAAGTGAACTTAGCATCCCTGTCTGATGAAATCCTCTTTGGAACACCATGAAATCTCACGATCTCACTGATGAAGACATGTGCCACCTCACTAGGTGAATAAGTAGTCTTCACTAGAATGAAGTAATCTACCTTGCCCAACTTATCGACCACAACCATGCTGGAATCATGATGCCTCGATGTCCTTGGAAGACCTACAATGAAATCCATGGAAATGACCTCCCATTTCCATTTTGGAATCTTAATAGGCTGAAGAAACCCACCTCGATGCTTACACTATGCTTTCACTTGCTGACAGTCCAAACATCTAGCCACAAACTCGCCCACTCCCTTCTTGATATTCATCCAATAGTAGAATTTCTTCATTTTTTTCAATGTTTTCTAATATCCTCAGTGACCTGAATATGGCTTGACATGAAACTCCCTCAAGATAAGCTTCTTGAGCCCATTGTCATCTAACACATAAATCTTGTCCCTAAATCTCACTAAACCATATGACGTGAGATGATATTCCACATCCTAATCACTTGTACCATGTTGTAACATGTTCCTAGCACCATGTACCTGTTATCCTATTGTCCTACCTGTAAGATTTGATCACGTAAATTTGTCCCATACGAGCTCACATCTACAACATTGTTCATTTGCACTCTCCTATTGAGATCATATGTAACCTTGTTCTCCTTACCCTTAATGTATCTAATCTTCAAGTCAAACTCATTGATCATGGCCAATTTCCTAGCCTACCTAGCGTTCAGATTTGGTTGGTCAAACAGATATCTCAACCCACTGTGATCCCTCATCAATACAAACCTTTTTCCAAGAATATAATTCCTCCACATCTTCAAGGCATGAATAATAGATGTCAACTCAAGATCATGAGTCACATAGTTATGCTCTTGCTCATTCTATTTCGTAGACTCATAACACACTACCTTTCCTCCTACATCAATACTCTGCCATGTCCTGTTTTGCAAGCTTTGGTACACACCACGAAATATTTATCTAGATCTGCAATCTTAAGAACTAGAACATTTGTCAACAACTACTTCAACTGCTCAAAATTGGTTGCACATTCCTCTGTCCATTCAAATTTCTTACCTTTTCTTGGCAATGATGTAATAGGATATGGAATGTGGGATAAGTTCCGGATGAACCTTCTATAGTAACTTGCTAACCCCATGAATCATCTAAATTCCTCCATGTTCTTAGGAGCTTCCCACTCCATGATATCCCTTATCTTTTCTGGATCCACTGTTATGCCTTCCTTGGAAACAGCATGTCCCAAGTAATGTACCTATGTCTGAAAGAATATGCACTTGCTAAGAATGGGATACAATTGATGCTCTCTTAGCAATCTCAACATTGTTTCTAAATGTTCAGCATGCTTTTCCTCATTCTTCGAATATATCTATATATCATCAATGAATACAATAAAAAACTTGTCCAAATAAGGACGCAATACATTATTCATCAAGCACATAGAAGTAGTTGGGGAAGCAATCAAACCAAAAGTAACTACAATAAACTCATAATTCCCATACCTGGTCCTGAAAGCAGTCTTGTAGATCAATCTTTGAGAACATTGTTTCTACCTCCAAATGATCAAACAAGTCATCAATCCTCGGAAATGGGTACATTTTCTTAATCATCACCTTGTTCAACTACATGTAATCAATGCATAATCTAAGAGTACCACCCTTCTTCTTCATCAACAACACTAGTGCACCCCAAGGTAATACACTTGGCCTAATATATCCCTTATCAAGCATTTCCTTCAGTTGTAATTTCAACTATACTAACTCTGGTGTGCTCATCATGTAAGGTGCCTTTAATGTTGGTGTTGCTCCTGGTACCAACTCAATAGAGAATTCCACTTCCCTTTTGGGAGGAAACTCTGAAATATCTACTAGAAACACATCCTGAAACTGTTGTAATATAGGGTAACTCTTGAATATTTATGCATCCTCAACATCCTTACCCTTTTCACAGGAAATATGAACTGCAAACATCACACACCCTTTCCTGCAACTACAATTAGCCTACATAGCTATAATCATTCTAATTGATGTAGGCTTCTTCTTTCCCTGTAGTATTCTCTTTTCCCCATTATCATCCACGTACTCAATGGCCTTTTCATAACAATCTACTTTGGTCCTGTGAAGATACAATCAATCCATACCCAAAAGCATACTATATGATCCCAATGGCAGTACATTCAGATGTGCTACTGTATGCATACCATTTAGCTCAAATGTATAAGCTCTTACCTAGTGATGAACTCTCTTCTTAGTACTTGTAGACAACTATACCAACCAAGATTATACATTCACTTATTTTCTTAGGCCACACCTATCCACCAAGTTAGGATTAACATAACTATAATTAGCTCCAAGATCAATCAAAATAGAAACAACTTGACCATAGATCTTACCTTCCATCTCAATAATGGATGCTTGGTGATCTGCCTACTTGTTGTCCACATTTGCATAAATCCGAGGAATGTTATGACCAACACCCCCAACTGTCTGTGCCTCCTGAGTGTTATAGATCTGAGGTCTACCACTCTAGTATAATGGACAATCCTTCTTGTAATGACATTTGCCACATATCCAACACTATAATGATCCCCTGCCATCACCTATGTTCTAATGCTCTCCAGGTTGTGACCCATATCTTTTCTCAACTGCATTAAGCTTCTTGTAAGGAGAAACATTTTATTTATCACCTACATCCTGAGGTATTCCCCACTTCGGTGGCCACTTCACTTTAACTTTCTCATTCCCCTTCAAATTATGCTTAGGATCAGCTTTGTGCTTTGACTGCTCATAACAATGCTTCAACTTTATGATGGCATCCTCCAACGATCTAGGCTCATCAAACTCAATCCAGACTCTATATGTTGTTGGAAACCCATTGATGAATCTTTGAATCTTAGCCTTCTCATCTTGAGGTAAGGTGCATACCTTAACAGCTCTAGGAACCTGCTAGTATACTCACCATATGTCATAGAACCCATCTGCGGCTCATAAAATTCCTTAGCTCTATCATCTAGTATCTCTCTGATAGGTACTTCTTCTTGAAGAGTCTCTCAAACTCATCCCAAATCAAATATTCTTCCTAAATTCCCTTGACATTCTGCATATATTCCCACCAAATGTCTTCTTTTCCTTAGATAATGAAGGTGGCTATTTTTTCTTTCATGTTCTCTAAATAGTTATGTAATCTAAATAATTTCTTCATACCAAGAAACCATGCCTCTGCATATTCTTATTTCTTCATCTCTCCATCAAATGTAGTAGGTTTGACTTTCTTGGACTCCTCAGACAAGTACTCACTCCTCCTATAAGGATGATGACAATGACAATGGTGATAATGTCTCCTAGATGAGGAACTAGGATGATGCCCATACATACTAGTCCTCATGTTAGGTGTATCTAGTGATCTACCGCCTCTAATTGTATCCCCTCTATCCAAATTGTATCTGGACTGAGACCTACTAGGATCCATTAGTTTTCTCTTCCTACTCTTGCCTAATCATTAATTGTCCCTATTTCTGCAAATCTGACAAGCTCTGAAGGATCACCGCATTTAATTCTACCTACTTTTCATGAGCCCTTACAAGTCTTTCTTGAGCCTTAACCAATCTGTCATTGTCTGGTTCACAAATTCTGATCTTTGCCCTCAAACGCCTCAATGTATCTGCTATACTACAAGAGTACTCGTCTCCTTGTTTTCCCAACTGATCTGTAAGGAGAGTCACAAGAACTATAGTGTACCATTTTTCTCGTCATCTCTGATTCTCTTCTTCTTGCAAGTAGGCCATGTCAGATAAACTAAAGAGATACCAAAATCAAAATCATACCTCATGACATTTAGGGGAAGTTTATCTCATCTGCAAAATCAGTCCAAATTAGCATGATACCACGGGGGCTTCACTATGGGAGCAATACCATAGCACGTGAGTTCATATTGGGGGATATATAATGAGGGAAAAATGACATAATATACTGGGGGATATATAGGGGGTAAAGGATTTTTATATTGACAGGTATAAAAAATGGAGCTCAAAGTTAATGAAAAAATATAAAGGGGTATAAAAAATGTTAATGAAAAAATAGATACCTACAATATCTAGTGAAAGTAAGGGTTTTTTAAATTGGGGAGGTGTATTGGGTTTATATTGGTAGGGGGTTAAATAATATGATTTTTAGAGGTATTTTCCAATATGTACTCAAATTAAGGGTATTGTTTAATATTCCATGATCGCACGTGATATGTCAGAGGTTCATTGAGTGAAGCCCCCATGCATGAACATATATAATCATAATCATATCAATATAACAACATCATGCATGACCATATCAACTGTATACCATGACCCCATGTATGACAACCATAACCTTGACAACATCAGATTTTACCCCAAGAGAGCGCAACCCACTCTGATACCACCTTGTAACTGCCTCCTCCCACATTTACCCACTTTCATTGGTTTTCCTGGGTTAAAGATGAGCTGAGGCCCACTATTATAAGACTCAACCTCCTATATGACCATAAGGAAATGGAGTTGACAACTTAAGACCTTAATCACTTCCCTCAAGTGTTGCAAGACCTCCAAGAGCTACCCAACCCCTCCAGGTGTCCAACCCCTGAGCTAAATCTCTTTTTCACTGACCTAGAGCTCACTCGCTCCCTTGACAAGGCCTCCAAGCGAATGTAAGCCTCTAGTCGCTCCGATAAGCCTTCTTCCCAGCGACTATGCAATTTAACAGTCAGTTTTATGCCATCGACCCTAAATTTTGGGCCACTTTTTTATGTCTAGGACTCAGGCCTCTGCCAAAAACTCAATGAAACTTCCCCAAATGATAATTAACATAGAAGCAAAGCCTCTAAACTAAAATAATTGAACAAGGACTTGACCTGACCCCTTCTAACCAAGACATACATTCTGTCAAACACATCGTAAACATGCAACCTACATGTCATGAATACATATCTAAACATATGGATTTGAAACTTATATGAGGTTTAACAAGAAGGACCAATTCCTTCTCACAATAGTTGTCATAACACCAATTAGGTCATGCATTCATTAACCAGACATTCATTAATTAAAATATGATAAGATCCATACTTAGATCTGTCATATAACCATGCTTATAACCAACATATAAACAGATAGATAAAAATGATAGAACAGACATTAAAGGCACATAATAAAAAGTATAATTACTCATCAAAGACAAGAGAAAATTAGCTCTTACTAACCATATGCAAAAGCCAACCAAGTCAGGGGCTTCCATGTACCACCTGACCATAGATTGGTTGAACCAAATCTTCCTTTCAGCTAATCACCCTTGTGCCATATCCCAAGCATGAATATGGGATCTCATGGGATAAGCCAATTCATAAACAACTAAGGGAATCCATAGGTTAAACCACCTCCACCCTCACCATACCGTGATCTCACCTAAACTGGTCCCAAGATCACAAAACCAAACCAAGCTTGGATATCTCAGAATTCCTTCACCATCCCTTAAGGAATTTTCATGTCTCCACCCACATGTTGAGGGATTTCGGGAGAAAACCATCTCCACCCCCAACCGTTGGCATTTTCCTGAGACCACCTCACCCGGATCCAAAACCTTTCGAAAATCCAAAGCTCAACGAAGAAAGAATCCCATCACACCATGGTTATTTGGAAATGGAAAGGCAATGTTAAAACAATTGTCGAAACCCGACAAAACCCATGTCAATGACAACAAAGAAACCAAATACACACATGCATATACCATCCATGCCAAAACCAGCTAGGAAATCATACATGCAACCTATTACCTACAAGTATTCGTTGAAGCTGCTTGATCCAACCTTTCCTTTCTTGATCCTTGCTTTCCTTTGATTTCCTTGCCCTTCCTTTTCTTTCCTTGTCCTTCCTTTTCTTGCTTTCTTTCCTTCTCCTCTTGGTGCTCTTCTCCTCTCTGAGACTAATTCCAAAACTCAACTAACAAAAGGCCCCAAACTGATGCTCTAATGTCTTTTTATTATTGATGCCTCTAATTTCTTCATTTTCCTTAATTTTCCTTCAATTTCCTCCTCACATGCAAGTTGTGACCTCTCACCTCCCTTTTCTCCTATTTTTCTTTATTTTTATCAAATAAATGTCAATAATGTCTTTTTTCCTTTTCAAAGCCTTCGCCATTGCCTTTTCCAATTTCCCCTTAACCATAATACACAACAAGTGATGCCCACTAGGATACTTCACCCAACATTCATCTTGGAATAAGTGTCCCATGACCTTGGTCTTATTTTTCCTTTATTAACTTTATTACATGAAATTTTAACCCGGGTTGTTACATATATGTCTTAATACTAATCCTTTAATCCAAGTTTTTATTAAAATATCATTAATGAACTCAATTTTGATTGCATCCTTAGCTGAATTAAAACAAGTTAACATTTGTACCATGTCGATGGATGGTTCTAGAGTTATTTTATTTATAACCCCAAAGGCTATTATTGAGGAGTTTACGTTACTAGTATATGGAGTGTCTATTCATGAGACTAACCTAGTAAATAAGGTTAATAGTTGAGCTCAACAAAATAAAATTGAAATTTTGAAGTTTTTTTCTCCTTGACCTTAACTTAGTTCCAAGTTTCTTCCCAGTATATTTATCTTTTCGGAAATAAGTCCTTCAAAAAGTGGTTTCAATGTTGTCCTCAAATTTGGGTTATGAGGATGACTTATAAGTGAGACAGACTATTTTGGCCTTGATGAGTGATATTTTACCTATTCTTGGTTCTCCTTTACTTGACTTTAATTCCAACCAATTCTTAGTTGGAGCTATTCATTTTTAATTAACAACCTTTAAATGGGTCAAAATTTTCGTTTATCAATATTATCTAGTACATTTGATTATATGAAACTAATTTCTTTGAGTACAAGGGTTTAATGTTGAAGAACAAGAACGAGAAAGGAGAACTATTGTTTGTAACATAATGGACCTTAGTCTTATATCCTAGTAAATGAAATTACCTTGAATATGACAAGCTTTTCTTATTCAATCTTTATAGTTTTTTGATGAATCAAATCACGCCAAGAATGTTTAAAGAATTCCATTGAGTTATTCAATTGAATCAAGATGCTCAAATTAGTGATTGATCTATTTTTAAAGAGGGTATTATCATCAAAATTTACAAATGTGAAGTTGAGCCTTACCTTTTTTCCATGTATATAACTCCCTATCTTCTTACACTAGAATATGATAGACAAATATTAACCTGTAATCAATTAAATTCTATCTCAAAAACTAGAAAGACCTCTTATGTCATACTTAGTAAGAAATTGTCACCCGGTATTAGTTGTCGGTGTTGTGGCATGTTGACTCTCATGGCTCTATCTTAGTAAAAATTTTAATAACCATTAGGCATAGATCAGCATTTGATTCTATAAATAAATTGATTTCTTGTTTAGGGTTAAAAAAGAGTGAAATTTGGGAGTAGACCCTTATAACTTATTTTTGAACAATATAAACCTATACATTTTCTCCTTATCAACACCTTTATAATGCTCAAGTTGAAGCTCTTACTAGTATAAATTATTGGGAAGAATTCTAGTAGATAAGCCCTTCAAGTGACAAGGAAGAGATTAAAAACAATATCAAATTTGAAAGGTCTTCCAACATAGTTGTAGAGGTAGGGGATTCTGAGTGTAGTAGTATTAGAACAAGTCAAAGCATGATAGAGAAAGTTGTTGAAATAATAGCCAACTTTGCTAACAAAGTGATTACAAAGTATGAAGTGTCAATAAGAAGAACCATAACAGAATATTCAAATGAACCTAACCATAATGAAACAAATGAACCTGATTCCAAGAAGGAAAATTTGTAAGACAATATGGAAGAAATAGATAATAAAATTCCAAAAAAAAAACAAGTTAGGTTTTCCATGGGGTCTTGGATAGACGGTGATCGAGTGCGTTATTAAGGAACTTTTAGATATTAAGTCATTGGTTCAATTCCCTACCCTATTCGGGTGTTATTTGTTGAAAATAGCAACAAGAAATGTTAAAATAGCATCAAGAAATTCCTAATTTAATTTGTCCTTGAATTAAATTGGGAATTAAATTGTAATTCTAATTATCATAGCAACTTGTAACAGTTAACTAAGTTAATTTGACTTAGTTGGCTCAGTAAATTCAAGTTGGGAGTCTATATATAGTCATGTAGAATGGTTCCTAAATTTTAGGGGCCTAGTTTGAGTTCTTTTGAGTTGTAATTATTTAATTCAGTTTAATTGAGTTAAATTTAGTTAAACTAGTTCCAACTGATGGAGGAATTAGTGGGAGACCCAGTAGTGGGGTGTAACCTGCAGTGATCAACCAGTAAACTGAAGATCCACTCATAATTAGATCATGCATGTCAGATTAGAGAAAGACACAGTTGAGATTGGAGTTTAGGGACAGTGTACTATCAGTTGTGAAATCATCTAAATTAAACAGATGGTTCATGCAATCAGAAGAAGGCCTAAAATAAATCATTCCTTAATTAGAAAACTCATTAATTTTAGCCATTTAAATTTCCTTTAAAAAGCGGAATGAAGGCACAAGTTTAATCATTGTTTTGGTTAGCACGATTTGGTGAGACCAAGCAATAGGAAGCACAAGTTTGTGCGTGAAGCTTGTAAGAGAAAGATGTGCCAAGAGAAGCTTGGGCACAAGTTGGTAGTGAGATAGATTGTGATGGTGTAGAGTTTTCTTGGGCTTGAGCAAAGCATTGTAATATTCTCAATTTTTTTTATTAATGCAATATCCAGATAACAAGAGTTTTTAGTTGTGGCTTTTCCCATAAAATTATTTTGTATTGTGTTGATTGAATTCTTTCTCTTATATGCTTCGTGATTTCATCGATCAATTATTATTTCCGCTGATGAGTAGAGTAGATTCAAGTCTATTATTTTAGCATATTACAATTAGTAGTTTGAATCTACAAGGTTTTTCTACATGGTATCAGAGCTAGATTTGTAGAAATTTCTACATGGTATCAAAGCTAAAATCACTATATAAGAGGAGAATATGAGTTTGTCTTTTGCAAGAGAAATCGAATTTGCAATATCATACTTCAGATCTAGCAAGATGTCATTCTACAGATTGAGAATCGAATATGCCCTTAAGTTTAGTTCGAACTATATTGGTTGGAAGGATAGGATGGAGGAAGTGTTGAAAGACAACAGGCTTAAGGAATTCATAGACAATGATATTCCTAAGCCTCCAAAAACTGATGCTTAAGATATGGGAGAATGGAGAAAGTGTGTGGAAAAGGCGAGAAGGATTATCCTAGAAGGAGTTCGAGATCATATTGTCTCAAACCTCCATAGTAAGGAAACTTCATTTGCAATGTGGAAGGCCTTGATAGATCTATTTCAAAATAGAAATGACCATAGGAAGCTAGCACTGAAGGACAAGCTTAAAAACATTAATGTGGAGAAGGGTGACACAATACGAAGTATTTGACCAAGTTCACCCAATGTCAGGATGAGCTTGGAAGTATCGGTGTTATAGTTATTGAAGACGATCTAGTGAACCTAGCACTTCTAGGACTCCCCAAGAGATGGAACAACTATGAGGACTCAGTTAATGGGAGGGAGAAGCTACCAGAGTGGGAGAAATTGTGGTCTGACTTGGTACAAGAAGAGATTTGGCGGAACACTAGAGATGGGACCTCACCCAAAGAAGTGGAAGAGGATTTTATATTAGTTAGAAAAGAGAAGAAATCCCAGGGAAATAATTCCTAAGGCGAGGAAGGCAATAAGAAGAAGGACTTGTCGAACATCAAGTGTTTTCGTTGTCACAATTTTGGAAATTATGCCATTAAATGCCCACAGAAGAAAACAAGCAAGAAGGAGCTTGTAGTAGTAGCAGCAAGTGAAGCTCTAGCTTCGCAGTTCAAACTTGATTTCACACTCTTTGAATGTATGACATGCATTATAATGGGAATCATGTGGTATCTCGATAGCGTTGCCTCGTTCCATATGATGAGGAATAGAGATCTCTTCAGTGACTTGGAGGAGAAAGACCTCAATCAAAGAATTGAGTTTGGAGGCGATGGAAGGTATAGAGTGACAAGTATCGGTACAGTTACTTTTAAGATGGAGTTTGGCTCCCCTCTTAGACTCACAGATGTGACGTGTGTTCCGAGACTAAATAAGAATATTGTTTATGTCGTGGTATTGAAAATTTGTGGCTACGATGTGATATTTAGCAAAGGAAATGTTTTCCTTAGACACGTCACCACACTACAGATGAAACATATCGAAGTGCGAGTCAAGAACCTATATGCACTTTAGGTACAAGATGAATGAAAATTCTTGAGGATCAAGGAAAAGGTTAGTGACTTGGTGGTTGAGAGGGAGCATGAATTACCTCTCAAAATGCAGTGTCAGAATCAGCCTTAGAAGCGGCCTCAGCAAGTTGTGGAGAAGCCTGTAGAAATTCTCACTGTAGATTAAACTGATTATGCAATGTACTAAAGCAAAATACTTAATCTACTTCTACAATCAAACTTGAAGAAGCTTAATCGATTTGAGCAAGATCAAACAGAACACGTATAATAGAGAATAAGAATCAATACACATGAAATACAGAGGAATACTCTGGGGAAAGCCTCAGCTAAAAACCCCGTTATCTGTATTATCATACAAGTGGAAATATCTCAGGATTACACAAAGCTTTAGCTCTCAATATATCCAGCTCTCAGTACGATCCCTCACTGCTTCTCATAGACATAATAGACAACACATATGCCTTCCTTCAGTCCTCCAAGCCTCCTATTTCCTTGCGCAGTTTCTCTTGGGTCCTCAAGCTATCACTTGTGTAATTCTCACCTCACACATTGCTCTGACCTCTGTAGTAACTGCGAAATTCTTAAGGAATGAATTCCTTCTGCATGCAAGAGATATTCACATGGGAATATTCTAGAAACTGATAGTACATTGTCCCTACCTTTAATCTCAATTGGTTCTTTGTCTGAACTGACATGCATGAGTTATTTATGAGATAATATTCAGTTATTTGGAGAACATTAGTTGCCTGCATGCATGCATTTATTGACTAAACTCACAATTAGTTCCACAAACTGTTTGGAACTAATTTAACTAGACTTAACTCAGTTAACTGAGAAAACTAATTACAACTCATCCTTATCTCCTTAATTAAGGGATAACTTCCTCAATCAAATGGATAAATGTTGCATGTCTTCACAAAGACTTCATGTTTGATTTTCTCCAACTAATTAACTCAAGATGAATTAATTAATTATTTTTCAAACAGCTGCTAAGACTAAATTCGAATTTTAATTCTCAATTTTGATTCAAGGACAAATCAAAATTGGAATGTATCCTGAAATGCTATCTATAACAATGTTATTTTTAGCATTTCTATTTTTAGCATTTCTTGTTGCTATTTTCAACACTCCCTCTCAACAAGAAAGGGATTATCTATCACCCCGATCCTGTCTCTGTGGAACTCGAATTTACACTTTGACAATGCCTTAGTCAAAATGTCAACATCTTGCTCCTCGGTCGAAATATACTGCAACAACATGATCCTCCTTGCCACACAGTCTCTGAGATGGTGATACTGAATGTCTATGTGCTTGGACCTGTCATGAAATACTGGATTCTCAGAGAGTTTGATACAATTCTAATTATCACAATAGATCACAATTGGATCCATCCTCTAATCAAACAAACTAACTAGAATTTTCCGCATCCAAATGGCCTCACATGCTGCCTGACTTGCAGCCATGTATTCAGCCCCTGCTGAGCTAAGTGCAACTGACCTATGTTTCCTATTCTACCAAGAAACTGCAGCTGAACCAAGGTTTAAAATTCCTCCTGATGTGCGCTTCCAATCTGATGGACTCCCTGCCCAATCTGCATCTGTGAAGCCCTGTTGCTTCACTCCCTCTAACCATCTGTACCGTAATCCATACTGAGATGTGCCTCTGAGGTATCTCAAAACATGCTTCGCTGCCTTCCGAAACATCTTGGTAGGCTGAACCATAGCTTGACTCAGTTGGTTCACCGTAAAGCACAAATCTAGTCATGTGTTCACTAAATACATCAATGAACCCACAAGTTGGCGATACACAGTAGCCTCTACTACTTCTCCTGAAGCAGAATCCTCCTTCCTCCAGTTAGCTTCTAGAGGAGTCTGCATGGGCTTGCACTTGTCCATGTGGAATCTCCTGAGTACCTCATTGGCATACTTGCCTTGAGAAACAAACACTTCCACATCCTTCTGCCACACTTCCATGCCTAGAAAGTAGTGCATGAGACCCATGTCTTTCATCTCGAAATCTCTTGCAAGGTCCTCCTTGCAAGACATAATCAACTGATTCATCACCTATCAATATCAAATCATCAACATAAAGAACAATGATCAACTGCTTACCTTCCACCATGATGTGGTACAAGGTCGCATCTGCTTCTCTCTTTGTGAAGCCCAACCCGGTGATGTAGTTGTCGATCCTGGTGTACCAAGCACGAGGTGCTTGCTTCAGCCCGTACAAAGGTCTCTTGATTCAGCACACATGCGACTCACGATTGAAGGTCTCAAATCCTTCCGGTTGCTCTATGTACACCTCTTTCTCAATATTTCCATTGAGGAATGTAGTCTTCACATCCATCTAATGGATCTTCCAACCCATTTGTGCTGGTAGTGCCAACATCGATCTAATAGATGAGTACCTTGCTACAGGAGCAAAAGTCTCATCATAGTCGATCCCCTCGACCTGTGAGAAACCACGGGCAACAAACCTTTCCTTATGTTTCTCCACACTACCATCAACGACATGCTCTACCTTGTAAAGCCAATGGGAACTCACAACTATCTTGTTCTCCGATCTTGGAACAACATCCCAAACACTGTTCCGAACTATGGAGGCATACTTCTCCATCATAGCATCAACCCAAACTGGCTACTGCACTACTTCCTCAAAGGAAGATGGTTCGGTCTCTACACATTCCCCAACAAGGGCCATGTAACTAGTGTACCGCTCAGGTGACCTCCTATGTTTACATTGAGAAGATGGCTCTCCCACATTCTCTCTCGCATCCATCAACAGTCTGTCAGCTTCCCTTGAGCGTTTCTTCCCATCTCTGGAAGACTCTACATGAGTGGATGTCTCCACTCCTGGAACTTCTACATGCGGCTGCTCCACACCAGTCTGAGGCTCCTCCTCCTTAGGAACCAAAATTTCCTCCTCTGCCTGCAACTTGAGCTCCCTCTCAAGGGAAACTCACATGGCCTTCAGCTAATCGAACTTAAGATCTCTGTGAACCACTGTCTTCTAACTGGTATGCAAACACACCTGATAGTTGTGGGGAGTATCAGTGTACCCCATAAGTATCCCCAACTTTTTTGTTGGCTCTAGCTTCTTCCGGGCATCCTTGGTCACATGGCAATAAACCGATGAGCCAAAGATCTTGAAGTGACCCACATTTGGTCTCTTCCCGGAGAAAGCCTCCTCTGGTGTCTTCATCCCAAGTATGCAATGTGAGCTTCTATTCTGCAAGTAAATTGTTGTGTTGCATGCCTCAGGCCACAAATGAAGTGGTAGGCCTTGGTCATGCAGCATCGCCCGAGCTGCCCCCAAAATCATTTTGTTCTTCCTCTCGGCCACCCCATTTTGCTATGGTTTATGAGGTATCAACTCCCGTTTAATTCCTTCTGCTGCATAGAAGTCCTTAAACTCTTGAGAGACATACTCTCCACTATTGTTGCTTCACAAGGCCCTGATCTTCTTTCCAGATTCTTTCTCAACCAAGGCTTTGAACTCATAAAACCTTGAGAAGTTTTGATCCTTCTTCTGCATGAAATAGATCCAGCATCTACAAGAAAAATCATTAATAAAAATCATATAATACCTTTTTTTAGCAGTGGAGGTTGTCGAGAATGGTCCACACACATATGTATGAACTCGCTCCAAGATTTCTTCAGCTCGACTGTCTCGATTATGAGAGGAAGATTTTGCATACTTACTGAAGGTACAACCTTTGCATGTGTCCACTTGCTCAAGTTTACCTTTGGGAAGTCTGGTAGAAATCTGTTGCATGATCTTCAAGGCCCCATGGTGCAAGTGGCCCAACCTTCTATGCCATAACTCGCCAATATCTTGGCTTTGCACAAATTCTGTTTTGGAACTCAATGAAGCATAGTCATCTACCTCCAGCTTGTAGAGATTCTTCACTCAAATCCCAATCCTCTTGGTCTAACCCATGGCTATGTGTCTCAGGAACGCCTTTCCTTTACTAAAGACTACACCATAGCCTTTGTCTTCCAACATCGCAACCGATACCAAGTTTTTCTTCAGTCCAGGCACATACTTTACTTTAGTCAGGGTGAGAGGAGCTCCATGCTCCCTCTAAAACACAATTGTACCTTCACCTAAAACACGGTACTTTCCATCATTGCCATCTCTATGTGTGTCTGGAGGTCTTTCTCCTCCAAGGTACTAAATAAACTCTTATCGTCGGTCATGTGGAATGAGGCTCCATTTTCCAAGTACCAAACACAACCCACCATCAATGAAACCATGCATGCGATGAGGGTAAAATCCAATTTGAACTGTGATGCCAGTGCCTGACCATATGATCCTTTCAAGGATCCATTCTTGGATTTGTTCAATGGACAATTAGTTTCATAATGGCCCACCTCATGACAATTAAAGCATCTCACTTTAGATTTGTCAATCTTCTTCCCACCATGGGAAGAACTCGATTTGGAATGGGTAGCTTTCCCTTTCCCTTTCCGCACCTTACTAGGTAAGGCTGGATTTTCTTCATCATCATGCTTTGATGAAGAACCATCTCTGGTGCTTCTCCTAATCTCCTCCTGCATCAAATCCGACCACAGTCGTTCCCAATTTGGCAGTTTCTCTCTTCCATTAATTGATTCTTGGTAGTTATGCCAGCTCTTAGGAAGACCAAGGAGAGAGACTCACCATATCATCATCAACTGTGGTGATTCCTACACTTCCTGCTCATCTCTGCAGGTGGTGAGCTTGTTCAGATATGTAGAGATCGTGTCACCCTTTTCACACTTTATTTTCTGAAGCTTGTCCTTCAGCACCAACTTCCTCTGGTCGTTGTTGTTCTGATATAGATCCTTCAATGTCTTCCACATTGAAAATAGAGTCTCCTTCCCATGGAGACTCGAGACAATATGGTCCCGAACTCCCTCCAGAAGAATCATCCTCACTCTCGCCACACATTTCTTCCATTCCGCTAATTCTTGGGCATTAGCTGTTGCTGGCTTAGGGACTTCTTGATCAATGAAGTCCTTCAAACCATTGTCCTTTAATACCGCTTCCATGCGATCCTTCCATGCTATGTAATTCGAGCTGCCATCCAGGGCATACTCGAGTCTCAAGCCATTGACCACCATTAGTGAACTTTGAGATGTGATGAGAAATCGATTTTGTACCTACTATCAAGAACTTCAAACTTCGAACTTCGAACTTCTTTGTATATTTTTCTCTGCTTTGATCACCTTTTCTCTGATACCATGTAGAAATTCTCACTATAGATTAAACTGATTATGCAATGTACTAAAGCAAAATACTTAATCTACTTCTACAATCAAACTTGCGTAAGCTTAATCGATTTGAGAAAGATCAAATAGAACACATATAACAGAGAAGAAGAATCAATACACATGAAACACAGAAGAATACTCTGGGGAAAGCCTTAGCTAAAAACCTTGCTATATGTATTATCATACAAGTGGAAATATCTCAGGATTACACAAAGCTTTAGCTCTCAAGCTATCCAGCTCTCAGTTCAATCACTCATTGCTGCTCATAGACAGAATAGACAACACATATGCCTTCCTTTTGGTCCTCCAAGCCTCCTATTTCCTTGTGCAGTTTCTCCTGGGTCCTCAAGCTGTCACTTGTGTAATTCTCACCTCACACACTGCTCTGACCTCTGTAGTAACTACGCAATCCTCAAGGAAAGTATTCCTTCTGCATGCAAGAGATATTCACATGGGAATATTCTAGCAACTGATAGTACATTGTCCCTGCCTTTAATCTCAACTGGGTCTTTGTCTAAACTGACATGCATGAGTTATTTATGTGAGAATATTTAGTTATCTGAATAACACTAGTTGCATGCATACATGGATTCACTGACTGAACTCACAATTAGTTCCACAAATTGTTTGGAACTAATTTAACTGGACTTAACTCAATTAACTGAGCTAACTAATTACAACTCAAATACAACTCATCCTTATCTCCTTAATTAAGGGATAACTTCCTCATTCAAAGGGATAACTATTGCATGTCTTCACAAAGACTTCATGTTTGATTTTCTCCAACTAATTAACTCAAGATGAATTAATTAATTATTTTTCAAATAGCTGCTAAGACTAAATTCGAATTCTAATTCTCAATTTTGATTCAAGGACAAATCAAAATTGGAATATATACTTAAATGCTATCTATAGCAATGCTATTTTTAGCATTTCTTGTTGCTATTTTCAGCAAAGCCCCAATTGGAGAAGAAGGGAGGAGACCGAGTGGAGACATCCACTCATGTAGATACCTCTAGTAGGGGGAAATTTCGAACCTTGTGGGCAGAAAGAGCACATGTAACCATATCTCCAGGTGTGAGGTGGGGCGATATGAAACCTTTATCCAAGGGTTTCAGAAATTGGGCAGGATCCATTGAGGTTTTTTTCTCTCATGGATCATTACCTTGCTACGGGGGCTCACAGTATTCAGTAGCATGAGCATCAGTGTCAATCAGATACTAAGGAGTGCATAACAGTGTTGAGAGCAGAGCAGTAGGCTCAGTAGCAGTCAGTAGCAACACAGTTTTTCCTAGTAGACAGTTGCAGACATAATTGATTCAGTTTATTTTGTTTGGATGCTTTTTGGCTACATATCTTGCAATAGAAACAACAACTATGACAAGTGTTCCATGCAGAACATTCCAAAGGTACTAGCTCATGATAGAGTTGAATTCCTTTCTTGTTGAGAATGAGTGTTGAAAATAATAACAAGAAACGTTAAAAATAGCATCAAGAATATCCTAAATTAATTTTTTCTTGAATTAAGTTAGGAATTAAATTGTAATTCTAATTCTCATAGCATCTTGTAATATTTAACTAAGTTAATTTGACTTAGTTGACTCAGTGAATTCGATTTGGGAATCTATATGGATTCATGTAGAGTGGTTCCTAAATTTTAGGGGGTCAGGTTGAGTCCTTTTGAGTTGTAATTATTTAATTCAGCTTAACCAATTCCAACTGATGGAGGAATTAGTGGGAGATCTAGTAGTGGGGTGAAACCTGTAAGGATCAACCTGTAAACTGAAGATTCACTCATAATTAACTTATGCATGCCATATCAAAGAAAGACCCAGTTGAGATTGGAGTTCAGGGACAATGTATTATCAATTGTGGAATCATCTAAATTAAACAGATGGTGCATGCAATCAGAAGAAGAACTAAAATAAATCATTTCTTAATTAGAAAAGTCACTAATTTTAGCCATTTAAATTGCCTTTAAAAGGAGGAATGAAGGCACAATTTTAGTCATTGTTTTGGTGAGCACGAGTTTGTGAGAACAAGCAATAGGAAGCACAAGTTTGTGCGTCTCTGAGAGAAAGATGTGCCAAGAGAATCTTGTGCACAAGTTGGTAGTGAGATAGATTGTGATAGTGCAGAGTTATCTTGAGCTTGAGCAAAGCATTGTAATCTTCTCAAAAAATTTATTAATGCAATACACAGATAGCAAGGGTTTTTAACTACGGCTTTCCCCCAGAAAATTATTGTGTAATGTGTTGATTGAATTATTTCTCTTATATGCTTCATGATTTCATCGATCAATTATTGTTTCCGTTGATGAGTAGATTAGATTCAAGTCTATTGTTTTAGCATATTATAATTAGCAGTCTGAATCTACAAGAATTTTCTATATTATTCTTGGACATGACCACGATGTAGCCTCAGCATTGTCCATGTTAGCTTTGCTTGGGTTTGCAGCATTTGATGGATAGAAAGGGTTGGGCAGTGTTGTTTTTGTTTGCAAAGGAGCTCGCAGCAGTCTATTGGATCCTTCCTCCTTCATTTACATTATTCCCTTATAACTCCTTACACCTTCGTTTCCTCCTTCCTTTTAAATCCTCCTCATTCTCCTTTAAGTCCCTTATCCCTGTTTTTCTCCTTTAAACCCTATAAGCCCTGATAACTCATTTTAATCTTATATAAACCCATTTCTTAGTTTAGTCCGTGGCGCTAAAGTCCTAGCCCTCTGTTTCTCTATTCCTCACCTTCCCCTATTCCCTTTCTTAAATTCCTTTATTACCACACTGCCTCTGTTTTATCTTATTAAATTCTCCATAACCCACTTTTCTTCTCCCCGAGCGCTTAACTAACAAGACCATGCCCATATTAACCCTTAGCCACTTTTGCATTTACAGCCGTTGATCACCATGATCTAACGGTCTTTGTTTTTTCCCCGCATGTCAAACATCGTTTACTTTTGTCGTCATCTAACCATCCATCACCAGATCAACGATGGATGCTCCCCCACGATCACTCGACCTACGCACTTGTTAACCCGCGGGGGCAATGGTATTAGCCTGCCACGCGGCGCCTTGGTACTGGATCGCACGTTGTTATACAGAAACCGCCATCGCGCCGAAAGTGGTGTGGGGAAACCGCCCGCCTGTTATACCGCTGTCTCCCCGCCGACTATCTATCGCGCATCTTCCTCGTGTGATGGTCGTCCGATCATCCCCAACGGTGATACAACGGCCCTCATTAACCCCGATCGTCCATCTCCCGATAGACTCCATAAATTAATCCAGGCCGTCCGTTTATGTGATCTGACGGTTTATAATTGCTCCGCCCTCCCATGATTTCTCCCGATAGCCTTCATAATCCATCCCTGTTGTTGATTTGTGGATCTAACGACTAATGTTTGTTCTCCTCCCGTGCCCACTTCCGCCATTCTGTTCTTTCCCGTAACCTATTTTGTGCTCCTGAAGGATGAAGGGGATGATCTACCTGCTCTCTACACAGTTAAGGCTTCAACAACTGCAATTAAAGACAGGATGGCCGAAGGACAAAAAGGACTGCCTCGAGCAGTTAAAACATTTATCAGTTACGGGATTCTTTCGGTCAGCATTCCATCTAAGCAGAGAAGGATAGCAAAATATCCAGAAGGGTCGATTTTGTTCATTAAAGCTCTCAGACTGCAGCAGAGGCCCATTTCAGATTGTAAATGTGGTTGGTGGTCATTTATTGACTCCTCCACACATAGTTTATCAAACTGTTTGTAAACCAAACTCAATATATACCAAGAAACAGAATGTAATAGGTTGATGAGTGTTATTTTGCTGTAAGGTTCAACTTCTGGAGATTGTAACTGTTGTGATACCTGCAGCGTCTGGTCTTAATTTTCAGCTATTGCAAGCTTCTTTTGTTGTTAATTGCTCACTATCCACATCTTCTTCTTCTTCCAGGTTGTGCCTGTTTTGCATTTATTTATGTGTCGTTAATGTTTAGCATTAGAGGGGCTGTCATCCCACCTCTGTGTTACGATTTAGCATGTATCATTGAATTTTCTTGCAGGTTTCTGTTATTTTATTGCCAGAGAGTTGTCATCCTGTATGTGTATTAGAAAACAGATTTACAAACCTTTTAACTGGTTGTAGCTGGCCATCACAGGGTCCTGTGCATCTGTTGGTGTGATCAGTGTTCTCCATCATCACATTTTCCTTAAATTGTAAGTAATTGGTGGTTTAAAGCCTTGTAGTCTCGGGGTGTTCACCCATGTCTAGGGGTTAAGCATAGTAGAATTGGTTATCTGGCTTGAATATGCAGCATTTCTTTCATTCATCCACCATATTTCCAACATTTTTGTTGAGTTTGTAATGTTCCTGAGCATGTCTGATATACAACCTAGGAGAGTTTCTTGGGGTGATAACATTAATTGGCACCATTGCCAGGGAGAGGAGAATTGAAGCTCAAATTCCCTGGGAAAACGACACAGTTCCAAGCTTTGATGATAGACAAGGTTTGGACACATATTTTGGTTGTAATCATCTATTTGGCGACTCCACTGGAGGAAGACCATCATTTGGCACCTCCACACTGAAGTTCTGGCGTAGTTGGTGAAGCATGCTCGCAGATATCATCAGGCATCAGCAGCTGACCAGTGCCTAATCCTGAGAAGACCGTTAAGCAAAAGAAAGACTTTGCAGAAAGGAGCATCAGGGTCAGGTAAGCCTTAAAGAATTTTTATGTATCTCTGCCAGTGTAGAAATACCTTCAGAGATTCATATAGCTCCTTAGTCATTCATTTCCCTTTCGGACCTCAGTTGAAAGAAGCATCCATGTTGTCCATCATAATCCTCTGTTTCTATCATTCTTTTCATTGATTCATTCCACTCAGTCTACCAGTATCCTTCCATTTACCTCAGCCATGGCAGGCCAGCAAGCTCTCACAAAGATAGAACGAATAATTGTTGCTAGGTATGGACCTTTAGTCTTTCATACCCCTTTGAATGCCATGCCTGCAGGGGATTATCAAGAATTTACGCCTAAGTTTACTGGTGCAGAAGAAGTATCAACTGAAGAGCACCTTGAATCTTTTTATTGTTATGCTGATAATCTAAATATTAACGAAGAGGATGTCTGGATGAGGGTTTTCATCCAAAGCCTAGATGGGGAGGCTAGAAAATGGTTTAGAGAATTACCCCCTAGGTCTATTGCAGACATTGAGGCTTTAGATGGTGTGTTCCTAAAGCACTGGGGGAATAATAAAGATCTGCTCTTTTATCATACTGAATTTGGGAACTTGCAGAGAGAAGATGGTGAGTTGTTGTCTGATTTCAACATCAGATTTAATCATATGTATAGCAGAATGCCAGCTGAAGTAAGACCTACCCCTGCTTCTGCTATGCTCACTTATGCTAATGCTTTCGATTCTCAATTTTGCCTGCTGTTAAGAGAAAGAAGATGTACTTCTTTGGCTTATATGCAAGCTGCAGCCTTTGAAGTAGAAGCAAATATCATTGTTGCAGAAAGACTCGAAGGTGATGCGGAAAGGAGAAGTCAGGGAGGTGAATCCTCATCATCCTCAGAGCCTGAGATCGATGAATTAGCTAGGATGATTGAGTTTTTAGCCTCTGAAGTTTCCAAACTAAAGGCTGAGCAGCATTTTAATGAAGCAGGAGCTCATTGTTCCTTTTGTTTTCCAGATCCATATTCATACAGAGGAGCAAATGAGCATTTGCAGAGTTTGCAAAGAAATAGAGATGCAAATGAAGATCAAAGGGTGAAAATCCTTTGTCAAAATATAGTCATGAAAGAAGTGCAGCATCAGGAGGAGGTCCATGGTTTGGAAGTTGCCCCCTTCTAAACCCGGGCTACTTATAAGAAAGCAATATCCAAAGGCACTGCTCAGCAATTTGTTGTAGCTGCAAAACAACAAGTTAACCAGTAGTGGCAACTAGCAGCAGATCCCTTCCTCCAAGAATTCGAGCCTAAGGCCAGCTCATCTTCGCATGGCTATGCAAATCTGCAAATTAGCCAGCCTGTTATCATCCCCAGTCCAGTGATAAAGAAGGGAGAGGAAAGCTCCCTATCATCTTCGTCCCTCTGCCTGCTCGGGTAAAAATCCCTCAAAGTTGCCACTTGAACTATGAGGTAGAACAAAATTTAATGCTCAAGGCTGAAACTAATCATCTCAGTATTGATATTTTGAACCTGCTCAGGTGGCCTCCACTCAGATTGAAAGGGCAGCTTATCAGATGACAGAGGAAGAAAATGTAGAGTTATGGGACTCCTCCTTGGATGAGGATTGTTCAAAGAAAGACTCAGGAACAGATAATGTTTTCGTGTCCCCTACACATGAACATATTGGTACACCATTTATATTTATTGTGCTAGCCAAAGCAGACACAGACATGTACACAACAATCATGATTATGTAGCAGGTGTACAAAGGCTCCCATGAAGAATGTCTAAGGAGGAAAATACACAGAAGGGACATGGAATTTGATCCATATCTGCCTATTAAGCTCAAATCTCCTAAACTTTTTGAGGTAGAGGATCAAATAAATCCTATCTTGTTGATATATGATGAACCGGATGACAGGCAGCAATTTTGGTGGCCCAACAGATCGTCAGTTTCGAAGTTTTAAGTTTCCCGGCCTTAGTGATTATAATCATGTTTTTTACAGGTTTCTATTGTAGGCTTAGTTGACCCCATGCCCAATGGATACTAGGCAAATGTTTTTAAAGCTGAGTTTTGTATGAAGGCATTGGTCTGCAGGTTCTTGAGACCTCACAGGGAGGATCTCATCCCCAGAAGGAGCCAGTGTTAGCTCTGCTTGGATTTGCAGCATTTGATGGATAGAACAGGTTGGGCAGTGTTGTTTTTGTTTGCAAAGAGCTCGCAGCAGTCTATTGGATCCTTCCTCCTTCATTTACATTATGCCCTTATAACTCCTTACACCTCAGTTTCCTCCTTCCTTTTAAATCCTCCTCATTCTCCTTTAAGTCCCTTATCCCTGTTTTTCTCCTTTAAACCCTATAAGCCCCCATAACTCGTTTTAACCTTATATAAACCCATTTCTTAGTTTAGTCCGCGGCACTAAAGTCCTAGCCCTCTGTTTCTCTGTTCCTCGCCTTCCCCTATTCCCTTGCTTAAATTCCTTTATTACCCCACTGCCTCTATTTTATCTTATTAAATTCTCCATAACCCGCTTTTCTTCTCCCCGGGTGCTTAACTCACGAGACCGTGCCCATACTAACCATCTGTCACTTTTGCATTTACAGTCGTTGATCACCACGATCTAACGGTCTTCGTTTTTTCCCCACATGTTAAACATTGTTTACTTTTGTCGTCATATGACCGTCCATCGCCAGATCAACAGTGGACGTGCCCCCCCGATCGCGTGACCTGCGCACTTGTTAACCCGCGAGGGCGGTGGTATTAGCCTGCCACGCGGTGCCTTGGTATTGGATCGCACATTGTTATATGGAAACCGCCATCATGCCGAAAGCGATGCAGGGAAACCGCCCGCCCGTTATACCGCTGTCTCCCCGCTAACTATCTATCGCGCATCTTCCTCATGTGATGGTCGTCCGATCATCCTCGACGGTGATCCAACGGCCCTCATTAACCCTAATCGTCCATCTCCCGATAGACTCCATAAATTAATCCAGGCCATCCGTTTATGTGATCTGACGGTTTATAATTGCTCCGCCCGCCCACGATTTCTCCTGATAGCCTTCATAATCCATCCCCGTCGTTGATTTGTGGATCTAACGGCTAATGTTTGTTCTCCTCCCGTGCCCGCTTCCGCCATTCTGTTCTTGCCCGTAACCTGTTTTGTGCTCCCGAAGGATGAAGGGGATGATCTACCTACTCTCTGCACAGTTAAGGCTTCAACAACTGCAATTAAAGACAGGATGGCTGAAGGACAAAAAGGACTACCTCGAGCAGTTAAAACATTTAGCAGTTACGGGATTCTTTCGGTCAGCATTCCATCTAAGCAGAGAAGGACGGCAGAATATCCAGAAGGGTCGATTTTGTTCATTAAAGCTCTCAGACTGCAGCAAAGGCCCATTTCAGATTGTAAATGTGGTTGGTGGTCATTTATTGACTCCTCCACGCATAGTTTAGCAGATTGTTTGTAAACCAACCTCAATATATACCAAGAAACAGAATGTAATAGGTTGATGAGTGTTATTTTGCTGTAAGGTTCAACTTCTGGAGATTGTAACTGTTGTGATACCTGCAGCGTCTGGTCTTCATTTTCAGCTAATGCAAGCTTCTTTTGTTGTTAATTGCTCACTGTCCACTTCTTCTTCTTGTTCCAGGTTGTGCCTATTTTTCATTTATTCATGTGTTGTTAATGTTTAGCATTAGAGGGGCTGTCATCCCACCTCTGTGTTAGGATCTAGCATTTATCATTGAATTTGTTTGTAGGTTTCTGTTATTTTAATTCCAGAGAGCTGTCATCCTGTTTGTGTATTAGAAAACATATTTACAGACCTTTTAACTGGTTGCAGCTGGCCATAACAGCGTCATGTGCATCTCCTGGTGTGATTAGTGTTCTCCATCATCACATTTTCCTTAAACTATGAGTAATTGGTGGTCTAAAGCCTTGTAGTCTGGGGGTGTTCACCCATGTAGGGGGTTAAGCATAGTAGAAGTGGTTATCTCGCATGAATATGCAGCATTTCTTTCATTCATCCACCATATTTTCAACATTTTTGTTGAGTTTGTAATGTTCCCGAGCATCTATGATATACAACCTAGGAGAGTTTCTTGGGGTGATAACATTAATAGGCGTCGTTGCCAGGGAGAGGAGAATTGAAGCTCAGCTTCCCTAGGAAAACGACACAGTTCCAAGCTTTGATGATAGACAAGGTTTGGACACATATTTTGGTTGTAATCATCTATCTGGCGACTCCACTGGAGGAAGACCATCATTTGGCGAATCCACACTGAAGTTCTGGCGCAGCTGGTGAAGCATGCTCGCAAATATCATCAGAAATCAATAGCTAACCAGTGCCTGATCCTGAGAAGACCATTAAGCAGAAGAAAGACTTTGAAGAAAGGAGGATCACAGTCAGGTAAGCCTTAAAGAATTTTATGTATCTCTGCTAGTGTAGAAATAACTTCAAAGATTCATACAGCTCCTTAGTCATTCATTTCCCTTTCGGACCCCAGTTGAAAGAAGCCTCCATGTTTTCCATCATATTCCTATGTTTATGTCATTCTTTTCATTGATTCATTCCACTCAGTCTACCAGTATCTTTCCATTTACCTCAGCCATGGCAGGCCAGCAAGCTCTCACAAAGATAGAACGAATAGTTGCTGCTAGGTATGGACCTTTAGTCTTGCCTACCCCTTTGAATGCCATGCCTACAGGGGATTATCAAGAATTTATGTCTAAGTTTGTTGGTGCAGAAGAAGTATCAGATGAAGAGCACCTCGAATCTTTTTATTGTTGTGCTGATAATCTAAATATTAATGAAGAGGATGTCTGGATAAGGGTTTTTGTCCAAAGCCTAGATGGGGAGACTAGAAAATGGTTTAGAGAATTACCCCCAGGTCTATTGCAGACATGGAGGCTTTAGATGATGTCTTCCTAAAGCACTGGGGGAATAATAAAGATTTGCTCTTTTATCATACTGAATTTGGGAACTTGCAGAGAGAAGATGGTGAGTTGTTGTCTGATTTCAACATCAGATTTAATCATATGTACAGCAGAATGCCAGCTGAAGTAAGACCAACCCCTGCTTCTGCTATGCTCACTTATGCTAATGCTTTTGATTCTCAATTCCGCGTGTTGTTAAGAGAAAGAAGATGTGCTTCTTTGGCTGATATGTAAGCTGCAGCCTTTGAAGTAGAAGCAAATATCATTGCTGCAGAAAGACTCGAAGGTGATGTTGAAAGGAGAACTTAGGGAGGTGAATCCTCATCACCCCCAGAGCCTGAGATCGATGAATTAGCTAGGATGATTGAGTTTTTAGCCTCTAAAGTTTCCAAACTAAAGGTTGAGTAGCATTTTAATGAAGCAGGAGCTCATTGTTCCTTTTCTTTTCCAGTTCCATATTCATACAGAGGAGCAAATGAGTCTTTGTAGATATTGCAGAGAAATAGAGATGCAAACGAAGATCAAAGGGTGAAGACCCTTTGTCAAATAATAGTCATGAAAGAAGTGCAGCATCAGGAGGAGGTCCATGGTTTGGAAGGTGCCCCCTTCTTAACCCGGGCTACTTATGAGAAAGCAATATCCAAAGGCACTGCTCAGCAATTTGTTGTAGTTGCAGAACAACAAGTTAACCAGCAGTGGCAGCCAGCAGCAGATCCCTTCCTCCAAGAATTCGAGCCTGAGGCCAGCTCATCTTCGCATGGCTATGCAAATCTGCAAATTAGCCAGCCTGCTATCATCCCCAGTCCAGTGATAAATAAGGGAGAGGAAAGCTCCCTATCATCTTTCATCCCTCTGCCTGCTGAAGTAAAAACCCCTCAAAGTTGCCACTTGAACTGTGAGGCAGAACAAAATTTAATGCTCAAGGCTGAAACTGATCATCTCAGTCTTGATATTTTGAAACCTGCTCAGGTGGCCTCCACTCAGATTGAAAGGGCAGCTTATCAAATGACAGAGGAAGAAAATGTAGAGTTATGGGACTCCTCCTTGCATGAGGATTCTTCAAAGAAAGACTCAGGAGCAGATAATGTTTCTATGTCCCCTACACATGAACATATTGGTACACCATTTATATTTATTGTGCAGGCCAAAGAAGACATAGACATGTACACAACAATCATGATTATGCAGCAGGTGTACAAAGGCTCCCTTGAAGAATGTCCAAGGAGGAAAATACATAGAAGGGACATGAAATTTGATCCATATCTGCCAATTAAGCTGAAATCTCCTAAAATTTTTGAGGTAGAGGATCAAATAAATCTTGTCTTGCTGATATATGATGAACCAGATGACAGGCAGCGATTTTGTTGGCCCAACATATGGGCAGTTTTGAAGTTTTAAGTTTCCCGACCTTAGTGATTATACTCATGTTATTTTACAGGTTTCTATTGTAGGCTTAGTTGACCCCATGCCCAATGGATACTAGGCAAATGTTTTTAAAGTTGAGTTTTGTATGAAGGCATTGGTCTGCAGGTTCTTGAGACCTCACGGGGAGGATCTCATCCCCAGAAGGAGCCAGTGTTAGCTCTGCTTAGGTTTGCAGCATTTGATGGATAGAACAGGTTGGGCAGTGCTGTTTTTGTTTGCAAAGGAGTTCGTAGCAGTCTATTGGATCCTTCCTCCTTCATTTACATTATGCCCTTATAACTCCTTACACCTTTGTTTCCTCCTTCCTTTTAAGTCCTCCTCATTCTCCTTTAAGTCCCTTATCCCTGTTTTTCTCCTTTAAACCCTATAAGCCCCGATAACTCGTTCTAACCTTATATAAACCCATTTCTTAGTTTAGTCCGCGGCGCTAAAGTCCTAGCCCTCTGTTTCTCTGTTCCTCGCCTTCCCCTATTCCCTTGCTTAAATTCCTTTATTACTTCACTGCCTCTGTTTTATATTATTAAATTCTCCATAACCTGCTTTTCTTCTCCCCGGGCGTTTAACTCACGAGACCGCGCCCATCAACGGTGGACGCTCCCCCCCGACCGCGCGACCTGCGCACTTGTTAACCAGCGAGGGCGGTGGTATTAGCCTGCCACACGACACCTTGGTATTGGATCGCATGTTGTTATACGGAAACCGCCATCACGCCGAAAGTGGTGCGGGGAAACTGCCCGCCCGCTATACCGCTGTCTCCTCGCCGACTATCTGTCGCGCATCTTCCTCATGTAATGGCCGTCCGATCATACTCGACGGTGATCCAACGGCCCTCATTAACCCCGATCGTCCATATCCCGATATACTCCATAAATTAATCTAGGTCGTCTGTTTATGTGATCTGACGGTTTATAATTGCTCCGCCCACCCACGATTTCTCCTGATAGCCTTCATAATCCATCCCCGCCGTGGATTTGTGGATCTAGAGGCTAATGTTTGTTCTCCTCCCGTGCCCACTTCCGCCATTTTGTTCTTGCCTGTAACCTATTTTGTGCTCCTGAAGGATGAAGGGGATGATCTACCTGCTCTCTACACAGTTAAGGTTTCAACAACTGCAATTAAAGACAGGATGGCCGAAAGACAAAAAGGACTACCTCGAGTAGTTAAAACATTTATCAGTTACATGATTCTTTCGGTCAGCATTCCATATGAGCAGAGAAGGACAGCAGAATATCCAGAAGGGTCGATTTTGTTCATTAAAGCTCTCAAACTGCAGCAGAGGCCCATTTCAGATTATAAATGTGGTTGGTGGTCATTTATTGACGACTCCACGCATAGTTTAGCAAAATGTTTGTAAACCAACCTCAATATATATCAATAAACATAATGTAATAGGTTGATGAGTGTTATTTTGATGTAAGGTTCAACTTCTGGAGATTGTAACTGTTGTGATACCTACAGCGTCTGGTCTTCATTTTCAGCTAATGCAAGCTTCTTTTTTTGTTAATTGCTCACTGTCCACTTCTTCTTCTTGTTCCAGGTTGCGCCTGTTTTGAATTTATTCATGTGCTGTTAATGTTTAGCATTAGAGGGGTTGTCATCCCACCTCTGTGTTAGGATTTAGCATGTATCATTGAATTTGTTTGCAGATTTTTGTTATTTTAATGCCAGAGAGATGTCATCTTGTATGTGTATTAGAAAACAGATTTACAGACCTTTTAACAGGTTGCAGCTAGCCATCACAGGGTCCTATGCATCTGTTGTTGTGATCAGTGTTCTCCATCATCACATTTTCCTTAAACTGTGAGTAATTGGTGGTCTAAAGCCTTGTAGTCTAGAGGTGTTCACCCATGTTTGGGGTTAAGCATAGTAGAAGTGGTTATCTGGCTTGAATATGTAGCATTTCTTTCATTCATCCACCATATTTCCAACATTTTTGTTGAGTTTGTAATGTTCCCGAGCATCTCTGATATACAACCTAGGAGAGTTTCTTGAGGTGATAACATTAATTGGCTTCGTTGCTGGGGAGAGGAGAATTGAAGCTCAGCTTCCCTCGGAAAACAACACAGTTCCAATCTTTGATGATAGACAAGGTTTGGACACATATTTTGGTTGTAATCATCTATCTGGCGACTCCACTGGAGGAAGACCATCATTTGGCGACTCCACAATGAAGTTATGGGGTAGCTGGTGAAGCATGCTCGCAAATATCATCAGAAGTCAGCAGCTGACCAGTGCCTGATCCTAAGAAGACCGTTAAGCAGAAGAAAGACTTTGCAGAAAGGAGCATCAGGGTCAGGTAAGCCTTAAAGAATTTTTATATATCTCTGCCTTCATGTTGTCCATCATATTCCTATGTTTCTGTCATTCTTTTCATTGATTGATTCCACTCAGTCTACTAGTATCCTTCCATTTACCTCAGCCATGGCAGGCCAGCAAGCTCTCACAAAGATAGAACGAATAGTTGCTGCTAGGTATGGACCTTTAGTCTTGCCTACCCCTTTGAATGCCATGCCTGCAGGGGATTATCAAGAATTTATGCCTAAGTTTACTGGTGTAGAAGAAGTATCAACTGAAGAGCACCTCGAATCTTTTTATTGTTATGCTGATAATCTAAATATTAATGAAGAGGATGTCTGGATGAGGGTTTTCATCCAAAGCCTAGATGGGGAGGCTAGAAAATGGTTTAGAGAATTACCCTCTAGGTCTATTGCAGACATTGAGGCTTTAGATGGTGTGTTCCTAAAGCACTGGGGGAATAATAAAGATCTGCTCTTTTATCATACTGAATTTGGGAACTTGCAGAGAGAAGATGGTGAGTTGTTGTCTGATTTCAACATCAGATTTAATCATATGTACAGCAGAATGCCAGCTGAAGTAAGACCATCCCTTGCTTTTGCTATGCTCACTTATGCTAATGCTTTCGATTCTCAATTCTGCCTATTGTTAAGAGAAAGAAGATGTACTTCTTTGGCTGATATGCAAGCTGCAGCCTTTGAAGTAGAAGCAAATATCATTGTTGCAGAAAGACTCGAAGGTGATGCGGAAAGGAGAAGTCAGGGAGGTGAATCCTCATCATCCTCAGAGCCTGAGACCGATGAATTAGCTAGGATGATTGAGTTTTTAGCCTCTGAAGTTTCCAAACTAAAGGTTGAGCAGCATTTTAATGAAGCAGGAGCTCATTGTTCCTTTTCTTTTCCAGATCCATATTCATACAGAGGAGCAAATAAGCATTTGCAGATTTTGCATAGAAATAGAGATGCAAACGAAGATCAAAGGGTGAAGACCCTTTGTCAAAATATAGTCATGAAAGAAGTGCAGCATCAGGAGGAGGTCCATGGTTTGGAAGGTGCCCCCTTCTTAACCCGGGCTGCTTATGAGAAAGAAATATCCAAAGGCATTGCTCAGCAATTTGTTGTAGCTACAGAACAACAAGTTAACTAGCAATGGCAGCCAACAGCAGATCCATTCCTCCAAGAATTCGAACCTAAGGCCAGCTCATCTTCGCATGGCTATGCAAATCTACAAATTAGCCAGCCTGCTATCATCCCCAATCTAGTGATAAAGAAGGGATAGGAAAGCTCCCTATCATCTTTCGTCCCTCTACCTGCTCAAGTAAAAATCCCTCAAAGTTACCACTTGAACTCTGAGGCAGAACAAAATTTAATGCTCAAGGTTGAAGCTGATCATCTCAGTCTTGATATTTTGAAACCTGCTCAGGTGGCCTCCACTCAGATTGAAAGGGTAGCTTATCAGATGACAGAGGAAGAAAATGTAGAGTTATGGGACTCCTCCTTGGATGAGGATTGTTCAAAGAAAGATTCAGGAGCAGATAATGTTTCTATGTCCCCTACACATGAACATATTGGTACACCATTTATATTTATTGTGCAGGCCAAAGAAGACACAGACATGTACACAACAATCATGATTATTCAGCAGGTGTACAAAGGCTCCCATGAAGAACATCCAAGGAGGAAAATACACAGAAGGGAGATGAAATTTGATCCATATCTGCCTATTAAGCTCAAATCTCCTAAACTTTTTGAGGTAGAGGATCAAATAAATCCTGTCTTGTTGATATACAATGAACCAGATGACAGGCAACAATTTTGGTGGCCCAACAGATGGGCAGTTTTGAAGTTTTAAGTTTCCCGGCCTTAGTGATTATAATCATGTTCTTTTACAGGTTTCTATTGTAGGCTTAGTTGACCCCATGCCCAATGGATACTAGGCAAATGTTTTTAAAGCTGAGTTTTGTATGAAGGCATTGGTTTGCAGGTTCTTGAGACCTCACAGGGAGGATCTCATCCCCAGAAGGAGCCAATGTTAGCTCTGCTTGGCTTTGTAGCAATTGATGGATAGAACAGGTTGGGCAGTGTTGTTTTTGTTTGCAAAGGAGCTCGCAGTAGTCTATTGGATCCTTCCTCCTTCATTTACATTATGCCATTATAACTCCTTACACCTTCGTTTCCTCCTTCCTTTTAAATCCTCCTCATTCTCCTTTAAGTCCCTTATCCCTGTTTTTCTCCTTTAAACCCTATAAGCCTCGATAACTCGTTTTAACCTTATATAAACCCATTTCTTAGTTTAGTCCGTGGCGCTAAAGTCCTAGCCCTCTGTTTCTTTGTTCCTCCCCTTCCCCTATTTCCTTGCTTAAATTCCTTTATTACCCCACTGCCTCTATTTATCTTATTAAATTCTCCATAACCCGCTTTTCTTCTCCCCGGGTGCTTAACTCACGAGACCGCGCCCATATTAACCCTCTGTCGCTTTTGCATTTACAGTCGTTGATCACCACGATCTAACGATCTTCATTTTTCCCTCTCATGTTAAACATCGTTTACTTTTTTCATCATCTGACCGTCCATCGCCAGATCAACGGTGGACGCTCCCCCCCCCCGATCGCGCGACCTGTGCACTTGTTAACCCGTGGGAGCGGTGGTATTAGCCTGCCACATGGCGCCTTGGTATTGGATCGCACGCTATTATACGGAAACCGCCATCGCGCCGAAAGCGGTGCGAGGAAACCTTCCGCCCGCTATACCGTTGTCTCCCCGCCGACTATCTGTCGCGCATCTTCCTCGTGCGATAGCCGTCCGATCATCCCCGACGGTGATCCAATGGCCCTCATTAACCCCGATCGTCCATCTCCCGATAGACTCCATAAATTAATTCAGGTCGTTCGTTTATGTGATCTGGCGGTTTATAATTGCTCCGCTCGCCCATGATTTCTCCTGATAGCCTTCATAATCGATCCCCACCGTTGATTTGTGGATCTAACGGCTAATGTTTGTTCTCCTCCCGTGCCTGCTTCCGCCATTATGTTCTTGGTCGTAACCTGTTTTGTGCTCCTGAAGGATGAAGGGGATGATCTACCTGCTCTCTGCACAGTTAAGGCTTCAACAACTGCAATTAAAGACAGGATGGCCGAAGGACAAAAAGGACTGCCTCGAGCAGTTAAAACATTTATCAGTTATGGGATTCTTTCGGTCAGCATTCCATCTAAGCAGAGAAGGACAACAGAATATCCAGAAGGGTTGATTTTGTTCATTAAAGCTCTCAGACTACAGCAGAGGCCCATTTCAGATTGTAAATGTGGTTGGTGGTCATTTATTGACTCCTCCACACATAGTTTAGCAGACTGTTTGTAAACCAACCTCAATATATACCAAGAAACATAATGTAATAGGTTGATGAGTGTTATTTTGCTGTAAGGTTCAACTTCTGGAGATTGTAACTGTTGTGATACCTGTAGCGTCTGGTCTTCATTTTCAGCTAATGCAAGCTTCTTTTGTTGTTAATTGCTCACTGTCCACTTCCTCTTCTTGTTCCAGGTTGTGCCTGTTTTGCATTTATTCGTGTGTTGTTAATGTTTAGCATTAGAGGAGTTGTCATCCCACCTCTGTGTTAGGATTTAGCATGTATCATTGAATTTGTTTGCAGGTTTCTGTTATTTTAATGCTAGAGAGCTGTCATCCTGTCTGTGTATTAGAAAACAGATTTACAGACCTTTTAACTGGTTGCAGCTAGCCATCATAGGGTCTTGTGCATCTGCTGGTGTGATCAGTGTTCTCCATCATCACATTTTCCTTAAATTGTGAGTAATTGGTGGTCTAAAGCCTTGTAGTCTGGGGGTGTTCACCCATGTCTGGGGTTAAGCATAGTAGAAGTGGTTATCTGGCTTGAATATGCAGCATTTCTTTCATTCATCCACCATATTTCCAACATTTTTGTTGAGTTTGTAATGTTCCCGAGCATCTCTGATATACAACCTAGGAGAGTTTCTTGGGGTGATAACCGTCCAACTTACAAAAAAACTTTCTAGTTTGGTTCATCCTCTTTTAGGATAACTATATCCTAACAAATTAGATGAAGCAATTGTAATAGTAACCTCTTACCTAATTTCAAATATTTAAGATATCTCATAGCCAATAAACCTTCTCAATTATTACTTAATGAGTAATCAAGAGAAAATTTCCTAGGTTAAGAATTAGAAAAGCAATATGAATAGTTGTCACAAATATGTTTAGAGGAATTGAATAGACCTTATTTTTTGGTGTCAATTGATAACAACCAAAATATTTTAACTTATTGGTAATACAGTCGGAATCAAAGACAGGTTGGAGCAGTCAAAACTTAAAACTACCTTTGTTCAAGTGGCTTTGTTCCAAGTAAATGAAATAGATATGATAGAGCAGCATGGACAAATAGAGGAAATGGTTTCTCAACGAATAATTCAGTCTACTATGAACGTCAAAAGACTTCAAGTTTGGTCAATAAGTTGAATACTCAAATAAAAACTACGGACCTTGAATAGTGTTAAAGTGACTAGAATCACATAACTAGAAAATAAAATTACTTCCAATACCAATAATAAGAAAACTAATAACAATTTCAAGAGCTTATTAAAAGAGAAGGATTTTCAATTCCTCAACATGAATTAAATAATTCTAAAGAATTGTTTAATGCATATTAAGAGAAAGATGCTTTAGCATTGGAAAATCATAAGTTGAAAAGATTCATCTTCCCATATGTTAAAAAAACATTAAAGGTTTAAAACAAGAGAAATACAAGATTAAAAAAACATTAAAGGTTTAAAACAAGAGAAATACAAGCTTAAAAAAACATTTACTTGCAATGACAAAATTACAACAAGAGCTTAAGGAAAAAACTTCTTTCTGCAATTTATTATATATTTTCAATTTTTCACTGTAAACAATGGTGTAAATATCAAAAAAATAAAAATAATGTTGATATAATAATAAACATACTATCTACATTCAAATCTCAAATAACGGATTTGCAAAAATAGATTCATCATAAGGATATATTTTTATGAAAAACTTAACTCATTTGGGAGAAATGAATAAAAAGAAAACCCTTCATATTAGTTTACGAACAAAGATAGATAAAAACAAAGCTAAGATTAATTTCCCGAAGAGGGAAAAATGCTGCAAGACGCATTAATTCAAGCTATTAGAAAGAAATATTTAATTGATTCCAAACAACAAATTTGATATCAAATTATAGTGAAAATAGATCGGTTGAGAATTTATTTTAAATTATTCCACTATTGTGAAATAATGATAATTATTAATTCTAAAATTAATATAGGGAAAATATTCCCTAAAATTATATATATATGCCAAGTGGATATCCAATTCTTGAATTCAAGTACAAGAAGTGACTTGAATCATCCGTTAAAGTTAAGGATAGAAGGGAGCTAATATTAAAAATAAAGAATTAATTCAAACAAGAATTTTTTGGATAATTTCATAAAGATTGGCCAAATTCATGGTTCACCATTTGCTTGGGTAAAATCAAACCACTAATGGTTACATTCGAAAAAATGATTATAAAAATGCCCTAATAACGTGGAGAGATGATATTGATTTTATTAAGGAAATGTAATTTATGGAAGGGTTATTATTAAATGATTGGGGAAAGATTTCTCTATTTTGTTTTCCCTCACAAACTTAATTAATGTACATGCATCTGTATCTTACCATTATTAAAATGAAATTGAAGTTTTATATAGAATAATGTGTACATGCATCTGTATCTTACCATTATTAAAATGAAATTGAAGTTTTATATAGAATAATGTTAGGGATATTTTATATGAGAAGACAGGGATGGAAGGATGTACATAATTGAATTCAACATTGTCATAATCAAAGATCACAATGGATAGCAACACAAGGAGTTGATACCCAACAGGAAAGTGAGAAGTTGATAGGGAAATAATATATTAAGAAGAAAGAAAGTGAGTATTTAAAAGTTTAAAAGTATGTTTTAGTATTAATAAAAAGAATTTAGTTATTTAATATAGTATTTTTTCATAATATTTGTTTTTAATAAATTAATATTATAATTTAAATATTATTGTTCAAATACAATTATTCTTTAAATTATGATTTTTTAAATGTTTGTTTTGATGCGTATTTTCATCTAATTTTAATAATAAACCATACTTATTAGTTATATTAAAAAAAAATTTAAACAAAATAAATTATTATTTGAAAACATACATATTTCGAAAACTAAAAAATCTACGCCTAACCCAAAGCAAAGACGAGAAATGCACCATCAAATGAGAGTCATGGGTATATATTGTACATATAGATATTCTATCTCTAATGTGTAAAGTTAGTTATAAAGCGGTTAATATGGAAATTGGGTATTACCGAAAAGAGCATATTAAGGAGGCTAGAACATTTATTTTTTAAAGACTATTACTATAGGATTTAATTTCAAGAACATTTTCTACACTAATTTTGAGTAGTCTATCTAATATAACATTTATTTTTTAAAGACTATTACTATAGGATTTAATTTCAAGAACATTTTCAACACTAATTTTGAGTAGTCTATCTAATATTACTGTTCGATTTTGTTTCCATAATGTATTTTTATGTATCAATGAATGCAATTATAGATGATAGTTAAAAAGTTGAAAACAAGATATTCAAACACTTTTGATATTTGTCATTGTTAAAAATTCCATTTTTTTAAGTCTAGGTTGATATATATTATTTCCAAGTTTGATATTCTAATGATATATTGTAATTCATTCCAATTATAGATACAATATTTAATATACACTATTATTCTCTAGTGTATTGGATAAGCCACGTGTACCTCGTTCATAGTTTATTTATAGTTCATATTTTCCTTTTAGTGAGTTTATATGTGAAGTTATCTTTATTTAAACAAATCCAATTTCTTGCCATTTGGATAATGCGTTTTAAGTTTTTTTATTCATCTTAAAGAAAGAAGTGTAAAAAAACTTTTATAGAGTGTTTTGGCATTGTTTTAAATTAGGGAATAATTTTATGAACAATAAGTACGCATGTAATATATGTGTAAACTAGTTAAACAAACATACTTGGTGCACATAAGTAGTACAATTACTTCATATATTAGTTATTAAAAATAGTTAATTAGTTACCTAAATAATGATTTAATGATTGTGGAAATTATGTTGCATATACATAAATGTTGAGTAGGTTTTAATAATTCTTTTTTTCGATAGAGAGAAAAATGAGATGGCCTATGCAAAGAGTCTAGAGTTTATTTGTTAAGTTTCAAAAATTCAATTACTGCAACTCAGTGTGGCTTGGCATACTCTTCCTTGGGCGGGTCGAACAAGGGGGATTCGATTTCATGGTCTTAGTATGGTTTTGGCAGCAAAGGGTAGTAAGTCATACATAAGGGGGTTTGGGTCGTTGGTTGTTGCGTTAGTGCTAGGAGAAGGCCCGAGAACACAAATGTAGAACATCGGATAGGGGGTCTTGTCATTCTAGGCCCATCGCTATTGGAGTGAACTATGAAGTATGGATTTGAGCCCTTGATTTTATCCAATGCTTTTAAAGAACCGGACTATGTCTCTTGGGATGTGGTGTCGAAGGCAGCTTCCAATTTTATGCCCAAATGTTTTTATTCCTTCGAGAATGCTCTACCCCGCTCTCTGGGGTGTGCACAGACAAAACACTGGGAAAATTTCCATATTTTCTTAAAAAAACTTGGATGGAAAAACTTGCAGTCTATGGACGAGTAAAGACTATTTTGTTTATTCCTTGAAACAATTCATAGAAATAAAATGGTGTTTTCCTGTGCATTATCAAGTTCTCCAATATGATGGAAAGGTCTTGAACGAAACTTACTAGATTCAATATTATAATATTAACATAAATTCAACCTTGATTCTAAACACAAGGCTAAGAGGAGGGTCATCAGGACCTGGGGTTTCAGGATCCAGGAATCCAAATCCCAAAATACTAATAGGAGAAACCCCATCCTTTAAAGATGCAGTAAATAGGAAATATTCTTCCTCAATAAAACATACTCAAACTACTCCAGGCCCATACATTTTTTAACAAATGGAGTTTCCTCCAACCATGGAAGTTAATATTCCAGAGGTAGAACCCCTCTTTACTACTCTAAAATCAAAGTCGTTAATATGTAGGTTTAATGGCTTTTGGCCAAAACCAAAAGCATTACACCAATGGATCTTCTCTACTTGGACTACCAACTGTTTTTTATACTTATGCTCCAAAGCCTTCTTTATTATCCATTTTGATACTTAGAAAGATTATGATTTTGTTTTAAATGAAGGACCTTAGTTCTGGGGGAATGTCAGGTTATTCATTACTCCATGGTTTCTAGATTTTGATCCAACAAATATGGTGGTTTCAAAAATGTCGATTTGGGTGAGACTCCTAAATCTTCCTCTACCCTTTTGGCACCATAAGGTCCTAGAGGATATTGGGAACACCCTGGGAAAATTTAAAAAGAGGGACTGAGAAAGAACGGAAAAAGGTATTTTCACTTTTGCTAGAATATGTGGAGATTGACCTCAATAGAGTTATCATATCACATTATCCCTAAGCAAAAAGAGTTTCAGTGGTCACAACCTTTAGACTATGAGAACACAATGTACAAATGTAGGAAGTGTTTTCAAACAAGACATTTGAATAACACTTGCCCACTAATAAAAAAAGTGCCCAAACAAGAAAGTCACTCACAAGCCACGTGGGTGGTAGTTTTCACATTCATCTATGGTGGAAGAAGAATAAACTATAAAGAGTTCAACTAAAGAGGAAGGTGGCATTTAAGAGCCTAATTCCACTATCCACAATCAATGTGGGACATTTACAGTTTTGATCTAGGTGACAAAGTTACAATTAGAAAAGGATCAGATGGAAGAAGAAGAGGGGGGCACAAAAAAGGCCCATGTATCAGAAAGTTCAGAGTTAGAGAAAGATGACCATTATGGGTCATCGGTGGTAATTTTGGTCCTAGTTCAAGTGGTTCCCAAGCTCAGGGTTTGGCAAAAGGTCCAGAAGAAGAAGGGAAAAAAGGGGAAGACTAGTGATGTCCACATCATTGGTACTTCCTAATTGTATTATATTTATTTTTTTATATTTTTCTTTTTGTTTGGAGATTGTAAGCATACTTATGATAGTAATTTGTCTACTATTTTTTGCCACACAAGGATCTGGGCAGATCCTTGAGGAATGCACACATCATGTGTGTATATGCAAAATGTATTTTCACCTCTTTATGAATGAAAGTACGGGTTTCTTTTCGCAAGAAAAAAATGTCAAGTAGCATTAAATATGCTAAATGGATTAATTATTGGTTGGTATGATGAACTAAATAGTTTTGGTGGGCTACCATAAATTTTGAAGAAAAAAGTCTAAATACATTAATAATTTAGCATGACAAGACTTTGCATTATATAGTTATTATTATATTTCAACATTCATTAATTTTTTATCTAATTCGTATTTTTCCTTAAAACTGGAAAGGGAGGTTGATGGCATTATAAATGAGGGTGCTTGAGAAGACTTGAAGGGATGTGTACATAATTTAATAAATAGAGAGGGGGGTGTTCTTTTTAGAGGTTGGATCTTGTGGATAATTTGGAAAATTATTCAAAGAAATATTTTCTTATGGCAAATTTTGCTAGAGTTGTATCGTGCATTGTTTTCCTTAAATTCTTGGGTGTGGGAGCTAGAAAATTGAAAGGATTATTAGAGCTAGGAAGCTAGCTAGACTCCTAGTTGGCATGGTACCTTAATCTCAATCTACGCATTAGAAGAAGGATAAGTTGGGTACTTGTTACTACTAATTTCTTATTCATTTTTGGACAAATTCAACATTAAAATAGGTAATTTTTAGCAAATGACTACTTAATGGATGTTAAAGTCTATCTATTTTAGTTATTGAGTATTGTTATAAGCATGTGCAAACATAGTTGTTGGAATTATTATCATCAAAAAAGCTATCAATTTATCATGCCTAAATCAAAGTAGTTGCACATATATACAATCAATGACTAGTTTCATATTTGTATTCTTGTATATATGGAATTTATGGCATATATTAAAAAAGTAATATTTAAGGGGCCTTACAACAATAATGTTTAAAGAGTGTATTTCAATAAACGACAATGTATGTTTTTGATGTAAAGTTTCTCCAGATGATGATTTTGGAAAAGTAAAAGCTCATTCCTATGACTCTAGAAATCTTCCACTCAAATTTACCTTGTCATTCCAAAATCTCTCAACAAATGGTTATAAACTTATCAAAGATGTCTAGTAATTGTGTAATAGATTTAGTCATAGTGAGGAGCACTGGGGGCATTCTAAATGATCAACAACCATTTAGCTTAGGTTCCCTTTCACCTAAGAAAGCCACCCAAATGGTACATGCTTTAGATGAGCAATAATTGTGGATAGTTTTTAAGATGCATATCCTCACAATCCTAGTAGACTACAATTTGTCTTGTAACCTCAAATGGAGGAATGAAGTTGGTTCAATTATTATGTTATATTCTTTTAATTATTTAAGCTTATCATGAACCAATATAATTGATGAAAGGTGTGATGAAGGATACATTATAGACTTATAACCTTTTTTCATTCACCAAGGTCATTTTATGGGCGCGAGGGAAAGAGCATATATGGGATGATAGAGTTTTCAAGTCATTTGTTTATGTGAGAGAGATAGCATAAACGATCAAACTAGAAGTGAATGTTGAATTTAAAAAAAAAAAAAAAAAATGACTATAAGCAATGAATGACAAATCATGAGAGTTCATTCCTCACCTAGCTATCTCATTTAACTTAGCTAAGAAATTTAATTGAAACTGACTAACGAATGATGTGTGGAAACTGATGAAGTAACAAGCTAAGAATCTTAAGTGCATCATAAATAAAGAAACCATCCAGGTAGCAAGTACTAGGAAGTATAATTTCATCCCCTGCCCACTAGATGTATTGATTATGTTGAAGAATGTAACTAGCGTCAGTTTTCGTAATCATATTTGATGAAAAGAAAGAAAAATAAATTTTATTGCAAAAGAAATCGACTTCTTAAATCATGGGTTTCATGCTTGGGTCAATTATTTTTAGTTTAAAGCCTCCATTTAAGGCTTATTTGTTTTGTCTTGAGTCAATAGAGACATTTTCATTTTTATTAAACCCTTTTTGGACTTTTGTATCATGTAAAAATAATTATTTTTTCGTCAAAAGGGTCATTTGTCACCTCCACATCAAGTCAAACCTGCCCTCATGAAGTTGGCCTGGATGAGGACTATTCGACAAATTAGAAAGGTTGTATATTGAGGCAACTCAACTTGTTTGAAACACACACACACGCACACACAACAAGTTCGATCTACAAGAGAAGGAGGCAGAAAAGAAGAGAGAAGTTGCAGGAGAAGGAAGAAAGAAGCAAGGAAGACTAAAACCGAGTTCTTAGGCATCTCTCTCTCACACCTGTGAAGTTTTTGGGCTGAATTTGGGGCCGAAATTTCTAAACTTACAGGAGGTCTAAAATTCTGAAGTTGGGCGCCGAAATTTTGTAGATGGGGGCTGAAATTCTGAAGTTGGGTGCCGAAATTTTTTAGACGGGGGCCGAAATTCTGGATTGAAGATGCATCTAAGAAGCTAACACTTGGAGACTTTGGCAAGGATCATCTAATGGAAGGAAGGGATAACTTGGTGACTGAAGGAGTTATTTTTCTAGTTCTAAATGGTCTTATATTGTCTCGTCTTGATTTGAATCTATTAGTGGAAGAGTTGGACTAGGTTTTCCCCTTGGAAGGGTTTTGCCCTAGCTGAGTGCCTACATCTTGTGTCTCTTGTTCTTGTGGTCTTCATATACATTTAATTTGGTAATTTCTTCATGAAATGTAAAATAATAAAGAAGTAAAAGAAGCAAATATAAATCACAAGTAATTGTCGAGAAATAGGAATCAAACCCTAAGCATTGATTTCTCAACAGAATACTCATAACAAAAGGTGAGATCAAATATTGAGAATTTAATGTGTAGATTCGAAACTGCTCATCGAATTTACTAAATCACAAGACTCAAAGCTACTTTACTGATTTGTGGAAGTTAATTCACCATGTAGAACACAAATCATATGCATGTAAAAGGAAACCTCACACATGCATAGAGATTTATCTAGGGGAAAGCAACTCCTCAAAACCCCTTCCTTTCTGTATTGCATTAATCAAAGAATAGAGATGAAATGCATATTCTTACTCAAGCCCAAACACATTGTGCAAGTGTATAGTTTATCCCTATGCCTGACTGACTGACTTTGGCCAACACTTAGGCAATTTTCAAGCCCTCCCAAGCTCATATTTCCTTGTGTTGTTCCCTTAGGAAATTGCCCCTATTTGTTTAGAAATTTCACACCAAGGAATTGTGCAATAGAGGCTTAAGTCAATCTCTGGCTACATGCACCACCTGTGCACATGGTAATATGCTACAACTGATAGTACACGGCCTTGGAATCTCCATCTCAACTGGGTAACTCGAATTCTCTGCCTGCAACAATTATTTTAGGCTGATTGATCAGTTAACTGGTTGATCATTAAGTTTCGTTGAAGTTACATATCCACAACTTGACCTCCACTACTTCTGATAGTTAGAACTGGTTAAACTAGAACTAACTCAAATTACTGAATTAGATTGCTACAAATTAGCAATCAATCATGTAGAAATGAACTTAAGTGTCTCCAACTCGAATTCACTAAGTTAACTGAGTGAAAAGAGCCATGTCACCTCAGTTAACTACCTCTAAGTATTTTGTTGAAATAGAAATTCGAATTTTAATCTAGTTTGACCAAGGCAAAGTCAAAAATAGATTTCTTGCTGCATTTTCAACACTCCCTCTTAGCATGAAATGGATTATCAGATACCCCAATCTTGCTTCTATGGAAATCTAATTTTCCTCTTGACAAATCCTTTGTCAAAATATCTGCATCTTGTTCCTCTGTCGAAATGTACTGCAACAATATAATCCACCTATGCACACAATCTCGTAGATGGTGATACCAAATGTCGATATTCTTGGATCAATCATGAAATACTGGATTCTCAGAGAGTTTGATACAACTCTGATTGTCACAGTAAATCACAGTAGGATCCATCTTCTGACCAAATAACCTAACAAGAATCTTTCTCATCCAGATAGCCTCACATGTTTCTTGACTTGTAGCCATGTACTTTGCTTCTACTGAGATGAGTGCCACAAATCTCTACTTCTTGTTGTACCAAGAAACTTTTGTTGACCCAACACTAAAAATTCCCCCTGAATTTCTCTTCATGTCTGATAGACTCCCAGCCCAATATGCATCTGTGAAGCCTTGCAGCTTCACTCCCTCTGTCTGTCTATCCCAAAGACCAAACTGAGTAGTGCCTCTAAAGTATCTCAATACATGCTTTGTTTCCTTCCAATACAATTTGGTTGGCTTAACCATTGCTTGACTAAGCTAGTTAACTACATAACACCAAATACACAAGTGAGCCCACAACTTGCCTATAGATGGTAGCCTTCACTACTTCACCTAGAGTAGCATCCTCTTTCCTCTAGTTTCCGACTAGAGGAATCTCCATAGGTTTGCGCCTATCCATGTGAAACCTCTAAAGTATCTCATTGGCATACTTTCCCTGAGAGACAAACAGTTCCCCATCTCCTTGCCATACTTCCAAACCAAAGAAGTAGTGCATGAGGCCCATGTCTTTCATCTCGAACTCTCTTGCAAGGTCCTCCTTGCAAGATCTAATTAGTTTCTCATCACCAGTAAGGATCAAGTCATCAACATATAACACAATAATCAATAATTTACCTTCTACAATAATGTAATAAATGTTTTCATATGCTTCACTTTTGGTGAAGCCCAAACCAGTGAGATAGCTATTAATTATGGTATACCAAGAATAGGGTGCTTGCTTGAGTCCATACAATGCTCACTTGAGTCTACACAGATGTGACTCTCTGTCAAAGGTCTCAAACCCCTTTGGTTGATCAATGTACACCTCCTCCTCAATAACTCCATTAAGGAATGTTGTCTTCACATCCATCTAGTGGATCTTCCACCCCATTTGCACTGACAGTGTTAGAATTGACCTAATGGATGAGTATCTTGCTACTGGAGCAAAATTCTCATCGTAGTCAATTCCCTCAACCTAAGAGAACCCCTTGGCCACAAATATAGCCATGTGTTTCTCTATGCTACCATTTGTTGTATGATTTACCTTGTAAAACCATCTCGAACCAACCACTGATTGGTCTGTTGGTCTTAGGACCACTTCCAAAACACTATTTCTGACAATAGAATCATATTCCTCTACCATACCATCAACCCATATTGGTTTCTCTACAGCTTCCTCGAATGAGGATGGCTCGGTCTCTACAATCTCACTCATCAAAGCCATGTAGCCATTGTACCGATCCGATGACCTCCTCAGCCTGCACTATGATGTGGTTGCTCCCACATTCTCTCTAACATCTTGCAATAATTTGTTAGCTTCCCTGGTTTGCTTCCTTCCTTCTCTGGATGTCTCTAATTGAGTGGATGTGTACACTCTCTTCTCCTTTGCTTGTGGTTGCTCCACAACTTCCTCAGGTTCTTGCTTTGGAGCCAAAATCTCCTTATCATGCTACAACTAAAGTTCCCTCTCAAGATAACACCTCATTGCCTTCTCCTCATCAAATTTTACATATCTTCTTACCACTGTCATCCTAAGAGATGGAAAGTACACATAATAGTTGTGAGGTGTGTTTGTGTACTCCACAAATATGCCCAACTCTATTGTTGACTCTATCTTTTTCCTTGCTTCCTTGGAAACATTACAAAAAATTAATGATCCAAAGGTCTTGAAGTGTGACACATCTGGTTTCTTCCCTGAAAAATCTTCCTCTAGTGTACTCATGCCAAGAATTCCATGAGGACCCATGTTCTGCAAATATACCATTGTGTTGCATGCTTTAGCCCATAATTGCAGTGGTAGGCTTTAGTCATGCAACATCGCCCTTGCTTCTCCCATGATACTTTTGTTATTCCTCTCAGCCACCCCATTATGTTGCGGGTTATGGCGTGTTGTCAACTCTCTTTGAATGCCTTCCTTTGCACATATATTTTTAAACTCATTCAACATGTATTCACCACGGTTATCACTCCTAAGACCTTCACTTTCTTAATTGTTTCTTTCTCAACAAGTGATTTGAACTCAACAAATTTTGAGAATGTCGGGTCTTTCTTCTCCATGAAGTAGATCTAACACTTTTGTGAGAAATCATCTACAAATATAACATAATACATGTGCTTGGTTGTGGAGGCTATCGAGAAAGGTCCACAGACATCAGAGTGGATCCTTTCAAGGACTACTTGTGCCCTGCTATCCTGATCATTGAAGGTGTATTTTTTGTACTTCCCCAATGTACACACTTTTCATGTAATCCATTACTTTAGTTCTCCTTTGGATAGGCCAGTAGAAATCTACTGCATGATCTTCAAAGTGCCATGATGAAAATGGCCATCTTCTATGCCATAATTCATCGACATCTTGACTTTGCACCTTCTTTGATTTTGTGTTCAATGTTTCACAATCTTCCACATCTAATTTGTAGAGGTTCTTCACTTGAACCTTGATCTACTTCACTTGTCCTGTGGCGATGTGTCTCAATAAATCCTTCCCTTTGTTGAATATCACATCGTAGCCATGGTCTTCCAATACAGCTATGGAAACTTATTGTTCTTTAGCCCCAGCACAAACATCACATCCTTGAGCCTAAGAGGGGAGCTAGACTCCCTCTAAAAAGTAATTGTACCAATACCAGTTGTGTTATACCTTCCATCATCTCCCATCTCGATGTGCATCTAAAGGTCCTTCTCCTCCAAATCATTGAAAATTTCTTTGTTCCTTGTCATGTGGAATGAGGTACTGTTAGTATCCTATAATTATAGATAACTTTATTCTTTAGTTGTTTATTTGGCATTGCTCCTATGATGAAGACATCTGGCTTGATTGGGCTCGGTTGATTTCATTTTGCCTAATCCTTCATCACCCTTCTGCACCCTTCATGCCCTACCCTCGATTTTTTCACCTCTCCATCATTTTCATCCATTACACACATAAACAAGCTTTATATATATATATATATGTATGTATGTATGTATGTATGTATGTATGTTAGGTTAAAAATGTTTAGAGGCATTTTTTAACATTAATTAGAATAAATTAGTGTAGTTATATTAATAGAACTAGGTTAGATTTGTTAATAATAAATTAATTAATAATTAATTAAGTTAGTAATTAGGTTAGTGTTTAGGTTAGAATTAAAAAAAAAAAAAAAACTAACTAACTAACTAACTAACTAAAATGAGAAACATTAAAAGCAAAATAATAATACAATTAAAAAATATATAAAAAGACATTATAAAATAAAAACAAAACAAAACAAAAAAGAAATAAAAACTTACCATGCTCCCTCTCTTCATTTGGGACCCCCCCCCCCCTTCATCACTCAAGCCATGGGGGGGTGTGAAATAGATGGTTTTGAGGAGGAGGCCCCCCCACGTGGCGCAGCCTCAGCAATTTAGACCCCCCCCCTCCAATACCACTTACCACTCCAGGGGGGTCCGAAATCCACTTTTCCTTCTTCAAAACCGCCTTCCAAACCTTTTTTCTACAGTTTTACCAGTCTGTTTCAGACATACATTCTAGGAAAATGGGAAGGAATTTTGGAAAACCGAGAGAGGTTTTTGTTCAGAATGGGTCGAGGAACATAAATATCTCCCATAATTTATACAAGTGTCAGCATTTGGGAGAATCGAAGCCATCTTTGAGCCCGATTTTTCAGGTTTCCTGTTCTTCCTATTTTGGTCATGATTTTGCGGCAGATATTTTGGCGAGCTGGAGATGAATTAAGAAAAACTGAAAGAGGTTTTTGTTCAGAATGGGCTAAAGAAAAATAATCTCTCCCATAATTTACACATGTGTCTTAAGTTGGGAGAATCGAATCTCTGAGTTTTCCTCCTTTTTCAGCAGTTCGACCCTTTTTTCATGGCAATCAGTCCAAGATTTTCAGGGATTTGTGTCTATCCTTGGCTGAAGTAGTTGAATTCGACCTCCTGATCCTAGGAGAGTATCTCTTGTATAAATTGTAAGAATTATAATTATAAAGGGAGGTGGGGAATTCATAAGAAGGGAAGAGTCCCATTCTTTAATGGTTCTCATTGTGTTTCAAGTGACGGTTTGCAAAGGAATAAAAGATTAGTTGTTCAGGATTTCTCCTGTTGTTATTTTTTTATCCACTGTATTTATTTCTCTGTATTTCTAAATCCTCAATTGTAAAACAAAAAGTGAAGATTAATATTTTCTATTTGAGCACCTTATTTCTGGTTGTGTTACAATTTACATGTTTTCTACTGATGCCAAATCGGGGAATTCTTAACTTCTCTTGGGTTTCTGCTAACTTTCTCTCTCCTTCTATCTCCTCAATCCATTTTATTCTCAGAGATCCATGCAGTGCACCTAGCTTGCCCTATTTCACTCCCATTTGTTGTTTCCGCAAGCTAATCACCCCAAGCCTTTGACTCCATTTCCCAATGGCCCTCTCCCTTGCTTTCCCTACCAAACCCATTCAAAAAACCAAACATGTGCTCATTAACTAGCTTAATATCGATTCAGTCAACAAAGATAAATCTCAAAGAGAGAGCCCTCTCTGAAGCTGGCAGGGCTAGATCCCAGCTCCAAAAGCGGTTTTGATGTTACCTCAGTGATTTTGTTTCAGCCTCGAAATTACAGAGTGCTAACAGGTACCATTGTTGAGATACCACACACTACCCATCGTTGTGGTTGCAATGCATGTAATGAGGGTAAAATCAAGTTCGAACTGTGAAGCTCAAGCTTCACCCACTGCTCCTCTTGTTGTCTTCTTGCTTGCCTTCTTGTGTGGAAACTGTGTTGCATAGTGCCTGAATTCATGACAGTGAGAGCACTTGATTCTGGACAAGTCTTTGTTCTTTCCCCCTTGACTCGAATCTACTTTGGATTCAAATTTCTTCCCTTTCCCTTTCTTTGAATTTCTAGCCAAGGCACAGTTCTCCTCATCCTCGCCATTGGATGAGGTTTTGTCTCTGATGTTCTACCTTATTTCTTCCTGCACTAGGTCAGACCATAACCTCTCCCAACTTGGTAGTTTCTCCCTACCATTTACCGAATCTTGATAGCTATGCTAGCTCTTGGGAAGGCCCAAAAGGGTTAGAGCTACCAAGTCTTCTTCAGGGACGTTAACATCGACCCCACCAAGTTCATCATGAAAATATGTAAACCTGCTCTAGTTTTGCAGAATTATGTCATTCTTTTTCATCTTGATACTTCAAAGCTTGTCCCTGAGTGTCGACTTCTTGTGGTCACTATTTTTCTTGAACAAATCGGTTAGTGCTATCCACACCACGAACAAAGTCTATTTTTGTGGAGATTCAAGACAATATGATCCTGAACTCCCTCCAATATGATTCTCCTCGCTTTGGCCACATCTTTCTTCCACTGAGCAAGATTATGGGCATACGATGCTTGGGGTTTTGCTACATCTGCCTTGATGTATTATAGAAGCCCATTATCATCCAATAATGCCTCCATCCGGTCCTTCCATGCAACAAAATTTGACGTGACTTCCAAGGCATACTCGAGCCTGAGTCCATTGAAATCCATCTTCTCAGTCCTGAAGAAAATATGCAACACCTATCTTCAAATTCGAGCCTCCTATAATGACAACTTCAAAATATTTGTTCTACGGTGATTCCATCTCTGAAACCATGTAGAAATTAATGTGTAGATTAGAAACTTCTCATGAAATTTACTAAATCACAAGACTCGAAGCTACTCTAATGATTTATGGAAGATAATTCACCATCTAAAACACAAATCATAGACATGCAAAAGGAAAAATTAACATGCACAAATATTTATCTAAGGGAAATAAATTGCTCAAAACCCCTTCCTATCTATATTTCACTAATAAGAGAACAAATATGAAATACATATGCTTTCTCAAGCCTGAGCACACCCTGCAAATGTATAGTCTATCCCTCTGCTTGACTAACTAACTCTTGCCAACACTTAGCCAATTTTCAAGCCCTCCTAAGCTCCTATTTCCTTCAATTGTTCCCTTGGGAAATTGCCCCCTATATTTTAGGTATTTCACACCAAGGAATTGTACAATAGCCTTAGGTCAATCTCTGACTACATGCACCACCTATACACATGGGAATATGTTACAACTGATAGTAAACTTCCTTGTAATATCCATCTCAACTGGGTAACTCGAATTCTCAGCATGCAACAATTATTTTGGGTTGATTGATTAGTTAACTGGTTGATCACTGAGTGTGGTTGAAGTTACACATCCACAACTTGACCTCCACTAGTTCTTCTTACAACTTTTTTTCCCCTTGGAAAAATCGTAATTTTCATTAGTAAAGGAAAATTACATATTGTAGATGCCAAAAGCATATGCTATATGTGAGGAAAAATTCCTATCAAGTAAGAGGTATCAAAAAATAGTGCAGTGTACTCCACGCAGGGAGGCATTGTGCTTCAGTATTGTTCAAAAAACTCTATGCAGAGAGTATTATATGACTGTCATTGTGTATATCTGATAACTTAAAAGAGCAATAATATTATTTACATAATAAAAAATAAGCAGGCTCCAGCTGAGCCAGTTAGTCTGTAAGGTCCATGAAAGGTCGATGGTAATACTGATAGTGTGCACCATCCCTCTGCTCTTGGATCAACCAAGTGTCGAGAGGCCTGAATGTAGCTTCCTTGGATAGTAAATCAATAGATTAGTTGTGTTCCCTGTATATATGACGACAGACAAATGTATCAAAAAGTGTGATGAGTCGATGAGTCTCGTCCAAAACAGGTCTCAAAGAATAAGCAGAGCAGTTAGAAGATTTATTTATCCAATTGAAAACAATTTTTGAGTCCCCAAACATTTGGAGATTCCTGCAATGTTTTTCCAGAGCATATTGTATGAGGTATTTAGCTGTAATTAATTCAGAAAAATTGTTTGTGCCCCTCCCCAGGCCCATTTGGATATGGAAGTGATGAGATTCGGAAAGGTACAGAATGGCTCCGCCCCCACAGCCATCTTCCTGTGTTGAACCATCGAAGTATGCCCATGGATGAGAGTGATTAATGTTTTCAGGGACAATGTGCCTGGGGAGTTTTCCTCTTCATCTGGAATGGTGTGATAGTCTGTCAGAATGCGAGTAGTGATGGAGGGCCAATGGGGAGCAATGTCCTGGAAAATGTATCAGTTGCGGGCTATCCAGATTGTCCAGCAGATGAGGAGAGGAAGGTTCCTAGCTTTTGTCAGTGAAGCATATGTCCACCATGTGGCCCAAGCCTCCTTTACAGTCAGGCCCTGCCAATGACACTGGGTGGGAATAGTCAAAAGAATAGAGTTCCAGAGCTCCTTAGCAGCCGGGCATGCAAGAAAGAGATGGTTTGTATCTTCGGTGTTGTTCTTGCACAGACAACACTAGAAAGGTCCATGTTGTGCTCTTTTGATTAAGTTGTCACCTGTAGGGATCTTATTTTTCAGAACTGCCCACATGAGTAAACAGGCCCTAGGGGGCGCTTTTAATTTCCACATACTTTTCCACCAGTGTTCACAAACTAGTGGTCTATGAGTGTCAGCTAAGACTAGATATCCCTCTTTAGGGGAGTATCTCCCATTTTTTGCAGGCGCCCAGATTATCTCGTCCTCCCCTTCAACAATTCTGATATGGGATTCGGTTAAGGCTGTTGTGTATTCCACCTAGTGTTGTTGCCAGAGTTGTGGGATGTGCAATGCACGAGAAATTTTCCATGCTTGCTGTAAAAAGGTGGTGTGCTCGATGTCCACAATATGGCTGATATGGGTGATACCCGCATTGGTAAGGTGTAGCTTAAGCTCATTAGGCAGCCTGTGAGCATTACCACATCCGATCCAAGGGTCGACACCTATTCGCACTGATGTGCCAGATTGAATTCTCCAGGTGAGTCCCCCTCGGATAATGGGCATTGAATTAAGTACAACTTTCCAAATGATAGATATCCCTGATTTGTTCCACTGTGGTTGTTGAAGCCAGTCCATCAGGTTTAGGGGGGCTATGTATTTTATAGAGGCCACCTTAGTCCACTGGCTATTTGAGGTGATTATGTTGAAAAGTGTGCAACAAGAAATGCTTGTTGAGAATGCAACAAGATGATGGAGCTTAGTGGAAAGGAGTCGCCTTCACTAAGTGGGCCCGCAGGCAAATTATGGCGCAAGTTCTATTTTTGGATCCCAACAGGGATGATCACAGCAGGAGTGACCATAGCAGGGATGATCACAGCAGGAGTGACCACAGCAGGAGTGATCACAGCAGGAGTGATCACAACAGGAGTGATCAGAGTCTATTTTTAGACTACTAGTCAAAAATAGAAAAGTCAAATATTATTGTCTCATAATAATATTTAGACTATAAACTTTATCTTATTCTCTTGGAGCACTTCAGTTTGAGCTACAGATGTGGCACATGCAGCTGTTAGAAGGAAATACATTTTCTTATGAGTCAGTTGAGCTATTGCATGTAGGACATCAGTTAGAACTCGTGTGATTGAGTTCTGTGGAGTTAGATGAGCAGTTAGTGGAGTTGTGTTCAGTTTGACTTAGTTGAACTAGTTGTATTTAGTCTAACAAATCAATAGACTAAGTGATGAGTTGTGTGAATTAGTTATTAATTAATTCACTAATTATTAACTCATAATGCAACTAAAGAATACATCAGTTAACTCAATGCATGTACAGTTCAACAGGGAGTTGAGATTGCTATCAGTTGTGCATGAGATTGTGCACATGCATGGGATTGAGCTATGCCAATGATCTCTGCATAGTGTGGGCCAATACCAAGTGAAATATAGCTTGTGCTCACGTGATTTACAGTGTGGGTGACTTTCACAAGGTAAAAACGAGTTTGGATCAGCCATTCCAATTCATTCTTAGCAGGTATTGTGCAGTGGAGGCAGGCAAAGCAGCAGGGGAGATTTGGAGATCAGATCTGAGTTGTATTGTGTGTAACAGGTGGAGATAGTGATGGATACTTGTGAGGAGTATTGTACTATGTATTGTTACATGTTCTCAATCAATATAATATACAGATAGTTGGGGTTTTTAGCGAGATGCTTTCCCCGGGAAAATATTGTGTTGATATGTGTGATTGATGCTTCTATGTGCGCATGTTATTGTTTCTGCTTCTATAAATTGATGATCAACATAGAGGAGATTATGTATTATGCATGTATTCCGCAATAGTATATAATCGGGATAATCTCTATGAATATGTGTCATATTATTCAAAATTTCTACATGGTATCAGAGCTGGCGAATTTGTAGAAAAAGTTCTACATGATTTCAGAGCGAAGTTGATCATCATATCTATTATTCAGAAAACATTTACATTTTATTTCTTCAGGCAGAGTCTGTAATCAGGCCAGGTAACCTCTGGATTCATCCTTTCTTTGGAAGGTGAGATATCTAGTGAATGCCCATACAGTCGATCTCTGTACAAGAAATACTTTGTTCTCACGAATTTTATATCAGAAGCGGTTGAGTTTTGAGCAGGTGGAATGGCGCTCAAGGATAAACTCAGAAACATTAAGTGTGAGAATGGAGACAGTATGCCCCAGTATCTCACGAAGTTCACCCAATGCCGAGATGAGCTGGGAAGTGTGGGGGTAACTGTTGAGGATGAGGATATGGTGAGTCTAGCACTCCTTGGCCTTCCTAAGAGTTGGCATAGCTACCAGGACTCGATGAATGGAAGGGAGAAATTGCAAGGATGGGAGAGACTTTGGTTGGATCTTGTACAAGAGGAGATTAGACGATGCACCAGAGACAATTCTTCATCTATGCATGATGAGGAGAACTGTGCCTTAGCGAGTAAGGCGAAGAAGGGGAAGGGGAAGGTTTCTCTTTCCGAATCCAGTTCTTCCAATGATGGGAAGAAGGTTGACAAGTCGAAGGTGAGATGCTTTCGTTGTCATGAGTTGGGCCATTATGCTACTAATTGCCCAAAGAAGAAGTCCAAGAAGGGATCCGGGGAAGGATCTGAAGGTGAGGCAGCCTCACTTGCTTCACAGTTTGAGTTGGACTTCACACTCTTCGCATGCATGGTTTCATCCATGGTGGGAAGTGGTTGGTTTCTTGACAGTGGAGCTTCTTTCCATATGACCGGTGACAAAAGTTTGTTCAGTGCTTTGGAGGAGAAATATCTCCAGATACTCATAGGGATGGGTAATGATGACAAGTATAGTGTCTCAGGTGTAGGCACGGTTATTTTTCAGAGGGAGCATGGAGCTCTCCATACCTTAACCGATGTCAAGTATGTACCAGGACTGAAGAGAAACTTGGTGTCGATCGCGATGCTGGAAGACAGAGGCTGTGATGTAGTCTTCAGTAAGGGAAAGGTTTTCCTTAGACACATCATCACTAGACAAGTGAAGCAGATTGGTTCACGGGTCAAGAACCTGTATGCTCTTGAGGTTCAAGATGCATGCAAAGCCTTGAGCAGCAAGGCAACTAATGGAGACTTGGTGGTTGAGAGGGAGCGTATATTACCTCTCAACATGCAGAGCCAGAAGAAGTCTCAGACGATTGTGGAGGAGCCACGATTGGTGCAGCAGCTTCAGGAGGTTGTGGAGCAGCCACAACAAGGGAAGCTGAGAGGAGATCGAGTAGAGACATCTACTCATGCAGAGACCTCCAGTAGGGGGAAACTTCGAGCCAGGTGGGCAGAGGGATCGCATGCAGCCATACCTCCAAGTAGGAGGTGGGGTGATGTGGATTGATCGTCCCAAGGAGGAGGGGCAGGATCCTTGAGGTACCCAACCTCTTGGATGAGACCTTGCTACGGGAGCCCCGATGTGTAGTAGCAGGAACTGACTGATTGGGTAGAGACAGATGCAGATGGAGCGGCAGAGAGAGCGACAGTGCAGGGAATCCCAGGACAACGCATAGCTAGCAGGCTGCAACAATGCGAGAGGCACAAGTGTTTTGCACAGTGCTAGGTGGCACAGAGAGGTGTGCAATGGTGCGAGATGCATGGAGATGTTGCAGTAGCGTAGATGTCAGAGAGGGAGCACCTGTCAGCAGCAGGTAGAGCTTCAGCATCAGAGGGTGTTTCTATCCCAACAGGGAGGTCAGTTGGGAGGTGCAGTGTGGATGCAATGCTGGGAGATAGAACCAGCAGCAACACGGATGCAGTCAGAGATCAAAGTGACAGAGGCTAGAGCAGTCAGATACTGAAGAGCACAAAGATGCAGAGTATTCAGCTGACAGAGGCAATAGCAGTCAGAGACTTTGATGACAGAGCAAGTGGACCGGCCAGATGTGTTGCATGGAGAACATTCCAGAGTTACAGGATCAGGTTTGAGAGGAAGCCTTTCTTGTTGAGAGGGAGTGTTGAAAAGTGTGCAACAATAAATGCTTGTTGAGAATGCAACAAGATGATGGAGCTTAGTGGAAAGGAGTCGCCTTCACTAAGTGGGCCCATAGGCAAATTATGGCGCAAGTTCTATTTTTGGATCCCAACAGGGATGATCACAGCAGGAGTGACCACAACAGGGATGATCACAGCAGGAGTGACCACAGCAAGAGTGACCACAGCAGGAGTGACCACAGCAGGAGTGACCACAGTAGGAGTGATCACAGTAGGAGTGATCAGAGTCTATTTTTAGACTACTAGTCAAAAATAGAAAAGTCAAATATTATTGTCTCATAATAATATTTAGACTATAAACTTTATCTTATTCTCTTGGAGCACTTCAGTTTGAGCTACAGATGTGGCACATGCAGCTGTCAGAAGGAAATATGTTTTCTTATGTCAGTTGAGCTATTGCATGCAGGACATCAGTTAGAACTCATGTGATTGAGTTATGTGGAGTTAGATGAGCAGTTAATGGAGTTGTGTTCAGTTTGACTTAGTTGAACTAGTTGTATTTAGTCTAACTGATCAATAGACTAAGTGATGAGTTGTGTGAATTAGTTATTAATTAATTCACTAATTATTAACTCATAATGCAACTGAAGAATACATCAGTTAACTCAGTGCATGTACAGTTCAACAGGGACAGGTGTTAGAGGTTGAGATTGCTATCAGTTGTGCATGAGATTGTGCATATGCATGGGATTGAGTTATGCCAATGATCTCTACGTAGTGTGGGCCAATACTAAGTGAAATATAGCTTGTGCTCACGTGATTTATAGTGTGGGTGACTTTCACAAGGTAAAAACGAGTTTGGATCAACCATTCCAATTCATTCTCAGCAGGTATTGTGCAGTGGAGGCAGGCAAAGCAGCGGGGGAGATTTGGAGATCAGATCTGAGCTGTATTGTGTGTAACAAGTGGATATAGTGTTGGATACTTGTGAGGAGTATTGTACTATGTATTGTTACATGTTCTCAATCAATATAATATACAGATAGTTTGGGTTTTTAGCGAGATGCTTTCCCCGGGAAAATACTGTGTTGATATGTGTGATTGATGCATCTATGTGCGCATGTTATTGTTTCTGCTTCTGTAAATTGATGATCAACGTAGAGGAGGTTATGTATTATGCATGTATTCCGCAATAGTGTATAATCGGGATAATCTCTATGAATATGTGTCATATTATTCAAAATTTCTACATTAATTACCAGCCAAGCTTGGCCACCAGTGTGGAGGAGAAGTCTTCCAGCCTTTTTATGCCCCACCCACCCCATTTCTTTGGGAGAGTAAGCGCCTCCCATTTGGCCCAGGCATATATTCTCCTTGACTGATTGCCTTTCCAGAGGAACCTACAACAAATATTTTGTATTCTGGAGAGGATACCTCTGGGTATCCATGCCAGAGACATCCAATACACCGGGGTGGCTTCAAGAATAGCTTTGATAAGTACTAGTCTGCCTGCTCTGGATAGGTACTTGTGGTACCAAATGTTGAGTCTCTTTTCCATCTTAGATATTAACCAAGTCCAGTTTGCTATCTTATAGCCATGGGGCTTTAGCCTGTATCCCAGATATCTTAAGCCATCCTCCATCTGAAGTAGAGTAAAAGGAAATCTGTGAAGAGCATACTGTATCTCATGGGGAGAGCATCCAGTGGCTGTTATGGTGGACTTGGTGTTGTTTATGACCATTCTTGAGGCCACTTGAAATAAAGAGAAGGTGTTCTGCAGTGTAGTCAGATCCCCAATGCCTCCATTGAGAAAAATCAGTACATCATCCACAAAGAGTAAGTGTGTCAGGGTGCATCTGTCAGTAATTCTGATTCCTCTAAGCCTTCCCCTGCTATGTTCCTCTTTTATGAGTCTGCTGAGCCCTTCCATAATGAGTAAAAATAATAATGGGGATAGTGGGAAACCCTGCCTAAGTCCTCTTTCGGAGTGAAATAAGGGCGATTGCACCCCATTTACAAGGACACTGAAAGATACATTAGTTATACAACACATAATCCATTTTATAAACTCATAGGGGAAGCCTAGATGAGTTAGGAGCATTCTAATGTAGAGCCAACTTACTCTGTCAAATGATTTTGAGAGATCTACCTTTAAAATCATACCTTTCATCTTCTTCGTCTGGATAGAGTGCAGTACTTCTTGTGCAGTCCCAACAGCCTCATGGATCTGTCGATCTTGTAGGAAGGAAAATTGCTCAGATGAAATGTGGGTGGATAGAATTGGCCGGAGGCGATTGGCTATAATTTTGGCGATGATTTTGTATATGCAATTGCACATGGTTGTCTGATTTGGGATTAGGGCGATGAAGGTGGTATTGAAGGCCTCATACATCTTCCCATTGATCCTACAATCTTACAACTTTTAGAAGATCTTCTCCAAGTGTATCGAAAAAATCCATGTAGAATTCCACAGACCAACCATCCGGTCCTGGGCTCTTGTCGCGCTTGAACCATTTTAATGTGGCCTCAAGTTCCCCCATTGTGACCTCCCTATTCAAATCCAAGGCAACTTCTTGATCAACAAACCTAGGGAAAAGTTGTGCTATTCGAATGACTTCAGCCAGAGTGGCATTGGGGGGTGCCTTGTAGATCTGCTTGAAATGGGATGTGGCCAAGGCTGCTAATTGCGGGAAGGTGTTCACAGAGTTTCCCTGCTCATTTGTTAGCTGCCAGATGGAGTTGATGGCTTTGCGCCCATTCGCAAATTTGTGATAGAATTTTGTATTATCATCTCCTTCTAGCAGCCAGATTGCTCTGCTTCTCAGTCTCCAGGTTTCTTCTCGGTCCTTTAATATTTTGCTTCTCTTGGATAGGAGGGATGTAATCTTATCCTTTTGCTCATGAGAGGTGAAGATCCCCCTTGTTCATTTTCGAATGCAGCTATCTCTTCTTCAGTTTCCCTAAGTGTTTGGTCATCCTGTTCTCTCTTATTATGTGCCCAGATTTTAGATAGTCTCTTCAGTTCCCTTAGGTTGTGTGCAAAACCTTCGACAATGTTCCCACCAGCAGCAGGGGGTGGGACTTCCAATATTCAGTTACCATTCGAGTATAGGCTGCATCCCTTAGCCAGGTGGAGTTGAATTTGTAGGGGGCTTTTGGTTTATTCAGACCTCCTCTTATTTCAAGGTAAATCGGCAGATGGTCTGATATGCCCCCAGATCCCACCCATTGTTGGTAGCTAAATCCCATACTCAGCAGTCGCTCCTTTATGAGGAAGCGATCAAGCCTTCTAGCAAGGCTATCCTCTCCAATTTTGTTATTCCTCCAGGTAGGTTGAATTTTGGCTGATGGGATATCAATAAGACTGTGATTCTCCAGGATGTTCTCGAAGTATGCAGATAGGGGATCAATCTGGGCATGATGTCCCCATGATTCTGAGAATCCAATAGAAAAATTTAAGTCCCCCCCAAGGATTATATTGTCCTTTTGCAGGAGATTAGTGTTCAGCAAACGATCCCAGAATTCAGCATGGTGTTGGCAAGGTCCATACACATTGATGAGCCTAATTTTTGTGTCGAGTTCTGATGAGAAAATGTCCGCCCCTATGTGTCCAATGCCACCCCAAATGTTACAGATTTTTATGGATCGGGAGTTTATACCCAGAGCTATACCTCCCAATCGTCCATTAACATCAAGGGATTGAAAAGACCAACCAGGGAGCTAGGATTCTAGCAGGAGGGTGATAGCATTAGCTAGGCCCAGAGTTTCTTGAAGGAAAATGACATCGACTAGTTCAGTGTTAAGAAGTCTACGAAGAGCTAGTTTTTTCCCAGGGCTAGCTAACCCTCGACAATTGAAAGAAAGCAGCTTCATGGGGGGGGGGGGGGGAGCATCCAGGGTGTTCAATGCTCTAAGTACCCGATCGATAGTGTGTTGTCTTCCAAATGCTATCTCCTCCCCAACCTACAATTTGGCTTTTGATAGGGAGGAAGGCTGACCTCGGGGTGGCTTCGGGGAGATGGGGAGAGTATCCAGTCTAATGCCCATGGAGTCAGGGGACTGTGAATGTACCTGGGATCGAAGCGAGTATATGGGGGATAAATTTCCATGCTTAGAGTCAGAAGATTTAGCAGGGGCCACCTCCGGGAAGGATGGCGGGGTGTAAGAGTAGGTGGGGGGGTGAAGGGAGCATGCCAAGGTAATGGGGAGCTGAGGAATGAAAGCAGAGGCCTGATAATTAACTGAAGATAATTCCAAGCAAACAGATGAAGAAGAGAGATGAACAGAGCAGGGGTTAGAGGCGAACATACCCGAAGAAAGCGCAGCCTCTGCAGCCGCCCTTGCCCTGGTCAGAGGAGGTGAGGGAGGCTGATATGGTGCTTTGCCACGCTTCTTTAGAGCCTCTTTGGTAGGTGCCTCCGCTGTTGCAACAGGGATGGTGTGAGTCACTGCATCTTCAGACGAGGGTGGATTCGCCGGAGCTTGAGAGTCCTTTGTAGGTATAGTCTTTCCCTTTTCCCCTGCTCGAGCCTTGCCATTCAGGGGGCAGTCCTTGTATAGGTGACCCACCTTGTGGCACCTTCTGCATCGAAATGGAACCCCCTCGTAATCAAGTATCTGCAACCGGGAGAAATTTCTCCATTGTAGGGTGATGTGTTCCTGTAGACCCTCCCTGGTGTCTAGATGAACCAAAATCCTTGCGTATGCCATCATACCAGTGGAGAGGTATGATTTATCATACTCCAGATAGGAGCCCAGAGAGTTTCCAATGCATCAAAAGATGTCTTCAAACCAAAATTGAAGGGGTAAACCTGGTAGACAGACCCATATTGGCCCGACGCCGAGTTGTTCTCTCTCTGGGTCAAAAAGAGGGTTCCATCAACGTAGAAGAATGGGGGCCTGTTCAATGTGCCAGAACGAGGACAGGACCCAATTCGTATGCTCGGCTCTAGCGAAACGCAGCGCGAACCATCCTCTGACAAAAGTTTGGATGAAGGGTAACTCGGCCAAGTGTTGTCCCCATACTTCTGACGTCCATAGCTTCAGCCGAGCCGCAGTGTAGCTCCTACCCCAAACCCTTCCAACCAGGACTTGGTCAGCTGTGTCCATTGTGTCTCCCCACTGTATATCCTCGCCTAAGCGGATGATGACCTCTTGTGCCCTGGATTTAACACACTTGTGTTTTTTGCTCGGTCGATGGCCTGTGTCGGTGGAGTCCTGCTGGGCTTCGCTTGAAGGAGGGTTAGGTTGAGGGTGTTCAGGGTTCAGATACGGCCCGGAGGGGAAAGCGTCCGAGAGTGGAGGGATGCCAGTGAAGCTGCCAGAGAGGGGAGCAGATAAAAGAGTCGCAAGAGGAGTCCCTTGTACCGTAACCAAGGGTTCTCTGGGGAGGGGATATGAGAACCGACGGACCGTGGGGGGGTGGACAGCCCGAGGAACAAGAAACTAGGTTAGGGCCTATGCATCTAGCCACAAAATGTAGGGAGGATGGCGACGAGGGCGAGGTAGAGAGTGTCAGCCAGGGAGGGGATGGATCTGGTAAGGTTATGACCAAGCAAGAGGGCCCCGAGATCGAGGGCAAAGTCACAATGGTGTCTGACAGTTCATTGCAGAAAGGGAGCAGGCCTTCTGTGGTCGCATGGGGAGTCGTCCAGATGGAGGCACCCTCTAATGGGTCTTCCGAATAATCTACTATGTCCAAATCCATAATCGCTCTGAGAGTTACGTGCTAGCTTCCATCGTAAAATGTGAAACCCGTCACTATGGTAACCGAGAGCTCCACAAGTTCTCCTGACAATTAAAACTAGTTAAACTGACAATAACTCAAATTAACTTGAATAGAATGCTACAAATTAGCAATCAATCTTGTAGAACTGAACTCAAGTGTCTCCAACTCGAATTTACTGAGTTAAGTAAGTGACAAGAGCCATGTCACCTTAGTTAACTACCTCCAAGTATTCTGCTAAAATAGAAATTGGAATTTTAATCTATTTTGACCAAGACAAAGTCAAAACTAGATTTTCTTGCTGCATTTTCAACAAAATAGTAGAGATATAGTAGCTAATATTTTTTAAAAACCATGACCTACTAACTAGACTTCATGGGAACCACTTATTACCAAAAAACTAGTTTTGGACAAATTTTCACATGCTACCATAGAGATCGATGTGATGGGCCCCTCATTATTAATTTTAATGACAACCATTTTGCAAAAAAAGGACTAAGTGGCACAAAATCAACAAATAGAATAAATAAGATTTGCCTCATACATAGTGAAGACTATTAGGAGCATTAAGTGGCCTCAACATTGAAAGGGGACAAGAACTAAACTAATAGTGGGAGTGGTGAGAATAGAGAGAACAACTTAAATGAAAAAGAAGAATTATTGTATTGTTAAACCTAGTTTATCCATTGAATGAATGATATTGTTTCCCAACTCAATTATTTGAATATTGTTATATCAAACCTATGCATATTTATATCATTGTGTACATTCTGGTTCATAACATAGTTGAGGGTCTATACGATTGAAACAATTTAGCAAAAGGACTGAATTGTGATAACCTAAAGAATTTAGTAGAACTCTTTGCAAAATAAAGTTAGTAGAATCACTACTTTTTGTAAACTATAGTTCAACCAGAACGACCTTGTCCTAAAACTAAGATTTATAAAAATATCGATGGTGTTTCATCCTAGTGGGTTCACATCGTGGCTAACGTAAACATTTATTGATGGGGTTGTTAATTTTTTCATGAGAAAACTCCATCAATTGGATCAAGATAAGCCTTATATCCTTTCTTTTGCTTCATTTCCCCAGTGGTCCGATGGTTTAGTGCTCAGTTGACATATGAAAGTCAATTGAGTTGTGGTTCCTAAGTTAAAATTACATCAACTAAAATGACATAATTGAAAATTTCCAAGTCTTTATTCCCCCATTGGCTTGGGGGATCGATACCTAGTTAATAGAACAAAAGGTTAACAAACAAACTCCTATTAACCAATTTCTATCAACATGAACAGATAGAAGAAACAAGTTCAAATTTTTGGTATAACCTAGTGTACAGATGGCCCAATTAACAATCACATTAACTAATGGGAATTTACGTCATGATAATTGATGGCCTGTCAACTAGATTGAATTGAAAAGAAAACAAAAATAAGTGAGAAGGTTTTCCAGTTGACGAAAAATAATATGGGAATAAGAACATTGATAGATAGTAAATTCAATTGATGGGGAAGTGAGAATATGGCCCGTGAAGACAAAAATGGGAAATTTGAGTAAGGCGACTAAATTTGGGTCTGGTTGCACCATTTTTGGTATCAAAGCAAGAGTATTACTTAAAAGAAATGAAGATGGCACATAAAGTAAGAGGAGCAGGAATAGAATGAGGAATACATATAGGAAACACAATTTTACTAGAAGAGATAAGGTCTATTCATAATTGGCTAGAAGCCATGGAAACCATCCAGAGGAGGGGCATTGAGATAAGAGAGCAAGAAAGAAGAATCTTCTCAAAAGAAGTCAAAGAAGAACTCGCCGAGGAAAAATTGCTTAAGATGTTCGCAAGAGTCAATATCAAATTGAAAGTGGAGGTTCCAATGAATGGGAGCAACCTAAATGTTGATGAATTGATTGGGTAGATTAATGCAGTGTGATGGGTTCCCAAATTGGCATCTTTTTAGCACCCTTCCAATACCCTTTTGCACAACTTTTTCCATTTCCATGCCACTTCTTCACCCTTTTTTCCTGCAAGAATGAATTTTTTATTAAGGTATAACTATCTTTGGATTATATCAATTTGATGTTTATTCTTGTGTATTTAGGAAAGAATTTGCCTCTCTGTGCTAACTTGTAGAAAATCATGAGAAAATATTTATGGCAGGATGTGCAAGTACAGTTGTTGTAATATTCCTAGTGTTGGTGCAAGACCTTCATGTTGCAACAACACCCTCGTAGCAATATAATGCAAATTTATACAACACCCATGTGCTACTGCAACTCCCACAAGTTTCCATGACATCACCAAGAATCATTGTTGCAACACCCTTGTATTGTTGCAACTCCCTTGAGCACAAAGTCGTGACATTGTTGTGAACTTATTGTTGCAACATGACAGAGTCTAGGGGCATTGTTACAACGTGATGTTGCAATATGTTTACAGCTTTTACACCAGCGCTATAACATGCTTTTTCTTGGTGTTATAAAATGCTCGTCATGCACTACAACTTATATAAGATTTGTTGTTACAACTAGTCTAAGGTTCAATGTTGCAACACACTAACAAATTAGTTGTTAGAAAAGACCGTTGCATTTATCGAGCAACTGACACAGTTGATCATCCTCTAGTTATTGACAACCAATTTCCCTGCAACTTGTGTACCCAATTAAGGAAAGTGATATAGATTGAGGCTCATCTAGCAAAGAAAAACTAACTACATCATGAAAGTGACCCATCTACCATATATTTCACAAATAAGAAGTCAACGTTGTTTGGTAGCTTATATATTTTTGGAGAAATCATTGTAACATAGGGAAATAGCCTAAAATTTTAAAGATTCTCATGGTTGTCCCTCTATTTCCTGGATAATTGAATATATAAAGTAATATGTATAAAACCTAGCTCCACTCAAGCCAAGGGAGATAGAGAGACGCTCTTGATTTTAATCTGCATTTTTAATTCTTAATATAAGCGTGTGTTCCATTTCCATTTTATCAGCTTGAATGGTGCTTTGGTTAATTAACATTTTGTTGCTCTTACTAGTGCCTCGCCTAAGAATGTAAGGCCCCTCCTTAGTAATGTATTGTTTGTAACTACATAGTTTAGTTTCTAGTATTTCTTTATATTTTAAATTACCTCAATAGATTTCTATTTCTCAATATTTACATTGTTGCAACTCACTAATAAAAAAAGTATAATACTATTTTTTTAGGATTAAGTTGTTTGCTTTATTTCTAGTTTATTATGTTTTATAGGAATTCCAATTATTTCTGACTATAATTAGGTTCCTTACATCGTAGTTATAGTTTGAATCTTCTACATTACATATCTTGGTTTAATTCCTTTATGTTGCAACTTGATAGCATTACATCTCATGTGCATTTTTGTTATGGAATTCAAGACCATCTAAACCTTGAGAAATTCGCCTCCTTGATGCCTTGTGATTTACTTTCTACATGTTTGTTATGTTCTACATATGTTGGTGGTTACAACAATAATCTTCCGACGCCACTAGGTAGAGGAGTCATATTTTATTTCTTGCAACTTAGATTAGTAATTCTACCTGTGTGGGGGGTTACATCAATAAGCTTCCTAAGTCCACTAGGTAGAAGTGTGTCATCTCAATTATGCAAGTGTGGTTTGGTTTTCTCAGTGACTTGTGAAAAAGATTTATATCTTTCTCTCTTAAATTCATTTAGAATACTACAACCTCATTAGAAATTAACAATATTATACTAGGATATGCAGTGCATGACAAGTTGCAAGTTCCAATGAACACCGAATTAACAATTAAATGAACAGTTCCTCGGTTATTTGATAAATATTCAAATGGAAATTAAAGAGCCCGTAATTTTTGGCATTGTTGTTGGGGAACTGCCAGTAGTATAATTGTTGTTTTTCTATTTGATTTGTCAATAATATAATTGTTGTTTTGTTGCTTGAACTGTCAATAATATAACTGTTGTTTTTCTAATTGAACCGTCAATAGTATATTTGTTGTTTTGTTGTCTGATTTAACTAATATATTTTTTTGCAATAATTTGTGTGATATCCTCCTTTCGAGTCTTTCTTTCCACCAATTTGTTTTAGAAAATATGTCCTTCTAATTTTTTTCATGCACCAAGTTAGAGATCGCATGGTAGATTAGTTAATTCCAACAAAAACCCCTCTTTAAACTAATAATGCAAGTCAATCTCAAGAGGAAAAAGGGAACATTCGACTAAATTACTTGACTCCCATAGAAATTTTCCTTGCCAGGAAGAAACCTGAAATTGTACAACCTTCATCCTCTGCACAAACAAAAATTATGTTCCCTCAAGGTACTAAAAGTGATAAGTTCCACTCCAGAGAGCTAATTTTTCCCTACTCTCTTAAGGAACCTTTGGAAGAGGAGAAAAAATCTCAAGAGGACATGGCCCATGAAATTAAATAAAATACATCCATCTTTAGATTCCCTATTGGAGAACATATGCAGAGACCACAATGAAAACTTCCTTCCTTAGCCATACAAACATTTCATGGTCTATCCAAGGAAGACCTTGAAAAATTCCTCTTCTAATTTGATTTACTCTACAAGAGTTATGATTATGTGTTGGATGCCCAGAAATTGAAGATTTTCCCTGCTACACTTAAGAATGTTGCACTACACTAGTTTTGCATGGACCTTGGAAAGGACAATGTATGCACTTTGAATCAATTGAAATAAAATTTCATGGAGAAATACCAAGATTATTGTAAGGAAAAAGAAAGGGGGAAGGAATTCTTCATAAATATACAAAATGAAGACGAAATTCTTGAATATTACTTTGAAATATTCAACTATAATTTGCATAGAGGAATGTAGAAAAATTTGGCTCCTGAGACACTACATGTATTGTTATTGAGAGGAATTTGAGATTACTATATTAAATTTATCAACATGAAGTTTGGAGGACATGTCTCTCAACAATCATATGATCATTGAGTTGTGTTGAAGATAGTCTACATGTACTTTAAAAACCAACAGAGGACCCAAAGATGTATTGAAAAGAGTTAGGAAGACTGCCATAAAGGGGGTTACAAGAGCATAAATTGGGAATACATTAGAAGATTTTAAATTTTCTATTATTAATTCATTGTGATCCCAATTAAACACATTTCACTTGGATAAAAAGAAAGGGGAAGAAGAATTAACTTTGGCAATTTTCTAGCAAAAGTGCAGAAGTAAGTAATCATTGAAGGAATGTTTTTTGGACCATATTAAGGCATGTGCAATATGTAGTGTGAACCATGCTATTAGCATGTGCTCTTCCCTTCCAAAATTAAAGTTGTCTACCAAGAAGCTAAGGAACCCGAGCAGTTATATTTTGTCTTGCAAAAACAACCATGGCAACCAAAAACTCAAGGTCTTGTACAAGATCAATAACAATATTTTAATTCATGTTGGACGAACCCTTCAATGCAATATTCTTCTCCAACATGATGCTTTCCTACTCAACCATATAAGGCTCCTCCTCCCTCGAGTTAGCTTTCAATTGGAAACAAGGATGGATAAATCCCACTTTTAGAGGCCCTCAATAGGTTGTAATGCAACCACCCATGCAACATCTTCCCTCTCCACAAATGGAATCGTTTGCATCAACACCTCCTCAACCATAATTTCCTACGCCGCCTATTCGTAACCCCAATAATGATAAGGTAGATCAACCAACCCAAGCTTCTAAGATCACTACTTACCCAAATTACTCCATCTCTTGCCCAGATTGTCATGATATCCACTTCAGATCTGGGAAACCCTTAATTAAGGAACATTTGTTGAGCCCTATATAATCCCCATGCTAACCCAATAAAAACTTATTAAAGCCTAGATATTGAGTGATTACATTTATATTGTTATATTTTTATTTAAACTAGAACCCCTCATGGTTCCATTTTATTATAATTGTATCTTTTGTCTCCTAGATATATATATATATATATATATATATATACACACACACACACACACACTAAGGAGACCTAGCCCTAGGATCATCAAATATTGTCTAATTCATTATATTTAATACATAAGTAGGTTTCCCCCTTGAAGTAACAAGTAATTGAAATAACAGTCGGAGAACTATTAATAAGGGGAATCACCAATCAATTAAGAAAATGTGTCAGAAATATGGAGTAAGAAACAAATTTTCATAATCTTTTAAATAGTGTATCTCAAAAGAATATGGAACGATATCAAGATTAAAATGAAAGAAGCCAAGACCGATGGGAAAAAATTACAAATCATTATAACAAAATAAGTTGACTCGATAGGTAGATTTAAGGAACAAAGCATTAGTCGAATCGACACCAGAAAAAACCCACTCAATGGTACATGGTCATAAGCAGCGCTTTGACAGGAAAAATTATTGAGAAACGATCACCAACTCGACATGAGACAATAATCTAAAAAAGGAACCTAGAAATAAATATCATGCGCATGAGGTTGACTTAACATGTCATAAAAGACAAAAATTAAAAATCAAGGCAATTGAATGCAGTAGTCTAGTCACCACATTCCACATAACCAAAAAATCACATCGTCGTCAAAAACGCGTCCTTCGTCACCTCGAATCATAGTGAAATCAATTAACATCTTGAAAAGCAACTAGTGTACGTGTGGGAAGCACAAGCAAAGTGACGTTGGAAAATCTAATCATGATTCAACGAGACAATTCATGGAGGTGGATGCAAACAATAATTATGGTGTATTTAATTCAAATTCTATAAAAACGAGTGAATTGTTGAACTTTCCTAATTCTCTTCCAGAAATTTCGTTAAGTTTCGACTGTGACCTTGATGAAACATTAGACATTCCTAGTCCTATAATTTCTTACTCTAAGCTATTATATTGCTTGGGAACAGAAGAATTCATGAAATATTTCAAAATTCTAAAGGGAAAAGTTCATTTTGAGGATGAATATATCATAGTTGAACCCAAAACAAAAGCCAGATTCAACTTATCTAGAAAAACGGAGCTTGAAGTGAGAATGCGTAATATCAAGTAGGCGAAGATGGATGAGCCTCTTTGGAAGAAACACAATGAGCCATTCCGAAGGTGGGCCAAAACCAAATGATCAGTGGAATCTGAATAGAAGTTGCTACAAAAAGTTGGAATTTGTGATATTCTTAGTGCTGCATTAGTCGCGAACATGCAAGGAAGGAAGGAGGAAGCTGCAAATTTTTTGGTTAGTCACTATCATAATGGGAAATTGTGGCTCAGAGAACATGTGTCGATATTACCAACAACCATCCATATGGTCACTGTACTTCCATATAAGGGTGAGAAAGTGCCCAAGACATCCGAAAGTAACAATGGCAAAGAATTTATAGGAGGAATTACCGCAAAGAACTCTAAAGGTTTAATAATTGGGCAAGTATTGGACCCATTGGTTAAGTGGGATTTCGTTATTGTAGCTATGTACCTCAAACCAGCAGGCAGATCATCACACGTCAAGTTATCAATGCTCGAAGACATTAGAGAGATGACAAAGTCAGGGAAAACATACAACTAGGCAGAACATGTCTCTGACTTGGTCAAGACTGGTAAATACATTCATTTTCCCTCCTTGCTCATTTGGTTAGCTATGAAGCTTAGTCCACTAGTTGGGGAAATTTATTTCACTAAGAAAATGAATCCCCTAATGAAAATTTTTAAAACAAAATCACATGGATGGTTGGGGAAACCCCATTCTTTGGATCCCCAAGGGTTATTCAAAAATTTCCTTTTAAACATGATTGAAACTTCAAATAAATGGAGGGTTCCCTAACACATTCGATGGGAATTTCCACCCGGCTCACATATACAACTATGCCTTCATGTAACTAAAGTGTGTTAGAACAACACTGCAGAGGAAGACCCTCAAGAGCTACCTTATCAGCCAACAATCGACCAAATATTTGAAGAATTGCGTTAATAGTCTAACTCATTAATTTTGATTCCTTGGGGGGTTCTCCAACCATCTAGAGATATCATCACCCCACTCTCTGATGCAGAACAAGAGGAATAAAGAGAGGTTTCACTATACCTACAACCTTTAAAGGTTGATTTATCACTCCCTTTGACAGATTCGGTTAAGAGGACCAGCCATAAGGAATCTCAAAGTCCCAAAACTACTCTAACTTCCTCAATAGGAATCAATTGACAGGAAGTCTTTTGAGACATTGAAATTGATGACCCATAACAACAACAACCGCTTGATACAATTGTCCAACAAATGTTGGAAATAACTAAGAAAAAGGGAAAAGTAGTAAAAAAGCCCAGAAAAACTCAAGTCTTAGCATCATCTATTAAAGAGGACTTATTACAAGCATTTGAGTATGCCAAACAAGTTTTTATTGAAATCCAACAGAAGATGAGAGAGGCTCAACAAACTACCCCACTATGGACTTCGACACAAAATGGTAGTTCCTCTCAGGTATAGAATCACCCACAGTCAAGGTCGTTCACAAAGCAGATTGTCCAGATGTCATAGATCGATTTAACTTTAAACTCACCTCCCATATCTCCGACACATGTTGAAGAGGAGTAGGAACAATCTAAAAGGATCCCTTCAAATCATTCTTACACACAAGAAATTTTATCGAAATGAGCAAGGTTGGATGAAACAATAATAAGGGACATTGTACATACATAGGACACGTTGACTACATCAACATCTCAGCAGCAAGAGCCACTAGTTCAACTGACCTTGACTACCATGCCAACGACTAAGTTTAAGAATGAATTTGTAGATATCCCAAGTAAGTTTCCTGAATTGAGGCTTGCTAATGGCAATTTTTTTTTGAAAATTTAGAAAATTTTGTAAAAGAAGCAAAGTTGAGAATGAAGAAAAGGAAAAAAAGAAATTGGTAGGATTCAACAAAAAGAGCAGCATGAAAAGAAGATTTGGTTGGACTTTCAGCACCAAGCAACAAAAAAATTGAATATTAACATGCCAACCCAGGTTGATGATCAACTTATTGCCATTCAAATTTTAGTGCATCAATTTCATTAACCAAAATAAGTAACTCAACACTCAAATAAGTGAGTTGCAGTTGAAAACAACAATTCTAGGAAGTCAACAAACATCAAAAGTAATATATAAAGCATATCTAGAATTTATGCAAGCTAAGTAGCAATTGGAACAAACAATCGGTCAGGGAGATACATTGAGCACAATCCTAAATAATTGGCCTACATGCTTATCCTCGACCTATAGCCGAATTAAATCTTAGGACATTCTTGTTCGTGATTTATGCTCTTGTAAAGTCATAGAACCAAGAGAAAAGTTGGCACTGGATAAAAATATTGCATAGGAAAGGAAACTTCCAGCCCAACTCGCACAGGAAGAAAGGAAATGGCTAAGAGAAGGGAAGAAAGCTCAATTGGAAGCAACCAATGTTGCAGAATTTCTGCAGGGGATCCTGAATCGAGTGCAACAATTGGAACAACAAGGCCTTTTCGACTAAAGGATATCAGAGAAAAATTCATTGGAAGATAGAGTACAATATCTTGCAGAAATAAAAGAAGTAGACGCATAAGCAAGGCTATAAATTTGAGAATGGTCGATCTTCGATGATCATCTTCGATTGCTTGTTCCAGTCATACATTAGACTCCTTTTTCGGACATGCTGCCACAACCACTAATTTACTCATCGCGTCTACCCATATATTTTTTGAACCAAGCATCTCCACATTTGTTGCAACTTCATAACAAAAGTCCCATGAACTTGAAGTCGACCAAGCAGGCCAATAGTTAGCAGAACCAACTCAATATGTGCCCACCGATCATTCTGCAGGACTTGTCAGATATCTAGAAATTGCACAAGAAGTCCTATAATTTATTTTACATCTTTATCTCCAATTTCATATTGTAATGATTTTTGTACCAATTTTATAATATTTTTAGAGTTGTTGACCAACCAGCAAGTGAACAAGAAGTTGTATAATTTATTTCACATATGATCTATACTGTAATAATTTTGTACAATTTTTTTAGTAACACACCAAATATCCCCTTCTTCAGGACGAAGAAAGCTTTAAGGACAAGGGAGATGTTGGAAGGGCTAGTCGGCTTATTCAACTAGCCTAGTCAAGTTAGAAATCTATATTTTAAGTCAGGCGACAGCCTAGTCAAGCCAACATCCAAGTCATCTTAGTTGAGTTGGTTTAGGCAGTTAAACAATTGTGATTGTCTAGACAAAATATATATATCAATGAATGTATCAATGTATCGGTTCCATTCGGCTTTAAGAGATATATAATAAAAGTATGCTTCCATTAGTTCTCACTACTTGTATCTCTTCTTTTCCCTATTTAATTTTGTGTTATGCTATCTAATCGCTTGTTGTCCTTACTATTGGTAACTATGCTTATTTTTCCCTAGATTACAACAATATCAGAGCTCTTTAGCCTAGGTTTTGATACTTCAAACATATCAGTTCCAATTTTTTGCTATAACCTTTTTTTTCTATGAACCTTTAGATCATGATACTTGAAACACGTTGAGACAAAATTGTGGTGAACATCTGGTCCAAGTTACAAATTTTGGTTCACTATATATTCAAAGATAAGCTCCAGGGAAGTTAAGGTTTCTATATGCTCCATAATTAAGTCTTAAACAAATCAGTTTGGAATTTATAATATACAATTTTTTTATAAGGCTTCATAAAGTGAAACTTGGATCATATTAAGAAGAAATATTGGGGAATATCTGGTTCCATTTTTAGAATTTAGTTCGCTATACTTTGAGACTTATACCCTACAGAAGTTAAGATTTTTGAGCAATCATGACTTAAATTTTAAACGAGGTAGCTTGGTATTTTTGTTTTATCTTATTGTATGGATATTTTCAGACTGAAATATTTAAGAAATTCAGGATAGATATAGAAATACCTCAAGTTTAGGTTATACAATTATATTCAATAATTGAACACATGGCACACTATACAAGTTTGCTTGTGGGAATAGCAAAAACAAATCATAAATTTTTGGGAAAGTTATTATAACTTTTAGTTGGCACATCAAATTCAGTTCACACCTATGCAATCACAGAAACTACATATTAGAGTATTAGATCTAGAAAACCTCAAATCTTAGAGATATATCAATAAAGCTTCAACCATTCTGATATTCTCCAAATTAAGGTATCTAACTTACTAGTGCCCCAACTATTCATTAGAAGATCCCATTTCTTTTTATTGTAATAGAGAGGAGGGCTATTATTATTTTCCAACCTGCCTCTGAAGAAAGCTACTATACCAATTAAATCTAATGAAGGCTTATCCTTGACTCATGAAGAAAGTGAAGACTTACAATTTAGATTATCTCAATTATAGAAGAAAGTTAATGAACATATGGTAGTATGTTGAAAATGTGGAGTTCCCAGGTTCTCAAGAAAAAAGATTAAAAGATAAATGGAAAAGAAGATGAATGGAAATAAGGAATAGAAAAGAAGATAGAAGGAATAGAAGTGAAAGTGATTAAAAATAAGGAAGGAATAGAAATAAAGATGAGTAAAAATAAGGAAGAAATATAAAATTTAATGATTTCCATGAAAATCTTCTCTTGGAGAGGTTTGATAAAATGGATATGGAAATCTACGGAAATCACGAACATAAGGAGAAGTATGTTGTTGAGAATCAATCGCATATGGGGAGTATGCTATCACAATTAGAGAGCAATTTGTTTTAATAGCAAAACCATAATCATGATTTTTCAATCTAAGATCCACATCAGCAGGGCTTCAAGTTAGTATCAAGGAAATCCTACATTCTAAAGATTGATATGAGGAAATTTGATGGTAATGGTCATGTAACATGGATATTTCATATGGAGAAATACTTTGACCTACACCAAGTGGCATCTTTACAAAAGATAAAAATTGCATCCATGTTTTTATAACGAGACCAACATGTATGGTATCAATGGCTTTGTGAAAGAAAAAAGGATTTTGTTATATCTTGGTCTATTTCTACAGAATAATTGATAGCACATTATGTGGATATTAAGAGTAACACTTTATTTAGTCAATTGATAAATGTCTGACAAAAATGTCGTGTTACATAGCACATTCAAAAATTCCAAAAGTTGAGTCTCAGAGTAAAGAATATTTAAGACGATAACTTGTTATACATATTTATGGGTACTTTAAAGGAAAGCATACAACATGAGGTGCGTCTCTTTTAACCTAAATCTCTAGATCATGCTTTTAGTCTGGAAAGGAAAGTTGAAAGTAAAAAATATGACCACTGGAAAATTGGTCACTAATAACTACAAAGAAAATCATGCTCCCCTTTCTAAATCGACAAGGTTGACTCCTCAGCAAATGGATGAAAGAGGTGTAAAGGGATTATGTTTTAACTGTGACAACAATATAGTAAAGGGCATATATGCAGTGAGAATAAATTATTCTACATATACTGTGAAGATGAAGAGGATTAAGAAGTGAAAACTTCACAAGATCTAGAGCTAGAAGAAACTACTCCAACAATCTCTTGTCATGCATTGGCCAACATCAATACTCTAAAAACCCTGAAGATAAAAGGATATATCAAAATGAAAAGGGTAACAATATTGATTGATTCAGATAGTACCCATAACTTCATTGATTACAAATTGGAAAAACTTCTTAATTGCTTTATATATCCAACATCAGAATTTCAAGTGATAATTGTAGATAGAGGTACCATAAATTTTTCAAGGAAGTGAAATAAGATTAAGCTTAATGTGGGGGAGTATTTATTGGTTAGTCCCATGTTTTCAATCCAAATGGGTGGTGAAGATGTTGTATTAGGGGTCTAATGGTTACAATCATTGGAAATAGTGGCCCTCAATTTCCAAGATCTTTTTATAAGATTTTTCTCATAAGGAAATGAAATTGAACTTAGAGGTATACAATGGAAACTCAGTAAAGTGATAAGCTCTAATAACATGACAAAATTACTAAAAAAGGGACATAAAGGTGTAGTTGCACAATTGTGTTCATTAGACGTCCAAACATATCTATCCTTTGTGCCAGTGGATCTTCAAAAATGTATTAACAATCATGCTAAGGTATTTGGAGAAATGTCTAAGGGTCTTCGACCTATCCGAGAACATGACCATGTTATTCATTTGCAACTTGGAAATGTGCCACCTAACATTAGGCCTTACAGATATCCACATGCACAAAAGAATGAGATTGAGTGTATGGTTCAAGAAATGTTAGACACGGGTATCATTCAACCTAGCTAGAGTACTTTCTCTTCACTAGTGGCAATTGTTATCAAAAAGTATGGTTCATGGCATATGTCTCCATACTACAAATAGCTCAAAAAAATGACAATAAAAGATAAGTTTCCTATTCATGTCATTGATGAATTCTTCGATGAATTACATGGCACACTTTTCTTTACTAAGTTGGATTTTCGTTCTTGATATCATCAAATCATAATGAGGCAAGAAGACATTCCCAAAACAATCTTTAGAACACTTGGAGGTCATTATTATTTTTTGGTTATGCCATTTGGACTTACAAATGCACCTTAAACATTTCAAATCTTAGTGAATTCTATTTTCAAACTCTTCCTTAGAAAATTTGTTCTAGTATTTTTTGATGGCATACTAATTTACAACCAACCTTGGGAAGAGCATGTACAACATGTTGAAAAGGTCTTGACACTATTGAAAGAGAAATAAATATATGCAAAGCCTTCCAAGTGTGCCTTTGGTGTTCAAGAAGTGGAATATTTGGGTCATAGTGTATCAGACAATGGTGTCAAGGAGGATCCCAACAAAATAAAAGCTATGAGGTTGCATGTGAGGAGGAAATTGAAGGAAAATAATGGAAAATGAAGAAATTAGAGGCTTGATTCATAAAAAGGCTTATGAGGATCTGTTGGTAACGTTTTGTCAGTTCAAGTTTGGAGCTCTCTCATTATTCTCTCTCTCTCTCTCTCTCTCACTCTTGGTCACTTAGAGTTTTCTTGGAGTACTCTAGCTTTGGATCAAGGAAGGAAAAGCAGGATTAAGCAGTTTCAGCACGAATACTTGAAGGTAACCTTTTGCATGTGTGATTTCCTAGATGGTTTGGACATGCATGGCTTTTCATGTTGGTGTATGGTTCTCTTGATGTCAGTGGTCTGGTTTTGTCAGGTTATGACAATGGCGTTCAGCCTAGCCTTGCCTTTTTCCTGATGCCATGGTGTTGAGATGTTTATTTCAGTTTTTGTGCTTTGGTTTGTCGGATGGGTTTCAGAATCTGGGGTGGAGGTGTTCTCAAGTTTCATTCCCAAAGGCCTAGGAATCCCTTAACTGGTTTTGGCAGGATACACGGTAAAGCCTTAGGGAAAAGTCTCAGTTTAGGGCTTAGTGATCCGGGTTTGGATTGCAGTAAATCCTGAGAGTCTGGTCTCGGTTTAGGGCCTAGTGATCCAGGATTGGATTGCGGTAAAGCCTGAGAGACAAGGAGACAAAAAATTCCTCAAGGATAGTGATGGATTCCAGATGGCATTCCAAGTTCGGTTTGGTTGTGATCAAAGCACCAGTTTTGGTGTGATCACAGTTTGATGAGGGTGGAGGTGGTTTAACCTCTGGATTCCCTTGGTTGTTCATGGATTGGTTGTTTTATGAGATCCCACATTCATGCTTGGAATATGGCATGGGGGTGACTGGCTGAAAGAGAGATTTGGTTCAACCATGTTTATGGTTGGGTGGTACATGGAAGTCTCGAACCTGGTCAGATTTGCCTATGATTAATAAAAGCTATGTTCTCTTACTTTTGCATTGGTTTATATGTGGATTTAATGGCTGTCATATCTTTGATATTTATATGGTTTTATGTTGGTTATAAGCATGGTTAAATGACTGGTTCATGTCATGGTTATTTCATGTATTTACTTGTAATTGTTAAATGGATAAATGCAAGACCTAATTGATGTTATAATAGTTCAATGGAGAAGGAGTTGATCCTTCTGGTTATGTTTCATAAGTTATTTAAGTCATTTATGCTCTGTCTTGTATCCTAGACCTGTAGGTTGCATTAATGCTAAGTGTTTGACAGAATGTCAGTCCCGGTTGGGGATGCTCAGACCTAGTCCCGAGGTTGATTTTTGATTTGTTTATATTGTCATCGTGCCTTTGATGGATTCTGAAGGTTATAACAAGTTTTGGGTAGAGATCGGGATTCTAGGCTAGAAAAGTGGCTCAAATCTCAGGGACGCTGGCACAGGTATGCTGGAAAAAGTATAGGGTTGCTGGCACACAAACCTGTGAGAGCAACTTTGCTTCTGGTCGTTGTCTTGCCTATAGCATGAGGGTGACTAGGGGTTAAAAGGGCTCAAATCATCAGTGGGACTCAGGGACAGGATGTCTAAGTGCCTGACATGTCTTCTACGGGTGTTGTTGCTGATGTGGAGGGGTTTGTTTAAGGTGTTCCATCGATTCCATTTCCTTAAGGTCACAAAGGAAGTTGAATCCCTTATAGTAGCCTCTCTCGTCGCATGTCTACCCTGACTGGTCGGTTGCTTGGGTAGACCTGGGAGGAGGGGGTGTTACAACATGACACTATATTGTAGTTGATATTTTGAATCATCTTTAGAAAACAAGAAATGAATGTTTATTCACCAACACATATGACAACACAAAATTTACCTAAATTTGCTTCTGCAAATCTGGGTATAAAGTTCAAACATGGAGATGGAAGTAGCTCACATATGGGAGTTAATGTATTACTAGACTAGTGCATCATGTACAATAGGTGTTGCTTGAATGCACTCTCCTTCATAATGTGTGAAACATTTTCCCTCCAGTGGCCAACCACACCAACATAGACTAAATCGAGTTGCAAGGGAATCTCAAGAGAGACAAAGGAAGTGGCCTCCAATAGGGAGTCGAGTGGTCCTACAATTTGATTGGCTTCCTATTATTCTCTAGCCATATATGACCCAGATTGCCTTGAAGAGTCCAAATACAACAACGATGGACCATGAGCTCACATTTAAAAGATGAACACCTCCTCCCAAGGAGAAAGACTCTCCTCCTAATACATGCTTAATTATTGAATGTCTTGATTTATTCACTTACTTTGGCTAATGATTGCTCCAATGTTTATAATTTTTTTTAATAATGAGAAAACCTATCATAACTTTGTTGTCAAACTTGTAGTGGGGACAACCATGGCTATTATCCACAAATATAGGTTGACTCATCATTTTTATTCAAGGAAAACCATGCCACATAGAATTATCCATTAGTGGTCTATAAGGGGGCAAGCTTTCACTCCTACCAAATACCTCTAGGACCATTAGCCTCTTTCCTTGCATCTAAAAAAGATAAACTATTAGCCAAACAAAAATAATTTTGAAACATACTACAAATCCAAATCCAATAATTTTATATTTAATACTTTCTTTCTATTTTTTATTTTTTTGTTTCATCACCTATATACCATTTACATGAAACTTACTATATATTAAAATAGTATTAAAAAACATAAATAATAAAAAAACCAAACTCTTTTTACTTTTCATTAATAAAACCAATACATCTCCAAACAAATTATTCATTACTTAAATAATAATTAAATATTATTTTTTGATCCATCGAAATTTTAATGTTTTCCCAGCATGACATAGACTACTTGAATCTCAACCACAATTAGGATATGAAGATATAAGAAGCAAGATGGTTGAAAACCCTAGATGTAAACTAACTACCATATAACATTTCTCGAAGATTTCAATGCTTCCACGTGTTCACACAAAAGACACAAGTGGTCAATTTCTAATGCTCTTCCTATGTTGAAACTAAATCCCAACTAGGTAAACTCCATACTTACATATATATATCCAGAGCCTCTAGAGAGTGCAAGTCCGACGGAAAAATGTCACGACATGATGATGGTGAAGGAGCTGTAAAGTTGTTTGAAGAGCAGAGGCATGGAAGTTTTAAACCAAAGCCAAAAAGGCCCTGGTCGGTGTGTACTTTGACCACCCCTCCCACGCCATTCAACTAACAATAATTTATTTCTAAGTCGGTGTCCTTTTCGTATATTCTATGCACGGCTTCATGGTATAAATATATATTTTTCATTCAAACTTTGGAGACTCCTAGTATTTGTACTTTGTGGTATATATATATACTTCCATGGTGTATTTATATATATTTAAATAATTATTTCTGTGAGGTATGTATGGATATATATATATATATATTATTTTTTATATGGTATATGTATAAAAATAAATTTAATTTAATTTAGATGGTTAGGAAAAATTATTATATTTTTTTATTTGATAAGATTCTCAAATTTAATATATTGAGTTTATAATGAGTATTTTCTTGTAATGATTTCAAGTCTTATTGTCTAATAGTTCCTTGAAAAGTGTGACATGTATATTCTTTATATAGAATATAGAGATAATCCTTTATAAACATATATAAATAAATAGATTTATATATCGCCTTGATATAGAGTATTCAAATCTTAGTAATTATATTATTCAAAGAATCTAACATTTTTTTGGGAGTAATTTTGGGTTTAAATTCAATAGGCATTATGTTAAAATTTTGAGTTCTACTTTTATAAAGAGAGCTTTGTCCAAAACATGGCTTAGGAAGGATTTTGTCCAATAAATTAGAGTTTTTAGAAAAAATTATCAAAAACTTTAAAAATAAGATTCATTGGAAAAACAATCCTTACAAAAAAAATGAGAATGTAATAACCTTATATCAAAAAAATAATCTATAAAGTGTATAAATCCATTGATTTCTATAGAATTTAATCTCCACCCAATTTTATATTCAAACTTCATAGAAAAAAATTAAAAATCAAAACCATTATTGGAAAATAATTCACATGATCTCACTAAAAACATTCCACAATTTTGATAATCAAAACAGGACAAATTATTAGTAAACTCTCCTTAATTTAGAAAACAAACAAACAATTTTTAAAGAATAATAAATAATCAGTTAAAACTAACAATCTCCACCGTATATTTATGTTTTTAATCTTTTACCCTTGAGTTTAAATTTAATTTAATTGCGTTTCTTCGTTTTGCGTTCAAGTTGGTTAACCTTTATTATAAGGTAAACTTAAATATTTATTCCTTGTTTTACTCGGTGGATTTGGAATATTTAATATTTATTTATTTTATAGAATATATATTTTTTAATTGAAAATAAATTTAGCGTTTTTTTTTTAATATTTGATAACAACAAAAATTCCTGTCACTTTCAGTGTCGATTTACATTTTAACCTCACATTTCAAATATTATAATTATAATGTTAGAATTTTATATTATATAAAGTTGGTGAGTAAATAGTATGTAGCAAGATTTGAATTAATTATGAATTTTAATCTAAATATTATTTCATTCAAAATATTATTATTTTTAATTTTTTTAATATGCCTTTAATTTTATTTTGGAAAAAACTTAAATTAAAAAATACAAAGAAATTTATTCTTTATAATTTTGCGATTTAATTTAAAATATTATATATTTTTAGTTATTAAAAATATGTATTTGATTTTATTTTGGGAAAAAATTAAATTAAAAATATAAAGTAATTTTTTTTCTTCGATATTTTATAATATTTTGTGAATTTTGTTTTTTTGGGGTGTATAGTGAATAAAAATTAAAGACAAAATATAATTTGATATATGTTTTTGTTTTTGTTTTTTTGTTTTTTTTAATCTTATTTTTAAAATTTAGGAGAGATTTTTTAAAATTGTAAGTTTGATTTGTATAATTTAATAAGAGAGTTGAACACGAAATCCATTTATGCATTTAAAAATAAATTTACAAATTGTAGTTTTTCATAGAGAAAATTTGTGATTACTATTAAGTTCTTTTAGAGGTCTTAGTATATGCATATTTTGAAATGTTTTTGGTTTCTTATACATTAAATTGTTTTTCTTTCTTTATTCTTGTTTTGGGGTTTGGGGCTTTTGTATAGTGATTTGACTAATAAAATTAATGAAGGTGTACATACTCTACTCTTCTTTGGTTTTGAACATGCTATCTTTTGAAAAGAAGAACATGTTCTTAACCATTATGCTCATTCAAATTGTTTTATAAAACATTAACAACTATGTCATATGTCATAATTTTATGAAAACATTTAAAATGTCTTCTCTTTACGAATGTTGAGCATCTATCACCTATCCAAAAGCAGAATATTGTTTTATATTTTATAATAATTGCTTATTTAATGAGACAAAACATATTACAATTCAAGTGGAGACAAATCCCATGGAGGAATATCACCACCCTAGTTTGATCAACCATTAAAACCCTTAGGCGACTCCTTATGGCTTATACATATATCGAAGACAACATTAGAATATATTAAATTTGACAATGGAATAGAAAGAAGATGCCTTGATGTTTGTTGTTGTGTTTATCTCGAAAAAATCTTTCTTAATAGTTATGAATTCTTATTTGATAATGTTGATGACTCAAGACATTGTCCATAACATAGTTTAGTTTATTGATAGTTTTTTTTGAAGTCTCATCATTTCATTATGATGATTGCCATCAAGAGTTTAAACAACAAGAAGCTATTAATACAATGCATTGAGTAGTGTCTCTTCAAATTGTGTTTATGGCTATTCTTTATCCACTTCTTTGTGGAACTTTCACACTATTTGATAACGTTAAGGATCATGTTAATAGATACATGATTATGAAAATCTCAATGTAGAGTAATAGATACAATTTTGGTTCATGCTTTTCAATGATTTAAAAAGCTAGAAGAAACTCAAATATACGGTCATTATTATCATCTACATAGTGATGTATATTTTACTATGTATATTTAACACACAATCTTGTACATCTTAAAAATCCTCCATTCCCTATGTTGACCTCATTTAGCTAGGCCATCATTCATTTCTAATTCCTTTTATGGGTTAAAGGGGTAATGCCCTATGAACTTCTTATAGTTATGGGTATGCAAGGTTGATAGTTAGTACCCAAAATCTCTAGAACATTACACACACATCAAATTTTATATACATTTGGACTACACATGTCCTAGCACTTATTTGTGCACTTCTAACCAACCATATTATAGAAGCTTAATAAAGATGCTTAAGAGGATGAATACCGATGCAATTGAAATATCTTTAATTATCGAATAAACATTATTGTCACTTATATATATAACATTAAAATATAAGGGGATAAAGTATGTACGTTTTTGTAAACTTTAGTAGTGAAATCGTTGTGCGGAGGTGAGGCCCTTGTCCCACAAACATGAGAGTCTCATACACCAATTTGGTGTTTGGCTTGACCATGACCTTAAAAATAAATTATTATTATTATTATTATTATATGGGAGTCTCAGACACCAATTTGGTGTTTGGCTTGACCATGACCTTAAAAATAGATTATTATTATTATTATATGGAGTCTCATACACCAATTCGGTGTTTGGCTTGACCATGACCTTAAAAATATATTATTATTATTAGTATCATTATTACAAAGGGAATAGTCCAATGAGACAACTTTTTGCCCCTTTTTGAGTAGATTTTCCAATTGATTTTGCTTAAAATTTGGCTAGAAATTGAAAAAAGTGTAGTTTTAAGTTGTTGAGTCTACATAATTTGAGTTTCTTCGAGATTTTCCAAGGTGTTCAATCCATTTTTGCATTCAAAAATGCAATTTAAAAGATAGAATGATACAATTTCATAAAATATTCAAAAATACAATTTAAAAACATAGAATTTTGCAATTTCATTGAGAATTGCGTTGTTGAATTTCGATGAAAAAATAAAAAAAATTGAAGGTTTTAACCCTGTACACATAATACTTGCAAACAAATTCTAAAAAAAAACAAAAAGATACAATGGTGAGAATGTAAAATATACACAAAGATTTTTCTCTTGGAATCCAAAACCGCGAAAACTAGATTGTTTTTTCATTATATTCATTTCAATGTTACAATACATTATAGGCATGCCGAAGCATTCATAAGACCCCAATCCATTAACCTTGGATATAACATAACCGTAATTCCTTTGACTAGAGGAGTCGTCTACTGAGGCGGAGAAATTGCCCGGACGACCAAAAGTGGTCGGAATCCAGGCAAAAAAATTTCAAAAAATCTTGTAGAGGCAGTGTTTGAATCGTGTTTTTGATGGTGAAAATAGATTCAGCACCATCCAAAACGTCTAGGCCACCTAAAATTTTGAAGTTTAACAACTATAATTTGGATTTACAAAAATCCTTGTTGGATTTTCTCTAAATATGACCGGAATTTCCATAACTTTCCGGGCAATTTCTCCGCCTGTTAGACTACGACTTGACTAGATCTACAAAACCATGAGTGAATCTAGCTTTTTGTTTTTTATTTTTATATTTTCGAAACACTACCCCAAACCTCGTGCAGAAAGCTATCACCCTCTTGCAACCCCATACAACCCCTTGATACGTCTCACACAACATATCACACATGAATTAATCACACAAAAAATATAACACAAAAGAACAAAAATCAATATTGTTAATAACCCATTCGTTACCCCTCAAATAATGTGGAATCTATCCAACTATTTATACAATGCAATTAAAATACTATATGTTAATTTGTTTTGAATATGCCTTCTTTATTAGTATTTTACTTATTTTTAACAAAATTTTAGAAATACAAAAATATTTTTTTTGGATATTATAAATTGTGTTTTTATTAGTATTTTACGTGTTTTTAACAACATTTTAGAAGTACTAGAATATATTTTTAGATATTATAAATTGTGTTTTTATGGACAAATTTAGTTTTATATTTAATAACATGTGATAATTAATAAATTTAATTGAATTTATTATCGGGAAATAATACTTATAGGTAAGTTTTTTTTTCCTTCTTGCACACCCACTCAACTAGTCAAATACCCTAATAATGGCCACTTATTAAATGTTTATATTAGGATATACCTAAAATGTAATTCATAGAAATTATTGTTTAATTTGTGTAAAGTCATAGCAAGGTAGTAGAAACATGCAAATGGCCACAGAGCGCAGAATGAAATGATGAGAACCAAGTGGAAGACGACTTGCCTTGCTAAATGAGGGGGCCATTAGAGGACCCTAACAAGGGGGGGGCTGAATCAGCCCGCCTCACCATAAAATTTTCGCTGACAAGGATCAGAGGGCCCCACTATTATTATCATAACATAAAAAACAAATATAATAAAAATAGGTTGCACGTTTCCAATCCAAGCCGCCAACTAACACAAACTGCTAAATGCCCATGCGCATACTCGTATACGCTCTACTCTATACGGTATCAGCTAACAATACGTATATACGCCAGAGGACCAAATATATTTAAAATATATTTACTGTTACTTCAAAATAAAACAAAATGCGCGCATCAGCGCTTCAAACTCGGAATTTTCCGGTGATCCCATTGGCCAATGCAGCCGCCAACAAATATTCCGATTTCCAGCTGCATAATTCTCTAAACCTAAAATAAGCGGATTAAAAAAAAACGAGTAATCCGCGGCGCCTAACTATTTTGCACGTCTGCTTGTCGTCTCTGGCCGTCCCATCGAGAGCCGTCAGGTTCTGTGGGGAGGCAGCCAATGCAGCGACGGGGACGGTGGCGGACGGTGGCGGACGGTAGCGAACTTGCGCGAGGTATACGGGGTGGCGTGATTGGTGCTCCTTCCATTCCGGAGGATCATATTAGTTGTTTGTTTTAAAAATCGATTTAATTTATTTTGTAATTACTAAATTTTATTTTTATTTTTTGTCTCCAGAGGATTTCACTTTAAAATTTAAAAAGGGCGCAGGGCCTCGCAGTGATGATGGTGACGGCCGGATTTTTGAGGCGATTAAATTATTTTATTTTTCAACTTTTCATTTTCTCTCTCTTGAGGAGAGAGATAAAGGGCTCACAATGAAGTCATGAAGGGAATGAAATGTAAAAGAAGGCAGAAAAGAAGAGCAGGAAGAAAGACTGGAGAAGAAGCAAAGGCATTGAATTCCTTATTGTTTTTCTATTATTTCTCTTCGTTCTGCCAGGATCTGTGCTATCGGATAGCAGATTCAAATCCAGAAGCTTTGCCTTTGTATTCCTGCAAAAAAGTCGGCCTTTTTGGTGCTAGAAAAGCTCACTTTTGGCACATATTCGTATTCCCCTATATCCGTTTCCTCCCTCGGCAAAAGGCTTCTTTTTGGCCGCTAATTTATCGAGAAACCACTGGTCCGTTTAAGCTCAGCACCAAGAGCCGGAACGGAATCCGAAAACAGCGAAAACGGGAAAATTTTTGCAGGGGCGTGACTCGAACTCATGATCCTTTCGGGCAAAGGAGGGGAAATTAAGGAGAACAGCGGCTGTTTATGTGTTTTGGACCATCGGTCAGGTCGATCGGGCCTGAAGGGCTTCCTGGCAGTGGAGGGGGAGGAATCAGATACTTCTGCTGCGAGATCGGGCGTCGAATTTGGTTTTAAGGTGTAACGTTTCTCAATTGCAGATAGGTTGGGGATTTTAAACTTTAGGCCAGGTTTTCGGCCGCTCAGCAATCGATAGCTCTGTTTTTACGGTTAACATTTTGGCTCTTCAATGGTATGTGTATTAAAATCATAATATTTTTTTCTACTACTTTGGGGTTTCGGTACTAGTGGCATCAAAACTTATTGTATATATCCATTCCCGATGTAAACTTTGGGGAAATATTGCAGAAATTCAAATTATGTAGGGTGAAAATGGATTTTTTAGAACTCGATTTTACTTTCTCTGGGGGTTTCAACATTAATGCATCGAAGATTACAGGTTTACAGCTACCCCCGGCACAAATTTAATTAAATTTTGCTCAACTGTATAAACACTATTAAAATTTGTTGTTGCCGTTGCCATCTCATGGTAGAGGCTTTGGATGACCCTAAATTTTTGGTAACGGGTTACAATAAGGGTTTGATCTTCTTTGAATAATCTTATTTAAAGAAAAGATTTAGAGGGTTTGTAGTACGAGATGCTGGAAATTCATTATGTATATTTGTATCACTTTATCTAGATTAAAGTGCAAATGGTTTCTGCGACATTTGGAGTTGGCCACTCTAATTAGTGGTTACCATGGTCAGAAAAGCTACGTAGGTTAGTGGGTTCACTCTATGGCAAGGGCATTGATGATTAGATGACCCATTACTAGTGTAAAAATAGTGGATACTTTTGCAAGTGAATCCTTTGTTTCCTGATCCAGAAAAATACAATTCTTAAACATAGAGAATACCGCACTGGTTAATCCCATATGGCTTATTTACCAGTTGGCTTTTAAGGAGGGGAGTGGTTCTTACTATTAATTTCCTTATCTTGTCTTTTCTTGTAATTGAACATTGTTCTATATAATCCCTCTTGTAACTGGACCATAGAATTTCAGCGATTACGTATGCTCAGTAAGACCTTTGGTAATTTTGTTTCCTCTTTTACAAGCCAAAATAAATGCGAAGTGAACTATTTTTAAAAAGATTTTAAAATAAATAAGAAACGAATATGATGGTAGTTCGGTGTTTGGATTATGAAAATTGAAAAAACGGAGGCTTAGATTGAACTCCATTTCAGTTATTTCTGGAAATGCACCTTCAGGCTTGAATCATTACAGTTATTTCTGGAAATGCACCTTCAGGCTTCAATCATAAAAATACTCAGGGCCACTAAGTTTGTTTCCTCTTTTACAAGCCAAAATAAATGCGAAGTGAACTATTTTTAAAAAGATTTCAAAATAAATAAGAAAAGAATATGATGGTAGTTCGGTGTTTGGATTATGAAAATTGAAGAAATTGAGGCTTAGATTGAACTCCATTTCAGTTATTTATGGAAATGCACCTTCAGGCTTCAATCATAAAAATACTCAGGGCCAATTAGCGACGTGTTATTCACTACATAATGCAATAGGCATGTTGAAATTACTCTTTAGTCCCTTTGTATAATCGCCCTCTCTATGCTTCAGTCAAGAAATACAATTTCTCATCATCAAATGAGTGAATATTACTGATTAGATTGAACCATTTATTCTTTTTTTTAGCCAAGAAACGCATCATGGGTCAATACCACGTGCCCAAATAATTGTAATTCATGCTTCAGTCAAGAAATACAATTTCTCATCATCAAATTAGTGAATATTACTGATTAGATTGAACCATTTATTCTTATTTTTTGAGCCAAGAAGCGCAGCATGGGTCAATACCACATGCCTAAACAATTGTAATTCATTTGACTCCCTCTGTAACATTCTAAAAGCATGAAGAAGTCAAAATACTGCATATTTTATTTTAATTCAATTTTGTCACACATCTAACAAATGTACACCAATACTAGGGATTAATATCATGGGCCCAATACCATGGATTATCAATTCCATATGCCTAAACAATTGTAATTCATTTGAATCCCTCTGTAAAACCATGGGCCAATGCCATGAATTATTAATTCCATGTGCCCAAAGAAGAAATATGTATATATATTTGTTTTTTTGTTTTTGTTCTTGTTTTCTTCTACCCGCTTAGATCCATCTTAATTCTGGATCTACTGAGAGCTGAGAGGGATCAAATCTGTTGAGGTGCAAAGATCTTTTAGAGTGAAAAGAGATTTGATCCCTCTCAACACTGTAGATCTGCAATTAAAATAGATTTGTCTAATTTTAAAACAATATATTATTGTTTTAAGTTGCAGAAAGTGCATTCTCCTAAACCAAAGCAGGGGCAAGATCTTCCTAGGTCTGAGATTAATGCTTATGATTTAAAACTTATGTGCAAATCTGTGAACACTGAAAATGAATACCAACAAGTTGTCTGAAATAGTTGTCACGTTTGTAACTCACTTCTTTAGTCAGATCTTCCTAGGTCTGAGATTAATGCTTATGATATAAAACTTATGCGCAAATCTGTGAACACTGAAAATGAATACCAACAAGTTGTCTGAAATAGTTGTCACGTTTGTAACTCACTTCTTTAGTCCTTTTAGGCGTTGTGTTATTCTGAAGTGTTGTATTGATAGATGATATTCTCCATGCGTTATCGAGTTTAATTTATTCAATCAATGTATAGAGTCCATGAGTTGACATGCATTTCTGGTTTTTGAGGTTTATTATCTAGAATTTCATCAGCAATCTTGATTCTTTGGAAACGTTACTCACGAGTCTTCGATATATTGGATAAATGCAGGCGACTATAGTGAATATTATAGTAGGGTCCCATGTATGGGTGGAAGATCGAGATACGGCCTGGGTTGATGGCGAAGTTACGAAAGTTAATGGCGAAAAAGTTGAAGTTCAAACTACAGCTGGAAAGAAGGTAACGATTCCAAATCTATTGGTAATTTTCATGACGACTATGTCAGTTGGTAAGTAGGCACACTTAAATTTGATAGGACATTTAATGTGAACGATAGCATAAAATTCTTGTGGTGAGAAGATTTTGAAAGTCAAGTTGGGGAGATCTACTTTAAATCTGGCAAAGAAGTTGTTTTCAAATTTATGAACTGTCACAAGCTATCTGTGGCAGAATTTATGGCTTATACAATGAATATTGAGATGGGTAACGGGCTAAATCCTTGTGATCACTCATGTTGTTCATTAGAATGGATCAATCAACTATGTTGGATCTCATCATATGTTGTTGTATTGAGAGGTGCTCTATAATTTATTATGGGGAGATGTAGTGGTTGTTAAAAGAAGAAATGTTAGATCAAAAAATAATAATAATAGAGCATAATATCCGGCTTAATTGAAAAAGTATTAAAAATAAAAAGTAATAAAAATAATAAATCAATTCAATTCAATTTGTTATAGTGTAGTTTTGTTTTTATTAATAAAATTACAAACAGTTTTTTGCGAAAAAAATCATAATACACATATCACATCAAAATAAATTTAAATAATAATAATTCATATTTGTAATTATCATATATAATTGATAAACATAAAAAAAACTTAATAAATTTAATTATAAACATATAATTAGAAATAAAGATATTTCTATATATATATTATAGAGATATAAATGGTAACTCTTTACCACTTTGAAAACTTTTAAGCAGCTGCTGGCATCTCGCTGTTCAAAATCGTAAAACCTCTCTGCTCTTGTGAAACATCTATTGAGTGGTTCAGGCCTTTGCTTAGTGAGCCGAAATGGTATAACAGAGAGGAAAACACAGAAGATTGACATGAACTTCAGTATTTATCTATGTTGGCACTGGTTTTCATGACAGGGGAACAGCGGGGATGGGGACCCGTCCCTTGGACAGCTAGAGTGCACCCCTAGTTTTTTCGGGGTTCCAGTGACATTCCATCGATAGCCCTCCTTTTCATGAGAAAATGCAGTTTAGCTGGAGAAAACTTTAGTGTCATTATTTTTAATTTGTAGTAAGGTCCCTGAAGGGTCTATGAGACCCGGAACGGTCTCTATAGTAGCTTTTCTTCTTGATACTTCTTGTTAATGATTGTCATCTTACAACTTAATTGGCATTCCCTTTTCAATAGGTTCTGCATATATTTGTAGCTGTGTTGAAATCCCCTATAAAACATTTTGCATTTTGATTCTATAAAGAGATTAGATTCATATTTTAAATTAATAAAGTGATTGAACAGGTATTTATTCAAACATTTAGTACCCAATTTGATTCATTACAATCGGATGGTTTTCACAGTGTTTGAGGTTGGGATGGTGGGAAAACTGGACTTGAATGGTTCCTGGAAACCCAGGTACAATATGAGAAAATGAGAAGAACCAGAGCAATTGCCACGAGGATCAAACATTTGAATGTTGCATTTCCTGTTTTTTGACATGAAGTTGTTGCTGAAAAGACAGTAGTCAAATCACTACAATCCAAATCAAAACCTATCCTACAAACTCATGTTTTGAGATGCAACTTTATTTTGAGATGCAACTTGTATAGTAGATTTAGATTCAGTTTGATAAAAAAAACAGAATTGGAAAAATGATCCTATTGTCCAATCATCAATGTACATTGTCAAAACTGAAGATACATGGTTTATCCCTGAAATCTGCCCAGAACATCCCTGAAATTTGCCACAACATCCATGAAATCTGTCCAGAATGTCCCTGAAATCTGTTTGGAACATCCTGGGGATAGCCACCAAGCCCCGGAATCTCTGATGAAGTCCCCAACCGTCTGGGGATGTTTTCTAGGGTTACCCAAGTCCCTGGAATGCTGGAACGGTGGGTACATGCATTTTTTTGGTTGGGAAAGGTGGGTGCATGATTTTTTTGTATATAAACTGGACAATTGTTTTATTACTAAAACTTATGCTAACATATCACTCTAATATGTGACACTGAAATTTTCGGTTCTCGCGAATTCTGGACATTTGTTGAGGTGCATTTTCATGAATATTAGCTGTTTTGGATTTAATTGTTTCGTCCTAGCATGTATCAAACTGATGGTATTTCATCTTTACATGCGTTGTTTTTGATATGGGTGACTGTTTTTCCATGTATACAGGTGGTTGCTAATTTGTCAAATGTGTACCCAAAAGATACAGAAGCACCTCCCGCGGGAGTGGATGATATGACGAAACTTTCATATTTGCACGAACCAGGAGTTCTGCAAAATTTGGCAACTAGATATGAACTTAATGAAATATATGTTAGTGATCTGCTCATGATTGCTTATTTCTTCCAGTTTACTTCTACCAATGTGTAGTCTTATTTTTGTTCTGGTTTATGAGTTTAAGCATTTATAATTGCTGAGCACGTTGCATATATTCTTGATCGTATCAAAGGGGGACTTACATCCGTTGAAGAATATTATTGACTAATAGGTTTTGATGCTTGACAGACATATACAGGGAATATATTGATTGCTGTCAATCCATTTAGAAGACTACCTCACTTATATGATACCCATATGATGGAGCAATACAAGGGGGCGACATTTGGGGAGTTGAGTCCTCATGTTTTTGCAGTGGCAGATGCTGCATACAGGTAGAGTATTATGATTGTTTGATGTGTCCACAGAACTTTGAACTAGAGAGCACCATTATGATTTTTCTGAGTACTAAATCGTTTTAAATACAGGGCTATGATAAATGAGGGAAAAAGTAACTCTATTCTAGTAAGTGGAGAAAGTGGTGCTGGTAAAACAGAAACCACAAAAATGCTCATGCGTTATTTAGCTTACATGGGCGGTCGAGCTGCTACAGAAGGACGGACAGTTGAGCAGCAAGTTTTAGAAGTAAGATAAGTGACATCCATGCAGTTGCTGATCTGGGCTGGAATAAATTTATTTCCAATTGCTTTGGTTGTTATGACTTTGGACTGTACGGTTACTATGATTTTCTTCTCTGAATTCTTAGCATTTTGTATTTTACAGTCGAACCCTGTTCTTGAAGCCTTTGGTAACGCCAAAACTGTCAGAAACAACAATTCCAGGTAAAGTCTTTTTATTAGTTCAATATAGGTATACTGTGAAATTTATTGATCTAGCTAATCTTACTTCCGGGGCAACTACACAAATATTTGTAGGATACACAAATATTTGTAGGATTGGGGTATGGGAGATTGGATTGCTATCGGCCTAGGCTTCTACAGGATTTATAAGGGATCTTCACCGTTCGTTGTGTTAGACTATAACATGACAAGCATGCCTCTTGTTTGCAGTCGTTTTGGGAAATTTGTGGAGCTTCAGTTCGACAAGACTGGGAGGATATCAGGAGCTGCTGTGAGAACCTACCTTCTAGAAAGGTCCCGTGTCTGTCAACTTTCAGATCCAGAAAGAAATTATCATTGCTTTTACCTACTTTGCGCTGCTCCGCCTGAGGTATGTTATCATCTGTCTGTTACTTTATATGGACAATGCTGTAAACATCCACCATACCTACTAATGTGATTTGAGTGGCATTATACAATAAATCACAGCTTACAGTTGCCTTGTGATGTTTTCAGGATATTAAAAGATACAAATTGGGAAATCCAAAAACCTTTCATTATCTTAACCAAACCAATTGTTATGAACTGGATGGTGTAAGTGATGCTGAGGAATATCTTAATACCAGAAAGGCAATGGATATTGTTGGCATTAGTCCAGAAGAACAGGTATTGTTTGAATAATCTATTAGCTCTTCTTAAAGATATTTTAAATGCTAAATTTGAACTTTAAATAAATATAATGTTGCATGATTATATCTCCCACTGAAGTGATGGCTTTACCTTTCAGGATTCAATTTTTAGAGTTGTGGCAGCCATTCTCCATTTAGGTAACATTAACTTCACGAAGGGCAAAGAGGTGGATTCTTCTATGCCTAAAGATGACAAATCTCGTTTCCATCTTGAAATGGCAGCTGAACTTCTCATGTATGCATCAATTTCTGAAATGACTTTCTTATTATTGCAAATACAGCTATTTTATAACAGCTCCAGCTTTCAAGTTGGTGCTAAATTAGAGGAAATTTTTGTTGTAGGTGTGATGTCAAGGGCCTGGAGGATGCTCTCTGTAAACGTGTAATGGTGACGCGTGAAGAGACAATTATAAAATCTCTTGATCCAGATGCTGCGACAACAAACCGAGATGCCCTAGCAAAAACGATATATTCACGCATGTTTGACTGGTAAGATTTTAATTTTTGAATGGAGAGAAAGTGTAACTATGCTTGCTTGTCATCTGTGTCAAGCTGTGGCAGCAGCCTAAAACCTAGTCTCACTGCTAGTTCTGGGGCTATTCTCACTACTAGTCTTTGTGTGATTCTCTACTGGTTCCAGGCTATAAAATAACTCAAACTGCATTTGTGTTTCACAGGATTGTGGAGAAAATAAATATTTCAATTGGACAGGATCCCGATTCAAAGAGCCTGATTGGAGTTCTTGATATATATGGTTTTGAAAGCTTTAAGGCCAACAGGTACATTCTGTGCATGGCCAAAGTAACATACATAGAAACTGTGCAGGTTTATTTGCATATAAACTTTAAAGTACTCTGATGTCTAGTTGCAACATTATAAGAATGTTAATGAATTTAATCTGTTAAACATACATCTCTATATTTTTAACACAAAAACCTAGTTTGGTTCAGTTCTGAAGAAATATTTTCCTATATCAAGTCTTAAACTTTATGACTGTAATGCCTTGAATAGTCCTAATTCATTTTTCTTGTTCCATTTAATCTGCTCTAAAGTACTTTCTAGTACCAGTTATTTCTTAAATGTTAAGAGTTCTCGTTATTATTACTAGACTGGCATAGGGTTTGCATTGTGAATGTGTTGCCATTTTCTTCTTTTCAGCATCTTCTTTTTATTTGTGGCAGTTTTGAGCAGTTTTGCATCAATTTCACAAATGAGAAGTTGCAACAGCATTTCAATCAGGTATGAGAGCATATGTAGTTGTTTTATGACTCTCTTGTTTATTCATGGCACCTTTTCAATCAGGTAGGAGAGCATATAGAGGAGTTCTTTTATGACTGTTGTTTATTCATGACACTTTAAATAGGTTTTACAGACTTGACTTTGTAGAGGATGCTGTTACTTAGATGCTTTTAATCTGTTGTGACCTCTGCTGCAGCATGTTTTTAAGATGGAGCAAGAAGAGTACACAAAAGAAGAAATCAATTGGAGCTACATTGAGTTTGTAGATAATCAAGATGTACTGGATCTTATTGAGAAGGTTTTTCCTGTTGGCCCTGTATTCATGTTATGTGCTATTTACTAATTTTTGGTCTCAGATACTATGCTTTATCATTTATAGATGCTATGCATTAGTGTTTCTTGGGCATTGAAGAGCTGATTTGATTCAATGTCATATCAGAGTTAAAGAGAGTGTTGAATGAGGATTGGTGAGTCAGTTAGCTATGGGCCATGAAAGAATTTACTGTCTAATATGGGAAACAACTTCTGTTAAATGTAGAGACTGGCAGTGATTGTTGCTGAATGATTTTTCATAGAAGTTGTTTCAGGCATCTAAACTTTATGATATTTTCTGGAACTAAAATCCTCCTAATAAAGGGAATTTCAAGATACAAAGCATTTTATCTTGTGGAGGGTCAGGCACAACTAAGGATGCTGTCAGCCTGTCCCTGTTATATCTGTTTGGAACATTTCTGCCATTGGTTTAAAGTTTTCACATCGACGGCAATAGAACAGTTGCAGTTTCATTATTTTGATTAACAAAGCTGTAAGAAGAAATAAGTAATTGGGAGAGAGTTGTTGGTTTAAGTTCTGCTTTGTAGGTGGGTTCATGGGGTGGTTCTTGAGAATGCTAGCCCCCCTTTGTTATGGACTTTTGACTTTTACATTCATTTGAATAGCACAAAGAGCTTGCCAAGTTTGGTCCTATCCATCCTCAGGATACCATTAACCAAATTCTTCCAATCTTCAAATGGAAACATAGTATTCAATAATTTTTCTATCAGCAGCTTGATCAGATCACTGTATTGCCCTCTTTTAAGATCATTTTGTATTCCCTCAAGCAATTAATACCTGGAAATTATGTATTGTAGTTTTTTTATTTTGTTTTGATTTTATAGTGTTTTCTATAACATTCTGTGATTTTCTTTTCTGATCATGCAAATGGAAGTTCTTATCATTTGTGAGCGAACATTAGATAGTTCTACAATGCATTTTTATATCCTTCTATTCTAAGCCATATGAATTCTATCAAATCCTTTCATGTCATCTGTAGAAATGTTGAAGCTATATGAATTCTATCAAATCCGTTTATGTTATTTGTAGAAATGTTGATTCATGTCTGTGACTTTACGACCTATAAATAATCTTAATTTCTATGCTGCAGAAACCAGGAGGAATCATTGCACTTTTGGATGAAGCTTGGTACACACATGTTCTCTTCCTCTGCATGCTTTTTGATGGTTTTTTAACAATTTGCAACTTTGTGGAAGTTATTTTTTTTGCTAGCACTTGGCGTATAGCTGGTTAATGTGCACATGGAACATTTGATTACAGATGGATATTTTTTTCAGTCAATGTTATGAAAATGAACAAACTTGAATGCATTTCATTTTAGCCCTTAAAAAAAAAGACTTGGCTTGGTTTTGCAGTATGTTTCCAAGATCAACACATGAAACTTTTGCGCAAAAGCTTTACCAAACCTTCCTTAACCACAAGCGCTTCAGCAAGCCAAAACTTTCTAGAACTGATTTTACAATTGTTCATTATGCCGGTGATGTAAGCAACTGGTGGCTTTGACCCTTACCATTCAATCATTTTTAGTTATAACCACTTTCTTACATTTTCCAAATATTTAAGTTATTTCTTTTATGTGTCTTGCAGGTTACATATCAGGCCGATCTGTTCCTTGACAAGAATAAGGATTATGTTGTTGCAGAGCACCAAGACTTGTTAAATGCCTCAAAGTGTTCTTTTGTTGCCGGTCTCTTTCCTCCTCTTCCAGAGGAGTCTTCAAAGTCTTCCAAGTTTTCTTCCATTGGCACACGCTTCAAGGTAAAATGACACTGCATTGCTTATAATGTGTATTTCATATGATACTTATTTTAGATGCTCCATAGTATTATATATATTCTTTGATTGTGTTTTGGAGTTGTTCCATTGTTTGAGATATGACCTGACTTCTGGTTTTATGGCTCCCTTGATTCTGTGCTTAATATGTTTTCTTTAATTGTGCTTTGTAACTCTATATATTCCAGTGACCAATCCTTGTATTTGCCAGATTTCTTTTAACCATATGTGAAATGTCCACCGTTGTCTGTTATCTAATTACAGTATTCCTATTGGATAGTGCCGCTTAATTTCCTGACTCACTAGTACTCTGATCTTTCCATAAAGTAAAATTAATTTTAAATTTTGGCCATATTTGTGCAGCAACAACTGCAATCTTTAATGGAAACACTCAGCTCAACTGAGCCTCACTACATTAGATGCGTGAAACCAAATAATGTTCTGAAGCCATCCATATTTGAGAATCAGAATGTTATACAGCAGCTACGTTGTGGAGTAAGTTTTCTGGTTATTTTTTACTTCGTATGAAGTTTAAATGTGATGATTACCAGTTTTCTAGTTATGCTTTACTTACTATGAAGGTTAGATGTGTTGATTACCCTAAAATTTACTTAAGTTTCATTTTGCAATCAGTCATGATTGGAGATTAACGGCTACATATTGACTGTTTTATAGGGTGTTCTTGAAGCAATCAGGATCAGTTGTGCTGGATATCCTACTAGACGAACATTTGATGAATTCCTTGATCGTTTTGGCCTTCTTGCTCCCGAAGTTTTGGAGGGAAAGTATGTATTTGTCTTCCATTGCACTGTTTAGGATCATCTACTTCCTCTAAAGATTTTATATTTGCCTGTTGCAACCTGTTAAAGAAGATGATTGAGATGGGTTGATAGGAAAGTTTAGATATCTGACTTCAAACTTTTAATTAGACTTTTTCCTGTTATATGTGGCAGTTATGATGAGAAGACTGCATGTGAAAAGCTTCTGGAAAAGAAGGGTCTCAAAGGCTATCAGGTTAACCTACAACTTATGCAGCTTTGGATTCATAAAATTCAGAAAGATGCACTGGCATTTGTTCTTTAAAAATGCTAGAAGGCAGGCTGTTATTTGTTTTTGTCATCAGTCCTATGCTAGTCATTCATGGCCATCTTCAATTAGGTTATATTTGGTCGGTGTGTTATATAGTATGTTAATAGTGATGTTGGCACATGTAGAAGTAATGAATTATCATGTGTGAACATCTTTCTTGTAGCTTCTGAATCACCTTCTATTATTTAAATCTCTTTTGGTAAGAGGTCTTGTAATCTAAAGAATTGTTTGCGTGGATAACCATCATTGTGGTCCAATCAAACTTAGAGTCTTGTTAGAGATATAATATCTAGCTTCTTCTGTAGCTGTGTTGTTTCATTTGCAACCGCCTAATAACTTGTAGACTTTTTAATTCGTTCATTGCCCCCACCTTTGCAAAGTACCGCTTTACATGACAATTCCAAAGGTGATCTGCATTTGATAGTGCAAAGCAGGGTTGCGGGGAGTGCCCCCCCCCACGCCCCTTCTCCCAAAATTGCTCCCGGCAAAAAAAAGTGCTCCCTGGTTTCACCAGAGCGTTTTAGGGAGCGGTTGGGAGTGTTCGCTCCTGTACGCTCCGAAAACGTTTTTCAGAGGGGGAGCGGTTGGGGAGCGATCGCTATCGAGCGCTCCCCCTCTGAAAAACGCTCTCGGCCGGTAGAAAAAAGGGCCGCGTGGCCAAGAGGGAGGGCGACGCCGGCGGCGGAGAGGAGAGAGGAGGGAGGGAAGGGAAGGGAAAGGGGGGGGGAATAAATAGACCCTCTCCCCTCCCATTATTCACTTTATCCATTGAGAGCAAGAGGAGCAAGAGAGTTTGGAGCAAGAGAGCGTTTGAAGCTTGGAAGAGCTTGCAAGGGGATATTGGAGCTTGGGGTTGAAGGCCAAAGAGGTAGGATCTACACTCTAATCTAGCATTTTTTATTTATTTATGTTCATTGCCAATTAGATAAATATATATATATTTTTTCCTCTATTTCCCATTCCCATTCCTTTTTTTTTTACAGATTCAAAACTTAAAATTTCAAACATCATTTTTATATTGCTTGGCATTTTCTTCTTCTTGGTTGCTTTTTTGGTTATTATGGTGTTGGAGAGTAGGAGGGTTGATCATGAAGAAGAGGATGAAGAAGTGGGTTATAGTGGATTTGATGAAAACCCCAGAGAGGAGTACCTTGGTGAGGAGGAAGAGAGTGAACATGATTCAACCCAAAGAACTAAACAAGACCAAACCCCATTGTGGAAATATGTTTCTAGACCTGAAGCGGGGAAAGGGGGTGGAACCACTAAATTTGATTGCCCCCATTTCAACAAAACTTACACAGGTTCATACACCTGTGCCAAAAGGCACCTCTGTGGGAAAAGGCCATGGGATGAAGATAAAAAAATAGGAATCAAAACTTGTGCAAGTGTGTCAGCAATAGGTAGAGCCAAATACATAAGGGAAGAGGAGGAAGCCTAATACAAATCTAAAAAATCAAAGGGTTTCTTTGAACCAACCTCACAATCACATCAACATGCACAACGAACTCCTTCAACATCTTCCCATGGCAGTGGATATGGAGGCACAGGGTCACCAAACATCTCTTTAAAGCGTAGTACCATATCAGATTTCCTTGATGAAGGGTGTAGGAATGATGTGAATTCAAAAGTTCACCAGTTTCTCTATGCATGTGGGATACCATTCAATGTTCGTCGCTCACCTTATTGGCATGAAATGTTTTCTGCCATAAATGATGCCCATAAAGGATACAAGAGCCCAGATCCTTTAGATTGATCATGAAAAAGCAAAAATATCACATTCTGTGACTAGAATGACAAATTCTTGGACTGAGATATCTGATGGATGGACAAATGTAAAAGGCAAGCCATTGATAAGTGTTCTTGCTGTGTCTGTTAGTGGTGCCATCTCTCTTTCAACATATGATTACTCAGAGAAGTTCAAGACTGACATCAACATTGCAGAACCATTACTTGAAACAATTGAACATATGGGGCCATACAATGTCATACAAGTCATCACTAATAATGTTGCTAATTGTAAGGCAGCGAGAGCAATAATTGGTGATAAATACCCAACATATTTTGGTCTGGGTGTTTGGTTCACACAATGAACCTTTTGATGCATGATATTATACAGTACAAATGGATTGGTGATTTGTACAATAGAGGCAAACAAATGATAAAATTTATTACAAATCATAGCAATACCCATGGGCTTTTCCACAGTCACTCAAGATTGGAGCTGTTGAAGATTGTGAAGACTAGATTTGCTAGCTATTACCTCGCCTTCAGGAGCCTTTTGAAGGTAAGAGAGTCATTGGCTAGCATGGTATCAAGTCCACATTGGCAGGTATTAAAGCAAAGGGCTACAAATGCAATTGGCAAGCAAGGTTTTGAACATGTGGAGGAGACCGCTCTTGATTGAGGCAGAAGGTCACCAAACATCTCTTTAAGGCGTAGAACCATATCATATTTCCTTGATGAAGGGTGTAGGAATGATGTGGATTCAAAAGGTTACCGATTTCTCTATGCATGTGGGATACCATTCAATGTTCTTCGCTCACTTTATTGGCATGAAATGTTTTTTGCCATAAATGATGCCCCTAAAGGATATAAGAGCCCTGGGTATGACAAGGCTAGAACCATTGGACTTGATCATGAAAAAGCAAAAATATCACATTCTTTGAGTAGAATGACAAATTCTTGGACTGAGCATGGGGTGTCCATTGTATCTAATGGATGGACAAATGTAAAAGGCAAGTCATTGATAAATGTTTTTGCTGTGTCTGTTAGTGGTGCTATGATGCTATCGTTCTTTCAGCATATGATTACTGAGAGAAGTTCAAGACCGGCATCAACATTGTAGAACCATTACTTGAAACAATTGAACATATTGGGCCATACAATGTCATACAAGTCATCACTGATAATGTTGCTAATTGTAAGGCAGTGGGAGCAATTATTGAGGATAAATACCCCAACATATTTTGGTCTGGGCATTTGGTTCACACAATGAACCTTTTGATGCATAATATTATTAAGAACAAAAACCAACTATACAAATGGATTGGTGATTTATATAAGATAGGCAAACAAATGATAAAATTTATTACAAATCATAGCAATACCCATGGGCTTTTCCACGGTCACTCAAGATTGGAGCTGTTGAAGATTGCGAAGATTAAATTTGCTAGCTATTACCTCACCTTCAGGCGCTGTTTGAAGGTAAGAGAGTCATTAGCTAGCATGGTATCAAGTTCACACTGACAGGTATTAAAGGAAAGGGTTACAAATGCAACTGGCAAGCAAGGTTTTGAACAGGTGGAGGAGACTGCTCTTGATGGTCAGTTTTGGGCACGTGGGAGGCAAGTATTGGATTTTTGTTTGTTTGTTTGTTATGTTTTTCTTTTGTTTGTTAGGTAATGTGAGTCTTGAGATGACTAGCATGCCTAACCTATGATTTGAGTAGCCATGACCTACGGGCATCTAAGCCATCAAAATCTTCTGGGGATTGCACTTGAGCCGGGCCACACCAATCCTTAGCATGGCTTGATTTTTGCGCATGGAGTTTCGAACCAATGACCTTTTATGCAATAGAGTGCCTTAACAGAACATTCTAACACTGTCTACTCTACCCCTTGTAGGCTATCTATCTATATATATATATATATATAGCGCATTTATATAAAAAATCATGTAGAATGCCAAATTAGTTGTAGAATAGTTGTAAACATGCATATTTGTACATTACTAAAGGTAGAAATGGCATCCATATTGTACTAATGATTAATCATTTGAGCATCAGCCATCGTGAATCTAAATTCTAGCAATTACAAACAAACATATAGTGTTTAAAGTCATATAATAGAAAGTAGACCATTAACTTATGGAATGAAATAAGTTATCTAACAACTGTCATGGAAAAATAGTTATGTTTACAAAATAGGCCATCTGCACGCCGAAGACCAAAAGGTCCAAAGCATTAAAGGTCCAAAGCATCTATCATCCATCACATGTAAACTTGTGAAAAAACATAAATCATTTTACCTGCGGGTCTTGGCAGGTTCTATAGTGAGCCAGGTCACTTGCATAGAACCCACACTTAAGACCCTTACTCTGTCAAACTCGCATTAAACTCATGTACTCGTATAAGACCCGCATCGGACCTCTATAAGACCCATCGAACCTCAGATTGCAATTTTTAAAATTTTTCTCTTTTTTTTTTTTTTGTTCTTCTTTCTTTTGTTTTTTTTTTTTGTCTTTGCTGTTTCGGAAATGAGGTGGAGGAAAAGGGAAATTGGAGGCAAGAAAATGCTTTATAAGCACCTCTCTCCCTTCCATTTGTCATTCACTTGTCATTTGAGTGTTTGGCTCATTTCTACGAGTGTTGAGTGACTCCATTGCACATTGAATTTGCTCTTGGAGGAGGCTAAAGGAGGCTAAAGGTGGCTTCATCAGATCAAACCCAGCTACAAGTAGGCTTTATGAACCTTGTTTGAATGTTTTCCATGTAAAATTTTTAAAATTCTTTGTATTCAATTTTTTTCGGTTTTCAAATCTATTTATTTATTTATTTTTAATTTGCAATTTTTTTTGGGCTGAGGAGGAACTGTGGCTGAGTTTGTCAGCCACACAGGGCCGTTGTGTGGCTGAGAAACTTAGCCACAGGGCCTTGCGGGCTGAGGAGGGCTCACAAAACAAGTGCAACCAAAGGATACAAGTCCAATTTTATTGGATACTATTGATTTAGAGTCCGATTGGGTTGTGGAGGAGGAGTCCCCTGATTTGAGTTGGCTTGATGAAGAGACCGAGGATCTCTCTAGTTTGCCATCTCAAATGGAGACTCCAAATACACCTGCCTCATAGTTTCTTCAACCTTCCAATGTTAGCATTAGCTCCACGAGGGCTTATTGTAGGCGTGGTTGTCCATGAGTGATGAGACTCAATATTGTTATGAGACAATCATTTATCATTTATGACATGTATTTGAATTTTGACCTTGCTGACATTTTTTATTTTAATTATGGAATCATGATTCCTTTTCTTATTCAGTATCTAAATGTTTTGCTTACAAAAATCGAATATGTTATGTTGTATTTTTAGAGATATGAGATGATATTATGAATTATTGCATATATTGCGGTTTTTATAATTTATAAAGATTGAAATCGTCATTAGTTTCTTTTTGTGCTTAAAATTTACCATATTTTAAGTTTTGTTGTTGTTGTTGTTTCATTTTGACGAGTCTTATACGAGTTTTATACGGGTCGTTCTCGAGTCTTATACGAGTACGAGTTGAGCAACATTGATATCAACTATTACTTCCTTTTTGCATCACCATGATTGTTGTGTGGGCCTCGTGGCGGTGCTGGAGCTGGAAGGGGACGAGACTGTGTAGAAGAATCTGTAGGGAGAACTGAAGATGAAGCCCCTAGTGCTGTAGCTAAAGTCTCGGACATGGGACCATGACAGTGTAAGGGGTGACATCTTTATTTGCCAACATTGGGGTACACAAAGGGCTTGGTGCTCTTAGATTAAATGTCAATCACATACCCTCGTGATAGAATCCAATGAAAATATTGCAATCCCATCATTCCTGCAACCCTAAAAACTGTTGAGTCTACCAAAATTTGAATAGGATATGAAATTCTACTTTCTCCATATGAAGTCCAACGAGGTTGGAACCACTCTCAAACATCTTGAAACAATTAATGGTAATTCTAAAAAATTAAGTGAAAGGATAAAATATTAAAAAGGAAAGATTAAGGCTAAAACAAATAAGATAAAGGCATGATAAAAAGGAAGGATAAAGCAAATTCGATAAAGCATGTCAACTTTTGCATTAAGAATTTAACATTACCATTAAGGAGTGCTTAGGGAGAGTCCAGGTAGTGTGCTTCTTGGCTGCAGGAGCATCCTAGGGAGTGCTGGACTCTCCAAAGGGCAGAGGCCATCTCAAATTTGTTTCGAACATGCTGATAGGGGTGCTCCCTAGATGCTTCCACTCAAAGGGCTTTTCCTACTCGGGTGAGGTGGCTGGGGGGGGGTTGAAGGGGGGACTATATATCATTAAGATTAAATCAATAATGACTAGTATTTTGATATACACTATCAATATACAGTTATTTTGCTATGGTGTAAACATATAGATAATCAATAATATCGATATCCATATCGATACCGTGAATTAAAATATGATGTTTGTCCATAAGTGAAAGTTCCCCATGGGGATCAGGATAGGAAGAGTTCTACGGGCCATGCAACATGAGTCCCAAGTGCCCAGAGTGTCAAAGAGTGAACACAGCATGACTGCTGGGGTCTGCATGGCACGAAAATCAGCTCAAGGATACCAAAAGAAGTTTTAATATACAATGACTTGTACATATTAACTATTCTATTGTTTTAATCGAGTATTGGAGTTTGAAAGGTTTGTAATCTTCGTAATGATTTATCATTTATGCATATCTCTCTGGCAATGAGATTAGTAGATTGTGCAGCAAAATTTTAATAATATACTGGGTATCCTACTAGTGGTTCTCATTGTGTCATGTTAATTTTAGGCCATTCAAATAGAATATTAACTAAATAATTAGGAAAAGCAGTACCTTTTCAATACGTTGTGGCTAAAGGTAATTAATGCCAATGTATGTTAGAAGGGACTAAATCGCTCCAGTTATATGCCTTATTTGCCTTGCCTTTTTTGGCTTCAGTAAAGCAAAATTTACTCATATAGAATGACCTAACAAATTTGCAGATCGGGAAAACAAAGGTTTTCCTTAGAGCTGGACAAATGGCCGAATTAGATGCTCGAAGAGCTGAGGTTTTATCAAATGCAGCTAAGGTTATTCAGCGCCAAATTCGCACGTATATTGCTCGAAAAGAATTTGTTGCCTTGCGCAGGGCTGCTACTCATTTGCAGACTTTATGGAGAGGTATTTATATCTGAATGTTTAAGCTTGACTATTGTTTTTGTTTTGTCAGATATTTTTCTATAGATTATTTTAAAGGTTTTTAATGCTTAATTTGTTATCAGTTCACATTATATTAGAAAAAGCAGTAAATATTGTCTTAACTATTCATCTGTATTATTTTCAGGCAAGTTGGCACGGAAACTTTATGAAGAAATTAAGAGGGAAGCTGCTGCCATTAAAATACAGAAAAATGTGCGTGGCTATCATGCAAGGAAAACTTATACAAAATTGCGATTATCAGCTATTGTTGTTCAAGCAGCATTACGTGCAATGGCGGCTCGTAATGAATTCCGATTTAGGAAGCAAACGAAAGCAGCAATTATCATCCAGGTATACAGTTTGTCAGTATGGTATTGTGAAATAAGTTATTGCCTTTTTCTTATTTCTATTTTTGGCTAAATTAAAAAATGCCAAACTGAGATGTAAATTGTGTAAAATTTGTGTTTTGCTTACTTGCCACAAATTAATAAAATTTTCCCAGGTTGGATGAAGCTGTTATGATATTTTAGGGCTATTAATAAAGAGTGTTGGTGGGTTTGCTAAAATTTGGCTCTTCAAGCCTGTAGTTAGTGTAAAATTATGAATTCCAACTTTCTTTCATGGTTTGTAGGCTCAATGGCGTGGGCATAGAGCCTATTCGTACTATAAGAGTATGAAGAGGGCAGGACTTTCTGTCCAATGTGCTTGGAGATCTAAGGTTGCAAGGAAGGAACTTAGGAAACTCAAGATGGTAAACATTGTATTTATGTCATTTCATAAAGGGACATATATCATTTTCAACTATTTTATTTTCGTCTTTTTTGATATCAATTATTTTTAGGTTCTTTTGTGCTTGTTATCTTTTTTTTAATCCACTCATCTGTATATTTATCACCTTATCAGCTTAGTGCAGAAATTTTACACCCGAATTCACTTTTTCTTTTACATATAGGCTGCCAGGGAAACCGGGGCATTGAAAGAAGCAAAAGATAAGCTTGAGAAAAAGGTTGAGGAACTTACATGGCGCTTGCAGTTGGAGAAACGCTTAAGGGTAAGCATGGCCTTTTGCATTTTTGGATATGAATTTCTGAATTAGAGGAGTAAAAAATGGTTATTAAATGCAAATGCATGACAGTACATTCTGTGCCAAGTTAAGGAAAATATTCATATTCATTATGCCATGGTGCTTATATATCTATAAATTACAAGTTGGATATAATCATTAACATGCGAGCTTAAATTTTATTTCTGGATGTCTACTACCATTGAATCACTCGCTGTACTCCTAACATTGTTGATGCTGTTAGTGATGCATTGATAATTATTCTTGCTTATTGCTTGGCTACAAGTCCAATTGCCAACACTATCTGTACTTGTCTGATACAGACTGATTTAGAAGAAGCAAAAGCACAAGATATTGCAAAACTGCAATTGTCTTTGCAGGCAATGCAAGTTCAATTAGATGAAGCCAATGATACGCTGGTAAAGGAACGGGAGGCTGCAAGGAAGGCTATAGAAGATACTCCACCTGTGATTAAGGAGATGCCAGTTGTCGTTGTAGATACTGAAAAGGTTGATCTGCTTACAAATGAGAATGAGGAACTGAAGGTAAGCATTTGATAATTTAATTCTCAAGAGAGGCATTTAAGTTCAATAAATAATAATTACATGCTAGATAGTTATAGTATGATTATTTTTTATCATTGTGAAAGTTACTTGAAATCTTCTCATCTGACAATATTGCTTTAATATGACCATGAAATATCTTAACATTTAGTATCATACAGGCCTTGTTAAAATCACAAGAGAAGAGAGCAGATGAGGCTGAGAGGAAATATGCTGAAGTCCAAGAACTGAGTGAAGAGAGGCTCAAGAAGGTGGAGGAAGCAGAATCGAAAATAGACCAACTTCAGGAATCTTTTCAACGGTATTTAACATGCTTCTTCTCTTTGGAAATCTATGGACTTCATGACCTGTCCAGTATGATGCATCTAAGATTGGTTTTCTTAAAATTGCTTTGTCTATTCCCTAATGTTTTATATTTAGGTGTGAACTGACTGACAAGTTTCTGTTAATGGCTCAGACTTGAAGAAAAGCTGTCAAACCTGGAATCTGAGAATCAAGTTCTTCGTCAACAGGCCTTAGTCATGTCACCAACTAAAGGTCTTGGGCGGTCTAAGACAGCTGTTATTCAGGTATTTTTGGCTTTCTCTAGGGAACACACACGAGCAGAAATTTGGCTTTTGTTCAGATGGCAATTAGTGCGAGTTTGAAATTTTAACATCTATTTTGCTGAATATTTCCATTTTGCAGAGGAGTCCAGAAAATGGCCATCTTCTCAATGGTGAAATCAAGGCCACACCAGTAAGTGTCTTCAGGGTGAAGATGCTTTTTTAGAGAAGATTATTTTATTAATGCCCATGACCACAAAAGTAGTTCAGTGGAACTCAAAAGTGTATGCAATCCAGTAGTGACACATTGTGGGAGTGCATAAGTAACTCCGAGAAAGGATAAAATAAAATGGAATAAACTTCCCTTTGTGAATTTGCAGCTAGTTAGTTACTGTGTTCTAACCAAAAATATTTTCTGGCAGGATTTGCAGAATCCTGTGCCTGCCTTGAAAGATGTTGCTGAAGCAGAGCAGAGGCCACAGAAGACTCTCAATGACAGGCAGCAAGTATGTGATTTGTAGCCTTTTAAAACCACTGGCTATGCATCTAGTTTCCATATGTTTTCAATTATTGTACTCTTGCTTTTACTATACACTAAAGTTGATTAAGGCATGCTGACACTAATTCCTTTTGTTATGTTGATTTCAGGAAAATCAGGATGCATTGATAAAATGTATCATGCAAGATATTGGCTTCAGTGGGGGAAGACCTGTTGCTGCAAGTATTATCTATAAATCACTTTTCCATTGGCGATCATTTGAAGCCGAGAGAACAAATGTTTTTGATCGCATTATTCAAACAATTGGCTCCGCCATAGAGGTATTTATGATTTTTCTGCTGTGCATGCTCTAGTTATGTAGTTATTTTCTTAGAGTGCATTCTAGATTATGCGTGAAGATTGCTTTTGTTCACAACTATTTTTACCAACATATTTCCTTCTAGCATGGGTAGCCAGGTTGGAATTTTTTTTATATAATGTAGTTTTTATTGTGAATGTTGTGATATTTTTGTTTGGACCACCCTTTTAATTTCTACCAATTAAATATTTTACAAATTGGGGTTTGCAAGCATTACCAGATATCTGTGCAAGGATGAAACCAAATATTTTTGGTACGACTTAAATGTTTGTGTACTGTGAAGACTCAGGAAAACAATGATGTTTTGGCTTATTGGTTATCAAATACATCCACTTTGCTGTTACTCCTCCAACGTACGCTAAAAGCAAGTGGTGCAGCTGGCATGACTCCTCAGCGCCGCAGATCATCTTCAGCTACTTTATTTGGGAGGATGGCTCAAGTAAGAAGTTTATCAATCGAATTGCCATGATATGAGTCAGTATAATTGTCATTAGCTTGCATAACATTTTCTTATGCTTGATTTTAACAGGGGTTTCGAACATCCCCATCAGGCACAGGCCTTTCATTTAGTAATGGTGGGATGATTGGTGGGTTAGATGTTTTGCGCCAGATAGAAGCAAAGTATCCTGCTCTGCTCTTCAAGCAACAACTCACAGCTTATGTAGAAAAGATATATGGAATGATTCGTGATAATCTGAAGAAGGAGATATCACCCTTGCTTGGGTTGTGTATTCAGGTATCTGGACATATACCTGTCTTAACTTGAAATTTTTCCCTCCTAGAAAAGATGTATGAAGTGGGGGTGACTGCAATTGCCTCAATGCTAATTGATGAGAAAAGCGAAGGACGAAAATTGCCTTTAATACCTTAAATTTATCCTTTTTGTTCTTACCTACCCTCCTGAGTACTATTTTAGGCTGTTAATTTCTCAGGGACACAAAAGTATTGACATCTAGTTTCTGAGAGTACACTCCGATAAAATTTAAGATTTTAGTAGTTGTCAATTCTTATGTTTAGTTTGAGATGTTATAAACTACTCTATTTTACTCATAACAAGATTAACTATTGTCTATTAATTAAATTCTAACTTCCAGTTAAAGTAATTGCCTTCTAATTTTCTATTCAGGCACCAAGAACGTCAAGAGCAAGTTTGGTTAGAGGGTCTGCTCGATCTCATGCAAATGCAGCAGCACAACAAGCTTTGATTGGTCACTGGCAAAGCATTGTAAAGAGCCTGAGCAATTTTCTCAAAACATTGCGTTCTAATTATGTAAGCAACGCTTTTGTTTATATGTTCCTTCAGAAAGGCTTGGTGATTTCAGTACAACTACTCATTTTTTAGTATTTTGTGTTCTAGATACCAAGAGTTCATTGAGCAACTTCTTATAATGTGTGAGCTATAAATTCTCTTGCAGGTGCCTCCATTTCTGGTCCGTAAGGTCTATACTCAGATATTTTCCTTCATAAATGTACAGCTTTTCAACAGGTAAATCAGTGTAAATATTGTTCTATGCAGCTTCAACTGATTAATTGACATGTCCATTTATATATTTCTGGAAGTTTTTTAGAATTGTAGTTTAACTAGCAATTTGCTTTCTTTTTTATTGTATTTATTGTAGTCTTCTCCTGCGGCGTGAGTGCTGCTCATTTAGCAATGGGGAATATGTTAAGGCAGGGTTAGCTGAACTAGAGCACTGGTGCTATGAATCAACAGAAGAGGTTGATCAGTTCTCATTTTGTCTTGCTTTTCATGCTTGTACTGAGTGCCATGAATGTTAATTGTGTTTAATGTTTTCTGGTTATGTTTTTCTAACTTGAGAGTATGGAAATAATGCAGTATGTAGGTACAGCTTGGGATGAACTTAAGCATATCAGACAAGCAGTAGGATTTCTTGTAAGTAGAATTCCAAGCACTAAAAATATTAATCCTAGCTCTTTCTGGATCAAATGTTAATCCTAGCTCATTCTTTTCTATGGAGCAGGTCATACATCAAAAGCCAAAGAAATCCTTGGATGAAATTACACATGATCTGTGCCCAGTGAGTGATATATCATATATGTTAATAATAATATACTCCAATATGTGATTCTCTTTTCTTCAGGTTTCTTCATTAACTAATATTAGAAGACTAATATTAGAAATCTTATTTTGGCTGTTTTCAGGTTTTGAGTATACAACAACTGTACCGGATCAACAACATGTACTGGGATGATAAATATGGCACACATAGCGTGGCTCTAGATGTAAGTCATAAGTTTTCATACATAGAGGGTTCTTTTCTTGAATATACTCTTGTTTCAGGCTATCCTTGGCCTTCATGTAAAGATGTGTTTTAAATCAATTAATGCCAAATTTCTTTTCCAGGTTATTGCCAGTATGAGAGTCTTGATGACAGAAGACTCTAACAATGCTTTGAGCAATTCCTTCCTGTTGGATGATGACTCCAGGTACAAAACAAGTCTCAATGTGCTCAATTTTTCCCAAACCACCCAATAATATTCAACATTGTAGATGAATCAAATATCATTAGAATGGGACAGAGATTTCTCTTTTTATATTATTTCCTAACTGCGTAATGCGATTTTTCTTGATGCAGTATTCCCTTTTCTGTGGATGATATATCGAAGTCCATGAACTAGATTGATTTGTCAGAAATTGAACCTCCTCTCATTCGTCAGAATTCAGCTTTCAACTTCTTATTGCCGCGTGCAGAGTAATATTTCTGAGAGGCAAAGTTCCAATGTTCCTTAGTATCATTATTCCTTTGCCTTGCCAATTATTGTCATCAAATACTTGTGCGTTGAAGTACATCTATTGGTTGTTTTTGTAGATTTATTGTTGTTTTTTTGGCTCAAAAAGTATCCATTAAATCTACCCAGGGACAGTTTGTAGTTACAACCCATTTGTTGTTTTTTCTCAGGAAAATATGATTCATTTCTCCTTAGGTTTATTATTTTCATTTTGACAGTAGTTTTCCCCTGAACACATTATTTTATGTGTTCTATGAGGGAAGATTCTAGGAAGTCTATAATTATGGGATTATTTTTCTTCTGTCTTGTTCACATCCCCAAAATTAGTTCATATGTCGGTGAGGGTCCCATAAGTTTGGCAAGCTTGAAGCAAAAGTTTTGCTTCCGCTAAAGCACAGCTTGTGTTGTAATGTATTCTTGGAAATATAGTAGTCACTAGATCAAATTCTTTACTGGTTTGTGGGGTATAGTTTCCTCAAAGGAATTATTATAAATTAGGGTTGAGTTAGAGCATTGTATGTTGTTCAAGTATTTATGTGTATGTTATCTCAAACTGCTGGGAGGGGCCATTGAACTCCCTAGATTGTAATATTTCTATACTTGAGTACAAATTTGAAAGAAGGCACTGGCGCTTTTCTTTGTTGTACATAATGAAGAATGAGTTCATTATTTTTTGCGTTATATATGGAAATGACTCCAACTTTGAATTAACTTTGGTGATTGTGCTTCTGTGAACTGGCTGTTAACTAGGAGCCATTTTGTGTATATATTTCAAACCTAAACTTTTCAAGTCATGAAGCTTATAATAATAATTTTTAGTCAAATAATGTATTCATATGTATCTGACAATGCCTAGTCATTTTATCCTTCTCACCTATATGATAATGCGTGGACCTTTTTCAGTAAGTGATGATTCTAATATTTTTCTATTAATTCCAATAGACTATTTTTCCTATCAACCACAATTGCCATGTCCAAGGACAGTTTTCTTATACACTTCTATAAATCATGCAGCCATTGCGCATAGACCAAAAGTGGAATGTGAGAATGCCAACAATATTACCTCTTGTTTTTAAGTGTTAATGTTTCTTCTAGTTTCTCTTCCATTTCCAATTTTGCTACTAAAAATTTAGACCCATCAATGATGATTCCTTGATACATTTCACTATTTGATAAAGGCAGCTTCATATCTAGAAAAAAGTCTTTGTGTTCATATACTTTGTGAAACATGGATTCTAGCCAGAGATTATATGTTTTCATGACATCATTGTTTCAACACTCTGCCTTTTTTGTACTTGTATTGTTAAGAGAGATGTCCATGTTAACTTCAAAAGGATTCAGTCCTATATCCTTATGCAATGTTATTGAGCCAAAGGCATTTTTCTGATTTTTTTAGAAGAAAGTTTGCAGTGTCTTTGTTTGCATGGTTCAAAATCCGAGTCCTGATGAATTAATAGTCGTGCCTATTTTTCTTATACAATATGGATCATCCTATGCACAATTAAGTTTATGGCCTACAACCTGCTATGAAGTATACTATTTTTCTATGCCTTGATATATTGATATTCTTTAGGCCACATATTCTCTAATATTTTAATATGTGCATTTTCTGGAACATTTCCTTGCAAGTGTCAGTAAGTTGTCACTAATTGTTCATTGTCAATAGCTCTGGGCAGTGCTGGTAAATTCTTCATATTCAACCTTCAAAGGGAAACCTCCCTCCTCCTTAGGCAGCGTGCCTTGATATAGATCACCTAATCAGCTTAGCAAGCAAAGATGTGATGCTGATAGTGATTGGAGGAATTCAACAAGTATCTGCAGTGGCTTCATCAAAGATGTCTTTGGGAAAACTAATGCTGTGGAAAAGATTTTTCTGATGCTGTGGAAAATATTCTTCTGATGACTGCATTCAGATGAAAGGGGATCATTTTAAATGAGAAAGGAGTTATGGTTGCCTGATGCCAAAATACTCAAGTGAGAAGCTATAAGGTTTTTGTACCATAAGTGAAAAGCTACAATATTCCTATACAATATGCTAGCAGACTTAACATTATGGATTACATATTTCTTTGCTTAGCAGAAAGAACTTGATTTCTAAATTGTCTTGTTTTGTGGTTATGCAGCTAGAGATTTCATATTTACATTTACTAATGTTATAACAGACATCAGTAAGTGTTCTGCCTCTCTAGTTCATACTTGGCCAAATTGTGAAAGGTTTTCTGAGGTGAAAGGTTTTCTGAGGTAATGTGCTGACTTTCATCTTCCAAGGAAGATCTTAACAAGTAATCTCTTAAGAGAAACACTCTACTGAGTTTTGAAGCAAAATAAATGCAGGTTATTGTTAAAGTCAGGTAATATGACAACTTTCATTCGCCAAGGATGGATTTGTCAGGCAATATGATGACTTTCATGTCCAAGGAACATATTCACGATCATCCAGGAGCACCACTTGTGAATTTTAAAAGAAAATAAATTCAGGGTTTTTCAAGTCAGGTTTCATTCTTCTAGCTGGAAATAATTTTTTTTATACCCTGTTCTAGTAAATTACATACCGATATCGCATATTCAAGTATCTACTTCATAGCAAGTCTTGTCATCATGTGCAGACTGTTACGGCCAGGACCTTAGCCTTAAAAATTAAACATTGTTCTTATATACCATCACAATAATGCATTTCTAGCCCAAAGGGTTATCTCAAGTGGTTGTCGCAAATGTTGTTGGGCATTTGGCTTGTTCTGTGCCAGCAGGTGCTTGGTTCTCATCTTTCTGGGTGACGCACACTAGCTTTATCTGACAGGTTTTCAGGGATGCCATCCGCAAAGGTGAGGGATGCCATTCACAAATGTGGGGAAACACCCTTGAGGATTTTATTGGAAAATAAATAATGCATTTCTTCATGGAATGGTTCTGGTTATGTTCAAGTTGTCATATATATAATTTCTTTGTTTCTTTCTGGATAAATGTACTTGAGCTTCAACAATTTCGTGTTCTCCATTCTTTGTTCTTGTATATCATTACAATAATGCATTTCTTCCTGGGAATGACTCTAGTTTCCTTCAAGTGGACATTAATATAATTTCTCTTTATAGATACATGTACTTGATCTTAAACAATTTTAGTTATTCATCCTTCAAATGGTCTCTACTTGGCTTGGTGACTTGCACTCTGATGTTGAAATATGTTAGCATCACAACTGCAGATTAGGTGCCTGTTCAACCTCAAAAATAATTTTTGACCTTTTTTTAAACACAGGCAACAGAATATAGATTTCTGAAGTGCTAATTTTAAAATTAGCTGGTCGTGGATGTCGTATATGCATAAAATCTCTTGATGAATCTGAAAATTATCTCCTAAAGATTTTATCCTAAAATGGAGGGAGGAAAGTGCAGATTCAAAGCTATGCGACTTCTAGAGGGGACAACTCAATGGTAGAGAACATCTCATTGGAGCTTTTAGCACAAGTCCCAATTAATCTTGCCCAGTTAGGGAGTCGTAGATTGCCTCGAAGTGTTTTCGGAGCTTATTCACCAGTTGAAGAGCAATTCAATGCAAGATAACAGGTGAAACCCCTGTAAGGAAACATGAAAGTCAGGTCAACCTCAGTATCAGTATTTGTTGGAGTTGTGCTTATTGATGTCCTAAAACTGCAGCCAAGAGCGAAGTTAATATGACTTGTACCTCAGTTAATTGAGTTTGGGTTCAACTATTCTGGCAGTTGCAAAAATTATACCGGTCCATGTTTCAAAAGCCATATAATGCATGCAGCTTAGGCAAGCCAACTCCCATATTCTTTGCCCTCTTCAAATAATAACAGTTCCACAGCAGTGTATGCATTCTGATTTTCAAGAATAGAGTGAGGTACAGATCATATCAGCATATATCAGTATTTATCATCTCCACAGTGAATGAGTTAAGGCTAATACGCTGAAGAAAACGAGCACAAAAGGAGAGAATCTTATAAAACGTTCAATCTATTTCTTCACTTAATGCTATAAAATTGTTCATTATTTCTTCACTTTTATTGTATGTCTCTAGATTCGTACTCCTGTCTTTTATTAAATTTTGTTCTGTTTTCCACTTTTTAAGCAATTGGGTGGTTGGGTTAGACCATCATGTATATAGCCTTTTATTCTTAAGTTTCACATAGTTTTGTTTCTGCCATTCTTGCCATCCACCTTTATTTTGAATTCTCCTGAACAAAACAACGCGTATCTTCGACATGTCCAAAATTTAAGTTGATACGAATTGATACGAATGCAAAACTATTTTTCCATAGAATAGAAAGGAACATTATGGTAATGTTCATTAGATTCTCGGCTTATGTTCTTTGATGTCTTCAGCTTTATTTGGTGGCTATTCAGAGCTCCATCTTAGGGGACTCTTTATTGGTATGCTGAGAATTAGAAGATTGGATGTCTCTGTTGTGTTCCAGCTCCTTGGGATGCTGTCGTCCTGATGATGCCAAATGTATTGGCCATGTGTTTTCTATTTCTTATTGTTTGATGTAAATGTAACGTGGATTCACCGTTCTTTCTGGAGTTGAAATGATACGTTTCTATCCCTCGTAATGTTATTTATAAAGGACCATTCCGACTGGCTGTAAATTTTGAGATCTTAAGACATTACAGGGAACTGGTTTGAAAAATTTTCTTATCTCCAAAATAAAGCAGCTAATTTTCTACAAGACAGCAGTATTACTGAGGAATATAAAAGGAAAACAGGTGTCCTTGTGGCGAGGGATAGTCGTGTCAATAAATCTGAGGTATAATTTCGAGTTGTACCTGTCATTAGTCAAAGAGATGGTATACATCTTTCGGATTTGGAAATGCATTTTCTTAACTCAGTGATCTTATCTGGATCTCTCAATGCTCGAGGAACTTAAGTTCTTTTGAATTTTTATCTTATTTTATATTTTCTTAATCCGGTGACCCTATGTCTCTCAAAGTTAGAAGAAATAGTTCCTTGGACACCTTTTTATTTCCTACATCCAATGAACCTATCTAGATCACTGAAAGCTATTATGCATCTCTCAGAGTAGAAGAAATAGTTCCTTCGATACCTTTTTATTTCCTTCATCCAATGAAACCTATCTAGATCACTAAAAGCTAGTAGAACTATAAGTTCTTTTTGGCACATTATTTATAAATTAGCTATTTCTATAGGGAAGCATAGTAGGATCACAAGTTCATGGAAAATATAAGAAGATAAGAAGTTTGCTTGGGCCATTTTATTTGTTTAATATTTAAATATAGAAATAATGGTTACAGTAATAACTAATTTTTATTCCAATTTGTTGAGTGAATGACAAAGATGTGAGTTCTATAAATGTGGAAAACTTGGTTTAAATTTTTAATTTGTAGATTTTGTTTTGTTCGCTGTCTATATATATATATACACACACGAAATCATCTTTTTTTATCATGAGGGTGAGAGTGAGGGTCAATACAACAATATTTATAAGCAACAACTATTACATTAATATTTCTCATTATCATTTCACTGGTAGAGAATTAAATCTGCTGGGTGATCTATATATATATATATATATATGAAATCATCATCTTTTATCATGAGAATGAGAGTGATGGTCAATACAACAATATTCATAAGCAACAACCATTACATCAATATATCTCATTATCATTTCACTTGTAGAGAATTAAATCTGTCGGGGGAGATCATTTGAGATAATCCTCATTGACTTGAAATTCAGTATATATAAATTTAGAACATAAAAATATTAAAATTTAAGACTGCTCAAAATAATCTCAAATGAAGGAAAATGAATAACATAATATAAATGTCGAAGTTTAAATTAAAGAAAGTTGACATGTAATAACACTCCCTTTCAAATCGCCCATTGTCGCTATTTTAGGAATAAGTAGAGCAGAAGTGGAAATGATCTCCCTTTTAATTTGTTTAATTAGGGTTAGGGTATGTGGTTATAGGGATAAGGATGAGGATGATATATTATTCAAAACATAGGATGGCTGATGTTAGGATATACATAAACTTATAAGTATATGAAACATTACAAGATAAAATTTATGTAAATCAATAATGAAGATTTAATTGAAATCATGAATCAAACTCAATCTCATATTTGATCATTTATCATTTGACATCAACATAAAATCATAAGGAAGTTTGAAATTGAAAATCATATATGATTTGATCAAAGGTCAAAATATTTAATGATCAAAACTTTAAAATAAGTATTTACAAAAATTGTCCAATGAGATTTCCCAACTTAGTAGCAGCTAGTTATCGAAAAATTTACCAAGCAAGAAGGAAAATGCAATATAGTACTTAGTCAAGGTTTAAAGTCTTATCTGCATCATCATCATCATTGTTTAAATATTGCATGGTCATCATCATTGTTTAGATTAGCATATTCAAATCTAATGGAAGCTTCACCTTTGGATGCTCACTATAAAGGTTTCTTTTGGTGTCCAAAAACATACTTTCAATGCAATTTCATGTTCTTGAATACATGTTTCTTCTTGGCCTTTTTTGTACTGATTGGTTTTATTTTGTACAATGGATGAAATAACAAGTGCTTCAATTTAACTTACAAGATGAGGCATTGGATACTAATGAGAAGTAACCATGGGGCAAATCTACAACTTTCGTGATCTTATATCATGAAGTTATTACCAATCAATAGGATCCTTTCTCAAAATGCTAATATTTATTTATTTTTTCTTAAATGAGGGGGGTGGGTAAGTCCCTTAGTAGAAGCTTTATATTAATCCCGTATCACAATATACACAATATCCGAAGATTACATATCACAATATACACAATCCGAAGATTACAAAGCTGCACATGGCAGCACGTTGAACCTGGGTGGGGAGGCAAACAACACGCCGTCCCAGATACGTGGGATATCGCCCATGTACTGAAATGCTAATATCTTTATACACACCTTGCTTGTGAGAATTGGGCAAATTGAGTATGTATGCTGATGCTTCCTTTGAAGAGCCATTAATTTTCTCAACAATCAAGAATTTGTTGTTCATACATATTGAGTATGTATGTTGATGCTTCCTTTCACGGGCTATAAATTTTCTCAACAATCAAGGATTTGTTGTTCACACATCTCTATCATGGGAAGGATGCCTTTTCTTTGTTCTCTTAGTATCATACCAATTTTTGATTAGTGATATATATAGTCATATGAATAAATATTTAATGTAATCCACTAGTGATCTATAAACTTTTTCCAATTGTGGGTATAAGGTGAAATCTCTCATATTTATGATGAATTAAATCTTCACTCATTTATTACTCATAAATATTGCCTATACACAGGCTATCTATATCCACATAACATATGATACCATATATGGGTTCTACAATCTTTGTTGACATGTCCCTAAATAATCCAAATTCATACATCATATTTCAATGCTTACACATGAGAAAGATTGCCTATGTCATTCCCATGTCTTGCACAATGAAAGAAGATATAAGTCCCTTCACCTAAAGTAGTTACATGAACAAGATGTAGTTTGTGATGAATTTGGGATGAAGTTCAAGTAGCTCCACTTTGATAAACTTGGTACACCACTTATGAATGATGGTGGTCACACATGAAATTCTTATTTTTGTACCAATTTCAATCGACTTATAAATATAATCAAGTTTGTTAATTTCCTTTAATGCATTATTCAAAGAACTCATGCTACATGGTGTCAAAAAAAGAGGGCTATATTCTTTTTCGATCACCAGCCTTATTGCTTTTGCAAATGACCATTGCATTCGTGATATTGTGGAATTTTTTTAATGACCCCACCTCTACAATGACCTCACCTCATGGGACCGTCAAAATCTTTTTCTTATTTTCTTGAGAAAAACAATTGATTGCCCTTTAAAAATACAAATTAAATGTGGTAGACATGTGAATGTTTAATAAATATTAGTTTTGATAATCCATCCAACCATCCATCACAATGGAACAATCATCCATGTTCTATGATGCCTTCAATGATGTCATTACCTTCTCAAGGCATGATTTCATCTTCTCCACCAACACCATGCCAAGATTCTTATAACTAGATGGCTTATAGTATGTTGGTCAATATTAATACCACTATAATCATTTAAAAATAAATAAATTGAATTGGAAGCATTGAAAGTGATGGCACATGCAAGAGAAAACCTTGCTATTGCTACATTGACTCTGACCCATTTTCAAATAAAACATAAAAAATACTTGTCTTAAATCTCTCATGTAATGAGATTAGAATATTTTGTAAAGCTTTGAAGGAACATGTTCACCAAAATATTCATCATTGGTGGTACTAGGACTTTTTTCAAGTAATGGGGCATGGGTGATTTGTTCTTGGGTACTAGACCTCCCACACTGACTTTCTTGCTTTGTCTCAAGGAATTTATCAACTATTTTAGTGTAAAACTCAACTTTCAATCATTTATTTACCCCTGCGCTTTAAGGAAATTTTACACAGTATTGAACCTTTTTTTTTGACTTTTCATAAAATGGGATTTAACCTTTGTGTAGCTATTTTTACAAATATGCATTATAAAGTGTGCAATTGAGTTTTGTTGTCACCTCTCTATGGGTGGTCCTCTTTGTCCTTTCAATGCATTCCCACATTGGAGGGAGAGCATTCCCTTGAAGACATGGTGTGGAAATTTCTATGATGAAGAAAAAATAAAACACAATTAAAAAGTGCCAATTGAACAATGAAAAACATTGAAGATTTAAAAAAATCCTCAACATTGCAGCAAATTTGAATTCAATCTCTATTATTGGTCATTGCTCGCAAAAAAACAACAAATAAATCGTAATTCATGTATAATTCCTCCTTAGTCCTTGTATGACGAAAATGAAGGAACGGAGAGTCATTCATATTGGTTAAGGAGGCCAAGAATGAGACCATAAGGTTTCTTCCAAGGTCCACTATTTATTTCATTTTATTTCTTACCCTTTTAAGTAAGTAATATCTTTTTAATGAAAAAAATACTCATTGAATCGTAATTTTTTTTTTGGGGACATTTACCCAATTTTAAAGAGACATTTCTTTAAAAATTGAAAAATTGAATGGAGATATCCCTAACCTTTAAGGATGTCCCTATTCTTGTTTTGAGTACAAGAAACATGTTTTATGGGTATGCATACGTACCCCTGAAGTATGTGTTTTGGGTGCAAATACCTATCCTTGAAACATACCATGGTTGGTATCTATACCATACCACAATTTTTAACATATTTACATATTTTGATTCTAATTAATTATCTTAAAAATTAATTATGGATGTTTACATTATTTTAGCCTAATCCAAATTAAGATTTGGACTTGCCACTAGTGTTTTTTCAACCATAATATATATATATATATATATATATATATATATATACTAACAAAAAAGATTAGTATTGGATTAAAATATGTGCCCATACACAACTATTACTGAGGAAGTTTACAATATCTTTCACTGGCTGGTGATTGAAAATGTTTGAATATTGTTGACAGATGGCGAAGGTGACACTAGACTATTTCAACTCGTTCACTGTTTTGATAACTATATATGTGACAAAATTGACCTTGCAAAAGATAATTTACAAGGTAGATTAAGAGAAACATTGGAAAAAATATCATTTGATTGGATTATTGAGGTCCAACTTTTGCTCGTCATAGGTACGAGCTACCTCTTGAGTCTTTGAGATACACACATTTAGGTGGTTAATTTGATCTTGAAGCGTCGTCAGTTGACTTCGAAGGGAATCTAATTCATCATCTTGCTGGGTAATTTTCTCCTGGAGAGAGAGATTCTCATATTGGATTTGAACTATGGATAACATGTGGTCTTGCATCTTGAGAATTATGAGTTGTACATTCATACTAGCTTCTGCTGTGCTATTATGTCTAAGATGAAAAAAATTACATTCTTGGTGCCATGGCTGGTGTTGGCTTGGTCTAGAGTTTTTTTCCACTTAATGCCTCTTGTTTCTTCACCAATTTCCAAGTTCTGCAATTTGATTGGAAAGGAGCAATGCTTCGCTGTGAAATTCCAAGTTTTTTATATTTATTTATTTATTTTTTATCAGAAGAAAAAACTTGGTTTATATAAATACCGGTACATTTTTAAGACATATATGCTTCCATATTGTCGTACATTTGTCCATATATACCAAAATATTGTCATAAGATAGGCAAATATGATAAAGTGCACTGTGAAGCAGTCCATACCCATTGTGGACACCTAGAAGGAAAAATAGAAAAAGTCTCATATATCCCCATACAATATACAACCAAAACTTTGAAAGTCTGTAAGAAACAAAAGGTTCAACATAGTTAGATAAAAAAACAATAATAGATAAAAGTGAAATAACAAGAAGTTATGGCAACGAAATCAAACCACTCTCCCTAAAATGTATGGACTCCAAGAGGGAAAAAAAAGAAAGAACTCGAATTTGGTGATAGGCCTCGTTTGGAGAGTGAATTTGCTATCAAATTTTCCTCCCTGAAGATGTGCTAGAAAGTGATGAAATTGAAAGACTGTCAGAGGAGTAGAATTTGAAAAATCCATCCATGAAGATAGGGGGAACAAAAATTTGAATTCGAAGTCATTTGTTATGCAACCAATTCACAAAATAGAAGAAAATATAGATCAACGACTTCAAAATCAGTGTCTTCGAGGGGGAAACCTCTTTTACATTATACGATTGAACAATTCTTGGATGATTCAAATGACAAAACCTCCTTTTTATATATAGGAGTCTAAGGGGCCACAATATAAGTAGAGTCGACATAAGAATAATAATGTAAGGGCACAACAATAACAATAGTGGGCTTCTATGGGACGCAACAATAACAATAAGGGGGCTACACTAATAACAATGAGGGAATACACTAGTATTATACAAACCTAACATGCCCCTCTCCTTCAAAAAAGTGTTGTCTTCAATGCTTGAGTAGTTTTGGATGCTTCTCTATAAAATTCTCATCCTCCCATGCGGAATATTCTGCGGGTAAGTTCTTCCACTTGATCAAATACTCTTAAATTGATCGATTTCGTGGCTGTCGAGTTCTTGTTTCCATGACTGCTTTAGGTTCCAATATGATTTTTCCTTCCTCGTCAAGTTTTGGCAATATTGTTTGAACTGGGAGCTTGTCACCTATAACCTTCTTTAAGCATGAAGCATGGAAAACTGGATGCACTCGGGAAGATGTAGGAAGCTCCAATTTGTATGCCATAGTACCAATCTTTTGCAACACATTGTAAGGAGCATAATAACTTGGTGATAATTTATTATCCTTATTAGCTAGCATGCTTGAGGGACATTTGTTTGTATGGTTGTAGCCGTAAAAATACCTAGTCGCCTACATCAAAACTTCTTTCGCTGCGATGTTGATCAACCTGTTGTTTCATTCTATTCTGCGCCAAAGTGAGGTTATCCTTTAAGCGTTGGAGAAATTGTTGATGCCCGATGTGTTCTTCCACTGCTTGAACCTTATAATTTTCTCTAAATATGATGTGATGGATGGTAGATGATATCCATAAATTTCCATAAATGGGGTCATTTTTGCTCCAATATGGAAGGAAGTGTTATACCACCATTCAGCTAGATGTAACCATTTGACCCATTGTGTCGCTTTATTAGATACAAGACAACGAAGATATCCTTCCAAACATTTGTTCACTATCTCAATTTTCCCATTTGATTGAGGATGATAAGATGAGCTATGAGCTAATTCAGTGCCTAGACGAGAAAATAATTCTGTCCAAAAATTTCTAGTGAAAATAGGATCTCTGTCACTTACAATAATCTTTGGGTTTTCATGTAGCTTTTGAATTGTTTCCATAAATTCAGTAACAAATGTACTAGCTTTAAATGGATGAGATAATGCACAAAAGTGTTCATACTTGGTAAGTCTATCAACTACCACCATGATGATACTCTTTCCTTCGGACTTGGGTAAACCTGTGATAAAATCCATTGAAACCTCCTCCCAATGTTGACTTGGAATGGATAAAGGTTGTAACAGACCCGTGGTCTTAATTGTCTCAACTTTATTTTGGTGGAAAACCAAACATTCCGCCACCAACTTTTGAATATCAGATTTAAGGCCATCCAAAAAAGAATCCTTCTTAACCCTGTGGTAAGTTTTTAAAAATCTTGAGTGCCCTTCTAAGGGAGAGGTGTGTAATTTCCGAAGAATCTTTTGTTTGAGTTGGGAATTCTTACAAAGGTACAAGCGATCTTTGTACCATAATGAATCATTATTCCAGCTGAATGTGTCAGATTTACTAGGATCTTGCTGCAACTTTTGAATTAGCGCCCACAATGCTTCGCCATTTTTCCATTCATCCCTTGCTTCAGTCATCCAATCTGGTTGGATAATAGAAATGGCACAAGGCATTACTTCTACATCCTCATCCTTTCTTGAGAGTGCATTTGTAACAACATTTTGCTTCCCTTTTTTGTAGATAATTTCAAAGTCATAACCCAACATCTTTGTGACCCATTTTTGCTGCTCTTCTGAAGATAATATTTGTTCTAAAAAGTATTTAAGACTATCATGATATGTTTTTACTTTGAAGTCCTTCCCATTAAGTAAGGTCGCCATTTCTTAAGTGCATGTAGTATTGCCAACATTTCCTTCTAATAAATAGCTTTGTGTAAATACTTTCCTTTGATTGGATGACTTTCAAAAGCAATGGGTCGTCCTTCTTGCATTAAAACAACACCAATTCAATTTTCTGAGGCATCACATTCCATAATAAAAGTTTTTGTGAAGTCTAGCGTAGCTAACGTTGGTGCTTGGCACATTGCCTCTTTAGGATGCTCCAAGGACTTAGTTGCTTCTGGAGTCTAAAAAAGTGCATCTTTCTTCAGTAATGTTGTTAGAGGTGTTGCTATTTTTCCATAATTCTTAATAAACTTGTTATAATACCCTGTCAACCCGAGAAATCATCGCAGATGCTTGATGGATGTGGGTATTTTCCATTCCTTAATGGATTTAATTTTTTTATGGTCTACCTTAACTCGCTCATGAGATACAATATGACCCAGATATTCCACCTCCTGTACTCTAAAGAAACATTTGGAGGTTTTTGCATATAATTGTTTCTCCCCCAATAGCTTGAGCACCCTGTCAACATGTTGAAGATGATCCTTCCAAGACTTGTTGTAGATTAGTATATCATCAAAAAATACTAATACAATTTTTTTAAGGAAGGGTTTGAAAATGGAATTCATCAAACCTTGAAATGTAGGAGGTGCATTGGTAAGGCCAAAAGGGACGACTGAAAATTCATAATGACCCTCATGAGTTCTAAATGCCGATTTGTGAACGTCTTCAGTCTTTATTCTTATTTAATGATATCCTGAACAAAGATCCAACTTGATGAAGTAAATTGCTCCATGTAATTCATCCAATAATTCATCAATGAAAGGAATGAAAAATTTATCTTTAATAATGAGCTTTTTGAGCTCCCTATAATCTGGACACATGCGCCATGATCCATCCTTCTTGTGCATCAATACCACTGGAGTAGATAAAGAACTTTGACTAGGTTAAATTATATCAGTCTCTATCATTTTTGCAACCATACGTTCAATTTCACTCTTTTGGACATAGGGATATCTATAAGGCCTAATGTTTGGAAGAATACTTCGTGGAATCAAATGAATAGCATGATCATGATCACGAATAGGTGGGAGGCATTTGGGAGTCTCAAATACCTTGGAATGATTGTCCAAGACTTTTTGGAGGTCTGGAGAAATAAATGATTTCGATGTTTGAGCCTCAAGTGAACATAATTGTGAAATTACGCCTCATTGTTCTTTCTTTAGAAGCTTTGTCATGCTATTAGAGTTGATTATCTTTCCTGGTTTCCCTGCGATACCCCTTAATTCAAATTCCTTTCCTTCCCAAAAAAATTTCAAGAAAAGTTCTTGAAAATTAAAATCTATCATACCCAAAGATTGTAACCATTGGACTCCTAGTACAACATCAGCACCACCCATTGGAATGGAAAACATTGGACTATTCAATAGATATTATCCCATGGATAGCTTGATATTATGGCACCTTCCCGAGCAATTTATGGTTCCTCCATTTGAAACCATCACTTGAAACTCTAGTGCTAGATATAGGAAGCAATTTAATTCGTTGCCTACCTTACAATGAATAAAATTATGGGTACTACCTGAATCAATTAACACTATTACTTTTTCCTTCTTGATATGTCCTCCTATTTTGAGAGTTTGAGGAGTTGTAAATCCTACCAATGCATTACAAGATATGGTCGGATTCATTTATTTTTTCTCTGGGGTTGGTTCCTGGTGTATATCTTCTTCTTTTGACATTTCTTGTTCCTTTTCTTCCTCTTTCTTAGCACACTTATGACCTTTAGTATACTTGATATTACAACTGTAAAAAAGCCTTTTTGCTCCATTTTCTTCCAATTATTGTGGTGTGAATCTTGTAGGTTGTGGAAGGCTAGGAGAAACCACACTTCCATCTTTATAGTTGAGTGGTAGGCTTCCTTGTTGCCATAATTTTGTTTTCAATTTTTCTTTCCAACCTGAATGCCTTCTCTAATAAATCAGGTTCCCAAAGGAGAACCTCATGTTGGATGTTATCTTTTAGAGTCCCTATGAATACATCAATCCTATGCTCCTCTGGAATATCATTTACCCTTATATTCAATTTTTGGAAGTCCTAAATGTGCTCCACTATTGAACCCTTTTGTTTGAGATTTATCAATTGGCTAAAGAAGGTGTTGCTCTTTGTATCTTCATAATGGGATATCATTTTCTCCGTAAACATTAGCCAAGTGAAAACTTGTCTACGAGAGCAAAGCCATCGATACCATACAAATTGATTGGGTTTTAAATATAAAGTTGCAATGCGTACCTTTTGTGTGTTTTACACATTATGGATATCAAAATATTGCTCCATCTCTAATATCCATGTTACGGGATCCTTGCCATCAAACTTCCTCATATCAATATTTGGAATATGGTGGGTCTTCAATCCAATATTAGAGTCTATGAAATCTTGATTAACATTTCTTTTGTTTTCATCATGAGTTTCCTCCACTACCTTTTCGCAATTAGGAAGCATTTTGTGTAGCAACTTTGCCAAACCTCTCTTCAAACCTTCCATATCTTTCTTCAAATATTCAATGTTGCCTTTTGATTCATTAATGCCATTATTCAAACCATCCATCTTAACTTCCATGCCATTATTCAAACCATCCATCTTAGCTTCTGTTACTTTTTGTGAGAGTGAAATTTGTTGAACTTGGTCTCGTAATTTTGATATATCATATTGCATTTCTTTCTCTTCTTCATGAGTCGTAGAGAGCTCTCGTGTTTCTTACTAGGTGTTTCCATTTTATTTCTTTGGGGCATCAATTAATGATAATTATGCTTCACTATTCCCTTTGAATCACTTCAAACTAATTTTTCAAACAAAACTTATGCAAATTTTAAAAAAGACTACACACCTTTTTTTGATTTTGTTTTACTTTGTAGGAGCTCAATGTTGAATATGATGTATCTATGAAATTTTGGATCTCCAAGGTCTGAAATTTCGTCTTGTCGTATAATTCTGAGTCCTCTTTCCAACCCCATAAGTCTGATCAAGATTGGATTTTCCAAGAAAGAGTTATGCCCAATCTCCCACAATGACCTGATTATACACTAGTTCAGTAGAGCGAAATTGTATGAAGTGCTATGTGTCACTATTTCTACCTTTGAAACTGAAAATGATACCCAAAAAACTACAGTCTGTACGATTTCTGTATCGTTTTACGAAATTTGAATCTGATGCCCAGAGAGAAAGTTATGACGATTTTCCCAAGGTCACCTATTTGGGATGGAATTCGGGAGCTTGCAAAAACCCTAACTTCCTCGGTTCATATCGATGAAAATTGTGAGAAACAGTTTGAAATTTGGATACAAAGTTCTTCAAGATGTCTCAAATAAGTTTTTTGTTTTTTTGTTTTGTTTTCCTTCTAGATTTTGAAGCTTCATAGAAAAACGTTATAGCGAAAATACCACGATGACCCGTTTGAAGTAGTGAAACCCTGGAATCCAAAGCTTTGATACCAAATGTTATGAAACCAACTCACAAAATAGAAGAAAAGATAGATCAATGACTTCAAAATCAACTTCTTCGAGGAGGAAACCTCCTTTACATTACACAAATGAACAATTCTTGGATGATTCAAATGACAAATCGTCCTTTCTATATATAGGAGTCTAAGGGGTCACAATATAATCAGAGCCGACAAAACAATAATAATGTAAGGGCACAACAATAATAATAGTGGGTTTCTATGGGGCACAACAATAACAATAAGGGGTCTGCACTAATAACAATGAGGGAATACACTAGTATTACAGGGACCTAACATTCCTCTCTCCTTCAAAAAAGTGTGTCAATATACATGAAGTGTGTCAGTGCCAAAATGTCTAGATAACCAAAGGAGTCCCTAAAGGGCCAATACCTCAGGCCTCATATTGGTTCCAATACCCACAAACCAATAGATTTTGTAGCAACTTTGTTGATCCACTCGAAGCCAAACTCCACAACTGCAACATCCACACTGAGCTGCACCGTCAAAGTACCGAGTTGCAAAAACTGGAAGATGGGGAATGAGTCTACAAGAGAGATCCTTGACCTTCTGGAGCTAAGAAGTCTTGTTCCCCATCCATAATAGTATATTATGTGAAATATAATGTGTTGATATGCAGAACGTTAAATATAAACCTATTCCTAGCCTTCCAAATTTCCCCAAAGAGAAAGAGTGGAGTTTCCCCATATTTCCCACCGAAATCCAGCCACCACTTAATACACTGTGCAATATCAACGAATCTCCTGCCAACAATCATTAGAGAGAAAAATACATAGTCCCAAATCCTACAGGTCGTGTTGCCTTCCAGAAATATGTGACTATTAGTCTCATAATTTTGGCAGCATAGTGAGCATCTTCCAGGACCACAAAATCCCCTTTTGCAAAGATTTTCCCATGTTAGTGTTTTGTTCTGCTAGTATAACCATACATAAAGTATAATCTTTAAAGGGGCATCTAGTTTCCAGAATTTTTAGAACCAAGATGTGTTATTTAATGAAAAATGGGAGGAAATAAGTACCAGTAGGCTTCCACAACTACCACCATATTATTCTTCATTTTCCCAGCTCATGCTCTATGGTCACCAACCTCTGATCTGCATAGTCCTGCTCGCTTGAGTTTCTATATATATGTCTCCCATTCCATCGCATAATGTCCCACCAGGCCAATGGTTGCTGCCGATTTCCAAATGGGGTAGCTACCATTCCAGCAAAAAATGACCTGACTTAAGAAAAACAAACCTCTGGATTGTAACCGAGTCATTGTGTCCAATGGTAGTGAGAGTGCATCCTCCATGCCATAAATGTTATCCAGGCCGATGATAATACAAATTCCATCATCAAAGGACCAATAAATCATGTGCAAAAACAAATATTTCACCTTAGTGAAGTCGTTCCAGATGTAAGAACCATATTTGATTGCGATGTTGCTACTCCTGATCCATACTTCAATGCTTTTGTGGCAGAGATATTTAGTATTAATTATATCTCGCTAGATGCCTTCATTAAAGATTCATCTCCACAGGGTTTTATGAGTAGTGCCAAACCGAAGATTTTGATATCTAGTATTACCCAACCACCCACATCCTTTGGAATGGAAATCTTCTCCAATTTGATGAGGTGATATTTGTGCATTTCCCCTTATCCTGACCAGATGAATTGGGCCATGATAAATTTTATCTTTCTAATGATGGCAGATGGTAAAATGTAGAGGTGTGCTCAATAAACCACCATCTGTTATAATACGACCTGTGTAAGTATGTATTGACCACCAAGAGATAACCATTGGTGTGCCCAGTAGAAAAGTTTTTTCCTAAATTTGTCTAAGAGCCAATTCCAATCTGCATTTCTGTAGTTGTTCGGCTTTAGGTGAAAACCCAGATAAGTAAAGCCTCCATTTAATGGCCGAGTGAAGAAATTGAAAATTTGGGAGATGTGATTAACCTGAGTAAGATCACCATAAGGATATAAAATGAAAGAATTATCCTCAATGGGACTCAGACCCGAGGCTGCACCAAATATGACCATAATGTCATGAAATACCATCCATTGAGCTCTTGTAGCCATGCCAAAAGTGAGATTTCATCGACCAAAAAATGATCACTTACCACTTGGGGATGATTTGAGTATGTTCAAAGAATGCTGGAAGATTGACCATGTTGTGGAGGGATTCCTAAATGCCAGGCACACCAATGAAAGAGTGGAAAAAACACCTCGCCAGGTACCTCCATTCCACACCTTCTTGTGGAGTTCAAGAAAGTAGAGAGCAAAGCCAAATGAAACAACAATGACCAAGATTGCTGTAATTCCCCTGGCCATGAGAATTCACAAGTAGAGCATCCTCCGGGTCGAAAGAGGCACCATGAATAGCCACCAGAATGAGGTATGATCTTACAGTTCTTTGATGAGACCCCTTAACCTAATTTATAGTCCAAATTGTTTGATTGATATGTCATCCTAATTTGAATCTAGAGTGCTTGTGCGAAGGGAGAGTTATAATTACGCTCCACTGCTTGTGATATACACTTTTGAGAATATTTAAGTTGTTTTGCTAATATTTATTTCGCCTTCCATGAGAGTACATCATAAAAGGAGAGGATGGAGCTTGGTATTGAGGTGACGTCTCTGGGAACATGTGCGTGCGGTTCAGAGGGAAGAGGTTGAGGCAATAAATATTTACTATGTTGTTGATCTATTAATGCGCGGGGCTGTATTGTAGGTTTTAACCCCGTACAGAAATTACCTGCATACGAATTCTAAAACACAGAAAATAAACAATGCGAGAGCATAACACATAAAACACATATACACAAAGATTTTCCCCTGGATCCCAAAACCAGGACTACCAGCTTGATTTTTCATTATATTCATTTCAATGTTCCAATACATATTTATACATGCCGAAGCATTCAATACCATGGACCGAAAACCATCGTGTCCAAAACCATGTGCGAAAATCATGCACAAAACCATAGGTAGGTCCGCCCAACCTAACATAGGGTCCAAAACCAAAATTTTCCGGGGTGTTGCCCCGGACCCCATAGAGTGGGGTTACCTGCACCCCTCAAACCCCCTGTAACCCCCCCCCGCCCCGCTACACAATCAGCGCAATGAAGGGGGGGCTCCACCCCTTTTCTAACCCCCCGGTTAACTACGTGGGCTAGTTTTGGAAAGAATATAACACAACCCAACATTCTCTCACATGTTGTTTTCTTTCCACAGGGGGCCACAAGAGAGCTTAGTCATTTATCCAACCTTGCAATGCCAATTGTTTCTCTACACCAAGAGAACTTCTCAGAGCTCACATATTTTGTCAATGCATCTGCAATATTTTTCAAAGTGTCCACCTTTACCAACAACACCTTTTTGTCTTCTATCATATTCCTCACAAAGTGATACTAAACATCAATGTGCTTTGTCTTTGAATGATATGCAGGGTTCTTTGCCAAGAAAATTGCACTTTGGCTGTCACAGTCTATCCTTATAGCTCCCAGTACTAACCCCATACTTGAACACAATCTCTGCAACCAAACTGCTTCCTTGCTTGCATGAGTGGCTGCCATGTATTTTGCCTCTATAGTTGATAGTGCCACTATAGATTGTTTCTTACTCATCCAACTGACTGCACCCCCAAGTAGGTTAAACACATACCCACTTGTAGATCTTCTCTGATATAGATCTCTAGCCCAGTCCACATCAACAAAGCCACGAATATCCAAAACTCTATCCAATCCTGCTCTTCCTTGGTAGCACAAACCATAATAACTAGTGCCACGTAAATACCTGAAAAACCGCTTCATTGCTGTCTAATGCTTCTTCCTTGGTTTTGACATAAAAATGCTCAATACTCTCACTGCATGTGCAATGTGTGGTCTAGTACAGACCATCGCATACATCAGGCCACTGACTGCACTTGCATATGGAACATGGGACATATCCTCTTCCTCTTCTTGTGTCTTCGGACATTGTTCAACAGATAAATTTACACCTACAAGAACAAGAACCTTTATCGATTTACTATCCTGTATATTAAACTTCTTCAATATTGTCTCGACATACTTCCTCTGGTTTAACCAGAGCTTCCTCTTTGCCCAATCTCTTTTAATTTCCATGCCCAAATATAGTTTGCAGCACCAAGGTCTTTCATGTCGAATTTGGAGGACAATTGGGTATTCAAATCCTGGATAATTTCTTTGTCATTTCCAACCAACGACATATCATCCACATACAAGACCAGATAAATAACATGGTCACCAATTAATTTAAAATACACACAGTGATCTGCTTTGCTTCCGGTGAAGCCAAGTCTCTGTATAAATGTATCAAATTTCTGATACCACATTCTTGGTGACTGTTTTAACCAATACAAAGACTTCTTTAACTTGCATACCAGTTCTTTCTTACCCTTCACCGCAAAGCCTTCAGGTTGCTTCATGTAGATCTCCTCTTCCAGATCCCCGTGAAGAAATTATTTCTTCACATCCATCTGTTCTACCTCAAAATCAAAAGCAGCAACAACAGATAAAAGTAATCTAATAGAAGTTATCTTGGCAACAAGAGAAAAAATATCACCAAAATCAATTCTCGGCACCTGGGAATAACCTTTTGCTACCAACCGAGCTTTGTATTTCTCCACCTTTCCTTCTGCATTTGTCTTCTTCTTGAACACCCATTTGCTGCCAATGGGTTTCCTTCTAGTTGGAAACTCCACCAGATCCCAAGCCTCATTTTAGTGCAAAGATGCCATTTCATCAACCATGGCCTCTTTCCAGAGCTTTCCATCCTTTGAATCTATTACTTCCTTCATAGTTCTGGGATCATCATCAGTAATAGATAAAGCAAAATTTGAACAGAAAGTAGACGGAATATACCTTTTTGGCTGCCTTCTTTCTCAAACTGATCTTCTCACACTCGGAGTTTGTGGCTCTTCATCTTCTGATTCCTCCTCTGCTGAGAGTCTGATTCTTCCTCCTTTAGCTCAAACTCTATCTTCTCAGGTTCCTTTGGTTGGATTTCATGTTTAATAACATCTTTTACCTCTCTAAAAACCACATCTCAGTTGTACACAACCTTCCTTGTTACTGGGTTCCAAAGCTTATAACCCTTTAAAGCCTCCTTATACCCAATAAAGATGCACTTTTCAGATTTACTATCCAACTTGGTTCTTTTCTCCTTTGGAATATGTACATATGCATCACATCCAAATACCCTCAGATGTGAAAGAGAGGGTTTCTTACCAGTTCATACCTCTTGTGGAGTCTTATCTTCCAATGCAAATGAAGGTGATCTGTTGACCAGGTAACATGCAATCTCCACCGCCTCTACCAAGAATTCTTGTCTTAACCCGGCACCACTGAGCATGATTCTTGCCCTTTCCATCAACGTCTTGTTCATTATTTCTGCAACTCCATTTCGCTGAGGTGTATATGGAGTAGTCTTCTGCCGTGTTATACCACACTTATATAATTCTTCAAATTCCTTACTACACAACTCTCCACTGTTATCTATCTTCAACACCTTTATCTTCTTCTCTGTCTGGTTTTCCACCAGAGCCTTAAATTATTTAAACCTGTCAAAGACTTCAGATTTCTTGTTAAGGAAATATATCCATGTATTCCTTGAGAAGTCATCTATAAATGATACACAGTACACAAACTTACCCAGTCATGGAACCTTCACAGGTCCAAACACATCACTGTGCACAAGTTCTAATATCTGTTTCACCCTCTTACCATCAGAGGGGAAACTCACCCGATTCTGCGTCCCATATACACAATTTTCACAGAAATAAAAATCCAGAGAGATATTACTCATAGCTTCTACCATACCTTTACCATGAAGTATTCGAAGACTCTTCTCTCCAATATGTCAAAGCCTTTGATGCCACAACGTCGTCTTCTCTCTAGAGTCCATTAGATTTTCTGCTCCACTTTCAGGAACCACAGAGTTGTTGCACCCATCAACAATAGTGCTACCTTGCAGCTTGTACAAAGTTCCAATCTGAACTCCCCGCATCAATACCAGTGCTCCCCGAACCATCTTGCAGGTATCCTTCTCGAACACTGTTTTTACACCTGCATCATCCAACTTGCTTACAGAAATCAGATTTCTGGCTAATGCAGGAATATGCAGAACACCCAGAAGTGTTCTAACCCTTCCACCTTGCAACTTCAACTTTACTTTTCCGCGACCAACGATTCTAGCCTTCCTATCATCCCCCAAGAAGACATCACCACCATCATATTTCTCATACTCGCAGAACCACTGTCTATGGGGAGTGAAGTGAAAGGATGCACTTGAGTCAATCAACCATGCCTCATGATCTACATGTGTACTTGAAGATGCCAAGTACACATCTCCACCTTCATCTGAGGTGGTTTTCACCTCTGCAGAAGGAGCATCATCAGATCCCTTTCCTTTATCAGGAGCTTTAGATTTACAGTCCCTTTTGTAGTGCCCTTCCTTTCCACATTTCCAGCACACCACCTTTACAGGTTTTCCTGGAGATTTAGATTTCCCACTCGATGACTTATTTTTGTTTCTGTTCTGGGACCGTCCTCATACAGACAAGGCATCACCATTATGGATCTCCATATTTTTCCGTCTCATCTCCTCCGTTAGCAAGGCTGAGACTATTTTATCAAACTGCAAGGCAGTTGCATTGCTACCTATTGCAATAACCAAACTATCCCACGAATCTGGTAGAGATCACAAAAAACTGATGCACTTATCTTCATCTGAAATTTTAATATCAACAAATGATAATTGACTTACCATAGTATTAAATGCGTTCAGATGCTTTGTCACCGAGTCTCCATCTTTCATCCTCAGGTTATACAAATTTTTTTATAGGAGCAGTTTATTCACAAGAGACTTAGATTGATACAAAGTCCCTAACTTGTCCCACAAAACCTTCGTCGTAGCTTCCCTTGACACATTCAACAATACTGAATCTGAGACACACAATTGCATTGTGCTCTTTGCCTTCCGATCCAACTTCTTCTGTTCTTCATCGGACACTCCTGTTGGTTTAGTACCCGAATCTACTGCAATCAACTGATCTTTATCCACCAACAGATCCTCCATCTTGAGTTTCCATAACTCAAAACTCTAACCATTAAATTTCTCGATCTCTATCTTTCCACTGCTCGCCATCTTCTTTCACCACCAGAATTGATCTCATAGATCTCCTACTGAACAGGGTCTACCACAGGCCCAAGCGAAACCCCTCAGCAACAAAAGCGTCCCCTTGAAGCCAAAAACAACTCTGATACCAAATGTAGGTTTTAACCCTGTACAAAAATTACCTGCATACAAATTCTAAAACACAAAAATAAGCAATGCGAGAGCATAACACATCACATATACATAGAGATTTTCCCTTGGACCCCAAAACCGGGACTGCCAGCTTGATTTTTCATTATATTCCTTTCAATGTTACAATACATATTTATATATGTCGAAGCATTCAATACCATGGACTAAAAACCATCGCGTCCAAAACCATGGACCGAAAACCATCTCATCCAAAACCATGTGCAAAAATCATGCACAAAACCATAGGTAGGTTTGCCCAACCTAACATAGGGTCCAAAACCAAAAGGACCCCATAGAGTGGGGTTACCTGCACCCCTCAACCCCCCTGTGACCCCCCCCCATCCCCCAGTTAACTACATGGGCTAGTCATGGAAAGAATATAATACAACCCAACATGTATATGCCCAATGTTGGATTTAAGCAAGTAATTTATTCAATGATGGGCATATACATTCCATGCACATTAATGGGTCAATGACACCATAAATATTGGTTGCTTCCATGAACTATGGCATGCTTCTAGCCACCTGTGTGGTTTGATTATTGATGATTGCAAATGAGATTGGGGTATTGCACCTTATTTCTCAAATTTTCTGATTAGACTTGAGCAAATTAAATTTGACAACCAAGAGATGTTAGTTTGAACTATGGAAGATTTCACGAGTCATATGTTCCATTTAACTCTGACTGCCTAAGTTGGAGTTGAAAAGCTCAATCAGTGCAACTGTCCGCTTCAAAATTTTCCTTCCAAGGGAATTGAAGTATGATTTTTGTGGGAATACTTCAAGAAATGATGTGATTCTTCTCATTAGAATTTATAGGTGTACTTTTTGGGAAAAGTTTCGTTATAAAGATGATTGATAGCTAGAAGAGAATCCCCATTGATGAATATGTTGGATACACTCGTGTTTCACAATAAGGAGGCCTTTGAAGAGCCCTGTAATTCAACTTGGTTGTTTTCCATGGACTCCAAACTCCAGTGATACCTTGTGTTCAATTTTCCATCAGAGATATATAAACCCCTCCCGTCACCCATGGGTTTTTCTTTGAGTCACCATAATGAAGGAGCCAACTAGCTCTTTTCTTCTTCCAATTTACAAGGTTTTGATCAAACAATCTGAGGAGCCAACCATAGTCGGTATGATTGGTTTTTCTTATTGTGGCCACCCTTTTGCTTAAGCAAATCCTTCCAACATTCTTGTTCCATGTGGTCAAGGATATGGTCAGTTCTTTTTGTGGAGAGGTTTCCATATTCCACTCATAGAAGGACCGCTTTCATGGTGATTGATTGGGGTCTAGGTAGATGATTCTGAAAGGCAACGATATTCCTTTCCAACCAAATTTTCTAGCACATGAATTTGAGGAAGGATTCCCAAAACCATTTGAAGTGGGATTTCTTAATAAATGAACCATTGTATAATTTAGTTCAAGAATAAAAAAGGGTTGTGATATTAGAGGGCCAACTTATACGGTTATATAAAGAAGATAAAGCTTCCATTCAAGCACTTTTAATGAAGGAGTAGAACAAGAAGAGATGATAAAGTGTTTCTTCATGATGCTCACATAAGGGACATCTAGAAGGTCCTTAGATACCATGCTTTAGGAAGTTCTCAATTGTAAGAGGTTTATTGTGCAAAAGGGTCCAACACAAATCATTTGATTTTTGATTCACATTATTGCACTATATTTTTTCCCAAAGAGAATATTTGGGAGGAAGACTACTTGCATATAATAAAGCTTCATATCCACCTTTAATAAAGTATTAATAATTTTTCTAGCCCATATAATCCTCCACTTGTTGATTCTAGTGGGTGCAACCAATCTGGTGGTCATGGAGGATGCTCACACAATGAAATAGTATGTTTGGGATTCCATCGAGGTTCCAACCCATCCAGTTTCCGCCTATGTCCCATTGGGAGATATCAACCAACAAAGTTTTTCCTTGAATCATGAGGGCCTCATTTAACATGATGGAGTTCTCTTGCTTCATATAGGGGAGGTTTTCCCATAATAGAGTCTAGCCAAATATTAATATGGCACCATTTCCAAGAATCCAATAGAGATGAGTGAGAATTAAGGCAGTCATCGAGGAGATAAGTTTCCAAATGGTTGATCATGTTATGGAAGGTTGAAGATGTTGAAGGCTCCAAACATTATCAGATGTCATGTATTTAGATTTTAGCACCTTCGATGACCAACACCGAGGCTGAGAGATGAAATGCCAAATAATTTTTTCACCCACCACTTGATTTGTAAGGACAAGGTCTCAGATTCCTATACTGCCATGGAGTTTGGGTTCCTGGAGAATGGCCCAATTTACTAAATGAAACTTTTTTGTTTTATTCGTGCCTCCTTCCGAGAGAAATTCCCTGATTTATTTTGCTAGCTATTGTAGTATAGACGAAGGTGCCAAAAGAGCAGAGAATTAGTAGAGAGGTGTTGTAGTGGCTACAACCACCCTCCAAAATTTTGGCTTGCATACAACTTTTGGAGCCTACCTTTGATCCCACGATCAATCATCCTTGGTCACTTGTTGGTAAGATGCTGATTTCAAGCTCCCCTCCTTGATCCTAAGAGTTGCGCATGTCCTCATCTTTATGCAACATGTGGCATCTTTGGGCATAGGGGTTGTTATTTGTCATGCAAAGGGATTTTTTTGCTTTAAGGGAATTGTGTGCATATGAGTGGTTGTCATCACATAGGCATGTTTCACACTCACTTCACGCAGTATTTTCATGAAGGTTGTTGCATCAAAAAAAGTATGACTTATGCATTCTAGATGGTCTATGTTGTGTCTCTAAGTGTCTGTGTGTGACCATAGTCGAGTCCTATCACTATTTACATCTGTGTCACTGATCTCACACTTAGCCATTTCCAAAGAAACCTAGCCTCATTCAGCTTCCCAGAACTTTGCACTTTGCTTCTAGAATGATCAAGCTTCCTCCCTTGCTTGTTGAAACCCTGCAGCTTGCAGAGACCCCAACCATCACTTCTCTCAAGAAATGCACAGAGAAGTTCAATAGCCAACACTACTCTCCAGAAATGTGCAGAGCATTCCAGCTGCCCTCCATTCAGAAACTGCGTAGAGGTGTCCTCCAAAGACCCCTATCCCACAGCAGTGTCCTCAAAACTACGCAGTGTTGTCCAAGTTGTCCTATTAGTCGTGCATGCACAAACTACTCAGATGGGCCTCCCAGGACATGATTCCGGCAGCAGTCACTAGCCGCTGAAACTGCGCTGATCCATCACCAAGTGACAACAGGGAAAGGTGACATGTTGATATCACCCCCAAGGAGTTCAGGAGAAGGGCCAAGAGACCGAGTAATTGAAAAGATCAGTACCACATGCAAACTCCATCGGGTGCATGATCATCTCGAGGGTAAGTATGATAAGTAAAGAACACCTTTTGAAGTACACCTCTTAGTTAAGTTTGCAGGACTTCTTGTCATTATCATTTCATCTTGTCCTCAGTAACTTGCATGTGCACAAACAAAAAATGTCATTTCATGTGTTTCCTCTACATGTCTTGCTTCCTTTTCACTTGTTTGGCCAACTGTCATCTTCGACATGTTGATTGCCATGTCATGCTTGTGCCCTCGTTCTGGTGATATTGAAGGTTTGCGTTTGAGTTGTGTTCGCTATGTAAACATATATCACACTCACACATGATGCTGTAAGCATTGTTGCACAAGTTTCATTGTAGTCACCCGTAGGTCTATCCAAATTGTCGCACTTGTCACTTTCATCATTAAACAGTCTCGTAGTGAGTCACACCGAGCGTATGTTGTCTTGTTGGTTCCAGATGTCTTGTCATCAAGTCATGCTGAGTGTGTGTTCACAAGGTCATGTATACACGAGTTCACTCGCTCACACACTAAACCATTTTGTTGAATATCTGTCGATCGGACCACCCTCCATCAGCCAGACCTCTGCTGAGCTGCATTACGCAATCTCAACCCTCAATGACCAAGTACCATTGCCCAGAATTGCGCAGAGCTTGAGGTTGCCTCCTAGGAAGTATGCAATGTGCAATCCTCGAATCAACTTGGCAGAGTATCACCTAGAACAACATAGAAGTTGCCCAAGAAGGCATCTCAATCTGCGTTTCCTGCAAGTCAATCGATCAAGCCTCCCACTGGTCAATTAGAGAGTTTGATTGGGAAGTGACCCCGAGCTTCACTCCTCCCAAAAATTGCGTAGAAGCTGTCAACATGCCTGCCTCTGTTGACTGAATAAATTGCATAGACAAGAGGGACAGGCACTTGCTACCTGTCATTGCAATGTCTCTGGAAATTGCGCAATTCTATCAGTCAGTCTCCCTGCCATTCGATCTACTGCTCCTCCTGAAAAGTGCGCAGTTTTCTTGGAATGTCCACCAGCTGCTACCTGACACCCCAGTCAGCTCGGAAACTGCGCAAACATGTTCAACATCACTGCCTCTAAGTTCTACGCATTTTTGGCCAGCAAGCTCCCGCAGCCTGCTCCTGGCCTCCCTTGAAAATCTGCACAGTTTTCACTGCTAGTGTCCTCTGCTGCCTGCACTACCTTCCCGGGAAAAATTGCACAATTTTTCCTCCCATTTGAGCCGGATCCCGCAGAATATCACTTTTGTTCCGGATTGCTCATCCCAGCCTCCCAGTGATGTCTGTACAATTTTTCTTGACAGTGCCCCTAAGCTTCACATTCCGGCCTGACATGTGTTCTGTGCTGTTTCAGAGTCTTGTCCTCTCTCCCAGTCACCTGCACCCGGAAAATAAAGACAATGCATCATCATAGACCATGGGATTTCTGGATTTGATGTCGTCTCATCATGAGTGATTGAAGAAATAGGTACATGGATGAGACATGGCATGACGACGAACGAGATGAACAAGAAGTGCATGCTAGAAGACTTGCTTGTGGTTGGACGAATGCACGAAGCATACCAAGTAGCAAGCGAAGGAGACACATGCGCATGCATGAACTATCAAGCGAACACTAAGACCATTGAAGACTCCGCACACTCTGCCATGCGGAGGTGAAGCTATGGTACACCATGCGCATACTCATCACTCAACAACACAACAACTCGACAAGAACAACACTGCCATAATGTGCATACCTGTAGCATCATGTCGAGTTGTGTCATGAGTTGCCTCAGCCACATCACTACTTTGGGTCATAACTGTGTAATCATTGTAATGTAACGTGGAAGTCTAAGGGACCCACAGGTGAAGTCAAAGAGTCATCTAAGTCGAACAATCATGAGGGATGTCGAACAGTCACAAGGGTCAGTTTAACCCTTGGCTATATATACCCCTCATTTGTACATGCAAAGGAATTTTCACCTTGGCTCCTCGCAAATAGCTTTGACAGTCTGTAGTCTTTTCTTTGAGGAGCGATAAGTGGCTCCAACACCACGCTATCGGGGTTAGAGGTGTAATGGTGTACAGATGTGTCTTGGAACTTTCGCTTAATTCAGAAGCCTATTAACAAGCCAACACGTTTTCACACATGTATTGTATTTGTTTGTAAGACTATCCTTTGGATGCTTGTAATTCATGTTGCTTTAACTTGTATTAAGACAGTTGAACTATTTCGGTTGTTTTAGTACATATGGTATTAGAAATTTGTTGTATCAATTGTTAATGATGTCTCGCCCGTGTGGACTATTCCTGCGGGAACTCGACAGATTCGTTCTCGTAAATTTGTTATAACGACTGTCACACTCGTGTGGACTATTTCGCTGGGTGTTGTACGTGTTATCTATTCACTTTTTGTTTGTGATTTCCGCATCCGTGTGGAGCACTTCGCCAGAAGCTACGCATGTCCTACCGTGTAGTGTGTCTCTAACAGAGTTGGGACTTTTCCCTTTCGACTTGAGACTTAATGTCACCCTCTCCCTCTGCAGTGAAAGAACCTTGACACAAGCAACACTAAGCACTCACCAGGCACACAAACCTCGATATTCAAATACGAAGCAAACCACTCTCATGTGCTGACAAGCAAGAGCTAAGGTAAATCTTTAAGATAATGGCAACTGGGCCATCATACCAGATGGGATTGCTACACCAAACGTTGTGAGGTCTAGTTGGGACTTCATAACGAGGAGATCTCCCAAATGTTGGCGGGTCCAGAACCATCAACATTTTTGGTGCTAGAAGGAGGGCTAGATGATAAGCCGAGTCCTCACAATCTGTTTGAATTTTCACATACTTATCATGACTAACCACAAAATTTGTCTTCTGGAGTGTATGTTGGAAACAAATTTGAAATCTCAGAAGAGCTATGGAATAACTTGTCACATAAAACATACAATGGTGGAGGCCAAGTAGCCTTGGTTAGACACGCGATTGGAGTTGTAGGCTCCTGTGAAAGGCCTGAAATCTTTGAATGTTACATGACTTGCACGCTATTTGTATACACATTTCGAGGGAACCCATTGCATTGGTGTTCCACGGTGCCCGAAAAATCTATTCACTCTCTCCCTCATCTGGTCGCAGAGATAGACCATGCTTTCAATCATTTTGACTGTCAAGCACTCAATAAAGAAATTCTGAAATTACGGAAAGCACCTGATGAATCTGTTGAGAAATTTCACACATGATTTTGTAATCTTTCATACCGATTTCTTGAATATGAGATTGATTGGGAATTTCTCGATGGAAGATTTAAGTATCTTCTTTACATATCTGAAAATCTGCAATTCTTAGAATCATTCAAACCCCTCCCATCATACCTCGGTGTTAGAGCTGCCAAATCTAAGATGGATGAGGTCACTATCACAAGTGACTGTCTGTCCTCTTCTCATCAAACAACTCTATATCCGCAGTGCAAGGTGGGAGAAGGTGCGCGCACATCTGTTGAACTATTACATCCAACCACCCCACCCAATTTGAATGTCTATGTAGATTTGGCTTGTAAGCCTGCTGATTGTCACGTTGATTCATTCCCTCAACCTCCGTCCCCACGTTCCATTGGTCCTATGGGTTGTACTCTCTTGTGTTCTTTTGTTCTAGACTCCACACTTGTTGTGAACAAGGATCAAGTTGTTGACGGAGTTGGTATTGTGCGACCAACCTGCGCTATCATTCATGATGAGTGTGTGCGAGAATCTAAAGAAGAACCCGCGGTGAAGGATGATTCCCTTACATTCACCCCTCATCACTCTATCCCGTAATCCCTTGTGATTCTTCCACTTTTGATTCTCCCTGTGAAAAATCATTTCCAGATGTTTCTACTTCCGATCATTCACAGGACACACCAGATTTCAGTTTATCATTACATTGTGGAGAGGGCACATCCTCCTATGAAAATATTTCCCATCTGTGATATGTCATTTTTGAAAACAAAAAGGGTGAACATCCTTGTTTCTCATCTACCCCTTTGCACGATTCATCAAATCATGAGGATGTCGACGAACATCCCAAATTTTCTGATCGTGGTTGTCATGATCTCTGTACTTCTTCATTTGATCATGATGTTGATTCACTCGCTGTTAATCTGTCTAAGCCACTAGTCTCCGATGATCTATCTATTGACGAAGTGGAAACCTCGTAGGCTGTCGAGGCACTTTGGCCTAGTCTAATGGTTATGTCAGGCCCTTGCTATCCTGAGGTTAGTTCCACTTCCGATCAGAAAATTTTTGAAACACCCAAGGCTCCTCATCACTCTTTGCTTCGCATTGAAGATCAACCAAACACACAAATTTTGCTTCCTCCACTCGAATCACATGATCCCATCGCTTATGCACTGGAGGAATCATACACAACAAGCACACTTGCAAGGTGTAAGTTGTCTCTCTTTCTCATGTTTTCTTGTCTGTCACAATCAAGAGAGTGTGCATGCTTATCATCGGAACACATTGCGCCACAACACCATGTTAAGTCTGTAGAATGTTTGTCTTGTGCATCTTCTCTTTTCTTTTCTATGGATGTTTTAGAACTCGGAGTGTGTTGGTCTTCGCTGATCAATCTCTCTTGTTCACTAGTTTACATGCATATTTTTCATGCCTTCGCTAACATGGGCCAACTAATGCATCAATGGCTACATTGGAAATATCACTTCACGTGAGGAGGCCCATGCTATGTTTAGCGTAGGATTAGGAATAATCTTTGTTTCTTTCTTTTCTTTGCTTCTTGGTTTGCATGTTTGTTTGCTTTCTTACTTGGTTTGGTTTTCTTTCTTGCTTGCTTGTACCCATAGGTTAGCCTCTCGTGAAACTATGTTAGGCTTTTGAGACAAGCTGGGAAAATCTAAGAGGACTTGTACAACTATGAATACTTGTTTATCTGTTGTCCTCTCTCTTTTTGAAGAGATTATTGTCTTCAGTCAATGATGCCTTGATGGAAACTACGTTCTATTTAGAATGAGTCTTGGTGAAAACACAATGCTTGCACTGTTAACTAGTACTGCCTACTCTAATCGGTTCTTTTGGGTTAACCCTTGTTAGCTCAGTCAAGTAGAGTAAGGTGAGGGGGAAAACCTTAAAAAGTATGTCAGAGGTATATATAACATACTTCTCTGAAGGAACAACCTCTTCTGCTCTCAAGAAGTCGGGATCCCTCTTGAAATAAATAAGTGCCTATGCACAGTTCTTTGAAAAAATGAAAAAATGAAAAATGAATAGGGCGAAATAAGAGAAAGGATTCCCGCACATAGAGGTGATGCAAGTAACTCTGTCGGGGTATTGACAAGGATCGCTGGTAGTGAAGTGATGCTCATGTTCCTGTGTGACTCCACTGGGGTACTCTCCAGGCCTGCTGGAAGCGGAGCAACACTAGAGATGAAACTTAAACTCTAACAGTTATATTACTTGTGCATCAATATACCCTTCATACCCAATCAAAACAACTAAGTTGACTTGGCTTGGAATGTGCGCTAACTAATCAAGAGAATGGTAGGGACTACATATTTCACACAAGCTAGTGCGGAAGCCATCATGATCAAGGAATCAAACAATAGTTCTAGAAGGGTTAGACTTGCTTTTCACAAAACAAGGTCCATACAGAGAGCTGGAGTTCTACCAGTGTGTCACCAATGTTGTAGCGGCTACAACCACCCTCCAAAATTTTGGCTCATATGCAAATTTCGGAGCCTACCTTGGATCCTGTGATCGATCATCCTTGGTCACTTGTTAGTAAGCTGATGATTTCAAGCTCTCCTCCTTGATCCTAAGAGCTATTCGTGTCCTCATCTTTATGCAGCATGTGTGATCTTTGGGAATAGGGGTTGTTGTTTGTCATGCAAAGGGAATGTTGTTGTGCTTTAAGGGAATTGTGTGCGTATCAGTGGTTGTTATCACATAGACATGTTTCACACTCACTTCACGCACTCTTGTCACGGATGTTTTTGCATCAAGAAAAGTATGTCTTATGCATTCTGGATGGTCTATGCTATGTCACTAAGTGTCCATGTGTGATCACAGTCGAGTCCTATCATTGTTTACTACTATGTCACTGATCTCAGACTTAGCCATTTTCCAAGCAACCTAGCCTCATTCAACATCTCGAAACTTTTCACTTTGCTTCTGCAACCATAAAGCTTCCTCCCTTGCATGCTGAAACCCCACAACCCATAAAGACCCCAGCCAACATTGCTCTCCAAAAATGTGCAGAGCAGTCCAATTGGATTCTATTCAAAAACTACTAAGAGGTGTCCTCCCAAGACCCCCATCTCGCAACAGTGTCCTCAAAACTACGCAATGTTGTCCAAGTTGTCCTATTGTTCTTACATGCATAAATTGTGCAGATGGGCCTCATTCCGGCAACAATCACTACCCGTTGAAACCACGCTGATGCATCGCCCAGTGACAATAGGAAAAATTGACATGATGAGATCACCCCTAAGGAGTTGAGGAGAAGGAACAAGAGACCGAGTAATGGAAAATATCAGGACCGCATGCAAACTCTGTCGGAATCATGATCATCTCGAGGGTAAGTATGGTAAGTAAAGAACACCTTTCGAAGTACAAATCTTAGTTAAGTTTGCAGGACTTTTTGTCATTGTCATTTCATCCTATCCTCAATAACATGCATGTGCACAAACACAAAAGGTCATTTCATGTGTTTCCTCTACATGTCTTGCTTCCTTTTCGCTTGTTTGACCAACTGTCGTCTTCGACATGTTGATTTCTATGTCATGCTTGTGACCTTGTTCTGGTGATGTTGAAGGTTTGTGTTTGAGTTGTGTTCGCTATGTAAACATCTATCACACTCACACACAATGTTGTAAGAACTTTCGCGCAAGTGTCATCACGGTCGTAAAGAAGGTCTATCCGAAGTGTCACACTTGTTGCTTTCATCATTAAACAGTCTCGCAACCAGTCACACCGAGCGTAATTTGTCTTGTTGGTTCGAGATGTATTGTCATCAAGTCATGTTGAGTATGTGTTCGCAAGGTCATGTATACACGAGTTCACTCGCTCACACACTTAACAATTTTTTCAAATATCTGTTGACCGGACCATCCTCCATTAGTTGGACCTCCACTGAGCTGCATTGCACAGTCTCAACCCTCAGTGACCAAGTATTTCTACCTAGAATTGCATAGAGCTTAAGGATGCCTCCTAGGTAGTCTGCACTGCATAATCCTAGAATCAACCTAGCTGATTGTCACCCAGAAAAATGCAGAAGTTTCCCAAGAAGCCATCTCAATCTGCATTGACCGCAAGCCAATCCATCTAGCCTCCCGCGTGTCAACCAGAGAGTTTGATTGGGCAGTGACCCCAAGATTCACTCCTCCAAAAATTGCGTAGAACTTGTCAACATGCCTGCCTCCGCTAACTGAAGAAATTGCTTATAAAAGAGGGATAGGCACCCCCTGCCTATCACTGCATTGTCTCTAGAAATTCCGCAGTTCTGTCAGTCGATCTCCCTTATAGCTAACCTACTGCTCCTCCTGAAAATTTCGCAGTTTTCCTAGATTGTCCACTAGCTGTCTGACACCCCGCTCAGTCTGGAAACTATGCAGACATGTTTAGCATGACTGCCTCCTAGTTCTGCACATTTTTGGCCAACAAGCTCCCTCAATCTGCGCCCGACTTCCCCTAAAATATGCGTAGTTTTTATTGCCAGTGTCCTCTACTATCCGCACTGCCTTTCTAGGAAAAATTGCGCAGTTCTACCTCCTAGCTGAGCTAGATCCCGTAGAATGTCACTGCTATTTCGGATTGCTCATCCCAACCTCCTAGTGACCTCTTTGCAATTTTTCTTGATAGTGCCTCGAAGCCTGTCATCCCATCCTGACATGTGCTCTGCGCTGTTTCAGAGCCTTTTCCTTTCTCCTAGTTACTTGTACCTAGAAACGAAAGACAATGCATCATGGTAGACTAGGGGATTTCTAGATTTGATGTCATCTCGTCATGAGTGATTACAGAAACAAGTACATGGATGAGACATGGTGCAATGACTAACATGATGAACAAGGAGTACATGTTAGAAGACTTGCTCGTGGTTGGACGAACACACGAAGCATACCATGTAGCAAGCGAAGGAGAAACATGCACATGCATGAATTATCAAGAAAATTTCAAGACCATTGAATAATCTGCGCACTCTGCCATGTAGAGGTGAAGCTATGGTACACCACGAGAATACTCATCAATCAACATCACAAAAACTCGACACGAATAATACCTACAACATGTGTATACCTGTAGCATCATGTTAAGTTGTGTCATGAGTTGCCTCAGTCACATCACTACTTTGGGTCATAATTGTGTAACCGATGTAATGTAACATGGAAGTCCAAGAGACCCACGGATGAAGTCAAAGAGTCATGTAAGTCAAACAATCATGAGGGAAGTCGAATAGTCACAAGGGTCAGTTTCACCCTTGGCTATATATACCCCTCATTTGTACATGCAAAGAATTTTTCACCTTGGCTCCTCCCACATAGCCTTGAGAGTCTGTAGTCTTTCTTTGAGGAGCGAGCAATGGCTCCAACGCCCCGCTATTGGGGTTAGTGATGTAATGGTGTACAAATGTGTCTTGGAACTTTCACTTAATTCAGAAGCCTGTTAACAGGCCATCACATTTTCACACATGTATTGTATTCATTTGCTATTCTTTGGACGCTTGTAATGCATGTTGTTTTAACCTGTATTAAGACAATTGAACTATTTTGGTTGTTTTAGTACGTATGTTGTTGGAAATGTGTTGTATTAGTTATTAACGTTGTCTCACCTATGTGGACTATTCCTTCGGACACTCGACATATTCATTCTTGTAAAATTGTTATAACTACTGTCGTACTCGTGTGGATTATTCCGTTGGGTGTTGTACGTGTTATCTGTTCACTTTGTGTTTGTGACTACTGCATCCGTGTGGACTACTCCGCCAGAAGCTGCGCATGTCCTACTGTGTTGTGTGTCTCTAATAGATTTGGGACTATTCCCTTTCGACTTGAAACTCACTCTCACCCTCTCCCTCTACTTTGAAAAAACCTTGACACAAGTGACACTAAGCACTCACCAAGCACGCGTACCTCGTTGTTCGAAGACTAAGAAAACCACTCTAGTGTGATGACAAGAAAGAGCTAAGGAAAATATTTAAGATAATGGCAACCAAGCCATCATACTGGATGGGACTCCTACACCAAATGGTGTGAGGTCTAGTTGGGACTTCATACCAGGGAAATCCCTTGAATGTTGGTGGGTCGAACACCGTCAACAAGAGGGAAGTCTAATAAGACTGTTTTGATGAGAAATATGCAACCAAAAATATTGAGCCGACAAGCTCCCCAAGTTTCAAATTTACTTTTAACTTTGCATATGATTCCCAACCAGGCTTGTGTTGAGTGAGATTTGAGGCATATGCATATTCCCAAGTATTTAAATCCGTTCCAATTTTCAACAGAGTGAAAGCCAAAAAATTTTGTTATTTGTTGTTGCTGTAAGCTATATATATATATATATATATATTCCATCTCAATATTTGAGATTTGGCTTGGTTAGTTAATTCCCTAGAAGCAATCAAGAAGAGATCCATAAGTTGTTCCGATATTTTTGCAATTATAAGATGCTCCCCCAAGAAGAAGAGTCTTGTCTACAAATTGTGAGTGATTGGAACTTTTAATCTCCCTAACAAAAAAATTTCCATGGAGGTGCCCTATACTTTGCTCATGGATCAACCTGTAGTTGAGAGAGCCGACTATAATTATATATAAGAAAGGAGAGAGGGGGAATCCTTGCCCAAGACCTCTGGAAGATTTAAAAAATTATTTTGGTCTGGAATTTACTAAAGGATCGATCTAAGGAGAGTTGATGCATAGCCTTATCCATTGAACAAATTTCTCATCAAATCCCAATTTCTTCATAAAAGAAAATAAATATTTTTCCCTGACCCTATCAAAGGTATTTTTTATATCAAGCTTTATAGCCATAACTTTGTCAACTCGCTTCTAATTGGGGTCGATTGCATCTCGGACTAGGACTATATTGTTTAGGATTTGTCTCTGGGGAAAAAAACCTCCTTGATTTTTAGAGGTCACTTGAGGGAACATTGTGGAGAGAGATAGGGCAGAAGTGAGCAAAGGAGGAGGAATTGGATTCTTTCAGGATGAGGGCTAGAAATGACAAGTTGATTCCCCCCCCCCCCCAATGCATTTTTGTTTTAACAAATATCCCACTATTTTGTAAAGGTCTATTTTGATAATATCCCAATAAAATTGATAGAAATGGGTAGAAAATCCATCAAGATCCGGGGATGTGTTTGGGCTAAAGTAAAATACAACTTGCTTTATTTCCTTTGCGGGTAAGTTTTGTAAGCATTTGGTTCCATTATGTTGTTATTAATTCCAGGCTTGTTGCAACATGTAGCTTTCAACTTCATCTAAGGGCATGTCGTCTTGTTTGAATAAAGAACTGAAATGTTTGACTAATTCCATTTTGATATGCTGGAAGTCCTCGATATTTTCCCCTTGCACCATTATTTCTTGTATGTTGTTTTTCCATTTTTGGATTTTGGCTTGTTTATGGAAAATCTTAAGAGTTATGATCTCCAGCTTTAAGTCAAATGCTTCATGACTTCAATCTCCACACTTCCTCTTCCTCTCTCAGCTAGGTGTGATATGCAACGAAGGTTTCTTTCTATGATGTAGAGTTTCAATGGTTACTTGGTCCAATTCTATTTTGTTTTGAATTTCTTCAAGTCTCTTCTCCAATTTTTGAAGAGCCACTTGCCTCTCAAGATTTATTTGTTTGGTCCACTATTTTATATCCCATTTTAATCTCTTTATTTTTTGTTCCTAGATAATAATAGGATTTCCATCAACCCATCTTTTCCATGAGTTTTCGACTAACTGGTTAAATCCCTATTTCTCTTTCTGAATAGGGAAGAATATAAAAAGATTCAGATCATAATTTAGAGATATCAACAAGTGAAACGTGATTGGTCTATGATTAGACCCACTCCATGGGAGGGTACGTGACCCGATGGTGAGAGGTTGGGTGATGAAGGAATCCAAGATAAGGAAGCGATCCATACAATCAAGTATATGACCAAGCCCAAATCGTCTATTATTCCAAGTGTATTTGTTATGTGTGGGCTTAATATTCGTCGACCTGAGGTTCTGAAGGGGATCTTCCATATTTTCTTGAAAATGATCTCTGATGGGAGAGCCCCCTGTTGTAGTAATCTTGTAGATGTAATAAAACATATGACCAAAATAAATCCAAGAGCCAATACCAAAATAGGATAGAATTCTTCTCTTTATTAATGAAAGCCCTTGAGGTATGGTAACACCATGCAACTACTTATTAAGGAAGGATAACACTCCACAAGCCATATACTTGTCAATACAAAACAATACTCAACATATCTCCAATGGAGAGTTTCTAGCCTATATATCAACTTCATACATATAATACCATGGGTAATACTATGAGACCTCAATACCATGAGATTATTTCATTTACATCACATTATTTCCTAACTAATTGTGGTCCCTTCCATAATGCGGGTTAACCAATTTATTTATTAGCTATGGCACATTTATTCATTATCCTTAACTAAAAAACTAATTGTGATCCCTTTATAATTAGGTTCAACCACTTACAATCATAATTAATGTGGGTAACCACTTACGAGCTTTATTTACTAAACTAATTAATTGTGGTTCCCTTTTTTGCATCACATTATTCCCTTGGGTACCCTACTATGTACCCCATATTATCCTCCCTTAGGTATATTACATTCCACCCCATTTAAATCATGTTTCATCCCTGAAACATGAGAAGAACACAAACATTAAGATCTACACAAAAGATTATTCCACTGGTATTACACATGTGCATCTATCCATCTAAGAGAAAGGTGAAGACTCGGTCTAGCAACTGTCTTGCTCGCTTGAGATGGAAGCTGGTTCTTGTGGTTCCCATGTGTTGATGTGTTGTGTCATGCCTCTCTATGTGTCCTCCAAGTGTCTCTGTCCTGGTTGCTAATTGGGTGCCATATCACTGGTGGTTGTCTTGCTAATTGGAGTCTTGCTTGGTGGTCTGGATGGTGATATGAATAAGCCCTAATTGACTACATTTCCTTCTTTGATTCCCCAACTGATGGTTACTGAGTGGTGTCTGGTTCCTTTTGTTGTGCCTACATTGATGTATGTGCTAGCTTGTCTTCTATTATTGCTTCCACTAAGAATCATCATATGATATGTCAATGCCTGTAGATATTGCTACCCGTGCCTTGGTATCTACCTGTTAATGGAAATACCCTACAAGGTAATTTTCTTGTTTTTGTACCATAGCTTCAAAAATTTCCTTTGTACATTCACATTGACTGTACCAACTTGTAGTAATCTTGATACCACTTGTAGCAATCTTGAAGATGTAATAAAATCTCTGACCAAAATAAATCCAAGGGCCAAGGGCCAATACCATGATAAGTTATAATGCTTCTCTTTATTAATGAAAACCATTGAGGCAGGGTAACACCATAAAACCACTCCTTAAGGAAGGAGAACACTCCACAAGACATATGCTTGTCAATACAAAACAACACTCGACATATCTCCAATGGAGAGTCTCTAGCTTATATATAGGCTTGATACATACAATACCAAGGATAATACCATGAGTCCTCAATACCATACCTTCAATACCATGGGATTATTTCATTTACATCGCATTATTTCCTAACTAATTGTGGTCCCTTCCATAATGCGGGTTAACCACTTTATTTACTATCTATGGAATGTTTATTCATTACCCTTAACTAAACAACTAATTGTGGTCCATTTATAATTATGGTCAACCACTTACAATCATCATTAATGTGGGTAACCACTTACGAACTTTATCTACTAAACTAACTAATTGTGGTCCCCCTTTTTACATCACATTATGCCCTTGGGTACCCCCCTATGTACCCCATATTATCCTCCTCTAGGTATACTACACCTTTGTTCTCCCATTGGTGAGGGTAGTTGTTAAGTATCCACCGATAATACAATTTGGAGAGGACTTTCCAGGACAGGAATTTCATCATTTGCTTCATGTTTGAGGGGCCCCTTGTAGTGGGATGAAACTCTTCCCTTTTCTGGTGCTTCTGAATTCTATGGTTTTGGGGTCCAAGGTATACTGGTATCCCATTCCTTCTCTTTTTTTGTCTCCTCTATGCAAATTTCCATATTTGTTTTTCTACTGGCATTTCATTTTTGCCTGTAATTCTCTTTTCCTTTGTTATCCTCCAATTTATCCTCTATCGAACTCACAAGAAGTAAGCTATATTTTGTAGTTTGAGGTTAAATAAATTCCTCTTTAGTTTTAGATAAAGTGTGCAGGAGTAGATCATGCCCCTCATATGAGGAGATAACAACATCATTTTAGTGTTGGTATTAATTCTTTTGGTGTTGTGATTGTTTAGGAGAAGAGGAGATAATGGGGATTTCCAGGTTGAGAGCTTCATATATGCTTATGTTATCACCTGCTTGAACTGTCTTGCTTATTCCTTCACCTCTACTCGGTCCATATTTTTTTGGTGAGGATGTGCCTTTTTCATTGGCTCTTGTTTTATCTTGCTGCACATTTGTGGTGTGTTGGGATTTTACTAGTCCTTTTCTTTGTTTAGCTTGTTTCCATTACTCTCCTGCTTCCCCTTTCTTGGTTTGTTCCTCTTGTCTTTTTGTCAAGCTTTTGAAAAAATGGCCATACTCATGGAAAACTTACATTTGAATGGGATTTGGTTATATTCCACTTCCTGTATATGGGGTCAACTGTCTAGGGTGAGGTTAATGGCTACTAGCAAACCTTTATTGAAATCAAATTCCACATAGGTTCAAGCGCAAGATAACAAGCCCTCATGAGGTTCAACACGATCAATATATTTCCTGAGGGAATTTCCTATGCTACGAAAGGTTCATCGTTCCAACAATGGAGACGCAAGAAGGGGAGTGTAACCCAGACTGAGATTACAGACATAAAATCACAATCAGGTTGAATTTGAGACTTTAGTGGTCTAAATACAATCCTTGGGCTCCCATGAAATATGGACCACTTCGAAAAATTAGATCCCTATCTGCTTATTTTGAAAGTAGAATGTAAAAAAGCCTTTCCCATAGAAGTAGGAAATCTCTCCTTTGACAAGAGGCTTCCAATTTTTTTCTACCCACTATTTAACAGATCCGGGGGAAGTCCAAAACCCCATAAATTAGAACAATTTTCTTGCAAGATAACTACTTCAAATGATACATTATTATTTTCTTCATATAACATTCACATCATCAAGCAATTATACATAAGAAAATTTCACCATTAATCACAGTAGAGCAGTAGAAAATCACAGTAGAGATAGAGAGGCCAGGGACACCAAAATTTTGGTCAATGACTAGGGAAAAACCCCATAAGGGGTAAAAACCAACAATTATTTCCTTATGAGAGAATGTCAATGTTCATCAATTCATCTAGAAATAAAAGATCAAAATAAAAACTAACCAGAACAAGACCTACCACAAGTGCCAAGCCATCAAGCCATTCTCTTTCCTTTTCTTCTTATTTTCAACCTTCTCTTCTTCCTTATATCTTTGTTGGAACATAGATAAACAAGATATGATTCAATTCTCAAATGAGGAGTAATCACATATAAATAGTCTCCAAAAGGGGGTCGAATCGGTGCCTTCAAGGGGCCTGTCTGTCTTGATCTAGGAGGCCGACTTGGATACTTGTCGGAGTCACAAATTAAATTCAAATTATTCCATTTCTTTTATAAATGAAAATACTGACCATGAATACTAAATTTCCAACACTCCCTCTTATCCAGGAAGATACTTTTCATTCTTTCTCAAGATCAGTCTCCTCAACCAATCCTTTGATCTCTCAGTAATGACCTAAGGGAGAGATTAGTCTCATCATAAGGAAATGTGATAGAATCAATCTCATCCCATAATCCAAACTCAGTAGCATCAAGGTTAGAGCCCAAATGGACATGGGATAAATCAACATAATTCATGAGGTCAAACTTTCCAACCATATGAAATGGTTTCTCAGTCAATCACAATTACCCAAAAGAGTAATAAAAGTCAATCTCTCTAACCATCCCATTGGTCTCTCAATCAAAACTAATGACCAAAGAGAGAGAACTTAATGTCAATCTCCCTGACCAGCCTATTGGTCTCTTAGTCAAACTCAATGACTCAAGGGAGTAATCAAAATCAAACTCTCCAACCATACTATTGGTTTCTTAGTCAAACACAATGAACTAAGAGAGTAAACAAGGTCCATATGCCTGACCATAAATAAGGGTATCTCGGTCAAGCTCAATGACACAAGGGAGGAATCCTTAACTTAATATAAAACTCCCTGACTATATAGTATTTATTCCATGACCCAAGGGAGGAATCCCGATCTTGATGTAAAAATGGTCAATATCCCCGAACATATGGTCTCTCAATCGAATATAATGACCCAAGGGAGAGTACTCAAAACCCGTGCCCTTGACTAAACCTACGGGCCTCTCGGTCAAACACAATGACCTAAGGATAACTCCAAGCCTCAGAACCAACATCCCCAACCATAAGGTTTCTCGTTCAAACTCAATGACCCAAGGTAGTAACCAAAACAATCTTTCCAACCATAAACCATGGTTTCTCAGCCAAGACCAAGGAAGATTTGTAATGCTATATAATCAATGCTTCCTCCTTCCAAGAGAGTGATTCTCAATCATTCCAAGCTTCTCTGTTAAGAAATAAAACTTCATCCGGGATAGTGGCTTTGTCAAAACATTAGCAACTTTCTCATAAATAGAAATGTATTTGAACCTCACAATTCTTCTTTAGACAACATCCCGAATATAGTGATACTTGATCTCAATGTGATTTTACTTGTCATGAAAAGAAAATCTCAGAAAGCTTCAAACAACTTTGGATATATCATGGTCAATTCCAATACATGATCAAACAAACCATCAAACAAATTTCAAAGGAAAACTACTTCACAATAGGATAAACAATCAACTAAATATTCAGCTTTAGTTGTGCTAAATGTAACACAGGTCTACACAATACTCATCCATGATAGGTCTACACAATACTCATCCATGATATCCAAACTAAGACAACATCCAAAAGTTCTCTTCAGAACATCTAATCCAATAAAAATATGCAAATCCATGTAGCAAATAGTTCAACAAGTAAATTAGTAGGATCAAACAGAGTCTCACAACTTCTTCAAATTTTTTATTATGGAGGTGTTCATGGAATCACAATCCATCATGCCAAATTCTGAAGGATCTCAAAAAATATTTCAATAGGCTTATGCAATACTTTCAATCCCATGTAGTAATACATTAGACCAAGATCTTTCAATAATATCCCTCTTACTTTTGACAAAGAGGTCTTCATCCCTTGTTAGGAACATATCATCAACATATAGCATAAAAATCAAGGGCTCATCTTCAATAACGGATCAACATCGTTCTAGATAGCCATTAATTCGAGAGTAACATACATGAAGTGCCTGACGTCATATTATTCTCCCTCTTACTGAGGTAAGACTTCTCTTCGTACTTCTAGCCATCTTCATCTTGGAAGTCACAACTGACTTCTTTTTGGCATAGTTCAAGTCAACTCCCTTTGAGTCCAAATATCAATACGGGACTTCTTGTCACTATCCTTTCTTTGTTATTCCATTCTTTCCTTTTGTTGCTACAACCTATCAACATTCATTATGTAACTATAATTGTCACTAGGAAGACATGGAAAAACAATCACAACCAAGCAAGTTATATAAACACAAGATACTAATAGAAACAAAAACAATAGTAATAAACAAGAAAGAGAGATACAAAATACTTATATTTTGGGAGCATGTAAACTCCCTCTTAATCTTAGCCTTCTTGCATCCAATTTGCAAATAAATCTCATCCACATCATCATCATCATAATGACATTCCTATCTTGCAAGGGTTAGAGTTTCTTCTTTCAGCGGAGGAAACCAATCCTAGGTTTTGTCCACGAACCCTAGGGATTTCTTATTCAAACCCTTGCTAGGGTTTACAGACTTTAAACATTCCTAGAATCTAACCAAGACATACATTCTTCCAAACCTTAGATTTTTCAATCCCATTAAGTCTCAACCTTTCAACAATAAATTAGAAGATGTATTCTGCTCATAATTTAATCAATCTTCAAGATTTGAAGAGGAGTTTCAACCTCTTTTTATATTGGCCTAACTTAGTAACTAGTGTAATCTTAACATCCTTTCATTGTATCTTTGCATTTGTACTTCATTTAGTCACTTGAGACATCAGTCTATCAGACCTTAATTAGAAACAAGGGTTTCAAGGAATTTACCTTTAAATGATCATCTTTTCTTCTTGGTATCAAATGTAAATCATCTTCTTGCATGGAGTAAGTAACAACCCTTGGAATGAAGCAAACACAACACCTTGATGATATTCTTGAAGACTTCTTGAGGAGCAATTTGATCCTTTTCTCTAACATGGATTTCAATATATATATATTAGTCCTTTTAGGTGACATAGGCTTGGATCCTCAGACTTTTAAGATAAGATAAATAATGTCGACATCCTTTTGCTTTACTTATACTTATATATAAGGAACCTCATGCTCAGACTACACCTTAGATGTAACTCGAATCCCAATAAAGATAATTTGGACTTCTCAGACCATGATCATACCTACCAATAGAAGAACTTGGGCTATTTTATTAGACTTCTCAAGATATGCCTTCAGACTTGAGCTTCTTTTCCTTGTTCCACAGATGGCACAATAAGCTCAGACTTGATTACCTTACTTAGTGATGGTAAGCTCAGACTTGTCTTACAGGGATAAGCTCGGTCCCTAAAAAAGAGGGAGGGTGGCGTTGGTCATGGAGCTTCGACCTTGGATACACAACTAGATCTGTGGGTTGATGGTTAACAAGTAAGCCTGATGGTACCTAGAATGGATGGAAGCTTAAGTCCATCTTAGTCCGACCTAGATAGGTTACCTTGGTCAGGTAGCTAGTCTGCAACACTGAGTGTGCTAGAACTCTTCATCGTTCATATCATTTTAAAATCTTCCATGTACTTGTATATATGTGTAATTATGAATACATCCCTAGTTAAGAGGGAGCATTGAAGAATGTAACTAGTATAAGTCTTCATAACTGTACTTGTCAAAAAGAAAATTTATTAATAAATAAAAAATTAATTATTAAATCATGGGTTTCATGCTTGGATCATCATTGTCGAGGTCAAATCCTCCATTGAAGGTTTCTAGGTTTTATCTTGAGTCATTGTCATTTTTATTAGACCCTTCTTGGGCTTTTGTATCATGTAAACATATTTATTTTTGATTCAAAATGGTCAGTTGTCACCTCTACACTAAGTTGGCCCTACCCTCATCAAGTCGACCCAGGTTAGGGAAATTTGACCTCACAAGAAGCCTATATATTGAGCAACTCGACTTCATTTGGAGAGCATTCACTCAACAAGTTCGATCTTCAAGGAAGAGTAGCATAAAAAGAATGAAATAGCTGGAGTAGGATGAAGTTTACTGGGAAGACCTAAATCAATTTTTTGGGCTATCTATCTCTCATGTGTGTGAAGTTCTAGGTGATTGTTGAGGCCGAAAATTTGTCTCTATTGCTGGTTCGATATTATGAAGCTAGGGGTCAAAGTTTTGTTGCTGGGAGGCTGAAAATATGGACTAAAGTTGCTACTAGGAATCTGTCACTTAGATATTTTGTCAAAGAGAATCTATTGAAGATAAGGGTTGAATTGGAAGTGGAATAAGGTCTTTATCTAGGTCTAAGAAGTGTGGAAGCGCCCCATTGATGAGCCCCAAATTGGGTAACATATTGGGCTCATTTTGCCTAATTATCCTTGTTCAGTCCTTGTTCAATCCTCCATTTTTCATAGCTTATGCATTATTTTTTAGTATGTTTATGTCATTTATACGAATAAGGGTGGTCACTCTTCCTAGGTGGCTAACACGTGCTTATTTCAGGTTTTTTGACACATGTTGGAGCAAAACTGAGCAATCATGGGCTAGAAGACAACCAAGCTTGAGGTGAGGATTCATAGGGGGGTTTTCGATGACATTAAATAGCCCTTCCTCGGGATCCTCACCCCCAAACTCCGAGCTCACAGGCCACCAAAACTGGATCTTGAAGGCAACCAAGTAGAGTTTGGAAAAGGGACTGTCTACTAACAGTTGGACAGCCAAGTCCCCCAGATTTAGGAGGCTTGCTAGGGCCCTCGTGGTGTATAAATGATAAGGCCTCAGCCTTCGTAAGGGAATTTTTTTAAACCATTGCATATTTTTGCACTACAGTGCTGTCAGCTTTAGCTTGTTTTCTTGTAGCCATTTTGGCATAACTCTTGACTGATGACTATTTTTTGATAATGATAAGCAGTCCTATTTCATATCAACTCTGAGTTTTCTATAGGAGCCATAGCTCTCAGGGTTGGGCCCAACCTGAGAGCCTAGGGCCTCCTTTATGTACTGTTATCTTTTCTTTAAGCATTGTTGTTTTCCTTTTGTGCATTTGCAACTGTATTTCTGTTAGGCAGATTAAGTTGTGTTGATTAACTAGGTCACTGTTTATGAATAGAATGCTTCAGATGTTTAGAATAGATTGGTAGGATAATAAAAGGAAAAAGGCTCCAAAAAAGGGTCAACAAACACTTTTGGTTTCACCTCTTCCTTATTGGATCAGGGGCTGGAATTGAAGTAACCGTCCTGTCCCAAACAAAAACACTAGTTTGCTTTACCATGCAATCCTTAGTGTACTGTTTTCATTTGTAGAAGTTGGTTATGTGTTCAGATCTCTGAAATGTTTCATTGCATAGTTGATATACATGGTTCTCTTTCAAATAAAGCTGCTGTTCATTCACTTTATTGTTAGTTAGATTAGATTAGCTAGGACTTTGATTACTCGCAAGACTTTGTTGATTCAGTTGAATGTATACGGTGCAGAGCATCTCTACCACTCTTTCATCCACCTAAGCTTCATCAGAGCCATCTGCTCCATCTCCTAGCTAGGTTCCTCGTCTCACATCTGTCCTCTTGCCCACGTAACCCTACCTTTTTGTGCAATCATTGTTTCAGCCTTCTTTGAGCCAATTTAGCCATCTACACCTTCTCACCACTCCATCCACCAGTCCTTGGGCCGCTTCAGACCCCTATCCTACCTCCATAGACATTCATGCATCTTCCCTCACTCACCCATCCTCCAAAATCCAATTTTAAACATCCTGTAGAAATTTTTGAACATCTTGTAGAAATTCCTGAACATCATGTAGAACCCCTGCAGACTTCCTGTAGAAGCTCACAAATGAGGTTTCTTGATAGCCAAACTTTGTGAAACTCTCTGGAAGGGTGTTAGGGACTCCTTAGACCCTCTCTAAACCTTCCTGACCTCTTCCAAGCATTTCTCCTCCTTGATCCACCCCTGCACAGTCAAAGAACAGTGAAAGCATATGCATGATGAAACTGACGACTTAATCAAAAATACAAAAAGATGTTTTCTTCAGATAGAGGTAGTCTAGACACATGTATTTTACCTTCATAGAAGTAATGGCATCTCTTTCAGTAGTTTGCATTCTCTCCTTTGCATCAGTAGGACTAGCTGGTAGAATTAGGGTTTGCTAGGGTTTGCGTTTTCCTTCAGTTTTTCAATCTCTTTTCGCAAATAGATTAGCTTCCTTCGAGTTAGCTTTCATCCATCAATTAAAAAGCTTCTTCTAAGAGCTCATAGAAGTTGGCTTAAGCTCCTAGCGGACTTGTGCCAGTTGACCAAGTGACAGCTGCGGCAGGAGCTAGTACTTGTGCATACAACACCGTCGCTTCCAAGTTTGTTACGAACTACCAGGTTGATAAAAGTAAAGACGGGAGTCCCAGGAGTTGCAGCATTATTGCTGCAATACTGGAGCCCACCATATTTTTGGCACCGTTGCCGGGGAAGCGTCAGAGTATTTGTGATTGCTTCTTTTCTTCTATTTTCCACTACAACCTTCTACTAAGTAGTTTATTTCATTTCATTTCCGCAAAAGTAGAGTAGATATTTCCTGCTTTCATAGATTAGCGTTTCAATTCCGCAATTTCAATTCTGCAAGCGTAGATTAGCATTTCAATTCTGCAAGCGTAGACTAGCATTTCATTCCTACAATTTCATTTGAGCAAAATAGATTAGTCCTTTATTGCTTTCATTTCAATTCCGCATTTTCATTTGAGCAATATAGTTAGTTGCAGTTCAATCTATTTCAGTTTTGCAGGTACCAGAAGAAAAAAAAACAAAATAAATCAAAAGTCTTTCCATTTCATGCCTCGTAGGAACAGAGATAAAACCAGCAAATTTTTACCCAACACCCCCACCACATCACTGAGTCAACCTCCTCTCTTCTCTGGTGACAGTGAGCCAGAAGAACCTATAGGTGAACCTCCTGAGATATACGAAGATCCTATAACAGAATAAGAGTTAGAGAACACTCCATCTGAAGCCATGGCTGAAAACTGAAACGGTAGAAGAGAAGATGAGAGAATAGAAGGTGCCTTTCCCATCCGGGAGACCAATGGAGACATGAAAATGAAAAACATAAGTCCCTCAGCTTTACCTCACTTCCATGGATTGACTACTGAAGACCCTCATACCTTCCTGTTTGAGTTTGCTGTCCTTTGTCGAACTTACGACTATGCTAAGGACGAGAAAAAGTTGAAACTCTTTCCCTCTACCCTCAAGGACGCAGCATTACGCTGGTTCATGGGGTTACCTGGAAACAGTATCACCACTTGGGCTCAGATGCAACAAGCTTTCAATGCCAAATACCGGGACTACTGTAGGTCCAAGGAAACCAAGGGAGAAATCTTTCGGATGACAATGGGAAGCGATGAGTCTTTAGAAGATTACGAGGAAAGGTTCCAACTTAGTTATAAACGGGCCAGGTGCACACTTGACCCGGAATCTCTGACGCTGGTTCTGCTCCGAGGAGTCCCTGAAGAGCTTCTGGACACCCTTAACATGCTGGCTGGAGGGGACATCTACCAACTACCTTATGAGGGCATAAAGACCGTGTTTAGAAACCATTCTAGGGTGGCCCGGAAGAGAGGTAGGGGGAATCCACTTTCAGCTAGTACCACCTTCTCCAAGCATGAGTTTGCTAACCAGATGGAAGAGCTCAAGAGTGAGATGAGACAGACTATTGCCATGCAACTTGATACCTTCCGAATTCAACAAAAGAAAGAGGAAGCTGAGAGGGCTTTGGCCATTTTTTTCCTAGATGCATGAGGAAGCATCCTAAGAATGAGTGCCCATTACACTCAGTAGAGGTATGTTTCGTTTGTGAGGAAGACCACCCCACCAACCAATGCCCTACCTTGCCTGGATTTAAAGCCATGTACCTAGGGACTGAGGCGGCAACTGAACCTCTCTACTTCCTCAACCAAAGGAGGCCACATGGGCCTAGACCTTACCAGCAGGGGATGCAAGGGACATCCCAAGCTTATTATAACCCCAACCAATTCGCTCATATACCTTCTTGGGGCCCCCCTGCTCATCCTTCCTGGTTCGCACCTCCTCCGTGGTCTTATCCATCTCCATACCATACTCAATCTCCTCCTCATTCGTTTCACTCACATGCCCAGCCACAACCTCAGTGGAATGCACCTCAACCAGGGTGGAGGCCCCATTACAACACTCCTCCCGCCATTTTGCCTCCACCACCGGCTCAACCACAACCATTACCTCCTGCTCCTCCAAGAAAACCCCAGATGCCTGCTCAACCGAACCCGAACCCCAACAACAGACAGCCCCAGCAGGTATATACTGGGGAGACAACATGCCCTACCTATGCTGTGGAGATCCAAGAGATCAACCTGCAATCTGGGAAGGTCCTTCCAGAGTGCCAACCTCCTCCCCTAGAGGATGAGGAAGAGAAACAGGAAAGTGAACCCCAAGCCATTCCACCCTTTCCTGAGCGATTCACAGTAACCACACAACCCAACCCAGAAGAGACTGAGCCTCTGGGAGAACTCAAGCAGTTGTGTGTGAAAATACCACTTCTCCAGGCCATAAAAGATGTACCGATATACAACAAATTGATTAAGGAGAAGTGTTTCAGGCACCTAGGTAGGCAAAAGAGAGATGCCTCAACTATCAATGTCATAGGACAACTGTCCGATCTTATGTTGGGGAAAGTAATCTGTCCAAAGTATTTGGACCCTGGGAGTCCTGTAGTTGATGTTCACATCAATGGAACCATCATACCCCACACCTTGATTGATCTAGGGGTCACCATTAATGTGATGACCAGGGACACCATGCTTAAGCTCAACCTTCAGAGTTCCTTAAGGAAGACCTCGACAGTACTGCAATTGGCAGACCGCTCCACCGTGACTCTCGAAGGGATTGTGGAAGATGTCTTGGTCTCTGTTGACTCCTGGGAGTACCCTGTGGACTTCTTGGTCCTTCAGCCAAAGGCAAAACTCACTGGATATCCCCTCATTTTGGGAAGGCCTTGGCTAGCTACTATGGATGCTTACATCAGCTGTCGAGCAGGAAGCATGACCATAAAAAATGGGCCTATGTCCAAACAGCTGGTCCTATACCCTCCTGCCCAACCTCTGCTAGAACATGACTTACCCCTCTGGTTGGAAGAAGGAGATGAGGATGAGGTCTACTCTGCACCATTATGCACAGTGGAGGCCACCAGGGGAGGTCCTCAAACCGAGGATGATTTGATTGAGAACTTGATCCAAAATCCTCCCCCTGGTGCACTATCCTTGGAAGAGTTGGTGGAAGATACCCAAGCCAGTGCTTTAGTGGACCTATGTGTGACTGATCCGGCCACTCCCAGAGTTAAGAATGTGGAGTTTTTCCCTGAAAGAACTTTAAATATAAGCTCCTCTCTCTCTCCCTCTCAGGAAAAGGAGCTATGTAGCCCCTTGACTCGCCATTTAGAGGCTTTTGCCTGGAGCTACAAGGAAATGAAAGGAATCCATCCCTCGGTCTGTTCCTAGCATATTTACATTAAGGAGGACTGTAAACCAGTCAGGCAACCTCAGAGGAGAATGAATCCAGCCCTTAAGGACATTGTTAAAGACGAAGTACAAAAATTGTTGGATGCAGGATTCATCTACCCCATCTCAGACAACGAATGGGTTTCCCCTCTGGTGTTGGTACCCAAGAAAAATGGGAAGTGGAGAATCTGTGTGGACTACAGAGAACTAAACAGAGCCACCAAGAAAGACCACTTCCCTTTGCCTTTCATAGATCAAGTGTTGGATAGACTGGCAGGAAAGAAGTTTTTCTCTTTCCTAGATGGGTTCAGTGGGTACAATTAGATCGAAATCAGCCCGGAGGACCAAGATAAGACCACCTTCACTTGTCCATGGGGTACCTTTGCCTACCGAGTCCTTCCCTTTGGGCTATGCAATGCCCCTGCCACTTTCCAGAGAGCTGTACTGAGCATCTTTGTTGAGCTGGTTCATGATTCGGTGGAAATATATATGGATGACTTTAGTCCTTACGGGTCTAGCTTCCAAGAAGTCTTGTCCAACCTGGGAAAAGTTTTAAGCAAGTGCATTGAGATGAACCTGTCCCTCAGCCCTGAAAAATGTGAATTCCTGATGACTGAAGGGACTGTGTTAGGTCATACCATTGTTTGGCCTCTTAGGAAAAGATGTTGAGTTTAAATGGATTGACGACTGTCAGAGGGCTCTGAATGAGTTGAAGGATAAGTTAGTGTCCGCCCTAATTTTGAGAGGCCCAAACGGGGCCCTACCTTTCCACATCCACACTGATGCCTCGAACAAAGCCATAGGGGAAGCCTTAGGACAAGTTGAGGAAAAACTTCCATATGCCATATACTTTGTCAGCAAAAACTTATCCAAGGCAGAATTGAATTATACTGTAACTGAGAAGGAGTTCCTGGCCGTGGTCCATTCCTTGAACAAGTTCCGACACTACATCACTGGCTATCAAACATTTGTACATACTGATCATGCTGCAATTAGATATTTAATGAATAAACCTGATGTGAATGCTCGTATTATTAGATGGTTACTTTTGTTGCAGCAGTTTGATTTGACTATCGTTGACAAACTAGGTAAATAAAATGTTGTTGCTGACTTCTTGTCTAGATTGGATTTTCCTGCAGGTGAAGAAGGAACAGTGGATGACCAGATGCCAGATGAACATCTGTTTTCTATCTCAGTACTCTCTCCATGGTTCGCTGATATAGCAAACTACCTGGTCTCAGCACAGTTCCCTCCGCATCTATCCTCAAAGGAGAAGAGAAGAATCGTGAGGAAGAGTGCCTCATTCACTTGGATTGGGGGCAACCTATTCAAACTTGGCCCCGATCAGATCTTAAGGCATTGTGTAAGGGAGGAGGAAGTCTTTGACATCCTCCTAACCTGTCACGATGGGCCCTGTGGAGGAAATTTTGCAGCCAAGAGGACTGCCTTCAAAATTCTACAGGCAGGCTACTATTGGCCCACTCTTCATCAAGATGTCAGAAGATATATCACCCAATGTGACCAATGCCAGAGGATGGGGAAACCGACACTAAGGGACGAAATGCCTCTCCAACCTCAAGTGACCCTTGAGCCATTTGAGAAGTGGGGTATGGATTTTGTGGGTCCTATCAACCCTCCTTCAAGGAAAAGGTCTTACATCATTGTGTGCACAGACTATCTGACAAAGTGGGCAGAAACCAAGGCAATCAAAGCAGCAACAGAAGAAAAGGTGGCTGAGTTTTTAAGAGAAAACATCTTCTACAAATTTGGCTACCCAAGAGAGTTAGTCACCGATCAAGGAAGCCAGTTCACCTCTAACTTAATTGAAGACTTGCTCTCTCATCACAAGATCAAGCATAGGACTTCCACCCCATATCATCCTCAAGCAAATGGGCAGGTGGAAGTCACCAATAGAGCATTAGAAGGGATTTTGACTAAGGTGGTGAGCAGCAGCAGAAAGGATTGGGCAGATCGCCTGGTTGAGGCAACTTGGGCCTACAACAGCACTTGGAAGACCACAACCAGTTTCACACCTTATGAGCTGGTCTATGGGAAGAGAGCTTTGCTGTCAATCGAGTTCGAGTACAACACATTGAGGATGGCAGCTCAGCTGGACCTAGATCTCAGCCATGCTCAACGAGAAAGGTTATTGCAGCTAAATGGGTTAGATGAACACCGAATGCAGGCCCTCCTCCACTTAGAAGTGGTTCAACTTCAAATGAAGATATGGCATGACCGACACCTTAATGACAAACAATTCCAGTCGGGAGATTGGGCGCTGCTGTATGATTCTAGACATAAGGATTTCAAAGGGAAGCTGAGGACAAGATGGATAGGACCATATGCAGTGGAGAAGTGAAATGACAATGGTTCCGTCCTTATCGGACCATTGATGAAGAAGCCATCCCCATGCTCATCAATGGGCATCGACTAAAGATCTACAGGAAACCTCTTTTGAGGCAAGAGTTCATCGAAATTGTGGAAAAATCAGTGTTGGTAATAGAGAAGGGTTCTGCCTCTGTTTTGGCCACACCCTGAGCATCATCATTAAAAAAAAAAAAAAAAAAAAAAAAGAAAAGAAAAGAAAAGAAAAAAAAGAAAAAAAGAAAAAAAAGAAAAAAAAGAAAAAATACAATAAAAAAGATCCTTGGGTGAAAACCTCTCTGAGGCGCCCAAGGCAGATGGTAGGGGTGAAAACCTCATTGAGGCGCCCCTGCTGTCTCTCTGAAAAAGAATTTGAATAAAAAGACCCTTGGGCAAAAACCTCTCTGAGGTGCCCAAGGCAGATAGTAGGGGTGAAAACCTCATTGAGGCACCCCTGCTGTCTCTTTAAAAAAAAAAAAAAAAAAAAAGAGAGAAAAAGAAAAAGAGAAAGAAAAAAGAAGGAAGAAACAGAGAGAAAAAAACAAGTTTAATCCCTGGAAATTGTTGTAGGTTGCAAGAACACAATGCAGAAAGGAGGCCTCCCAACACAAGGACAAGGGTCCTTACCAAGTTACCAGGCATCCTCACATCCACTCCCTCCATAACACTCATTTTTTTTAGGGTTCAGAAACAATCTAGTCGTGGTTCAACCTTCTACAGGAAGCTGCAGGACTTTCTACAGGAAGTTCTGTATTTCTATAGGAAACATCCTGTAGAGCCTTTGGGCAGGCCAGAATCGATTATGGAGAGGGATTTGAAGCTTGAAGTCTGTTGAGGAGGCATGCAACCACTCTTTTCTTCCATCCTCCACTTGTTTCATCTCCTTTCACCACCATTGCCACCATCTGGTTGAATATACGTGCACAGTCATACCAAAACCCTGTTTTCTCAGATAAAAATTTGTTTTTTTCAAGTGAAAAATAAAGCATGCAGAGGCCCGCACACTTTACCTGTCAAGGCACCCTCAGGACCCTTCATCCGTGAATGAAATTTTGTCTGTTTCAGCATGCACCCTAGGAGGAGAAACGGCTACAGGATGTCCTACAGGAATCCTGTAGCAGCTGATCCGGCTGGAGCACATACCATGGAGACACCAGCAGCTCACATCAAACGAAGCCGGTGCATGCAACATTCACCACCAGAGAGTCGGGTCTCAAGGTCATGGAACCAACATCAACCAATGGAAGAGGAGCTCCAGCACCCGTGCACGAAGCAGCAGCAAGCAAATCCAGCATTTCTCGTCCTGAAGCCTGAAAAAAACATCCACGACCGCACAGGTAAGTGCCTAACCTTATTCGTCAAATTACATGAAATATACTCTAAAATTTGCATGACTGTGAGAATGGGCGGATTGAACAAGTTTGGTGGCCATTCAACTGGACACCCACAGCCAGACAGATGGCCTCGTAGGATCCGAATGGGCTTGGTTATGCCAAAAAGACGGGCAGTTGACACGTGGGAAGTGTCCAGTCGGGGAGAATCGGCAGTATGACAGAAATGGCGGCGGTGAATGCAGAGGGAAGGATTCGGCGGTCAGAGACACGCTGAGGAATGATGGCTGTGAAATCGGCCTGGACAGCTCACCCCCGCACCATGAATTCTGCAGCATTTCAAATTGGCCGGTCGAATAACTTACGGTAAACTGCTGTCATTCGCACTTGCAACCGTTTTTGCAGCCGAGTACGCGTCATCCTCCTTTGCAAGTTGTTAGCCCGAGCTTCTCGGTCTGTTCCAACGTCCTTTCGCAGCTCAGACTCGTTTAGAACCACCGTAATGTCCTCCAGAAGCCGGGAAAGCTTTCTACAGGAAGGGGCGCTACAGGAAGCCCGACATTACGAAGAAGCTTGGATTGTTCACATCGAGGGTGGAAATTCTCAGAGAGGTAGGCCCGAACATACCTTTCCCATGCAAAATGGTTCAAAAGGTGGTGAATTCGACGTGCTGGGGTAGAGAAAAATTTAAAAGCAAGTCTGTCTACGAATCCAAAAGCAGTTTACTTATTGTTGCATGAAATTGTCTTCGTGGTTTGCATCCAAGATTTTCTCCACGAAGTCCTGAGTTAAATTCCTTCTGTAGAGAAGTGAGACACTGTCAAGGCTAACCGGTGGAAAAAATGTGAAATTTATATGATTGCGTGTATGTTGGAAACATAGCCCTGCACTCTGTTTAGAGAAATCCCGAGTCGTCCTTCTGTTCACGAGCAGTCCGGTTTCAAAATAGAGGAACTGATACAAAGAGGCCTGCAGACACCGTTTTTAACGCTCTGAGAAGGAAACACACCTAGAATTCCATTTCTGCTCAAAGCGCAAGCAAAAACAGAGTCTTTTTCACCATGCCAGGAGGGTTTATCCAAAAGGAACCCTCAGACTCCCAGAAACTCCGAGAAACCCCTGAGGTGGTAGACTTATTTTCCCGTCCACACTGGATGACATTCTGTGACAAACTTCAAGGTCATGATGATGAAATTACAGAAGAATTCCTAAGGTCCCTGAAGCTGAAATCGAAGACACTAGCCACTGTCAACTTCAGAGGATTGACCCTAAGACTCACCCCACAGCTCATTAGCAGAGTCATTGATCTACTGATGGGGGTACCCTGGGATAAGGAGGAGAGAAAATTGGGTCAAAAGGCTAAAAAGGAGTTCTTCTTGCCAGAGGAACAATTTTCAGAGGACAAGAATGGGGTCCGAAGAACCAGCCTACAACCATTTTGGAGCGAAGTCAGCCTCCAAATTATGAAGTATATTACCTGTGAGGGGCGATTCAGCATCGTATATGGTTATCATTTCCGTTTGCTAACAGAACTCAGGCACCAAATGGATCTGCCCTCAGAACAAAAATTGAGCATCCCTTACTTCCTCTTGCAATCCTTGATTGAGTGTTCCACAAAGCTGAGGGAGGGGACACCAGACAAGCTGGCCCATCATGGGCTTATCAAGCTCCTCGTGGAAGATGCACTCCATACTTACACTGTCCCTCTCTCCTGGGAAATTTTTCGAAATATGTCTAAGGATGATGACATCCGAATTTTGGCCGAGAAGCTCACTTCCTCCAGCAGCGAGGAGAAGGAGCACACCGAGGCAGAAAAGAAAGCTAAAGGTCAAGAAACCCTCGGCAAGCCACCAAAGAAAGAACAAAAAGAGCCACGAGAAAAAGGCCAAGCTTTTGAGGCCAAAACAATGGGTGGTAAAATAACACAAACACCCAGGGAGAAAAGACTGCAGAGCAGGGCAGAAAGGACCGAGAAAGTCCAAGCCAGTGAAGGCACCCCTAAGGCAGCCTCAACCAAGCTAAAGGAAAAAGCACCCTCAGCCAAGCAGGCTAAAACAATGCCAACTGGTTCTACAGGAAGCCAGAAGGCCATTTCTACAGGAAGTCCAAAAACTGCTTCTATAGGAAGCCAGAAACCAGCCACTATAGGCATTTCTACAGGAAGTCTGAAGAAAGGGCAGCAGAAGGAGAAATCGGCCGAGATTCTAGCTAGGGAGGCAGCAGCTGTGCTGGCCACCCTAAGCACCTCTCCCAAGCAGAAGGAAAAGCGAAAGAGGGAGACTCCCCTGTATTTTAAGGCAAGGAGGAGTGTGAGGATTAAGACTGGCAGACCCCAGCCTCCATCAAAAGAGCCAATCACAATTATAGATACCCCTACCACACCAAAGGAGAGGTCCCCCTCCAAGGCATCCATCACTTATGAGCGGGGAAGCCCGAAGACATCCACATGGAAGGAAAGGATGGAGAAATTGAACTCGGAGGCCTCTCTATAGGATGCTGAGGGTGCTCTATAGGAAACTTTGGCTAGGCTGAAAGAGACTGAACAGATGGAGGAAAGAGCAGCCAAGTCATCACAGGAGGAGGAGAAGGCCGATACCATTATGGAACCAAGCCCCCAGCCCAGCCTGGGCTCTTATTATAACTTCTTAGAGGCCGGGAAAATCATTCCTCAAAAATTCACAGTGCCACTTTTCCTAGCACTAGAGGAAGAAAGAGTACGGACCCACACTTGGATGAAGATCGCTAAATCCAAGGGGGTGGCAGATATAGGCCCTCTAGAGGAAAAGCTCAAGGAGACCCAAAGAGAGTTGGAAAGAGTACGGCATGTGGAAAGCTCCCAACAGGCCAAGCTACGAGAAGAGAATGGGCTGCTTAGACAGCAGCTACAACTACAAGGACAGAGGAAAGAAGAGGACACATCAACGAAGGACACCACAGAAGAGCCTCAGGGAAAAGAAGGAATGCAAGCTAAACTTGAGGCACTAAACCGGCAACTACAGGAAAGGGAATTGCAAGCACGCCTAGAGATACAATCTCTAAAACAGTAGATGCAAGAAAAGGAGGCACAACTGGCCTGCATGGCCAGTTGGGCAACGGAAGCTCTGCAATGTAGGCAACCAACCAAATCCTATGGCCTATACCTCAGGGATCAGTGGCTACAATTCCAAATCAACACGTTGGCACAAAAGGGTATCTCCCAAATCCAAAACCCCCAGTAGTTCATGGATTTATGTAACAATAGTTCATCGGAAGACAAGGCCAAGCTATCAGAGTTCTACCTTCATAATTTGGCCCTTCCAAATATAACCTCATGGGACCCCAACATAGCAGTAGGGGACATGCAGCTGATGGCAATGACCTCATGGCTAAACCACGAATAAAAGAGAGCGGCAGAGGTCAGAAATGTCATGGAACGAGAATTACAAGAATCACTGCTGATTAGAGCAGATCCAGGGGACCCCATAGCATTGATATTCGCCCACCAGCACCTAGCAACCAACTCTCAGGCTCTGTTAGAGTACATGGATCGGCAGGCTCAGGCCATAGCACACTTTGAGGATATGGAGCGACTATTGGGGGACAATTGTGTTCATGCTTGCACCCGTAGGTGGAACACATTGTCACACAAACTCAAAATCAGGGAATACCACACTCCAACTAGAATGAGGGAGGCCTTGGCACGAGTGCCTCTCTACAAAAAGTCTATGCAGAACCTCCAGGCCAGCTGGATAGGCCTCAAGTTAAGTCCCCCTTTGCTTTTGGGATTGTTAGAAGGAGGCACAGAAGAAGAAGAGCATAAGCAGTGGGAAGAGGTGGAAAGGAAGGCCGGATTCCATGACAGTGAAGAGGACACTAGTTCAAAATCTTGGGATGTGAGGGAGGCGATCAAAGCAATTAAGGACGAGGAGCTGGACTAGTTGCTCGAGGATGAGCAACCCTTTTAGCAGGGGGTGATGATGAGCCCCAAATTGGGTAACCTATTGGGCTCATTTTGCCTAATTATCCTTGTTCAGTCCTTGTTCAATCCTCCATTTTTCATAGCTTATGCATTATTTTTTATTATGTTTATGTCATTTGTACGAATAAGGGTGGTCACTCTTCCTAGGTGGCTAACACGTGCTTATTTCAGTTTTTTTGACACATGTTGGAGCAAAACCGAGAAATCATGGGCTAGAAGAGAACCAAGCTTGAGGTGAGGATTCGTAGGGGGTTTGTCTATGACATTAAATAGCCCTTCCTCGAGATCCTCACCCCCAAACTCTGAGCTCACAGGCCACCAAAACTGGATCTTGAAGGCAGCCAAGCAGATTTTGGAAAAGGGACTGTCTACTAACAATTGGACAACCAAGTCCCCTAGATTTAGGAGGTTTGCTAGGGCCCTCGTGGTGTATAAATGATAAGGCCTCAGCCTTCGTAAGGGACTTTTTTGAAACAATTGCATATTTTTGCACTACAGTGCTATCAGCTTTAGCTCGTTTTCTTGTAGCCATTTTGGCATAACTCTTGACTGATGACTATTTTTTGATAATGATTAGCAGTCCTATTTCATATCAACTCTGAGTTTTTTATAGGAGCTGTAGCTCTCAGGGTTGGGCCCAACCTGAGAGCCTAGGGCCTCCTTTATGTACTGTTATCTTTCTTTTAAGCATCGTTGTTTTCCTTTTGTGCATTTGCAAACGTATTTCTGTCAGGCAGATTAAGTTGTGTTGACTAACTAGGTCACTGTTTATGAATAGAATGCTTCAGATGTTTAGAATAGATTGGTAGGATAATAACAGGAAAAAGGCTCCAAAAAAGGGTCAACAAACACTTTTGGTTTCTCCTCTTCCTTATTGGATTAGGGGCTGGAATTGAAGTAACCGTGCTGTCCCAAACAAAAACACTAGTTTGCTTTACCATGCAATCCTTAGTGTATTGTTTTCATTTGCAGAAGTTGGTTATGTGTTCAGATCTCTGAAATGTTTCATTGCATAGTTGATATACATGGTTCTCTTTCAAATAAAGCTACTGTTCATTCACTTTATTGTTAGTTAGATTAGATTAGCTAGGACTTTGATTACTCGCAAGACTTTGTTGATTCAGTTGAATGTATACGGTGCAGAGCATCTCTACCACTCTTTCATCCACCTAAGCTTAATCAGAGCCATCTGCTCCATCTCCTAGCTAGGTTCCTCGTCTCACATCTGTCCTCTTGCCCACGTAACCCTACCTTTTTGTGCAATCATTGTTTCAGCCTTCTTTGAGCCAATTTAGCCATCTACACCTTCTCACCACTCCATCCACCAGTCCTTGGGCCACTTCAGACCCCTATCTTACCTCCATATCCATTCATGCATCTTCCCTCACTCACCCATCCTCCAAAATCCAATTTTTAAACATCCTGTAGAAATTTCTGAACATCCTGTAGAAATTCCTGAACATCCTGTAGAACCCCTGCAGACTTCCTATAGAAGCTCACAAATGAGGTTTCTTGATAGCCAAACTTTGTGAAACTCTCTGGAAGGGTGTCAGGGACTCCTTAGACCCTCTCTGAACCTTCCCGACCTCTTCCAGGCATTTCTCCTCCTTGATCCACCCCTGTACAGTCAAAGAACAGTGAAAGCATATGCATGATGAAACTAACGACTTAATCAAAAATACAAAAAGATGTTTTCTTCAGATAGAGGTAGTCTAGACACATGTATTTTACCTTCATAGAAGTAATGGCATCTCTTTCAGTAGTTTGCATTCTCTCCTTTGCATCAGTAGGACTAGCTGGTAGAATTAGGGTTTGCATTTTCCTTCAGTTTTTCAATCTCTTTTCGCAAATAGATTAGCTTCCTTCGAGTTAGATTTCATCCATAAATTAAAAAGCTTCTTCTAAGAGCTCATAGAAGTTGGCTTAAGCTCCTAGTGGACTTGTGCCAGCTGACCAAGTGACAGCTGCAGCAGGAGCTAGTACTTGTGCATACAACACCGTCGCTTCCAAGTTTGTTACGAACTACCGGGTTGATAAAAGTAATGACGGGAGTCCCAGGAGTTGCAGCATTATTGCTGCAATACTGGAGCCCACCACCCATCTTGATTTGAATTTACTGAAGGAAGAGTTATTGATTGGGTTTTCTCCTTATAGGGGTTTTACCTTGGCTCTGTGCCTACACCTTGTGTCTCTTGTTCTTGTGATATTAATATGCATATAATATGGTAATTGCTTGATGAAATATAAACTAGTTAAGAAGTAAAATATGCCAACGTAATTCACAAGTAATTATCAAGAAAGAGGAATCAAACCCTAATTCCTATAAGCGTTGATTTCTCAACATATAACCCATAACATATGATCCATATAAACCCTATAATTTTGTATCCAATAACCATAACCACTAATGCATAACTCATATAACCATTAACCTTAATCACTACAACCCACAACTACTACATCCTCTAATTCATAAACATTAAACCTTGTAACCTCTATCATCGATACCATGTGACCACTATAATACATGATCTTTTAACCCTGTAACTACTTAAAACCTTATTCCCTCATAGCTTAACCATAACTCCTATTTTACCCCATATAACTCTTGAATATCAACACCAAAAGCACCAAAAGCACCAAAACACTATAATCATTGTCACCTAACACATAAACTATTTAATCTATATAACTCATCACCTCTATTACCTAACCTATATAACTCATCAACCCTAATCCCCAACCCTTCTACCCAAAAATCAAAAGTACCATTTACCCATATCACCTCTAAACCTTAAATATTATAAAAAAATAAAATTTGACTTACATTGAATAATAATATCTAAATCCTAACCCACATAAAACCTATACTTTAATTGATATAACACACAAACCTTATAATCTATATAATATTTGATATTTAACATTAGTTCACAATCCTTATAACTTACAATCGTTGAAACTCTTAATCCATAATCCCTACAACTCTTAAACCTTAACCCCTAATCCTTAAATCATATATCTTCTAGCTTATTATCCCTAAGACCTAAAACTCTAATAACACCTAAATCTAATAATTCTTATAATCAATAACTCCTTCTCCAAGTAATATGTACAACACTAACCCTTATAACTCTTTAGTTAAAGAAACCATTAACCCTCAATCTCTTATAACTCCTAACCATTATAATTATAATCCTGTAAGCATTAATTGTAATAATTTATTATTAATAACCCCTATTCTATATAATAATTAACCTCTAATAAACCTTGCTACCCCTATAACCCATAAACTCTTTAACCTATATAAATATTAAACATTAAATCTAATAAACCTTATAATATCTATAATATTTAACTATTAAATCCTAATACACAACCCCAATAACTATCCCTTATAATCACTTAAAATTTACACATAACCCATAAAATCTATAATATATAACACTCCATAACACATAATTTTATACCACTCCATAAAACTTTATTTTATAATTGTGATCTAAAATTCCTTGAACCTTGAACCATTATCGCTAAAACTTATAATCATTAATAATTAATTCTTAACACATAGTCACTATAAAACATAAAATCTAACCTGTATATCCCTTAAACCCTATAAAAATGACCCCTATATCCTATAACTACTAATGTATAATCGATATTAACCCTAAACCTTAAATATTGTAACACATGTATCTGATAACCTGCCACCATTGAAACCCATAACATATAAACCGTATAATCAATTTAACCTTTAAATCCGCATAAATTACCACTAAACTTTTATAATGTGTATTAGTTAACGTTTATAACCTATAAAATTTAACACCTATAACACCAAACGAATATAACTCCATTCCCCAAACCCCTAAACTCCATAACATGTATAGATGGTCATTGCTAATTCATTATGTCTATAACCACTAATCCAAATAAATAGTAGAACCCCTAGTCATTATACCTTATAGGTTGTAAATTTTAAATTATATAACCCAAATAATTCTTAACCCTACTCCAGTGATAAACCCTAACCCTTATTACACCTAAACTCTAAACCCAATAATGCAAAACATATAGACCCTATACCATTATGACCCCTAATATTTAACACATAATCCTAATCTCTTTAATCCATAATCCCTATAATTCATAACTTCTTATAAATTCTAATCCTTACGACCCCTAGTCATGAACCTCATTAATATTTAAGCATTATAAATTTTAAAATCTTATGTGGATCAAATATACTAGGAAGTAGAGTTTTACACGATATGTGCAAATACAATATCTATATGAATTTATATTAAGGAAAACATAATCTTATATGGATTTTACATGAAGAAAAATAAATCAACAAGTGTGGAGAGAAATAATCAGCAAGATCCTAATAAGTAACAAATGAATATAAAAATAGATTTAGTTGGAGACAAGATCTCAACTAGCTATGAGAATAGGAAACTAAGTGGCATCACCTCAAAAAACCACAATAATAATCTCCCATGCACATGCAACACAAGTAATAATGTGATACACATATATGCTAAGAACTAAGAATCCCTATTAAAGTCACATTACTTCCCTAAAAATATAAAAAACTCAATCATGGTCCAATGAGCCCATAACCTATTTAGTGCACATCTGTTTCCATGTTAGGATTGGATGTAGCCTCTTTGGATTAAGAGGTATATATTTCCATTGTTTTACATATCCATCACTTTCACATTGACCAAGTGCACACCCCTTTGCATCAACACAAAATCCACAACATCACGTTTACTTTATCATCTCAATTGTAAAGTTGTCACCCATGTTTTTACTCTAAATAGATTGTAATCCCCTCATGTCGGGTATAGTTTCACAAAACTAGGGTATGAATCTATTCACATCATCAAGCACAACATTTCAAAGAACCTTCATCATAAATATCAAATATAATTTTTCTTCTAAGTATGTGGGAAATTTGAGCTTTAGTTTTAGACCATGGTCTCTTACTTGTGCACTAGCCTCACTTGTTCATGACCATCATAACTTAAATGTAATTTGTACTTGTTAACTACTTCAAAAAATGATTTTAATCAAACTAAATCATGACTCTTTTGGTACCTCCTAAGTTCTTGTTTCACATAAGCAACCATGCCATCATTGGTATCCATGTCCCATTTCATAAAAGCTCCAAAATATGTGGAAATATTATCTCCTTATGAAGTTGACTCAATCAATGGAAATAGTGCACTTATTTGAAATTTCTTACGCACCCATCACGCCAATTCTGGTGTTTTTTAAATGTCATCTAATCTTTCTGAATTATTTATGTATCAACTCAAAGAAATGTGTAACAAGAAATGTGTTATTCTCACGATCATCACTAATATAAAAGTGATATTGCTTAATCACATCGCATGATTCTAGAGTGATATCCCTACCTTTAATTCAATCATATACATGTCTATATAAGACATATATGAATATAAATACTTGCACATACAAATCATCCATGGGTAAAAGTCAACCATAAAAAAAGAAAAAGAAAAAGAAAAGAATAAAACAAAAGATAAACATGTTAGATAGTTAGAAAATTCAATATGAATATGTACATTTTTTTGTTGAATATAATTAGGTTAAATGTTTACTATCATTATAATGCGCCATACAATTCTATCATTCATAATTATGAGTATTAATAACTTTTTAAATTGCATAAAAGTTGACGAATCAACACATTGTAATAAATCAAGAATAAAAATAATATCATGTGGAAGAATAGGAATTTGTGGTAGAGAATAAATTGAGTGACAACACGAGGAACATGATTTACATTGATGATCATTACAATATTATATGAGTCATTTGTGGGTGTAAAGTGGGTTTTGTAAGGAAAACATTACTAGCAATTGCACCAAAAGGTGCAAAGTAACGTCGAAGACAATAATCAAGTGAAATATATGGACATGGGAAATCACTTGGTTTTGAACTTTTGGACTGTGAAGGTGACAAGATCCACATATCCTCCTTCAATTACTTATCATTGAATGATATACTGTATATTGGTTGAGTCTACACAATAACAAATGACAACATGAAGGTTCCCAATCCCAACTACAATCATCTGAATAGACCGTTTGAAATCCTCCTCCTCTCTACATCAAATGTGTCTTAATGCACACATGATGATGAGTCGATTCCTTCTCATTTCTTTCATTCATACCAATACATTCGCTTAATATCACAACTATCATCTCAATTATTGACATTGTTGGTGTTGCTAGTTTGACTTTTCCTACATCCATCATATACTCGCACGATGACTCGAAAACTCCCAAGAAAATTATCGCCTTGAACAACATGTCAAGATGCAATGTTGATGCCACCTTATGGGGTGGACAAAGACATGCTGAAGGGGGTGAATATTGTTCCACGTTTCATACTTTAATTCGAGAGAGTCAAACAAAAAAATGAGGCTCCGCAATTGGTTGGGGTGAAAAATTCCTGCCCACCCCAACCTCGCAAAGAAACGCCTACACTAATTATAATAAAAACACACCTCTTTATAGCTTATCAATATCAATACTTAACATTTAATTTACATAAATATACTACTAATAATAAAAGCCAAATATATTGTAATCATTTGACAATAACAAAAATAATGAAAACACACCTTCTTATAACTTCTCCATATTTCCCATAAATTATTTCAGAGCAACATGGCTGTTCCACTGTCCATGACAGATAAAATGCATATATTTTCCCACTTTCAAAACATATATAATTTGTAAAAATGATTCTTGTCTCGGTGAATCGCCTTTGACTTATTTCCCTCCAAACTTAGTGACAAAGACATTTATGAGTTGTTTCCATCTTTTATTAAATTTGAGACTATCCACTACTAAACCAACGAGATTCACAAGTGCACATGGCTGCCCCACATTGCAACAAATTATAAATAATACTACTATGCTTCACATTCTTAAAGGTATAGAAAAGGTATTTCCCATTTTTACATCTATATATGTGAAATAAACAATTATACATAACCAAGCATGTCTTAGATGATAGGTAAAGATGTAAAAATTAAGTTATATAATTACAAATTATTTAAGATATTTATTACTTAATATATCGAGTCTAACAAATATGTCATATTATTCTATAGTTTTTAATTGCAAATAAAGTATAAAAATAGAAACCAAGTCCTCATATTTTTATTTTATACTCTTATTTTTAGATGTGTCCCTTCTCCACTTTACATTTTTTGTTTCGAGTGTCACTTCTAAATATTTGTGGTTTCTAGGAATCACTTGAATCTTAACATATTTTTGGAGCTATATAATTAAACTACTAAGTTTCCGTGCTTTCCTTTTCCAAGGATGACTGCTTTAAGCCTACCTCCCAATTGCCATACAACATTTTCATTTAACAAGAAACAAATTTGAAACTGTCAAATTTACATAAAATGTAAGTAATAGGGATGAAAAAAATTATCATTAACAAATTTCCATTTGAGAAGCAAGATAAATTTAAAATTTCGGGCCTGGTTGAGATGATGACACATTGAGTCTTCACTATATTCCATGGAGAACGTCAACATCACTACTAGAGGCATAGCACCAACACTCACAACTATAGTAGTTATGGCTTTAAAACTACTGATTTTGGAGGTGAAGGCAGGCTTGTATGAATTCATTGAAGCTAAGTACTAGGCTTGTATGAATTCAATGAAGCTAAGTACTCTACTGCCTTAGTTTTGCATGATGATAAAAATTGAACCATTCTCGATGCTCCCTGGCATGTTTTAAATCCCTCCCTCTTAGCCAATATATTCTTAAATTTGGGCTTTTCAGTTGAGCCTCTTGGAGTGGTGAGGGCTTTGTCTAATGAACCTTTAATTAACTCAACCATGTCCTGAGAAGGTACTGTTAATCTAGGTTGTCATTGATGTCAATATGGCAATATTCTGGACAGTAAACAATGATGTGAAGCCAAGTAGAGTAGATCCACGAAGCAACATGAGTATGTCAATATGGCAATATTCTAGGATACTAAATGATGATATGGAGCCAAGGAGAAGCAGAGCAAATCCGTGAAGAAACAGGAGCAAGAAGCCAAGGAGCAAAGCCATGAGGAGAAGCTAGAGGAAAGCCAAGCCAGCCAAGCCATGAGTATTGCAGAGTATCAACAGAGGAGCCATATTAGACCAGAGAAGAACAGAAAGTCAAGGGAGCTGAGATGATTAGGTTTTAAGTGAGAAGCGAGAGGTTGAGTGTTAGAGGGGGTTTGAGACAGAGGTCAGTTTATTGCTATAATTGAGCCGAGAGGGCAAGACTCTGTAACAGATGTTAAATTAATGAATTTGATTCAAGTGTGTATCATTATCATGCCTGGTGTGGACTCTCGTTACTCTGTGTATCCGCGTTCAACAGTTAACCAGGTATTTCTTTGTATTCCCACTGAAAAACATAAATCTCAGTGCTTAACACTTTTATTCACAAATCATGATTATCTTGTGTTAAGTGTTAATCTCATGGTTAAACGATTAAGTGCTTTATTTAAGTGATTGATTAATGCACATGGTTATATTCCAAAAAGCGAGTTTGTAATAGTGGCAGTGGTTATCAGGTGGATGCTAGGCAGTAAGTGGTATTTAGAGGAGCTCCCCCGATTCCATTAACCGAGCAACACGTAGCACTTGGGTAGAGAGAGAAAACCACCTTTTTCGGGTGGTTATTTCCCTTGCAAGTGGCTCACCCAAAATGCATGTAGGTCCTTGGATCTAGCACAGGTTGATTGACGGTGAAGGATCAACAAACATTTTTTGGGTTGATCAGGTTAAGTTGGGACTGTTAGATCTGGAGAGAAGAGATCTACGGTGCAACAAGCTTCCGATGGATTGTGTTGATTAGAATGAGTGCTAATCATCAGATCTAAAATAGAAGAAATCGATGGTGCAGAACGAGGCGCTGATTAAAAAGCGAAAAGTCAATGTGGGACCGAAGGTAGGAGTTGAAAAGTGGGATCCTCCGTGCAAAGTAAGCCACGAATAGAGTGTGGCTTAAGACTTCCAATTGGTTAGAAATTAACCAATATCTTGTTGTAGACATAACATCAACCTCCTGCGATAATAAAGCGGACTTGACTGCACCACTATTATAACATGCCCTAATGTTATATTGCTTTCGCTGTGTCGGAAGTTATGTATTGCAAGTTATAAAGGGATGGTACACTATAAACTGTGATTGTGATATATACATACAGACTCGACGGGTATATTAACTACTGCTTAATATCATATCGCATCTGCTCCGTCGGCAGAAGGGAAATCGGTTATGTTATGTGCAAATCTGCCGATTGTGACAGAGTTGTGGAGTTAATATAATATTGCAATCTAGTAGGGGTAATCGGCCATTGGCTACATTTTGGGCATGACTTGTAAAGAACCTCCAGAACTTGCGATTGTGATTGAGATAGTGACATGGCATGTGGGACCTTCCTGTTGGTACAACCTCTCCTATGAAATCCTCCGTAAATAATGAAGTCTATTGTATGAATATTATTAAAGAAAAAAAAGAGCCTCTCTGATATTTTTTAATATGCAACACTATTGTAATTCGGCCTCTCTTCTGAATTAACGTGTCCTGTGAGTATTGGAACACTCAAATAGACAGAGGAAGCCATGGATCGGGAAGCCAAAGTATCAAGCGAGCGTAGATGGTCGAACGAGTAGAGGAAGCTAAAGCGACCGGTGGAGGGAAGCCAAAAGGTCGAGCAAGCGTTGAGGAAGCTGAAGCTCAAGAGAGCAAGGAGGAAGCCAAATGTCAAGTGTATCAGGCTTCTATAACAGAGAACAAGGACGGTTAAAAAAAATAAGTTGGCGAACTCGAAGAATGGAATAAGTGGTAGGTACAGTAGGAAGCTGAAGGTCCAACAGGATAGGAGGAAGCCGAAGGTCTAGCAGGACAGGAGGAAGCCGAAGGACGAGCAACTCTGTTGATTGGATTCACATTTGAAAAGCTAAGATCAGTGCTGGGTTAATCAGGTACATAATGAACCTGAAGAAAAATTCTGTGAAGGGATAAATAAAGTTTCATCTAACATAGCTTGAAGGGAACAATAACCACCACCAACGTTGAAGCATATGTGAATTTGTTTTATGGGAAGTAAGAGATAGCTAGAATAGTGAGAAGAAATCACTCCTGAAGGATTTACAGTGAAAGTGAGAACAGAGGCCTGAAACTGAGAGTTGATTCTTGAGCAGAGCTTAGTGCAGTTAATTATAGACACACTGAAGTTGTGTGGAGACATTATTGGAGATCATGATGGCTATTTGATATCATCATGAGATAACTTTTTGTAGACTCTGGGTGGACAGTATGAAGAGTTGTAAAGACTCCTTCATATGAAGACTAGTTGTCATTGATGATGTAGCATGGAGACTACAGTGAAGCTGTAAATTGACAGAATTGGGTTGGAGCCCTTAGGGTTGGTGTCTCAGAAGTAGAAGGATTGGAGTCCTTGGAGTTGGTGCTCCTAAATCCAAGGTTGGTGCCTCAGAATTAGAAGGATTGGTGTCCTTGGAGTTGGTGCTCCTAAATCCAATGTTGGTGCCTGAAGGTTGGAGCCTCACAAAAAGTCCAAGTTGGTGCTTGGCAAGAGATTGGAACCTTATATATATTGTATCTATTTTATTGTAAAGATTATATTAATAAGAGAATTTATTCCTGTTATTCATTCTGTGTTCTAAATATAAATGTTTTGACTGGAAAAAATAACAGTTGAAAAGAAATATTGATTCACCCCCCCTCTCAATATTTCCAACAAGTACTTTTGCAATTTCTCGCTCCTTAATGTTTTTTTGATCATTGTTTTCACCTCCAGATCTTCTACTGAAGACACTTGAACCTTGCTCTATATATTGCATCATTGCATCCATGGTCTAATGTTTCATATAGTTGAAGTGAATCAGATGGAAGGTAATCTACATAATGTTCATGTGCTATCCTGGACCACCGCATGGAAAAAATACGACTGTGTTTTATTCTCTGGAAGAGCAATGTTCACGTCTGAGAAACCATGGTTCTAATAGTCGTTTGGGACTAAGCCTCGATTAGTTCTAGCACATCCTAAGATAAACTTAATCTCTAGGGAAACATTCAAGCTTCTTAGCATGCTTTTCTTTGCATTGTTTCTCCAATGCCTCATCTTGACAGAGTTGGGGAAATCAGTGACCTTGAAAAACATGAGGGAATGGTGGTTCATCCAATTGAATGTGATGCTCAACACTTGAATAGGATGTATTCTTGGGTACTTGATAGCCCTGATCTGTAGGCTGGCCCCTCAGTATCTCAGGTTCATTGTTGTCATGAATGGATTTGGGAACACATGGAACATCCCCCTTTCCATAATTGGATCTATATGCCACAACTCAGACCAACCATTTGGGAAGAACTGCAATACAACAGGGGTTACTTATATATCCTTTCCACAGTGAGTTACAGTGATTATGGTTTATAATTTTGTGTATCGCATGCTAGAAATCCCTCAGGAATTTTTTGAGATTGTTCCCGAGGATTACTAGATCGAAAGAGATTTGATTGAGAATGCAAGTAGGCCTCTTCTATTTGAAGCGGAGTGGCCTGGAATGCATCAAAAGGAAACTAAGCATGGAAAGACACCATTCATTTCTTGGATATTTAGAAGCAGGTATGGAAGTACCAAGCCCAATTTCACATAATTAGATTAGCATGTGGATGGGAATATAAAAGGCGGGGGTAGTCCTCAGTCTGTGAGATGCTTAAATGAGCCAAAAGTCATGAGAAAGATCTGAATGTTAGAAAACTAATCCCCGGGGTTAAATATTGGGTTAGTTTGTATTATGGTGAGTAATTATTGGAGTCCAAGAAGACCCAGAAACTAATTCAATGGTTTCTTGTATGAATTAATATGTACACATTGTACATCATTCATTGAGATCAAATATTTAATATAGTTGATTTTGGTTTCCAATATCGTGTGTCCTACAATGGTATCAGAGTGGAGGTTTATCTGCTTTGTTGAAATAGAATGAGTTACTAGTTTTTGTGGTCTGAGCTTGTGAGTATGATCTCTTGGTGCATGAATTAAGTTTCCATCATTTCAATTTTGAAGATGTGAAAACTTTGTAGGGATCACAATCGAAGTGATTTCCTTGAAGAAGGAATCATCGTTGTGATGACCAAGAAGAAACAAGAGGTATAGGGAAGTGATGCAATTTAAAATACATAGTTTCATCAAATTTTTATGATATCTGACCAAAAAGTCTTATAAATTTTTTGGGAATGATAGTTGCACATCTGTATACAAATGACTCTCGCATACACTTATATGAACATGACTTTCGACTGCATCCAAACTTGCAATTTAGGAAAGCGGCTCAATTTTGATATGCACAGATGCGAGTGCATTGCTGGTTTTGATAAGCATAGACAGAGCACATTTCTGGTTTTGATAAAGAGTCGTGAAGTAAAAATAATAAACGCAGTAACTTGTGGAGAGAAATTGGTTCAGTTTGACAGGTCGAATTGTTACGATAATTCCATTCCAGTGAATAACAACCATGCATAGTTGAGGGCACGCTCTGTAACTATTTTTTTTACTGTGGTCAACTGTTTATCATCAAAGACGAGACTGAGAAGAAGGTATGATGATATTACTCTGATTGTTTTTTTGCAACGAAAAATAGAATGGTAGTTTTGAAATCCATTGCAAACTTGGAACTTTTTACGAGATTCGAGTATGCTAGGAGAGGGGGGTATTCATGAGCTATAGTGATATTTTTTTTAATCTTATTATGTTGGCTCATGTACATTTGGATTCATTTTATTTGGAATTAGTGGATTCAGGTGTGTTCACTATAAAAACTAATACACTAAATTTTACCACAACAAAAGCATCAGTTTTTCATTCAGTTTTATTTTGATCTCAGTGCTTAGACGACTTATGATAGTCAATCTACTTGTCAACGTACTTGCTCTTTCTTGATGCCTTCGTTGGAAGTGCGTCTGAATGTGTGAACTCTTTGAAGTTTTGATGATCGTGACCCATTGGTCGTATCTCTGGTTTATTTTTAACTATTTTCTAACAAGTGTTTAACAGTGGTGCAAGACGGGGCAAATGCTGAGAGCGAGCGAGAATTGAATGAGCAATTTTATCTATGTCATACCCTGTCTTTCTATATATAAAGTTGAGGTTGATGACCAAAATTTGATGTCCCCCTTCCAAATTTTATGCATATTAATTTCTTTTAAAGTGCAGAGAAAATGGGCAATTTGTTTTGGTATCCTTATATTGCAAAGAGGACATATCTAGAACTATGTTGAGTGTGTTCTATTCTAAGAAGTGGGTACCTTTATCAAGGAGCTAGTACTTATTTTAGTAAGAGGAAGAGATGGTTCTATTCATTTTTTTCTCATAGTAGAAACCACCCGCAAGGATAGTGTTTTCCATATGCTGGAGACACTAGAGAACGTGGCTATATTTTGTACAAACAAGGCAACAAAGAAAAAGGGGCCATTAGTTCGCAATCAAAAAAGAAGTTGACATTAGGTTTTGTTTTTTCGTTGAGCATTGATTTTGATTTGACTAAGTTTAAATTATAGAGCTTATGAGCATAAAATAAAAATACATTGTGGTTAGCAAAGCTCACATAGTTACATGGTATATCAAAGGTCACAAGTTCAATCTGTGTGAAGACAATTTTAGAAGATAATTTTTGAGGTTATTATATTCAAGAGGACAATTTTCTTTGCAATAGTTTCACTTCTTTAAAGATACCTAAAATTAATTTGTAAAACGGGTGCATTTTCGGTTGAACATGACATCCGATATTAACTAAAATGGATCAAATTAAAAATGTGTTAGATATATTAAACAATCTCATTAGTTCCACTATTGATGAAACTGTAAATGTCAGCAAAGTAATTATTGTTTATATTAGATTTTGTTTACATGATGCATTTGAGACAGTTGAAGTTCTACAAATTGAGACTCAAGTACGTCGAGACGATCTTAATTCCAAACAACAATCGAAGAGTAATGAAGCCATTTCATGAAAAAATTTGGATATAGTTAAAAGTCCAGATGTGAAACTTGTTATAAGAACTTTGGAGGAAATCACACATAGCAAAAAAAGAACTGCCATTACATATGATAAAGATGTTTATTTTTATGTGCTTGAATTTTTCTAAACCCATATAATTTCGAAGTGGTGGATTTCTAGATGGTGTTGTTCCAGAACAAATTGATCGATGTCAACATTGTAATAGAGTTGGAAATGTGAAAGATCATTTTTTTGATATTCACCCGTGTGAGCATTGTGGAAATCATAATCACCACTCAAACAAATGTTCCAGAAAGAAGACTACTGCAAGAGATAAACTAAGTTTCGGATGGACTGCTTCTTCAGATTGGTCGAAAAAAGTCAAGAAGATTTACAGGTCATACTACAGGATATGTTTGAGAGTGTTAACCAACCTTACAGTGATGAAGAATACTTCTCACCTTGGTCTGTAGTTGAATGTTAGTTTTGCTGTGCTGATTTCAACTTCAGATTTAAAAGCAAATGCTTGTCAATTGCTTCAAGTGCATGGTTCTCTTATGGTGTTTGTGAATCAAAACAGGTAAATTTATATCAAGTTTAATTTTAGAATCATGCGAAGAATAACATGAAAGACAAGTTCTGAACAAAAACAAGCAAATGAACAGAAAACCATCAAGAAGAACACTTAACACTGTGTTTTTATAAAGGATTTCACCCCTCCCGGGCTACATCTCCTTGGTCCAGTTTCCATGGCTTGGGCCTCTATATTTGCTCAAAATGGAAAAAGTATAGTTTACAATGCTCTACAACTCCTAAAACCTGCTTCAATGGACTCAGAGCATCCAAAAACCCCTAATATGACTCTCCAAACTCTGCAAATGGACTACAACTGTTCTGGGCTTGACCTCCTCTCCTGGTGGCCCTAAGCTTCCTTAAACTTCAACATGGAAAAATCACATACATAAGTGCCTCTCTACCTCTGAAACATATTCCATTGTGTTCATAATGTCGAAATTATCTAGGAACACCTTTTTCTGATCTTCATTTGGTCGAATTTTGCCCAAGTTATGAGAGAAACAATTTTCTCCTAGTAATCCTCCACTAAAATTGGAGGAACTCCAGTTAGCTCCGCTAATTTTGGAGGAATCTCTAGATTTGGTGGGTTACGCTAAATTTCCGCTAAGTTGAACTGGTGGTTAATTAGTGTTAAATTGGATTACTTAAATATAATCTTATATTAGCGCACATTTAAACCACACGGTTAGGCTGACTGTTTGCCTTAACCCTGGTGATCTCCGCAACGATGGACACATGTGACATTTAGCACAATTAAAACGTGCGGTTATGTGGAAAATCGTAATCGTAACTTCCCCCCGGAAGGTGTATTCACATGGGACATATAGTTTCACGATTGTGGTCTTCGTAGTCGCTGGTTTTATAGCCGTAACTGCAGCTGGTTCAAGGTTTGGTGTGTTCACATGGAGGGGGTTGGCTCCCTCCTAACTGCCAACCTTAAACACAATAAACCTTAAGTTTATGCGGTCAGCTATATAGGTTAAGCAACAACAGTTAGTGGAGATGGTATGTCATGTGTACATTTGGAGAGAAGGTCACGGGTCAAACCCCGGTGCCTCCATAAAAATTTTCATACACCATCGTAGGGGCACGTGGCGGCCTCCGAGCATGCCACATGTTGCCTTCTAATTGGTCCACCTTGACTATGATTGTCTAATTCCGCACTGCCACTTGTCAACCTATAATTCGCCCACCTGTATGGGAATATTCCAAGTAATATTCTCCTTGCTGACTAGGTTGTACATATGCGTAGTCAACATCCCAGTCAGCCTATACCAAAATTTTGCTTGTTTGGTGAAACGATCAATGGGCTCTAACTTCCTCATACGAACTCTGTTTTGAACAAAATGAGTTGCATTGGGATTGTATCATCAAGACAAACATGATCATTTATGTTTCGAATGATTATGAGAACTTTGATTTTTGAGCTAATTTTTGCCCCTAATCCAGATTCTGATCACTCCTTCCCATTGACAGGCTTTTGGAACCAAAAAAGCTGGTTATCTGATGAGAGTTGAATATTATTCTCCTTCCCAAGTTCTATCAACTGATTATACTTGAAAAGTGTTGGGTTGTGTTATATTCTTTCCACGACTAGCCAGTAGTTAAACCAGGGGGCCAGAGGGGGGGCGGTAGTCTACGAGGTCTGCGGCCCCATGGAATTTTTTTTGGACCCTATATTAGGTGGGAAGACCTACCTATGGTTTTGTGCATGGATTTCACACATGTTTTTGGGTGCCATGGTTTTCGGTCCATGGTATTTTGTAGATCCAGTCAAGAGAACTACGATTATGTTCTAATCCAGGGTTAATGGATTGGGGTTTATGGATGCTTCGGCATGTATATATGTATTGTAACATTGAAAGGAACGTAACGAAAAATCAATCTGGTAGTCCCGGTTTTGGGATCCAGGGGAAAATATCTGTGTACATTTGTTTTTATGTGTTATGCGCTCGTCATTGTTTATTTTTTGCTTTTAGAATTCGTATGCAGGTAATTTTTGTACGGGGTTAAAACCTACATTTGGTATAAGAGATATTTTGGCTTAAAGGGGACGCCTTTGCTGTTGAGGGGTTTTTCTCGAGCCTGTGATATACCCTGTTCGGTGGGAGATCTGCGGGATCGATTCTTGTGGTGAAAGAAGATGGCGAGTAGTGGAAAGACAGAGATCGAGAAATTTGATGGTCAGAGTTTCGAGTTGTGGAAACTCAAGATGGAGGATCTGTTGGTGGATAAAGATCAGTGGATCACAGTAGATCTAGGTACTAAACCAATGACAATGTCTGATGAAGACTGGAAGAAGTTGGATTAGAAGGAAAAAAGCATAATACGATTGTGTGTCTCAGATTCAGTATTGTTGAATGTATCAGGGGAAGCTACAAGGAAGGCTTTATGGGACAAGTTAGGGATTTTGAATCAATCTAAGTCTTTGGTGAATAAACTGTTCCTACGGAAAAAATTGTATAACCTGAGGATGAAAGATTGAGACTTGGTGACAGATCATTTGAACGCATTGAATACTGTGGTAAGCCAATTATTATCCTTTGATATTAAAATTTCAGATGAAGATAAGTGCATCAGTTTGTTGTGTTCTCTACCAGATTCATGGGATAGTCTGGTTGTTGCAATGGATAACAATGTAACTACCTTGTAGTTTGATGAGATAGTGTCATCCTTGCTGACGGAGGAGATGAGACAGAAAAATATGGAGAGCTAGAATGGTGATGTCTTGTCTGTACGAGGATGGTCCTTGAACAGAAACAAAAATAATTCCTTGAGTGGGAGATCTAAATCTAGAGGGAGATCTAAATCTCCAGGAAAACTCGTAAAGGTGTGCTGGAAATGCAGAAAGGAAGGGTACTACAAAAGGGACTATAAATTTAAATCTCTTGAGAAAGGAAAGGGATCTGATGATGCTCCTTCTATAGAGGCGAAAACCACCTTAGATGAAGCTGGGGATGTGTACTTGGCTTCTTCTTCAATTACATGTCATGTAGATCATGAGGCATGGTTGATTGACTCAGGTGCATCCTTCACTTCACTCCCCATAGAGAGTGATTCTGTGAGTATGAGAAATATGACGGTGGTGATGTATTCTTAGGGGATGACAGAAAGGCTAGAATAATTGGTCACGAAAAATTCAAGTTGAATTTGTAAGGTGGAAGGATTAGAACACTTCCGAGTGTTTTTCATATTCCTGCATTAGCCACAAATCTGATTTCTGTAAGCAAGCTGGATGATGCAGGTGTAAAAATAGTATTCGAGAAAGATACCTGCAAGATGGTTCAGGGAGCACTGGTATTGATGCAGGGAGATCATATTGGAACTATGTAAAAGATGCAAGGTAGCAATGCTATTGATGAGTGCAACAGTTCTGTTGTTCCTGAAAGTGGAGCAGAAATCTAGTGGTCTCTGGAGAAAAGACCATGCTATGGCATCAAAGGCTTGGAAATATTGGAGAGAAGGGCCTTCAAATACTTCATGGTAAAGTTATGGTAGAAGGTATGTCTAATATCTCTATGGATTTTGATTTTTGTGAAAATTGTGTATATGGGAAGCAAAATTGGGTGAGTTTCCCCTTCGGTGGTAAGAGGACGAAACATATATTAGAGCTTGTGCACAGTGATGTGTTTGGACCTGTTTCGGTTCCATCACTGGGTAAGTCTGTGTACTATGTTTCATTTATAGATGAATTCTCAAGGAATACATGGATATATTTCCTCAAGAAGAAATCTTAAGTCTTTGACAAGTTTAAAGAATTTAAGGCTCTAGTGGAAAACCAGACAAAGAAGAAGATAAAGGTGTTGAGGACAGATAACGATGAAGAGCTTTGAAAGGAATAATTTGAAGAGTTTTGTAAGAAGTGTGGTATAAAACGACATGAGACTACTCCATACACACCTGAGAAAAATGGAGTTGCAAAAAGAATGAACAAGACGTTGATGGAAAGGGCAAGAAGCATGCTCAGTGGTGCCGGGTTAGGACAAGAATTCTGGGCAGAGGTAGTGGAGATTGCATGTTATCTGGTCAACAAATCACCTTCATCAGTGTCGGAGGATAAGACAGTTCCACAAGAGGTATGGAATGGTAAGAAACATTCTCTTTCACATATAAGGGTATTTGGATGTGATGCATATGTACATGTTCCAAAGGAGAAAAGAACAAAGTTGGATAGTAATTCTGAAAAGTGCATCTTTATTGGGTATAAGGATGGTTTAAAAGGTTATAAGATTTGGAACCTAGTATCAAGGAAGGTTGTGTACAGGCAAGATGTGGTGTTTAGAGAGGTGAAAGATGTTATTAAACATGAAGCCTACCAAAGGAACCTGAGAAGATAGAGTTTGAGCTAAAGGAGGAAGAATCAGACTCTACATCAGAAGAGGAATTACAATATGAAGAGCCATAAACTCTGGTTGTGAGAAGATCAGTTTGAGAAAGAAGGCAGCCAGAAAGGTATAGTCCATCTGATTTTTTTTCAAATTTTTCTTTATCTATTACTGATGATGATCCCATAATTGTGAAGGAAGCATTAGATTCAGAGGATGGAAAACTCTAGAAAGAGGCCATGGTTGACAATGACATCTTTGCACAAAAACGAGGCTTGGGATCTGGTGGATTTTCCGGATGGAAGGAAACCCATTGGCAGTAAATGGGTGTTCAAGAAGAAGATGAATGCAGAAGGAAAGATGGAGAAATAAAAAGCTCGGTTGGTATAAAAAGGTTATTCCCAGGTGTCAAGAATTGATTTTGGTGATATTTTTTCTCTGGTTGCCAAGGTAGCTTCTATTAGATTACTTTTATCTGTTGCTTCTACTTTTGATTTTGAGGTAGAACAGATGGATGTGAAGAAAAAATTTCTTCACGGGGACTCGAAAGAAGAGATATACATGAAGTAACCGGAAAGCTTTGCGGTGAAGGGTAAGAAAGAACTGGTATGCAAGTTAAAAAAGTCTATGTATGGGTTAAAAAAGTTACCAAGGATATGGTATTAGAAATTTGATACGTTTATACCGAGACTTGGCTTCACTAGAAGCAAAGTAGATCACTATACGTATTTTAAATTAATTGGTGACCGTGTTATTTATTTGGTCTTGTATGTGGATGATATGTTAATGGTTGGAAATGACAAAGAAATTATGCAGGATTTCAAGACCCAATTGTCCTCCAAATTCGACATGAAAGATCTTGGTGCTGCAAACTATATTTTGGGCATCGAAATTAAGCGAGATCGGGCAAAGAGGAAGATCTAGTTAAACCAAAGGAAGTATGTCGAGACAATAATGCAGAGGTTTAATATGTAGGATAGTAAACTGGTGAAGGTTCCTATTCCTATAGGTGTAAAGTTATCTGCTGAATAGTGTCCCAAGGCACAAGAAGAGGAAAAGGACATGTCTCGTGTTCTATATGCAAGTGTAGTCGATAGCCTGATGTATGCGATGGTCTGTATTAGACCATACATTGACTATGCAGTGGGAGTATTGAGCAGGTTTATGTCAAAACCAGGGAAGGAGCATTGGACAACCGTGAAGCGGTTTTTCAGGTATTTGTGTGGCACTAATGATTATGGTTTGTGCTATCAAGGAAGACCAGGAATGGACAAAGTTTTGGACATCCGTAGCTTTGTTGATGCAGAATGGGATGGAGATCTAGATCAGAGAAGATCTACAAGTGGGTATGTGTTTAACCTATTTGTAGGTGCAATTACTTGGATGAGTAAGAGACAATATGTAGTGGCACTATCAACTACAAAGGTAGAATACATGGCAACCACTCATGCAAGCTAGGAAGCAGTTTGGTTGCAAAGATTGTGTTCAAGTATGGGGTTAGTACAAAGAGTTATAAGGATAGACTGAGATAGCCAAAGTTCAATTTCTTGGCATAGAACCCTACTTACCAATCAAAGACAAAGCACATTGATGTTCAGTATCACTTTGAGAGGGATATGGTAGAATACAAAAAGGTGTTGCTGGTAAAGGTGGACACTTTAAATAATACTGCAGATGCATTGACAAAATTAGTGAGCTCCAAGAAGTTATCTTGGTGTAGAGAAATAATGGGCATTGCAGGGATGGATCAATGGCTAAGCTCTCTTGTGGCCCCCTGTGGAAAGAAAACGACAAGTGGGAGAATGTTGGGTTGTGTTATATTCTTTCCACGAATAGCCCTAGTAGTTAAACCAGGGGGCCAGAGGGGGGATGGAGCCCCCCCTTCGTTGCGCCAGGTGCGGGGCGGGGGGGGGGGGTCAAAAGGGGTGCAGTAGCCCCGGGGAAATTTTTTTTGGACCCTATATTAGGTGGGCGGACCTTCCTATGGTTTTGTGCATGGATTTCGCACATGGTTTTGGGCGTGATGGTTTTCGGTCCATGGTATTTTGTAGATCGGGTCAAGGAAACTATGGTTATGTTCTAATCCATGGTTAATGGATTGGGGTTTATGGATTCTTCGACATCTAAACATATGTATTGTAACGCTGAAAGGAAAATAATGAAAAATCAATCTGGTAGTCCCAGTTTTGGGATCTAGGGGAAAATCTCTCTGTATATTTGTTTTATGTGTTATGCTATCACTATTGTTTATTTTTTGTTTTTAGAATCCATATGTAGGTAATTTATGTACGGGGTTAAAACCTACAAAAGGTCTCCATGAAAACCACTTGGGTTCACTGACATGCCTTGCCTTGTAAATGGCTTGGCACTTCAACCACTGTTATCCTTTTGCTGCTGACCCGATCCAACACTTGCTGGACACTTTCTGGTTGAAAAATAACTTTGCTGTACCACATCGATCCCTTGGTGCTTAGAAAAATGATACAATTTGATAGCCTTCCCACTGAGAATCTTGGCATCAACACATACAACGATCTACAATGGCTGAAAATTTTTGGCATCTCGTCCACTTTTGCTTCTTGCCTCTATCATCCTCCAGTTCAACATGCTACTCATGTCATGATTTGAAAATGAAGGCTAAGCATGAGAATCTTGCTCAAGAATGGACCTTCCAAAATCCTGCGACATCATGTTACAAATACAACCATTAAATGGAAAAACACATTATGCAAGAAATGCAAATCAATGACCTCTTCTTTTGCTCCTTCAAAGCAACAAATGTCACATCATGTAACATCACCATGTACTCTTGCATTTTGGTGTACAAACCATTGACTGACACAAGTCAACAAAACATCATCGACTAAACATAAGTTGACAAAACATACTTTTTGAAGCAACTAACTTGACTTGAGAGCCAAACATAAGCATGTACATCAACTTGACGATTATTTGCGTAAACAACAAGAAATTCACATATCATGCAATAATACGTCAACATCTCCCTTTCATCTTTGGAGATAAAATCAACTCTTCCAAGTCGATATGACATACATGTGACAGCAGTTGACACAAGTCAACACTCATGTATGTATCCAAACACAATGAAACTAACAACAATTCCACTGTTCACACACACACAAACTATCATGTCTATGTACAATTATTGAACTCTCCTTCAAGTTTAATCACAAGTACAAAAAGCCCAAAAACATGTATGGGTATATAAGAGTTGACTTGACAAATTTGCTGCAAATGAAGTGAGTAATATACCCCACTTTTGTTGGCATTACGATTCTGGTATGGCTCTATGTTACAGATGTTGTACTTGATGGCAACACCCTTAAGTGGCAATGCTCTGATCAGGCTCTCAAAATGTTGAAAATTAAGCAGTACGCAGGAGAATAGTTCAAAAGGTGCGTACACACAGGTACGTCGTGAAGGGACTGCGACCAGACACGCAGGTCACCCATTCAGAAGGTGCGTACCCCCAGTTCACTTACTTCAAGGCAGAGAAGCGCGTTCACGTAGGGTTTCCTATGTTTGGCCCGTGGTATTTAGCCCGCCGTTCTTGATTCTATGGTTTTGGCCCGTGGTATTGTTTTATATTATTATTATTATTGAGCCCCATGTTTTAGGGCCCCTTGTATTGGTGATCTATGGTTTTGATCCATGATTTTAGGAAGAGCTTGCCTATATAAAGCAAAGGAGATCACTTGGCTAAGTATCTTTTTGAAAATTGAATATCTTAAGATCTGAAATATTGGGTTATTGTCTTAAAAGCTTGATCTATATAAAAGTGAAGTTGAAAGCGAATCTGTGAAGGGTGATCTCTCGAGCGCTTGAACAGATCTGGGCATCTAACGATCTGTAGCATACTGGTGGATTGCCAATTTCGGCCCTAACCAGAGCTACGCAGGTGATTAACAGTGCAAGTGCGTGGGTACGCAGAGCAGAAGAAGGCGCACTGCGTGGGTACGCAGAGCAGAAGAAGGCGCAGTGCGTGGGTACGCAGCGCGACAGAGGATCAGGTGCGTAGGCACAGGGAAAGTACGCGACGCTTCAGAAGCCGCAGGTGCGTAGGTACGCGGCGCGATAGCATCTGTGGGTGCGTGGCTACAGTAGCAGTACGCGGCGCGATAGTATCTGTGGGTGCGTGCCTACAGTAACAGTACGCAGAGCGATTGAAGAAACAGTGCGTGGGTACGCGGTGCAACAGAAGGGTCTCTGCGTGTATACGCAGGGGAGCAGAAGGTGAAGTGCAGAGCCACGCAGACCAGAGAAGGAAAAACTGCGTATCTGTCTTAAGATCTTTTGTTGGTTGACTTTTCTCTGTTGATAAGGTGTTCTGGGTTCTGTTTACTGTTATTGTTGATCTGGTTACTGCAGTTGACTGGGTGATTTACTTGTACTTGATGATATCTTGATGTTTATGGATCCAGTTTGAAAATTTATGAAAAGTGGTCCTTGAAAGAAAAGAAGTAGGGGGTTGTAGCTCCCTTCCAGGAGAGACTGGAAAACGAGAGAGATTTGTAGCTCTCTGCAGGTTGCAGCCTGCGTACTGGTAAAGGATTGCACCAATACAAAACCATTGTAAAAAGAGTTTCTAATTTGAAAGAAGATAGAGACATATTGCAGCAGGTGGTTTTCACCCACATTGGGTTTCCACCTTACATCTGGTGTTCTTTGGTGTGACTATCTGTTTTCTTTGTTCATGCTCATTGTTTTATTATTCTGACATGCAAAACTAATTCAAAGTATAAATAAGGAAGATTTATTAAAAGAACTTGATAATACTGATTCACCCCCCCTCTCAGTATTATTTTCAACAATTGGTATCAGAGCAGGTCCTTCAGAGAAGCTTGATCGCTTGGAGGAAGATCATTCATCATGAGCAACTACGAGAGGGAAGCATCAATCAGGCCACCAATCTTTGATGGGACAAACTTCAATTATTGGAAGGTAAGAGTTACTGCCTATATTCAATCTCTTGGTACAGAAGTTTGGGATATCGTAGATACAGGCTACACTTTTCCTTCAGCTACTCCTACAGATTCGGCCGAGAAGAAGAAATATGAAACAAATGCTAAAGCAGTCAATACTCTGCTAGGATTCTTATCTCAAACAGAATTCGTAAAGGTTATGCAATATAAATCCGCAAAGGAAATATGGGACAAGATTGTCTTGAGCTATGAAGGTGATGAACAGGTAAAGCGTGCTAAACTTCAAACCCTCAGGATTCAGTGTGAGAATCTTAGAATGTATAATGATGAAAGTGTGGCTAACTATTTTCTTCGGGTAGATGAGATTGTTAATTGCATGAAAAACTTGGGTGAAGAAATAAAAGAAGCTATTGTGGTTGAAAAAGTTCTAAGATCATTGTCCCCCAATTTTGAATCTAAAGTGTCTGCAATAGAAGAAAAGGAAAATCTACGAATTCTTACTATGTCTCAGCTACACGAAATTCTAACTGCTTCTGAAATGAGAAAGGGAGGTCCATCAGACAGAAGAGAAGCTGCTTTCAAGGCTTCAGGCAAAGGAGACTATTATGAAGCAAGTCACGTGCCAGAAGAAGAAGAAGAAGAATCAAATTTTGTCAGAAATCTTCAAAGGGGCTCTGGAAGGTTCAGAGGTAAGTTACCTTTTAAATGCTTTGCTTGTGGAAGAGTAGGTCATTATGCTGCGAAATGTCCTTATAAGGATAAAGGAAAGGAACCTACTAGATGGAACAAAAAACAGATTGCAAATAAGAAAAGCTACTACACTCATGAAGATAGTGATGGTCTATCAAATAGTGATGAAGATGAACGAGGTAATGACTATAAACTTTTAATGGCATTTGAAGATGATGATTACATGGATGCTATAGATGTGGATAGCTTTCATGAAGAAATTTCTAGACTTAAGACATGTATAGAAGAAAAGAATATGATCATTGATACTCTACAATTTCAGATTGATGAAAAAGAAAAATATCTTGAAAAGTTAGAAGGTGAAATTGTTGGTCTTAGAAAAGAGATTGAGAAAACAAAGGCTATTAATCTTAAGTTTGTCAAAGGATCTGAAACTCTGGATGATATCATCAATGTACATCGTTCTCCTCTAAACAAGACAGGTCTGGGCTATATTGGAGAAACTTCTCAAGCATCCACCTCAAAGAGTTATCTTGATGCAGCAAGAAGGAATGAGCAAAAGCACAATTGAGATCACCAGGTAAAGCAGGGACTAATTACAAACAAAGACTATCAGGCAAACCAGGGGCAATCCATCTTAAGGATGAACAAAAGATACAAACAGCCACAGGTAAAATCCTCTCAATTTGCTTCAAGAATGAATGACAATAGAAATTACAATCGTTTGGCCGGAAGATTTGATAACCGCAGGAATTTCTTCAATGGACAATGCTTTTCTTGCCATAACTTTGGTCACAAAGTAGCTCAATGTGTTGCATATAAAACGATCATGACTAGAGAAGCTCAAAAACAAAGAAGTATGACAGGGATTACAAAAAGGACCTATAACAACTTTTTGGTTCTTGAAAATGAAGTTGAATGTTCTATTTGCAATAAATTTGGTCATGAAGATTCTGAATGCAGGAGCAGGTTTCAGTAGACAAAGGAACAAGCCTCAGGCATCAAAACATGGAGAATAAAGGAACCACAAGCAGAAAGATGTGGGATAGCATTTTATGCAGAGGGACAGGAAAATCTATGGTACATTGACAGTGGATGTTCGAAGCATATGACAGGTGATAAAGAAAAACTTGAATCATATTTTGCTTTAGAAAAGGGAAAGAAAGTTTCTTTTGGAAATGATACTCCTGCAACTATAAAAGGAAAAGGCACTGCTCAGTTAAAAGAAAAGGTCAAAGTTGGAAATGTTTTGTATGTTGATGGATTGAAGCATAATCTTCTGAGTGTCAGCCAGATGTGTGATCAAGGAACCGAGTAATATTTAGATCAAATGGATGTCTTGTTCGTGATCTTGATACAGGTAAAACAGTGATCAAAGGTAAAAGAACTCCAAATAATCTATTCATATTTGAAGAAGGACAACAACAATGCTATCTAAGCAAGGATGATGAACACTGGTTATGGCACCGGAGGTTGGGGCATCTAAGCTTTTCACAAATAAGGAAAGCATGCAAATATCAGGCAGTTCGCGGTCTTCCAGATATCAAAATTCCAGACAACACCATATGCAAATCATGTCAGTTTGGAAAGCAAACTAGAACTAACTTTCCAGAGAAGGAAGGATCAGCTAGCATGCCTCTTGAGCTTGTACATACAGATGTATGTGGACCATTCAGGAAAAGGACACCCCGAGGAGAAGAATACTTGATATTATTCATTGACGATTTCTCCAGATTTGTCTGGTTAGGACTTATGAAGCACAAATATGAAGCATTCGAAAAATTCAAATCCTTTAAAGCCTTGGTTGAAAATGAATCAGGATACAAAATTAAGTGCCTCAGATCCGACAGAGGTGGGGAGTTTACCTCAAATGAATTTTTCGATTTCTGTGAAGAACATGGGATAAGAAGAGAATTCTCTACAGCTAGAACTCCTCAGCAAAATGGAGTAGTGGAAAGAATGAACAGAACAGTCCAACAAATGGCTCGTGCTATGCTTGATGAGTCTGGAACTCCCGCAACTTTCTGGGGTGAAGCTGCATATGCTGCGGTGGTTATTATCAACAAAACAAATGTCCGGGTGAACAACACTCAAACTCCTCATGAGCTCTGGTATGGTGAGACTCCTTCGGTAAAGCACTTCAAAATCTTTGGGAGCAAATGCTATATTAAGAATACTGATGAGCAACTTGGCAAACTTGAACCTAGAGCAGATGAAGGCATTCTTCTTGGTTATTCTCCACACAGCAAAGCATACAAGTGCTACAATAAAAGACTTGGAAGAATTGTTGACAGCATTGATGTAGTGGTTGATGAGAAGGGATACATTCCTAGGCAAGTAAATCATGAAGATATCGAAGAAGATGAAGACTACCCTCAAAGACGGAATGATGAAGAAGAAGAACCTCAAGAAGAACCAGAAGAGCAGATAAGGATAGAAGAGAAGACTCCATCCAGATATGTTCAGAAGAATCATCCAGAATCTCAAATTTTGGGGCAGAAAGAAGCAGGTGTATAAACAAGAAGAACAATTGCAGAAGCTTCAAGCTATTTGGCATTACTCTCTTCCACTGAACCACAAAATGTGAAAGAGGCATGCAAAGATGAATGTTGGGTGAAAGCAATGGATGAAGAACTTGAGCAGATCGAAAAGAACAACACTTGGGAGCTGGTTCCTAGACCAAAGGATAAAAACGTTATAGGGACAAAATGGGTCTTCAAAAATAAATTGAATGAAAATGGAGAAGTAACTAGAAACAAGGCCAGAATTGTTTGTAAAGGGTATGCGCAGCAAGAAGGAATAGATTTTGAAGAAACCTTTGCTCCTGTTGCAAGACTTGAGGCCATCCGAATGTTCCTTGCTCTCTCAAGCTTTCAAAACTTCAAAGTATTTCAAATGGACGTGAAATCAACCTTTCTGAATGGAGAAGTATACATTGAGCAGCCAGATGGTTTTATTCTTGGAAATGATCCAAATCTTGTATGCATATTGAAAAAGGCTCTCTATGGTCTCAAACAAGCTCCAAGGGCTTGGTACTATCGCTTGGACAAATATCTTCATCAACAAGGTTTTTAAAAAGGATTAGCAGACAACAATCTTTATATAAAAGTTGAAAATGACAAATTGCTAATACTTGTTGTGTATGTAGATGACATTATCTTTGGCAGCAATGAAGAAGCTACGAGTCAAAGCTTTGCCTTGGTGATGCAGAAAGAATTCGAAATGTCCTTGCTGGGAGAACTGACATATTTTCTTGGTTTGCAAATCCAACAAAAAGAAGGAGGGATCTTTTTGTCTCAAACCAAGTATCTCAAGCAGATTTTGAAGAAATATGGCATGGAAGATGCAAAACCAGTATGTACACCCATGGTCACAGGATGTAGCCTCAGTGCAAATGATGAATCAGCAGCAGTGCATCAACCAACCTACAGATCTATGATTGGAAGCCTAATTTATTTGACAGGTACCCGACCAGACATCATGCATGCAGTGGGGATAGTTGGAAGATTTCAAGAAAATCCGAAGGAAACTTATCTTCAGGCAGTGAAGAGAATCTTTAAATATCTTCAAGGGACTCAAAATTATGGCTTATGGTATCCTAGAGATACAGATCTCACACTTCATGCTTATACAGATGCAGATTGGGCAGGAAGCGTGGATGACAGGAAGAGCACAAGTGGTGGTGCGTTCTTTATGGGTTCCAGATTAGTATCTTGGTTCAGCAAGAAACAAAGTTCGATTGCCTTGTCTACAGCTAAAGCAGAATATGTTGCTGCTGCATCTTGCTGCACTCAACTCCTTTGGATGATGCAGACCTTGCAGGACTTTCAAATCACTTGTACACCACCTATCTCCATCTTATGTGATAACACAAGTGCAATCAGCATTTCAAAGAACCCAGTCATGCATTCAAAGACCAAGCACATACCGATCAAGTATCATTTTCTCCGGGAACAAGTACTTGAACAAAAGGTCAAGTTGGAGTATGTTTTTCTAAGGAACAAGTTGCTGATATACTCACCAAACCATTGCCCAGGGAGACCTTTGAATACCTCAGGCAAAAGCTGGGGGTTGTTGATGCATCATCTTGTTGAATCTCTTCTGATGGTTGGTTGTATGCAAGGCTCAGTTGGGGCATATGCGTACATGTGCTAGGTTGCAGATTGGTTGAAGATCGAATGGCACAGGTTCAGGGGGAGCATATAATGCATTGTTGGCATTATGGAGGACGTACATAAGAAGATCATGGATGCTGGTCTGAATATTGCTGCAATATGTCTCTATCTCTTTCATGGTCATTTATGGTGTTTGGTGGATTATGGTTCTTCTTTGCAGGGGGAGCATGTTCTTAGGGGGAGCATAACCCTTTGCCCTTGATGTTAAAGGGGGAGAATGATGTTGAAGTTTTTGAGGTTGCCATCAAGTCCAAAGGGGGAGATTGTTGGCATTATGATTCTGGTATGGCTCTATGTTACAGATGTTGTACTTGATGGCAACACCCTCAAGTAGCAATGCTCTGATCAGGCTCTCAAAATGTTGAAAATTAAGAGGTACGCAGGAGAATATTTCAAAAGGTGCGTACACGTAGGTACGTCGTGAAGGGACTGCGACCAGACACGCAGGTCACCCGTTCAGAAGGTGCGTACCCCCAGTTCACTTACTTCAAGGCAGAGAAGCGCGTTCACGTAGGGTTTCCTATGTTTGGCCCGTGGTATTTAGCCCGCCGTTCTTGATTCTATGGTTTTGGCCCGTGGTATTGTTTTATATTATTATTATTATTGAGCCCTATGTTTTAGGGCCCCTTGTATTGGTGATCTATGGTTTTGATCCATGATTTTAGGAAGAGCTTGCCTATATAAAGCAAAGGAGATTACTTGGCTAAGTATCTTTTTGAAAATTGAATATCTTAAGATCTGAAATATTGGGTTATTGTCTTAAAAGCTTGATCTATATAAAAGTGAAGTTGAAAGCGAATCTGTGAAGGGTGATCTCTCGAGCGCATGAACAGATCTGGGCATCTGACGATCTGTAGCATACTGGTGGACTGCCAATTTTGGCCCTAACCAGAGGTACGCAGGTGATTAACAGTGCAAGTGCGTGGGTACGCAGAGCATAAGAAGGTGCACTGCGTGGGTACGCAGAGCAGAAGAAGGCGCAGTGCGTGGGTACGCAGCGCGACAGAGGATCAGGTGCGTAGGCACAGGGAAAGTACGCGGCGCTTCAGAAGCCGCAGGTGTGTAGCTACGCGGCGTGATAGCATCTGTGGGTGCGTGGCTACAGTAGCAGTACGCGGCGCGATAGTATCTGTGGGTGCGTGCCTACAGTAACAGTACGCAGAGCGATTGAAGAAACAGTGTGTGGGTACACGGTGCAGCAGAAGGGTCTCTGCGTGTATACGCAGGGGAGTAGAAGGTGAAGTGCAGAGCCACGCAGACCAGAGAAGGAAAAACTGCGTATCTGTCTTAAGATCTTTTGTTGGCTGACTTTTCTCTGTTGATAAGGTGTTCTGGGTTCTGTTTACTGTTATTGTTGATCTGGTTACTGCAGTTGACTGGGTGATTTACTTGTACTTGATGATATCTTGATGTTTATGGATCCAGTTTGAAAATTTATGAAAAGTGGTCCTTGAAAGAAAAGAATTAGGGGGTTGTAGCTCCCTTCCAGGAGAGACTGGAAAACGAGAGAGATTTGTAGCTCTCTGCAGGTTGCAGCCTGCGTACTGGTAAAGGACTGCACCAATACAAAACCATTGTAAAAAGAGTTTCTAATTTGAAAGAAGATAGAGACATATTGCAACAGGTGGTTTTCACCCACATTGGGTTTCCACCTTACATATGGTGTTCTTTGGTGTGACTATCTGTTTTCTTTGTTCATGCTCATTGTTTTATGATTCTGACATGCAAAAATAATTCAAAGTATAAATAAGGAAGATTTATTAAAAGAACTTGATAATACTGATTCACCCCCCCTCTCAGTATTATTTCCAACAACTTTTACACACCTTCCTAGCGAAAATATGAAACATCAAGAATGCATTCAAAAGAAATGCATTCACATACAAACTTGTAACCACAGATTGCCTTCTTTGCTACATTTAAGTGTGTCAAACATAACTCCACTTTCAACATCTTGCATCATACAAATTGCAACATAATTTTAATAGAAAAGTAATGCATTCATAAGGAAAAAAATGCATTTTTAAAGCAAAGAATTGCATCTATCAACAAAAGAAATGCAAGCCTTATTTGGTTAAGAAATCATACCACCTCTTACCAAACCATTTCCACGACGCTTATTTCAGTTGCACATCATTTTGTGAATCATCTTTATCCACATCAATTATGGAATCCTCTTTTCCATCTTTGTCAAAATATCTCTCCACCTTCTTCAAATGTCGCGGATGAGTTGTTGGATACAAAGTCCAACATTTGTCTATGAGACGACCTTGCTTATGGCAATGAGTGCAAAACAATTGCATCCTCTTTTCAACATGGTTTCCATTGTCCAATGGACCTCTGGTTTTCTGTCTCTTTTGTTTTGAAAGTTTCCTGTATGTGGCCATTTTCTTCCAACATATTGAAACATTATGGTTATTCAAACCACAAAAAGAACATGTAAAATCTCTCCAATTCTTATGTGAATATTTACCATGCTTATCATAATCAAAAGAAACTTGATTAAAGGGAGATTTATACCTTGCACATTCACCTTTGTCACCTTCTTGAGGAGGTGAATTTATTGAAGTAGTGGCTATCTTCGGGATACCAACAATGGTTTCAATGACCCTAGATATTTCATCATCCTCTTGTTTGCCAGCATATGAGAATCTTATTGCAAAGTGGGTATTAAACTTTTGCATTCCTCATGAACACAAACTTCACAAGCTTGAGGTATTGAACATGAATTCAAGTCATTCTTGGAACACCTTCATGTGTCTCCTTGGATTTGGATCATTCTCCATCATGTTGTCCATAGCCAAGACCCAAATACCTTGGCCTTTCCTCAACAACAATTGGCTCAACTATGCCTTGTGCATGTGTGCCTAATCCTTTACCTTCATAGCCCATATTCATCAATAATTTGGACTCTATTCCTCTAGTGTGTCTTTCAAAAGCACCAAAAAATTCATTTTAAGAGGAAATTGAAGATAAATTTGAATTGAATACCTCATGTTCACGCACATATTTGGCTAGGGTTTCCTTGGCATCATGTAGTAAAATCTCCATCTCATGCATCTTTTCAAGAAGCTCTTTCTTCTCCTCCTTCATGGCCATCAACTGCTCTTGAAGTATAGTGTTCTCCTTCCTATCTTCAATCATCTCTTGCACCATATCTCTCATGATGAAAAACTCTCGCAACATGTCTTCATAAAAGAATATTGCTAAGGAAGAGAGATTTGAGACATCATTTGTTGAAGCTGCCATCACATGAATTTGCACATTGTTAATTCTCCTTGCACAAATCTCAAGAAATCAAGAAAATAACCTTTTCTCTGATACCAAATTGATCTATAGCTGAATGTTAGTTTTGCTATGCTAATTTCAACTTTAGATTTAAAAACAAATTCTTTTCAATTGCTTCAAGTGCATGGTTCTCTTTTGGTGTTTGTGAATCAAAACAGGGAAATTTATGTCAAGTTTAATGTTAGAATCATGAGTAGAATAACATGAAATAAAAGTGTTGAACAACAAAAATCAAATGAATAGCAAACCATCAAGAATAACACTTAACGCAATGTTTTGATAAAGGAGTTCACCCCTCCTGGGCTACATCTCCTTGGTCCAGCTTCCATGGCTTGGGCCTTCGTATTTGCTCAGAATGGCAAAAGTATAGTTTACAATGCTCTACAACTCCTAAAACCTACTTCAATGGACTCAGACCATCCAAAAACTCCTAAGATGACTCTCCAAACTCTGTAAATGGACTACAATTGTTCTGGGCTTGACCTCCTCTCCTGGTGGCCCTCGGTTTCCTTAAACTTTAACGTGGAAAAATCACATACAAAAGTGCCTCTCTTCCTCTTAAACCTATTCCATTGTGTTCATAATGTTGAAATAATCTAGGAACACATTTTTTTTATCCTCATTTGGTTGAATTTTTCCCAAGTTATGAGAGAAACAATTTTCTCCTAGTAATCCTCCATTAAAACTGGAGGAACTCCAGTTAGCTCTGCTAATTTTGGAGGAATCTCTGGATTTGGTGGGTTCCACTAAAAGTCCGCCAAGTTGAACTAGTGTTAAACTGGATTAACTAAATATAAACCCAGATTAGCACGCATTTAAACCACATAGTTAGGCTAACCGTTTGCCTTAACCTTGGTGGTCTCCGCGACAGTGGACACATGTGACGGTTAACACAATTAAACCGCATGGTTATGTGGAAAACTGTAATCATAACTATCCGCCGGAAGGTGCGTTCACATGGGACATACAATGTCACAGTTTTGGTCTCTGTGGTTGTTGGTTTGATAACTATAACCACAATTGGTTCAAGGTTTGGTGTGTTCACATGGAGGGGGATAGCTCCCTCCTAACCGCCAACCTTAAACACATTAAACCTTAAGTTTATGTGGTCAACTATATAGGTTAAGCAACAACGATTAGCGGAAATGATATGTCTTGTGCATTGTGGAGAGGAGGTCATGGGGTCAAACCCGGAAGCCTCCATGAAAATTTTAATACACCATCGTAGGGGCACGTGGTGGCCTTCGGGATTGCCACGTGTTGCCTTCTAATTAGTCCACCTTGACCATGTTGTCTAATGCTGCGCTGCCAGTTTTCAACCTATAATTGACCCACCTATATGAGAATATTCAGCATCGCAGTAAGCCTATACCAAAATTTTCCCTGTTTGGTGAAACAGTCACTGGGCTCTAACTTCCTCATACGAACTCCGTTTTGAACGAAACGAGTTGCGTTGGTATTGTATTGATGAGACGGACGCGATCATTTAGGTTTTGAATGATTCTGAGGACTTTTATTTCGAGCTAATTTTTGCCCCTAATCCATATTCCAATCACACCCTGTATCCTACAAGGGGGAATTGTTGATGAGCTACTACAGATTCAAGATGTAAAAAGAGCTTGAGCCAGAGATCTACATTGATACTGGGCCACAATTTGTACCCATTAGAGCCACAGTTGTAGGTATAAAGACTTCCATTTTTTCTAATTGAGTTGTTTTTGAACAAGCACTTCTAGATTCCGAATTGTTCTAGGAACTAATTTGATAGTTCTAGATTTAGTGGTCACCTTAAAACCAAATTTTTGGTTGTTCTGAGAACTACTATGAAGGTTCCAGAGTTGGCGTTGGTTAAGACCTTGATTTGTCCCACATTGGTTTGTGGTCACCCTTAAAAACCATTTCTGAGAGACATTCAACTCTTGGCTGAGATGCATTTTTTCATTTAGAGCTCTCATTCTTGGGTTTTGGTACATCCCTTCAAATTAAGGGGGGAATGTTAGACAAATAATCCTTAGGGTTAAATATTTGGTTAATTTGTATCATGGTGAGTAGTTATTGGAGTCCAAGAAGACCTGGAAACTAATTCAATGGTTTCTTGTATGTATTAATATGTACACATTGTACATCATTCATTGAGATCAAATATTTAATATAGTTGATTTTAGTTTCCAATATCATGTGTTTAACACAAAATTGTGGAGGAGAGGACCCTGATCCAACAAATTCTTCCACCTCCAACTATTGAATCTCTCTTGGGCATCATAGTTTGTATGGTTCCTCAATTGAGATCCTTCTTGTTTCATGAAGATGCTCCTCTCGCATTTTTTACAAACAACCTTGAGGTTGTGGCAGCTGCGATGGTGCCCTCGGTGCCGAAGGTATGGATAAGTCAGAGCTTGGAATGATAACTACTATTGGAATTATTTGCAATCGGATTCTGCTTCTTTCACTTGCGGCTATTGGGGTGGTGTCCTTGCTAGGGAAAATTCATATCATTGTGAGTGGGGATAAGTTATCTGTGTTTGTGCTTCTTATGCAGTATACAACGCTGAGTGAAATCTTTCTTGGTTAAATCACTAGCTTGAGGGGTTATGGCACAAAGGAAACCTCTGCATTCTTGTTATGGAAACACATTTTTGGAGTGCTTTCACTTTCATTTTATGTGAATGTCTACTTCAAATTTTTTAATTATGTGTGAGACTAGTTTACACAAATATTACAACTTAGGAACTGTGTTTTATAAGTTTTATCTTTTTAAATATGGGAAATAGCTCCTTGCAAGGTATATATGCATGATTGACTCTCTCTATAATCCAATGAGTGTGCAAACTGCATACATGGGACCAATTGTATTTGGTTTATGTTCTTATGGCTTGCAATTTTTTCCCTTGGGAAATTTGGTTGGTTGTGTCATCGTTTTCATGTTTACGTTGCTCAATTAATATAAAATAAGTGATATTTGATGTTATCTGAGTTCTGGTTCAATCAGTGCCAATCAAATTTCATCTTTTTTTGGAGAAATTCTTGGCTTACGTGCTTTATTTAGAGTTAATTATATCAACTAGAGTTCCCTTAATTTTAAACATGCTCGATTATCATCATTAGTTTTTATCAGTGCTTAGCTGTTTTTGGTTTTTTCCCCATGTTCTTTGATTTTGCTTCGTTTTAAATGCAAAATTTTACCTTTTCAATGGCAATCATACCATTTGGGCTTAAAAATGGGTTGGTATTTTGAAATTCAGAAAGGGTCACATTGATTAACTTCAACTCTCCGGGATGAGATGGAACTATTACAAACAGCTGGCTTCTGTAGGGAACAAGAGTTTTATTTTGTATGAGTTTCTTACTAGGATTTTTTCTATACATTATGGGGTGATTTTTTCTCCAATCTTTGCCAATTTGTTGCCCCTCCCATCACCATAACATCCATGCTTAGGAAAAAAGGAAATATGATGGAACAAAATAAAAACAAGCCATTCCAACCAAAAAAAACTCGAAAAGGGGTAACAAAATAACAATAAATATGTTTGAAAATGTATAGCTCAAGTTATTCTCAAAATATGCATATATAACAAATGTATCATTTAGGTCTATGTATTAGAAACAAGTCAGAGAGACATAAATCAATAGCAAGTGAATAGCGGGAACTTTCAATGTTTTATGAGTGAAATTTCTAAGATTTGTATCTGAAACTTAAACAAAGTCTTTTATAGAAAATTTTAGGCTCAATGATCCTTGTTCCCAACCTGGTGCATGATCCTTGGAACTTTCTTTCCAAGTCTCTTGCCAATATGTTACATGAGTAGCCATGTTGTCAATAATTTTTCCTTCTTCTGTCTCACACATGATATTTCTAGCAATTGAACACTACAAACCTATGGGAAGGTTTATCTAACCATGTTCAGACTGAGATGGAAATGGATCACTTGTATCAAACTCTGGTTCAATGCAGATAAGTGAAGGATCGATTTGTCTTATTTTTTTGGTTAACAATGATAGTCATGTTCATATTGCAATATGTGAATTATGTACGAATTGAATTAATATATAGTTTATTTTTTAAATTCAGTAGCTATAATTAATATTTTTTTTGACTTGATTAGAGGAATTTGAACTTTCAATCTCATAATTTACATAATACTTCATAAAACCACTAACTACTATCCAAACTTCGGTTTTTGCAAACACTACTCCCCATTTACCATTAGCTAAAAGATTCAACCTCAGAATGACATCCAAAACAACATTATAACTTTGATTCCAGACCTCTGCAAACTAGTTCTTGCCGCATTTCTGCATTAATTTACACGAAACAAAGCATAAACAGTTCAGTTCTCGTTGAAGCCCAAAAAAATATTGTCAGGGTTTTTGTTGATTCTGGGCCATTTTACGCGATTCTAGACCTGCCAAGCTCCAGAACCATTGTATTTTCCGCGACTGGGGCTCTCTTAGCATGGAATTCCTTGTAATTCAGTCAATGCTTCACCATTTCTTGTGATTAAGGACTTCAGGGTTTTTGAATCTCTACACGGCCCAGGAAAAGAACCATAATTTCTGTAAAAGTAGCGCATGGTATCAAGTCCTCTCGGAGCTCAAGCGACTGCTACAAAAATCCAAAGGCCAGAAGTACTTAGTGCTGGTCGTTCTTAGCGCCTATAATATCTCAGAATTGGGGTTGAACATCTTCGAGAGTGATGATAAATGACTGGAACAAAGGCCTCCAAGACAAGGGAGTTGAACCGCGGGACCGACGAGCATTGAGGGAAAAACTGAGATGAAACCGTTAGTTTATATAATTTTGTTAGTGATAATTTTCAAATAAGCTGGATTAATATAGAGTTAAGAGGTAAGAACGATAAACAAAAAAAATGAGATTTTTGTGCACACAATAAATAATGTAGTGTCAAAATATGTAAATTTATATTACATTTTATTTAGGATAATGCATTAAAAATATTATTATTATTGTTTTTTATATTTTTAATAATAAATTTAAGGTGAATCTCAATGTTTTATGTTTTTGGTCCTTTTTATCATAATGTGAAGATATAATTTTTGATGAGATCTTGATTTTCCATTATTTGAATTATATTTTTATCATAATTTGAATATACAATTTTTGATGAGAATCTAATTGTCCATTATTTGAATTACATTTTTGAATGTATAGATAAATTTATTCTACGAAAACCCCTTAAGTTCTTTAAATTATATTGACCTATCAACTCAAATTTACAATTGCAACAAACTCTAACCATATTTAAAACTTACCATTGCAACAAACTCTAACCATATTTAAAACAAAATTGATTAAAAAATCTACCAGAAAAATATATTAAAACATAAAAGGTTTATATTACACTTAAATTTAAAATTAAAAAAATAAAATTATAATTAAACAAAAAAAATTTAACAAACAAACACTTGTAAATATTTTATTATTATATATAGTATAGCTGATTAATTGTTAAATGATATGATTAATGGTTAGTTATTATATATTATATTATGTGTAATTTAACCCAAATTGTATTGCTGTATTTAGACCAAAAACACCATTTTATCTATTAGTTAAATTGTGTCATTATTTAATATAATGATTATAGGCTAGGTACATTAAGTTGGTGTATAAGACTTCTTTGTTTGTGGGATAAAGGTTATTTTTTGAAAATGGATTTGATTGAAGGTATATATATACTTACCACTCTTGGGATTTTAAACCCCTTATTTCTTACGAGAAAATACATTCTTAATCATTGAGTCCACTTTTTTGAGAATGGATTTGATTGAAGGTATATATACTTGCCACCCTTGGGATTTTAAACCTCTTACCTCTTATTAGGAAATACATTCTTAATCATTGGGTCCACTTAACCAACTCGATCTAACTATTCTAAATTTTGACTTTTCTAGTTGGAATACAATGATACATTTTTTGGGGCGATTTGTTACTTCAAATGCATAAATGGATTTAGTACTTTAAAAAAAGCTCTAAAACACTCAAATTATAGAGATTTCACATCTTAAACTTATGATTCCAACAAACACGTACCAAAATTTGGGTAAAATTCACCACAAATTATACTCATAAAAAAATAAAAAAATAGAAAAGTTAAACTACAATTACTCACAATGTAATCAACTTGTTAGTTATAACAAACTATTTATATTATAAATTATAATAATTATATACTACACTATATTATTTATCATAATTAAATATTATAAATTATAATAATTATATACTAGACTATATTATTTATCATAATTAATAAATTAAATTATGTCTCATTAGCACAACCAGTGGAGGATGGGCGTCGTTAGCAAGACGACCTATGATCGAATCTCATGGGGTGGTTGTGCCGTGTGCTAGGGAGAGAAGGAGACATGCTAAAAATCGAGTCAGCTTAGGGTGGTGTGACCCAAGCTGAGTGCTAGCCCCAAATAACTGATAAATTAAATACCCCTAAGTCGCCACTTCTCAAACCACAAATCAAACTTGAAAAATCACAAACAACTTAACAATCAAACAAATAACATAAATTAATTATAATAAATAAGTTGTTAAAATATTTCATTCATTATTTTATATATCTATCTATTAAAATAAAAAATATTTTATATTTTGAAACGGTTGCACTATCATTTGAAAAATGTAAAATTTATTTTTAAAAATATTGAAAATGATAGTGATGGAAAATACTTTATATTTAATATTTCAATAATATTTATCTTGTTTAAAAAAAATATTAAAATATTAATTAAGATAAAATTTATATTTAATTTATGTGTATAATTATTTTTGATATTAATAATTTAATAATTGTTATCAAAATTATATTTGTTTAGATAATCTTCGGCAAAATCACATAATCAATCTTTTGTCGACGCGTTTCGAACCAACCAGTGTGGTTCATCGTCAGGACAAGTTGAAGAACCAATCTGGGTTAGCTTGATTAAATAGAGTGTGCAGAGACTCCAATTGCTATAATGCCAACGACTAATTTTGACCTGATGATCATAGTCAAACCACTAATTTTATTATTAATAGAAACATATAATTCATTATTATTAGTTAATTGAATAATATAATAGATTTATTGTTTAAATCTAATGGTCATTAATAAATTATATCTTCATATTTATTAAATAACCTATATTTGTTATTATTCCCAAATTATTTAAATACAAATAAATAGTATTAAACTACTATTATTCTTAGAATTTCGTTACAATAGGTAACTGTGTATAATTGTTTAAATCCAAGGGTCCATTGGTAAACTAGATCTTCTCTATTTGTTCTTTAAAATAAATCAATTTTATTAATTATTTAAATGTAATGGCCCATTCGAAATTAAAATAATAAGTATTATATAATAATTTATGTTTATTAAATAATCTATATTTACTTAATAATATATGATTCATAATATTATTAAAAAACAAATAAATAGTATTCTAGTTAAAGCATTATTATTCTTAGAATCTATAAAAATTAAAGTACATGTTTATTAATAATAGTATATAAAAATTAATTTAGTAATTTATATTCATTAAATAATCAATATTTATTCACTAAAATTTTTATTAAAATAAACTATCTTATTAGTTAATAGTTAAACTAAACAATGTTATGGATCACAGAAGTCTAAATTCCTTAAAATTATATTTTATTGATTTTTAAATTATTATTAATTTACAAATCTTATTTTTGAAATTTTATTAATCAAGTGTTAAAAAGTGCCATAATTATATTATTTAAAGAATAAAGGTTATAGAGATGGACTTTTATTATGATTAAGGGTTGGTTAAGGGGAGGGTGGTAAGTTTTATTTAAATTTGAGATTATACATATTAGGTGTTAGGGATAAAAAGTTATATAATTTATGGAATTAGAGGAAAGTTAAGCAAAGTTTTTTGGTAAAAATCATAGGAGATATAGCCAAGATGCATAGGAACCAATAAGTGTGGTTTATCATCAAGACCAAACGAAGAGGAGACCATGGCAAAGGATTAAATAGAGAGCAATGTAGAGACATAATTTCAAGTAACGACTATATTTGAACAATAATATTTAAATTACCATATTAATGTATTAAAAAAATATTATTAAGTAACGGCTCTATTAAACAGCTAGTTTTCGAAAATTAATATTTAAATAAAGATATTATTTTATTAATTTATTAAAAATATTAATAGGTAACGACTATATTAAATGGCTAGTTTTTGAAAAAGAATATTTAAATTAATTTATTAAAACCAAATATTACTAGTTTTTGAAAAATAATATTTAAATAATGATATTAGTTTATTAATTTATTAAAAAATATTAATAATTAACGACTATTTAGTTTTTGAAAAAGAATATTTAGATTAATTTATTAAAACCAAATATTACTAGTTTTTGAAAAATAATATTTAAATTATGATATTAGTTTATTAATTATTAAAAACAAATATTTTTTTTTTCTCTGTAAAAACTATCTAAGTAATATATTATATGTACAAAAAGATTACAAACTGCATGACATGCCTTCCAGAGCCTGAAGAGTAGCCCTGGGACTCATGACTGTAAACCTTATAGCTCCCTCGCAGGGGCAGCTTCTCCAAAACCAAACTGAATTATCCATGAAAACAAAAAACCCATACAGGGGCAGCAACGAACCAAACTCTCAAGACAATAAACTAGACACATGATTGCCCACGCAGGGGCTAGCAGCAGAGATAGTCTGACCTTTATATCTGACAAATGTAAGCGTGACTGTGTTACTGATGTCAGCTATCCAATTCGACTTCCCAATGATGAGGCAAGACCATAGACATGACCAAAGACTCAGAATTAACCAGGACCAAGAAGTAAGAAGCGAATGCCAAAAGACTGAGACAGAGGAAGCAAAAGCCAGAGGACCAAAAGACAAAATCAAGACGTTACCCGCCACAGCTTCAATCCTGGGGACGAACTGAAGATGGCTGGATGGACGCGAAGTATGCATCTGCCGCCTCAGCCAGGCTCGGATCTTCCACGACATAAGCCCACCCGTCACCTTCCGCGCGCCCTTCCCACATTTTCCGCCATGTATCTTCTTCCACACTTGGAGGAGGTGGCCCCATCGGAGGGAAGCGGTCTTGCAGACTTGATTCCCCCTTGCTTCCAACAACAGACGCTGGAAGCACCTCAGCAGCGTTCTTTTCCACAGACGAGTGTTCTTTTCCAAGACTGATCTCTCTGCCCGAGTCTTCCAGTTGTTTTTCCTGCGGGTCCTGGAGATGTTCTTCATCTGGAATTTTTGTAAACATGATGGAGATGTGGGCGTTAACGCCTGCATTATCCTCGGTGCTTGGCAAGGTGAAAACCACGGAACCGAAAGCCGGGAGCTCCGTTTTCCTTTCACAGGAACCCCCAACCTCCACATATTGTCGAATGGGAAGCGGGGTTGCTCTAGCTCTCCTGTGACAGTAGCAGCAGCAGCAGTGGTGGTGCTCATCTGCTGCAGGTGATCTTGAGGAGGACCCTCTAGATGGGCCTCTTCTGCATGGCTGTCGTTCGCGAAGTTTAGCCATTGTAAGTCTAAAGCTACCTCTGTATACTCGATGGTGAACCTGGAATTGGTAGCAGCAACAGTTTCCTTCCAATTCACTCTCAGATGCCCAGCTTTCCCCTTGGCTACCTTCGCTTGAGAGCCAACAATTTCTTTTCCAGACTTGATGCTGCAAAGCATCAAATTGCCATCTCCTCCCAACCTAGCAACCAGAATGGCCACCAAGACAATTCTCCAGGCTGCAGGGGAATGAAACGGTGCTTGGCCGGAGCTTGCTATGCTTCCACGACCGCCAACTTTCCTCAGGCCAATATGCCTTGAACGAGCCATCAAACCTGTGATATTTTCCCCCAAATTCTCGTTGCAGGTGCACATTAATGCCGCCCTGCTCCTCCATCTACCCCGCCTCTTCTTCATTGAATGCATTATCAACTTGGGTGGCTTAATTGCCATACGACGGCCTCCATCGGGGAGCTAAAGGATTTACACGAGGCAGCCCATGCGCTGCATGTGGCGTGCCTGTACTTCTCGACTCGACACCCGCATCCGGGGTTTAATTATTAAAAACAAATATTATTAAGTAACCCTATATTAAACAACTAGTTTGTGAGAAATAATATTTAAATTAATTTATCAGAAAGGAAAAAAACAAAAAATCAAACTCTAAAAAAGGGAAGTCAAAAATTATAAAACCGAATCAAGACCCTAAAGAAATAGAAAGTTGTTAAAGTTGTTTGTTATTATAGATGTTAAAGTTTTGGATTTATGAAATTTAATGATGTATGTTATTATAGGTAGTGTTAAGTTATAACGTTTTAGATGGAGTGATTATATGGTTTATATGTTATGGATTATAATAATTATGAGTTATATGGTTTATAATATTTAAGGTTTAAGAATTAAAATGGTTAGATTTTTAGAGTTTATATGGATTCATTATTTTTTTCTTCGATCAAAGGTTTCTATTAATTAGTTAAAATATTAAAGTATGTATGATCAAAATTTAGTGTTTTCTTGACCTCACTCCTACCAAATTGTCGGCCAGAAGTACAACAAAAAAGTTGATTACAAAATGCTAGGAGTTGCTTAGAACCGAGAAACGGAAAAGACCAATATGCCCAAAAGGCCCCTAAGATAAAGACAACCCACAAACATCAATGAACAAGAGGATTATTCGGGTCATTACCTGGAAGATATGGAAACTCGAGTTCTATACAAACATCAAATTCTACATGGGCTAGATGCCCCTCTAGTTGTTCCATACACTCATCTTGTCATCTTTGGCCTCGTCGGAGTGACGCTAGATGATCATGTATATTCCATTGTTTATGCTGCAAATCGTTCATGAAATTGATAATTTCATTACGATCATCATGTCAATTCTTATTCAGTTGTACTAGAATCATAATGAATTGTTGCAGTTGTGCTTCCAAGGTATCAAAGGAGGTAGGAATAAATACACAACCAAGTGATTGGTGAGGATTATGGGCCACCGCCTCATTAAGTTTGGCTTCCTAGACACCTTCTTCCTCCATTGCCGCGACTTCTCTTCTATGTTTCCCCCCCTGCCCTCACAGTCTAACTCCTCTCCTCACTTTGCCTCTCTGTATAAACATCTTCACCTCCCCTCCATCCCGCTATTCCTAGTGCCAAAACTCCTTTGATACACCACAAATCGATGAATCCACCAACCCCCAAAGCCCAACTACAAAATTCCAGTGCCACGAGAGCTGCGCCTCGTTTGGGATCGATTGCCTCTAGTAAGATCCATGCCTCGTTTAGCGGTGATCACCTCTAGCAAGAGCCATCTCCAATCCATTCTGAGTTGTTGTCCTTGGAAGGCCACAAATAATCTACTCTACCAAATTTACCACCAGCCCCAACCGCTTGATTCCCAAAATAGAGATGAGGTTCCTAGAACTCTAAATACACCTCAAAAACCCCAATTTGGCAAGGCTAGAGAGGGAGAACCCACCCTACAACCCAATTCTGTGCGGATCTTCTCTCAACAACACCCTCGAAACAAAAATGCACTGCTAGAAAGAAACTTAAAACACCACACTAGCTATCTCGCCACCCTCTGTCGCTATTTGTGACTAAATGGCCTTGAAGTCTCATGCCAACTGCCACTCTAATGCCTCAAACCTTGAAATCTAGGCAAGAGCAACAAACTGACAATCACCACTACAATGGGACTGGAATTCACCTCAACCTAGGCTACCCTTACTAAGGGGAATGAAATTCCTAGAGACCAACACTGCTATTATACGCCTCCCCCTAGGTATAACGCCAAATAACACAATATAAATTGAAATGACCAATAAGTGAACTTAGCAGGGTGACTAAAGACAAGCGCCAAATCAATATCTCCACTCCCGTATAGTTTTGCAGGCACCTCTCTTGTTTCTCACTAACCCCTCTGCAATGTAGCCTCCAACTAAGTTCTTCTCCAGGGTTTTAGGTCTAATTCTGATGGCCTCCAATAATGCACCCAAGAAATCCTCTCTTGTAGACAACAATCACTATTACTAAGAGCCACGAACGAAGAAGTTTGCACAAGTTGACGACCCGCACAAATGCTTTGTTCTCTGTGCCACCTTCACAACCATCCATGCCCAAATTCACTAACAACCATAATTGCCTACCCTCGCAGAAATAAACTTACTACCTCCCATCACAAAAGATCTATATTGTGTATGAGTGTGTAACACATGCCACTTGCACCTTGATTTAGTTTTTGAGAGGGAACCTGGGTGTGCCACTGATCCCCTCATAACTCCGTTCATTCACCCCCATCGGAGCTTTTATGGATTCACTATTATGTTTTATTGTGTTTGTGTTAAAAATGAAGTGTTTTAGGATTTTTGTTTTGTATTGGTGGGATGCTCTATGGACTCTCTAGATGTAACCACATATTCGACCACTATTTTAAGATAACCAATGACTCTAAGTTGGACTATCATTAGAATTAAGTCTTCCCCAATGATTAAAAACTTTTGGCATTCCACTATTGAATTTAACTCTTTTTGACTAAAAGAATTTTAGATTATAAAGATTAAGACTTATAAAAATTATATGTTATAAATTTTAAGTAGTTTTAAGAGATAGTTTTAGGGGTTATAAATTGGGATCTCAGATTTAGATATTAAAGATTATAGGATTGATAGTGGTAAATTATAATTTTTTATTAAAATTAAAGTTTAATATTAATAAAAGTTAAAGGGTTTAAGATTTATAGACATGATAAAATTTATGGATTAGAGATATAGGATATGGGTTATAGGATTTTTATTTTTAATTATAATGATCTATAGTTATAAGATATTGAAAATTGATAAAGGTTATATATGTAATCATTGTAGGCTAGAGTTATAAAGTGGATATGGATAAGGGAGTTATAAAGATTATATCTGAATTGTATATAGTAAATTATGTGTGAGAGTTATAAAAGTTATATAGATAAGAGAGTTATAAAAATTATATAAAGAGTTAATTTATTTTAAAGATAAAAATATGTGAGAGTGATAAAGATTATATAGATAAGGAAGTTTTTTTTTTTTTTGGGAAAATTTATTATAACTTAGTGGTAGACAAAGAAGTTGAATTATATAGATTAGCTTAGATCCATTTTAACTCATGATCTACTAAGCTTAGAGAGGGATCAAATCTTTTTTCACTTTAAAAGAAGTTTGCACCTCAAGAGGTTTGATCCCTCTGAATGCTTGAAAGATCTAGAGTTAAGATAACTCAAGGCTAGTTTCATTATTAATAATTGATAATTCTAATTATTAATTTAATTTAATTTTATTTTATGTAATTTGAGGTAGTCAAAATATTTTCATTAATAATTTTTTTAATTGAATTTTATTTATTTATTTATTTTTATTATTATGTAATTTGACTTAGTCAAAATGTTTACATAACATAACCTAACTTTACAACATCTCTTCCATAGAGGGTTGGGCAAAAAAATTAGTCATCCTAAAATAAAATTTTTATAAATTATGATTAGATTTAGGAATTATAAAAATTCTAATGTAAATGCAAGGGCTTAAGCCATTCAAAGGGACCACATCCGGCTTATTAGGAGAATTGACCAATGACCTTCCATTAGTAAAGTGCTTAACTACCAAAACTTGAGCTAATCCTTTGAGCTTGAAAGTTTTCTTGTTATTAGCAAGATACTTTAACTACATGAACTCTAGCTAACTCTCTAGATTTCAAGGTTTCTGTGTTAAGCGGATTAGAAGAGTTTATATATATATATATATAATAATTTAAAATCTTTATTATTTGTTTAAATTTAGATCTAAATTATTTTTTTTAGTTTTTAATTTAATTTTATTTATTTTTAAGATTTAGATTATTTTATTTTATTCTATATAAAGTTTAAGTTATTTTATTTTATTATTTTATACCCAAAAAGATAAAAAAATAGACCACTAAACTAGTCTCCTACTAGCGTGAAGGTTTAAATTATTTTATTTAAATTATAAATTTAAAAATATTCTCAAAAATTGATTTATTATTATCATTTAAACTCTGAAATCACTGAACTACATTTAAATGATTTTATTGAAATTACTTTCAATTGATTCCTAACTAACTATACAGTTTCTGTCTATGGTTCTTACTTGAAGAAAATCTGTGTCTCAGTCATGTCGCCAACTAAAGATCTTTCAGTGCGGCCCAAGACTGTTGTTATTCAGGTATTTTTGACTTTCTCCAAGGAACACAATGGATCAAAATATTAGGCCTTGTTCAGATGACAATGGGACTGATATTGGAATTTTAACATGTAATATGCGCACCATTTTTATTTTGCAAAGGAGTCTAGCGAATGGTTCAGATGACAATGGGACTGATATTGGAATTTTAACATGTAATATGCGCACCATTTTTATTTTGCAAAGGAGTCTAGCGAATGGTCATCTTCTAAATGGTGGTATCAATGCCATAGCAGTTCTTTAATGGGAAGATACAGACATTTTTATTAATGTTTATGGTCGCAAAAATAGGCGGTTAATATTTAGATCAAATTTTAATAATATGATTAATCCGAAAAACCATCTCGCAATACAAAAATCTAAGATCAATATCCAGACTGTAAATCTAAGATCTATCAATATCCAGACTGTTATTGCAGTCCATGACATATAAATATTTAGTTTCTAATTGCTTTAAAATTTATAAGTTAACCATGGAAACAATGTTACGGTCCATAATGCATAGATAGCCAGATTCTAATTGCCCAACATTAAATATTACATGACAACTTGGATATTGCTAACCCACAGACGTAGTTCAGGACTCAGATGTACAATCCAGTAATGATACAGTATGGGAGTAAAGCTTGGGATAAAATGAACTTTCCTGTGTGAATTTGCAGCTAGTTAATTATCGTGTTTTAACCCAAAAAAATTCTGACAGGATTTTCAGAATGCCATGGCTCAGAAAGATATTGCTGAAGCAGAGCAGAGGCCACAGAAGGCCTTCATTGCCAGGCAGCAGGTATGTGATTCGTAGCTTTTTGCAGTCACAGGCTGTGCATCTCTTCCCTATATATTTCGGTTATTGCAATTTTGCTTTTAGTATATATTAAAGTTGATTAAGGTATGCGGACATTCATTCCTTTTATCATGTGGATTTCAGGAAAACCAAGATGCATTGATAAATTGTATTATGCAAGAAGACGTTGGGTTCAGTGGGGGAATACCTGTTGCTGCAAGTATTATCTACAAATCACTTCTCCAGTGGCGATCATTTGAAGCTGAGAGAACAAATGTATTTGATCCCATTATTCGAATAATTGGCTCAGCCATAGAGGTATTCAGGAATTTTCTCCTCTGGAGTCTGCATATCCTCGGGTTATTGTTTTCTTACAGCGCATTTTCGATTAGGCATGAAGATTTCTTTTGTTCACAATTATGTTTTTGTAGATATTTTCTTTTTTCTCGTGTTATTTTTTTATACTGGAGAAACTATTATAATTTAATTGTCAAATTATTAGAAATAGCTTAGTCTAACTATTATGTCTTTTTGCTCTGAAAGTTATGGAAATTCTGGTCATATTTTGAAAAAATCCGCCAGGGATTTTTGTAAATCTAAGTAAAAACTGTCAAACTTCATAATTTTAGGTGCTTTAAAAATTTTTGATGGTGCTGAATCCATTTCCACGGTCAAAAACATGATTCAAAAACTGCCTCTAAAAGTTTTTTTGATTTTTTTTTTTCCATGCTTCTGGCCTCTTTTGGCAGTCCCGGCAATTCCTAGCCTCAGTAGACCACTCCCTAGAAATATCTATTATAAATTAGTTATCAAACCAGAAGTGGGGACAACTAATATTGGCCAATACAGGTTTACTCATCACTATTATTTTAGAAAAGCCAAAAGTAAGAAAAATTAGTATTGGCCAATACAGATTTACTCATCACCATTGTTTTAAAAAAACTAGGTCACTTAAAATTACTTATCTGAAAGTCCATAGAAACCAGCTTTCACTGCCCCCTCTAAATCTGAGAGGGTTAACCTTCTTCCTTACCTCCTTTAAGCAAAAAGATCCCAAACAGTTTTATTTTGAGGGCAATACTCCAGACTCAACTTTGCAATATTATTATTTGGACTACTAGTTTAATTTGTCTTTATTTCGCTTTCACTGCCCCCCTCTAAATCTGAGAGGGTTAACCTTCTTCCTTACCTCCTTTAAGCAAAAAGATCCCAAACAGTTTTATTTTGAGGGCAATACTCCAGACTCAACTTTGCAATATTATTATTTGGACTACTAGTTTAATTTGTCTTTATTTCTACCAATTGAACGTTCAACAAATTGGCGTTTATAAGCCTTACAGATATTTATGCGACCAAATGTGTTTGGATCTGACTTAAATGTTTGTGTACTGTAAAGGCTCGGGAAGACAATGATGTTTTGGCTTATTGGTTATCAAATGCATCCATTTTGCTGGTACTCCTCCAACGTACGCTGAAGGAAAGTGGTGCAGCTGCCTTCACTCAGCCCCACAGATCATCTGCAACTACTTTGTTTGGGAGGATGGCTCAAGTAAGGAGAAGTTTCTTAATCAAATAACCATGTTATGAATCAGTATAATTCCCATTAGTTTGCATAACATCGTCTTATGGATGATTTTAACAGGGTTTTAGAACATTGCCATTATGCACGGCCCTTTCATTTAGTAATGGTGGGATGATTGGTGGGTTAGCTGCCTTGCACCAGATAGAAGCAAAGTATCCTGCTTCGCTCTTTAAGCAACAACTCACAGCTTATGTAGAAAAGATATATGGAATGATTCGTGATAATCTGAAGGAGGAGATAACACCTTTGCTTGTCTTGTGTATTCAGGTATTTGGACAGATTGAATAAATTAGCGAAGTAATTCCAAAATATTCTCTAAATCAACCATCAAAATAAAAATACCTACTATTTATGGATTATATTCTAACTTTGCCTTCGAATTTTCAATTCAGGCATCTCTGAATCAGCGATCAAAATAAAGATACCAACTATTTATGGAATATATTCTAACTTTGACTTTTAATTTTCTATTCAGGCACCAAGAACATCAGCAAGTTTGGTTGAAGGGTCTTCTCGATCTCATGCAGCAACACAAGAAGCTTTGCTAGGTCACTGGCAAAGTATTGTAAAGAGCCTGAGCAATTTTCTCAAAACATTGCGTGCTAATTATGTAAGTAAAACTTCTGTTTATATCTCCATTTAGCCTAAGGTTGGTTGTTTTCAGTACCCATAACTCAGTTTCAGTATTATGTGTTCTCAATATGAAAAGTTCATTGCGTAACTTCTTATAATGCATGAGTTATAATTCTCTTGCAGGTGCCTCCATTTTTGGTGCGACAGGTCTATACTCAGATATTTTCGTTCATAAATGTACAGCTTTTCAACAGGTAAATAAGCATAAATATTGTTCTGTGCAGCTTCAGCTTATTAATTGATATGCTCATCTATATATTTCTGGAAATTTCTTAGGATTGAAGTTTAACGAGACATTTATTTTCTGTTTATTGTGTTTATTGCAGTCTTCTCCTGCGACGCGAGTGCTGCTCATTTAGCAACGGGGAATATGTTAGGACAGGGTTATATGAACTAGAGCATTGGTGCTATGAAGCAACAGAAGAGGTTGATCAGCTGTCATTTCGTCTTGTTTGTCATGCTTGTACTCAGTGCCATGCTAGTTAATTGTGTTTCATGTTTTCTGATTATGTTTTTCTAACCAGAAAGTATGGAAATAATGCAGTATGTAGGTACAGCTTGGAATGAACTCAAACATATCAGACAAGCAGTAGGATTTCTTGTAAGTAGACTTCCAAGCACTAAAAAAAATAAATCAAATTAATCATAGCTCTTTCTGGATCCATTGTTAATCTTAGTTTTTTCTCTTCTATGGAGCAGGTAATACATCAAAAACCAAAGAAATCCTTGGATGATATTACACATGATCTGTGCCCAGTAAGTGATATATCATTTTGGTGAATAGGTAATTGGTTGAAGTGATATATTATATATGTTTTTTTTTAAAGGTGGTCTCTTATTCTTCCAGCCTTGCTATGATGGGTTATGGTGTCCCCGTGACCCATTAACTACGTTATATATATATATATATATATAAAAGAATAGGTAATTAGTTGAACTTGCAGCCTTGTTATGATGGGCCATGGTGTCCCATGGGATTTAAAACCAGATAGAAAGAATAACATCTCAGTGGACAACCACCCAATCATCTCACGAATAGACCCTATATCATATATATTAATAATAATATACTCCAATATGTTAGGGCTGTTTCCTTGAGATTTAATCTTGGTAGTTTTTGTTTTGGCTGTTTTCAGGTTCTGAGTATACAGCAACTGTACCGGATTAGCACTATGTACTGGGATGATAAATATGGCACTTGTAGTGTGTCTGCAGATGTAAGTTCGAAGTTTTCATATATAGAGGGTTCTTTTCTTGAATCTACTCGTGTTTTAGGCTATCGTTGGCTCTCATGTAAAGATGGGTTTTAAATCTCTTGATGCCAATTTGCTTACCCAGATTATTGCCAGTATGAGAGTCTTGATGGCAGAAGAGTCTATAAATGCTTTGAGCAATACTTTCCTGTTGGATGACGACTCCAGGTATGGTGATTGTCTCGATGTTCTATATTTTTCGTATTGAGCAATGTAGATGAACATCAAATATCATTAGAATGGGACAGAGCTTTCTCATTTTATATCATGGCCTAACAGCCTAATCACTTTTTTTTTTGATGCAGTATTCTCTTTTCTGTAGATGATATATCCAAGTCCATGAAACAGATCGATTTGTCAGAAATAGAACCTCCTCCTCTGATTCGTCAGAATCCAGCTTTCAACTTTCTATTAGCCCGTGCAGAGTAATTTTTTGGAGAGGCAAAATTGCAATGTTCCTTAGTATCATTATTCCCTTGCCTTGCCAATTATTGCCATCAAATACTTGTGCATTTCAGTACATCTATCCATTGAATCTACCCAGGGAGAGTTTCTAGTTACAACCCATTTCTTGCTTTTGCTTCGGGAACATGTGATTCTTTTCTCCCTGGGTTTATTCTTTGCATTTTGACAGCAGTTTTCCCCCTGAACAAATTATTTTAGGTGTTCTAGGAGGGTATATTGCAGGAAGTCTGTAATCATGGGATTTTTTTTCTTCTGCCTTTGTTTACATCCCCAGAATTAGTTCACATGTCGGTCAGGGTCCTGTAAGTTGGGCAATCTTGAAGCAAATGTTTTGCTTCCGCTGAACCACATCATGTGTTGTAATGCATTCCTGGAAATATAGTAGTCACTAGATAAAATTCTTTACTGGTTTGTGGAGTATTTTACTTCTAAGGAATTGTTTATAAATTAGGGTTAAATTAGAACATGGTAAGCTGTTAAGGTATTTCTGTGAATGTTATCTCAAACTGCTAGGAGGTGCCATTGAACTTCCTGGTACAAATTTGAAAAAAGGCACTGGGGCTTTCCTTTGTTGTACATAATTAAGATTGATTAACTTTGGCAATTGTGCTTCTCTGAACTGGCTGCTCATTAGGTGCCAATTTTCTGTACACACTTCAAACTTGAAAAATGTTCCAGATTTACGTTCTTTAGTAAAATTATGTCATAGGAGGGCCTATTGAACTCCGTGGTAATGTTTCTATAGAGTACAGATTTGAAAGAAGGCACAGACGTTTTCCTTTGCTGTACTTAATGAAGATCGATTTCTTTTTGTGCATTATCTCTGGAAACGATTCCAGCTTTGAATTAAGCTTGAAAATTGTGCTTCTGAAATGATTGGAGTTTTTGATTAACTTTGGTAACTGTGCTTGTACGGACTGGTTCCTCACTGAGATCGAATCTTCTGTATACATTTCAAACCAAAAATGGTTATGAGGCTTATAATCATCTGGTTTGAGGCTTATAATCATCCAGTGTATTTATATGTATTAGTTTTATAATTTATAATTTATTTGTCAAATTAATGGTGGGGATAGTCATTTTTGGTTACAATGTACCCTGATTTTATTTAAGGAAAACCATATCACCTGTAATTACTCGCTGGTGGTCCTTAAGGGGTAAACTTTCACTCTTGCCAGATGCCCTAGTGTATTTATATGTATTTGTATTTGACAATGTATTTGTTTTATAATTTTCTATTTTTATTTTTTTCATAGTGGAAAAATTTATCATAGCTCATTTGTCAAACCAGTGATGTAGATAGCTATATTTGGCTACTATTCGAGAATGCATGTTGACTCATCACTATTATTCAAAGAAAACCACCCTACCTGTGATTACCAGCTGGTGGTTGTAAGAGGGTAGGCTTTCACTCTTGCGAGATGCCTCTAGGTCTTGGGCCATTAACTTGTTTCTTTAAGAGTTGGAGGACCAGCGCTAAGCCAAACATAAACAATTTTTGTTTGTTTGTTTGCCAAGTTGTCTGAGTTTGACTCTGTGGTTTGAGAAATCGGACCCAGGGGCATCTAATCGATCAAAATCACCCGGGGATCACACCCAGCTTGGGTCACCCCAACGCTTAACATGATTAGATCTTTGTCCACAAATTTTGAATCGATAACCTTCACATCATAGAGTGACTTAACAACACACTCCATCACCATCTATTCTATACCTTGTGAACTAACAAAAACAATTTTAAGACATACTCCAAACCCTTTTATAATTTTACACATATATAATAATATTTTCAAATAAAATAAAATAAAATACTATATTATTTAAAAATTGCAGTTAATATTAACTATATATAAAAGTTTTAATATATAGAGTTAAATATATTTTTCTAATATTATATAATACAATTTATTACGTTACTAAAAGGATATATTATAATTTTCTATATTTCGTCACCTTCACAAAAACATTACTTTAATGTTTTAGTTTTTTGGATAATATTGTACTGAAAAACATGTATATTATTAGTTTAATTTAGACCAAATACTATTACTCAAACTTTATTTGGTTCTTTTAATGGATGAACTATTTCGTTTTAGTCATTTCACTTTGGTGAAGTTTAAGGGTGCACATTTTTCCCTTTAATTTTGGTGTACCATAGGTTGAGAGATCAATATTGGTGCACCTTAGATGTTGGATTGGATATACTCTTTATGTCTCTAATATTCCTCCGAATTTTATGATATCTTTTTTCTCCATATTTGCATTCTATACAACTGCGAATCAAAGTGGGTAGTATTGAGAATTCAATAGGGCAATGTATATGTTAATTCTCTTAACTTGATAATTGTTTGTGCTACTTATTAGCTTTGATATTTCTTATTCCAATGTGCAATACATCAAACAACTACCAAACACAGTGAGAACATTGACACAGTATATAGGCTTCAAGTCAGGGTCAAAACCCCTCCTCTTGAGGGGAAAACCCATAAAATATCTTCTTATCTTTTAGGTCTTTCAATTGATGAATAACATGACCTAGACTCAGAAAAATACCCTCCAAGATCAAGTCTTCCTCGACCTCTTGCTGAAATATCTTCAACCTCCCAGTAGATCCAAAATTTTGCTCCCTAGTAATTGCTGTTGCTTCTCTAGGAGACTTCGATCTCCCTTTAACTGCCTTCCCCTTGACCTCACTTGCCTTGAATTGAGTCCTAGGGCTAGTAATATGCCCTAAGAGACCTTCGTTTTCCTTCCTTTCTCTCTTGCTTCCAAAATTGAACCTCAAACTTTCCTAGCGCAAAAACCCTAACTTCGCACTTCCAGAAGAATGGAGAGAGACCCAAACACTTCGACTTCTTCATCCTTCTCTTCTTCTCACTTCCTTCTTCGACTTCCTTCTTCTTTCTTCTTCGCATAAGAGATGAGTGAAATGAATGTTGCAAGTGGAGGACGAGTTCTTCTAATATATATGCTTCCTCAAGGGTGGACGTGGCTCTTCATGTAGGCCGACTTGACAGCTCATTAGGCTGACTTGATCTTGGAGGTATTTTGACATTTTCAAGACAAAATATATTTTTCTTTACAATATGCAATGTGGCCATAGGGTCTTCCATATATGACAATGACTCTTATACCTACGACAAACCCTAGAAACACTCAACGGGTGCTTGACCTATAAAATAAAAGAACTTGATCATGAAACCCATGCTTCAATAATAATAATAATTTCTTTTTCATTTTACATTTACAAGAATACATTTTATACTAATGAAGACCGAACCTAGTTACACATTTTTCAACACTCCCTCTTAACTAGGGAGGTATTCATTAGAGGTACATGGTCATTCTCAATATGAAGAGATCTCATAAGAAGAGTTGGATTGGTAACCCATCTGTCTAGCATCATAATAACCAACATTGTTACATAGAAAGGCCTTGACTAACAACTTTATCTCTCCACAAGATTAGAGCACAATGCTGGCGAGACCAATGATGTATAGACACCATCATCATTGTCTCTCCAAGATACATACCCCACCCGGGTGTTCACAAAGTATGACCTCCCATTGGACTATTCTTATCTTGGGTAGCTAATCCTCAAAGAATATCGGTCCACGACTACTCTTGTCTTGAATTCCCTACCACATTCTCAAAGAGCATTGAATGACAGATGGTTAAACAATTCTCCATTCTTTCTTCCCAAGTGAAGACAAGAATGTTGTGGCTATCTCTCCCTCTCAATTAGAGAGGACAAATCCACCAAACCAAGATTGTCCCTTAAGTATACAAGCTTCTTGTTTGGAAGTGATTTCGTCAATATGTCAGCTATCCACTCATAAGTGGAGATATCCCATAGCTGCACCACACCATTTTGTACTAGCTATCATATATAGTGATACTTGTTGTTGATATTCTTTGTCTTCCCATGAAGCAATGGGTCCTCAGACAAATGAATACCACTGGTGTTATCAAAGCGTATCACTGTAGGGTTCATCAGTCATTCAAACAAGTGAGATAGCAACTTTCTTAACCAAACTTCTTCCTTGCTAACTTCACATGCTGCAACATATTCAACTTCAGTACTACTCAAAGCAATGGTGTCTTGCTTTCTGCTCATCTGTGAGACCATAGAGGATCCTAGATTAAAACATCCTCCCGTAGTGCTTCTTCCATCCTGTTCACTGCCTCCCCAGTCAGAATCTGTATAACTAATCAATTGAACATCATTCATTCTATCATATTTCAGGTAGGAGTTGATGGTTCCTTGTATATATCTCAGAATATGTTTTGTTGCTATCCAATGATCATGCTTCGGCTCCACTTGGAATTGACTGAGTACATTTTACTGCAAAACATATGTTTGGTCGAGTATTTACCAAATACATCAATGAGCCAATCAATTGTCTATACCTGGAGGGATCCATAGGGATTGATTCATAACTCCTTAGTCTTTTAAAGTTTGTGATCATCAGAGTGGTCATAGTTTTACAGTCCATCATGTGGAACTTCTTCAGTATCTCGATCACATACTTTCCTTGACCTAAATGGGCTTCATTAGGTTCCTGCCAGACTTCTAGTCCCAGATAGTAATGCATCAACCCAAGATCCTTAATGTCAAATTCTGCTGCCAATTGCTTCTTACGTTCTCCAATTCGACCTTCTACACCTGTCAAGAGAAGATCATCATGCCCTCAGTGCTTGCTTGAGGTCATATAATGCTTTCTTCAATATGCAAACATATGCCTTCATATCTTTGATTTCAAATCCCAAGGGTTGTTCTATGTAGACTTCTTCATCTATAGTGCCATTCAGAAACGTAGTCTTGACATCCATTTGGTGGATGTTCCATCCCATCAATGCTGCCAGAGAGGCTAATGATTGAATCATTGTATATATTTCCATTGGAGCAAATGTTTCTTCATAGTCGATGCCTTCAAGTTGTGAGAACCCTCTAGCCACAAATCTTGCTTTATAATTATCTATACTTCCATCAACTACATGCTTGATCTTATACATCCATTTGGAAGTAACCACAAATTTGTCTTTAGGCCTAGGTATGATCTCCTAGACTCCATTCTTCATTATAGATTGATATTCTTCTTTCATGGAATCCTTCCATTCTCGATGCTCTACAACCTCTTCAAAGATGGATGGTTCTGCTTCTATTAATTTTGTCATGTATGCAACATACCTAATATCTCTTGGGTCTTTTACTTTCTCTAAATGATCCTTGAGCTGCCCCATGACCTTTTGCATCAAGTAGTGTAGACTTCAACCAATTAGGTATTTTCCTTGTCTCTTGAATGACCACAGGTTGAACAGGTTCACTAGGTCCTTCTTCTTCATGGTGAGATCCTTCTCCTTGTCAAATTCTTCCTCAAATATAGGAAGTTCTTCGTCATCAGAATCTATAGAAAGTTCTTTTGATTTCTTAAATGATATGCACTCGTCAAATATGAAATCATGACTAACTTCAATGTGATGTCCATATTTCATATAGATTTTATAGGCTTTCGATGGGTTACTATACCCAACAAATATACCCTTCACATTGGAAGGATCCAACCTCTTTCTTTTGTCCTTTGGTATATGAATATACACAGGACATCCAAAGATTCAGAGGTGATCTACGAATGGATTTTTTCCAATGAACACTTCTTCTGGAGTTTTGTTATCTAGATATTTGTGGGGATATCAATTTTGTATGTAAACTGTTGCCTTTGTTGCCTCACCCCATAGAAACTTGGGTAGATCTTGATCGTGTAACATTGCATTTACACTTTCTTCAATAGATCTATTCTTTCTTTCTACAACTCCATTTTGTTTGGGATTGTATGGAACTATAAGCTCCCTCTTTATCCCAGATTCTTTACAGAATGCTATAATCTCTTAGTATCTTGATTCTTCTTTCTGTAAGGTTCTCCACTTCAGCTTTGAATTCTTGAAATTTATTAAATACTTCACCCTTGGTTTTCATTAAGTAAACCCATGAGTATTTCTTGAGTGATCATCTATGAATGTGGCATAATAAAAATGTCCTCCAAATGATTTTGGAGTATAGGGCCACACACCAGAGTGAATGAGATCCAAGATTTGTTTTGACTGTGAAGCACTGCTTCCAAATGGTCTCTTGGTATTCTTTCCCAATGCACATCCTTTGCAGACACCTTCATGATCCATGATCCTCCTTTATATTTGGTATTCCACCTACTATGGAATTTAGAGTCGGAATTATTTTGAAATTTAGATGACCAAAGCTTCGGTGCCAAATTTCACATGGACTAATATCAGTGTGAAATAGGGCATGGTTTATGGGAGATATTAACCTGTAGATCCTTCCTTCTCATGTACCAATCACTTTTGCTTGTTATATACTTGAGGCCTTTGCCCATACAACTACTTTATAATCAATGAAGGATACTTTATCTCCTTTACCTTCTAAGCTTGAAATAGAAAGTAGATTTTTGTGCAAAACTGGAACAAATAGAATGTTGTTGAGGTGGATGTTGCTTCCATCTTCGAGCCTTATGGATGTTGATCTAATTCCTTCCATTGGATATCTTTTGTTGTCTCCAAGCTCCATAGAGTATGTAGATTTTCCTTTTGACAAGGTATTCAATTGGTGGGAGTGACCAGTCATGTGCCTTGATGCACTGCTATCAATCACCCAAATATTCATCTTGGAATGTTCCAGAGAGAGTCGAGAAGAGTCCTTCATCCCTTTCTTTGAGTGATACATTCTTTGAAGAGAATATGAGACTCCATAAATCTTTGATACCTTTCTTGAGATGGATTGCAATATTCTTGATGACCTTCTTCATTGTAGAGGAGATCTTCATGATGCCCTTAGAGAACCAAAGCTCTGATTCAATGTTGAGAATTCAATAAAGCAATGTATATGTTAATTCTCTTAACTTGATAACTGTTTGTGTTACATTTTTATTTATTAGCTTTGATATTTCTTATTCCAATATGTAATACATCAAACAACTACCAAACACAGTAAGAACAATGACATAGTATATAGGTTGCAAGCCAGAGCCAAAACCCCTCCTCTTGAGGGGAAAACCCATAAAATCTCTTCTTATCTTTCAGATCTTTCAATTGACGAATACCATGGCCTAGACTCAAACAAATACCCTCCAAGATCAAGTCTTCCTCAGCCTCCTACTATAATATCTTCGACCTCCTAGTAGATCTGAAATTTTTCTCCCCAGTAATTGTTGCAACTTCTGTTGCTTCTCTAGGAGACTTCGATCTCCCTCTAACTTCCTTCCCCTTGACCTCGCTTGCCTTGAATTGAGTCCTAGGGCTAGTAAGATTCCCTAAGAGACCTTCTCTTTCCTTCCTTTCTCTCTTGCTTCCAAAATTGAACCTCAGACTTTCCTATCGCAGAAACCCTGACCTCACACTTCTAGAAGAATAGAGAGAGACCCAAACACTTTGACTTCTTCGTCCTTCTCTTCTTCACACTTCCTTATTTGACTTCCTTCTTCTGCCTTCTTCACATAAGAGATGAGTGAAATGAAGGATGAAAGTGGAGGACAAGTTCCTATTATATATAGGCTTCCTCAAGGGTGGACGTGGCTCTTCATGTAGGTCGACTTGACAACTCATTAGGCCTACTTGATCTTGGAGGTATTTTGACATTTTCAATACAAAATAAATTTTGCTTTACAATATACAATGTGCCCATAGGGTCTTCCATATATGAAAATGGCTCTTATACCTAGGACAAACCTTAGAAGCACTCAATGGGTTCTTGACCTATAAAATAAAAGAACTTGAGCATGAAACCCATGCTTCAACAATAATAATGATTTCTTTTTCATTTTGCATTTACAAGAATACATTTCATACTAATGAAGACTAAACCTAGTTACACATTTTTCAACAGGTAGAAGACTATATTTGCATCTAAACTTTGTCCCATGAAAATAGAGTGGGAAACTTTTCACTCAAAGAAATAAAATTGCTAAGACCTTTAGTTAGTGGTACTTTATAATGTTTAGTGCACATGATAGTCTATGTGAAAATGACACCAAGAAAGTTTTAAGTCCTTGATTATTCCAAGCAAGTCTAACAAAGAACTAGACATTAGAGGAAATTTCAACCTAAAAGTGGCTATGAAATTTTCACATAATTTCCATGTCATAATATGTAAACCAATAAAAAATCTTTAAATTTAAAAAGAAATACATGTAAATTTTTTGGAGGGAAAAGACGAATATATATATATATATATATATATATATATATATATATATTTTAATTGTATTTTTGGCTTATCTCCTTATAGGTTTACTCAATTTTCAAGTGTAGACACTCATTGGATGCATAATTAAATTCCACATCCAACAAGTACCCATTATGCATAATTTTGAGAATACCCACATTAATAAAAATTGAAGATACATTAAAAGGGTGTGTCGAACACACTCTTTTAATGTGCGTTCAATTTTTATCAATGTGGGTCTTCTCGAAAGTATGCATAATGGGTACTCGTTGGATGTGGAATTTAATTCCACATCCAACAAGTATCTACACTTGAAATTTGAGTAAACCTATAATGGATAAGCCAAAAATACAATTATAAAAAGCAATTTTCTTATTTTCCCTCCAAAATTCATAGCTCTTATTTTATTATTTTTTCTTAGGATACCACTCTTAGACTAAAATTTCCTCTAATGCTTGACTGACACAACCTCAAACAGAAAGGAACAAAGGAAGATACTACATAGTCCACACTTATCCACAAAGAATTGGCAATACTAAACCTTTTAACTAGAATTTATTTACTATTAATATCATAGATAACATTTCAAAACATAATAACACAAAGGAATCCAACCACAAAAAAAACAAGGTTGGAGAAGAAGATAGATGCTTGAGTCACTTTACCCAAAGGATCTTCCAATTTTATTTGTTTAGAACCAAAAAACTTGAGGACAACAAATCTAAGGTGCTAAACCCATGACATTGATGCCAAAACCACTGTCTTTGTTGCAAATTCCAATGAAAAGTCTCACCATTGATGTGAAATTAGCAAAGTCTTAGACGCTCTCCCAAAATTCACGTACCTAGAGGTTTGACATCAACAATATTTGACTACATTTGTTCCCAATTATTACTGCCCCATATTCTATTATCCATAGCGCCTACGTACTTTAACATTCATTACATGTTGCCTTTGACATCCTCTCGATACCACTAAATTTATATGTGTGTCAACGACCATTTGATTAATAATTGATGATTGAGGCATAATAAAATCAACCTGAGGTGATGTGGCATGTTGTGTGCACTCTTATTTAACAAACTTTCCTCTTTCTTCACATAGGTTATGAACACCACTAGCTTGCTTTTCATCAAAACATATCTCCCATGCATGCCTTTGATGATCACCATGGGCTCTTCTAAAATGATCAACAATGTGACCTTTGAATCCATAGCTATTTGGAGACCTTTCAAATAATCATATGCTTTTGCTAGGTTATTAGGTGTAGTCCCAAGGCCCCAAGCAAATGTTGTTATTGTTTCTCCAAAATTGTAAAGAATCCATCCTATTATTTCCACCCCTAATGCTCTAATCTATTTCAATAAATGATAATTTTAATATTTTTCTATCAATTTTAATAGACAATATTTTTCATATCAACCACAAGTCTCATGTCCAAGGAAAAATTTCTCATACATTTATGTAAATAACACAGTGATTATGCTTAGACCAAAAGTGGAATGTGATAATGCCAATAATATTACTTTGTGCTTGGAAGTGTTCATGTTTCTTCCAGTTTCTCTTCCAATTCTCAATGTTGCTTCTTAAAATTTGAATGTATCAACTATTTTTTGTTTCTTTATTACGTTTCACTCTTGACAAAAGTAACTTCATATCTAGAAAAAATTCTTTGGGTTCACCTACTTTATGCAACATGGAGTGTGGTGAGAGAAAATATGTTTTCATGATATCATGGTAGAAGTAATTCAACATTGCATTTCTTGTACTTTGTATTGTTAAGAGAGATGTCCATGTTAGCTTCAAAAGGTTTCAATCCTATTGGGTAAAAAACATTATTTTATCTTTCTTGGAAGAAAGTTTGTAGTCTTTGTTTGCATGATTCAAAACCAAAGTCCCGATAAATTAGCAATTGTACCTCTCTTTTATTGATCTGTAAGCCATAGTGGATATTCCATTGGAAAAAAATCCATCACAATAGACGATGAAATAGTTGAAATCTATACTATGTAGTTAATTCTCTTTTAGATCCACTAATTTTTTCTTAAATGAATGAAATCGTTGAAATGCAAGAAATAGAGAAAAAGAGAAATACACACACACCAACCACAATAGACACAATTTTACCTTGGGAAACCCTTATGGGAGAAAACCTAGCTAGAAGGTGAGGTTTCTTTGCTCTCTTTTCTTTGGTATGGAAATATGCAAGTACGAAGCAAGACATATTCTCTATGGAGTTATTTGAGACTCGAGCCCTATAAGCTGCTACATAAGCTTAACCCAATTTGTTTTTCACTCTAACTTCCCAGTCCTAGTTTCTTTGCTCAATTATGGAACAAAATACAATAGCATAGAATGGAACCCCTACTTTTAGTGGCCCAATATTTAAGATAGCTCGATAGCCAACTAGGGGAAAGGTTTGACTCTCTTAACCTCAATTAAAGTTGTGATTTTGGACCTTCTAGATTCTTCTTGAAAGTGCACATGTGGATAACCCATTTTTCATGACTAATGGGGGCTAACGTATCATATTCTACTACCATTATGGTAAGCATGGTAGGTCAATTTGTGGGACACATAACTTTTGCACACAAACTCCAATTTATGCAATTGTTGCACCATTGGAAATGTCTTCGAGTGTAGATTAGAGTTCTAGGTTTCCACACTAGAGAAATATATTTTTGACCTAGTAAATGTTGTTTGATGCCTGAAAATGAATTTGAAGGTTTCAAACCCCAATTATCCAACTTGAGACCCGTCATTAAAATGACCCTGCAAGCTGATTCCTCAAATTTTTTTCCACTTTGAAAGCGTCAAGATAGATGAAAAGTAATATAATGATCTAATCTAAATCATACCTTCCCATTTGGGGAGGATGTTGGTACCAAAAATATTTACTGAATGAGGTGAGGAGATTTTTCCTCTACCTTCTCAATGGATCACCACTTTTATTTGTTTCAAAGTTGTCATTTCAACCCAATCCACCAAAGGTCACACTGCCCTATCTTGTTGTTCTAGACCTCTTCTACAAAACTATGTCCTTTGCCAACTCTTCCTAAACATCTATTGTTAAATCCTATATGGAAGGTAGGTCCTACTCCTATTCCTAATCCAACATGGAATTCTCTTAGAGTTTGATATTTCTCCACGTTCATTACTAAATAAATGTGCATGTATGTGGGTACTAAGTTCATAGGTGCTATCTCCCATGTTTTCCAATATGTTGAAAGGACCATATCACATAGCCTTGGTCTTCTTACAAAGACCCTGTAGTCTTTCTTGCTCAATTGTAGCCAAAATCAGTTTCCCTTTCTGGATGACTTATTTGTTTTGTGTTGATTATGCCTAGCCATATACTTTTTCCATGACTTCTTGAAAATATCATGTACTTGCAAACAGTTCTACCTAATCTTCTCAACAAATTTTCTTGATATTAATGCACCTCCCATGAGGTCCTTCCTCACTCCAGCTTGTTTTCCTTATACAACATCCAAGGGTGAAGGTGGAAAATATCCAAAGCAAATTTCAAAAAGTGACTTACCAATAGAAGTGTGGATTGCTCTATTATAAGAGTGCTATATATTTTTTATATTTCAATCCTGAGTCTTGGATAGTTTTGTTTGTAACCCCTCAAAATCTACACCAAAGTCCTATCCACTATTTTTGTTTTCTCATGTTTGTGGATGTAACGTTGTATAATGCTATAACATAATGCCCATCTTCTCCCAATATATAGTCCAAAATGGATTAGGGAATTTGGTGTCCTTGTTTGAGATGATGCTCCTTGGTATCCCAAAGTGCACCCAAACATGTTCAAAGAACAAGTTTGTCGCTTCTTTTCCTTTAATGGTATTTTTACAAGGCATGTGAATGCACATCTTGTTGAACATGTTAGCTACCTATTGATGGTGCTGGACTCACCAACATTCAGGGGATCTCCCCAATATGAAGTCCCAATCAGACATCACACCGTTTGGTGTGGGAGTCCCATCTGGTATAAAGGCCTATTGCCAAATCCTTAAATATTTTCCTTGGCTCTAGTTGTCAGCACAAGGGAGTGATGCAATGGTGTCTTTGAAAAGCAAGGGGAGTGTGCATAGTGAGTGTGCCGTGCAACTATGTCGAGGTTATTCTACTGCAAAGGGGGTGAGAAAAGTAAGGCTCTAAGTGAGAGGTAATAGTACCACCTGGGAAGAGGCACACATGAATGAGAGTGACCCATCTGACATCCAACAGAATAGTCCACAATGGATGTGACACTCGTTACAACCAACAAACAAGGAAAGATATGTCTAACATCCAACGGAATAGTCCACAAGGATGGGACAATGTTAACAAACATTACAACACATTCTCAATAAGATAAGCACTAAAATAATCGAAATACTTCAACTATATTAGTACATGTGAAAGCAAACATGAAATACAAACATCCAAAGAATAGTCTTGCAAACATTTATAGTCCATGCATGAAGAATGTGTCGGCCTTAAAAGGCTTATGTTATTAAGTAAAAATTCTAAGACACATGTTTACATTGTACATCGCTAGCCCTAGTAGTGGGACATTGGAGCCACTCCTTGCTCCTCAAAGAACTAGTTTATCTCTCTAATGCCTTGTGGGAGGAGCCAAGGTGAAATTTTTTTAGCTCATACAATGAGGGGGTATATATAACCAAGGGGTGATGCTTCCCCTTTGTGACTATTTTTCTACCCTCATGAATGTTCAACTTCCTATGAATTTTCAACTTATTGACTCTTCATATTCCTGTGTCCTTTGGACTTCCACTTTACAATACATTTGATTACAATATACATGGTCCACACTAGTGATGTGGCATACAAAAACTCATGACATGACTTGACATGACACTGCTGACATGGACTGGCTTGATGATGTGGCAATGTCAAGTCACTATTGCTGTTGAGTGCTAGATGTGTTCTTGGATATGCTTTCTCTTCTCCTCCGCATAGCTTGGTGATGCAAGGTCTTCAATGATCTTCGATCTTGGAAGGTGGTTGCAAACTTGTGTCCCTTTGCTTGCTCTTGATAGGTCCACTCGTAAGTTCAGCTACAAGTGTGTCTTTAGGCATGCTTCCCTCCTTCTCCTCCTTTATCATCTTGCCATGAATTGATAGTGTACCTGTTCCTGCAATTCACTCATGATGGGATGACATCAATCTAAAAACTCCCTAGTTTAAGATGATGCATTATTATCCATGAATTAAGCCCAAGACAAGTGACATACTGAGAGAAACGGCTCAGGGACTACGCATTGCACAGTTACTGCTTCCAGGGAGAGAGCTTGATCACTAAGACTACACAGGGTGAAACTTAGGCTTGACTGAGGAACTTTTCTGCATAGTCCTCACTAAGGAGAAAAAATGCGTGGTGCCCACTGAGGGAAAAAATTGTGCAGTTCAATCAAGTAGTGGCTGCTCTGGGATGAGGCCCTAGGAAGACATACTGCGCAGTTTCAAGAGGCAAGGGGGACTGAACAGAAGAGAGGCCTGAAGTGAAAACCTACGCAGTTTCTGAAGGAAGTGAGCTTCGGCTGGAGAAGGGCACTGGAGGAAGCATCTGTGCAGTTTTGGAGGCCAAGGGAGGCTAGGATCTTTACACATTGCACACTTATAGCAGGAAAGGGAAAATATTGAGGGTTAAAGGTGTGAAGTGCACAGTTCAAGGTAGATTGGGAGGCACAACTCCACAATTCTGGAGGTCAAGGGAGGCTACAAGGCTCTGGAATTGCGTAGAACAATAACTTTAGAGGCCAGTGACTATGCACTGCACAGTTCCAAGTAGAAAGGTCACATCCTTGAGGGCTGAGACTACACAATGCGCATCTTAGTTAGGGCCCGGTGAAGCCAAGTTGTCTGGTTGGGAAGGTTTCCCAAAAATGGCTAAGTGTGGGAAGGGAGTTGGACTCATGATGAACTTGAACTGTGATCACATGAAAACATAGATCATTTGAACAAAAAAGAAAGCATTCCCCTCTGTGTGAATGCCTCATGACAAGATATGATAAGTGAGACACTTAAGATAGACTTTAGGATGACCGCAAAGACACTTGCGCGATAACACTCTAGACCTTGTGTGTGAGTGCGATTGATGTTCACATGGTTAGGATAACTCATATACACAAAGATTGACCTTCAAAACCACTAAAAAAGGCTCACAAACATTATGTAACAGTCAAACATGCCAAATGACGACAAGTAATCCAACAAGAAAAAGGGGCCAAATAACTTGAAGAAATCTCATGGGATGAGCTTGAGTGTTTGCAACAATCAAGGAAAATACCAAAGAAGGCTCTAAAATTTGAGTGCAAGCCATAATTTTGGAGGGCATTGCAGTAACTACAACACTTGGTGACACACTGGTTGAACTCCAAATTCTCTGTCTTGGTTAGTTTCTTCTGTGCAGGGCCTTGGTTCCTCTGGGAGTATTGATTCATCGTGCGGATCATTTTGGCCTTTCCACTTACCCCATGGGAAGACATGGTCCCCTCTATACCTTCTCAGTTGAAATCAACATAAGATTCAACATAATCACAATGTTTCTAGTTGTGAAGGGTAGTTTAGCTCGCGAGCTTAAGATTTACATAGCATATTTTTTCATCTTTGGTGTTGCTCCACTGCCAGTAGGCCTGGACAGTACCATTGTGGAGTCACGTAGGAACACAAACATTGCTCCACTACTAGTGAGCCTGGACAATACCCTGATAGAGTTGCTTGCTTCACCTCTCTGTGTAGGAAGCCTTTCTCTTCTTTCGCCTTTATTTATTTATTTAAAGAGCACTGTGCATCCACAGTTATTTATTTTTGGGTGAAAGAGGGATCCCTACTTATGGAGAGAAAAAGAGTTTGTTCCTTTAGAAAAGCATATATAGACCTATGATTTAGGTTTTCTCATTTATTTTTTCCCCTTCTTCAGTTCTACTAAGTGGATAAGCTTGAGAAAACCAACAGAAAAACTGAGTATAGGCATGAGGTTTCCAGACTAGCCATGTGTTCATTTTTGGACCAAAACTCTCCTAATGGACAGATTGTCTTTGCCGTCAGAACTTCATTGGCCAAAATATGTAACTAACATAAGGAAGATGGACAGAAGGCTAGCCAAATGGGGCAGTGTCACAAGAATATTTAGACTTCAGCCACACACACACTAAGAAGCCAAAATGCATTCAGGCACAACACTCATTCACATGACAAAACAACACAAAGTTCAAACAAAGAGACAAAAGAGAAAATAAGACTATGTACATAGTGCAGGGCACAACCCCAAATATTCATTGAAAATATTGTTTTAATTCTTGGCCATCGACAGGGAGAGAGTTAATCTTCCCATCAAGTGATTGAAGATGATACGTGTGTTGGCCAAGCTTCTTGTGTACTGTGTATGGTCCAATCCATAGGGACTGAAACTTAGTGTGTTTACCTTTTTACTCATGGGATCCATCCCACTTTAAGACTAATTCATGCACACTAATGTTGTTTTTCCCTGCAGACTTCTGATCAAACCACCTCTTGATATGACTTTGGTGAAGTAGAAAATTTTCTTTTGCTTTGAAACTTTCTTCATGTAGCTTTTGCAAAGTTTCCATCCTACACTGAACTAAAAGACAAGGCTTGCCTTGGGATGCTTGGGACAGTTGGAGAGCGGGAAAGTAGATGTTCGGTGGGAGGATGGATTCTTTTCCGTACACTAGGAAGTAAGGGGAGGTGTTTAGAGAGGGTTTAGGCATGACTTGCTCAACCGATAAGGCATTCACCAAAGCAAAGTGCTAGTTTCACTGTTTAAAGAATATGGTAATTTTTATGATATGGATAAGGTTCTTGTTCATGGATTCAACAAGACCATTCCTCCGCAGATAATAATTAGCTAAGTGTTTTAATATAATGCAAATTTCCAATGCGAAATAATAAAGTCTTAACGATGAAAAATATGTTGCATTATAAAAAGCAAGTGACATAGGAATGCCGAACCTGGAGATGATGTTCTGCTGCAGAAAGTTGATGACTTTCTGATCATTCACCTATTTTAGTGGAACTGCCTCTGTTCACGACCTGAAATAATATGTAGCGGTTAGAATATAGTGGTGTTGCTTTGATGAGTGTGTGAAAATTTCCCCAATGATATCCAAGCCCCACTGTTGAAAATGTTCTTCCACTGCAAGGGGCTGCAGCAGGGCTGATGATTTCTGATTTCTACTAGTGCACCTTTGACAGAACAGACACTTGCGGGCATAAGCATGAGCATATTTGAATAATGTAGGCTAGTAAAAGCCAACCCGCATAACCTTATGTGCTATAGTGTTGCCTGTAATGTGTCCCTCGGATGGTCCGTCGTGGAGATCACGTAATACCTTTTCTGAATCATGCGCCTCCAAACACCTCAACAGTACTCCATTGTGGTGCTTTCTGAATAACACCCCATGCACTAACTGTTATGATAGTTCTTTAAGTCAGAGTGCCCTCTTTTTCCATGTTGATAAGTGAGATGGCATTATGCCATTTTAGAGGTATTGGTGCGCATATGTGTACGAAGAGTTTATGTCTGTAGTGGGGGAAGCTTGCTCAATGTTATACATTTCCATCTCTTGCTCCAATTTTGTGAGCTCTTCTTCTTCCTCTTTCACGTTTACTGCTTTTGCTGATAATTGGAAAATACCATGACCTTTGATTGTGTGAACTGACTTGATGTCTATATCATACTTTTGTAACCAGGTCATCCATTTCGCCCTCCTTTCACCCATCCCTTGTTCAAAAAGCAGTGACCTGACTGCTAGGTGTGGAACAAAAATAAAATAATGGTTCTTTAACAAATAGGGTCTAAAGTGCTTTACCGCCTTGTACATTGCATAACCCTGTGTGTCCATGTTGGGGTAGTTGAGCTCTGGGCCTTGTAGACTTGCGCTCATGAAGGAGATGGGTTGTTCATTGTTAAACTCATCCTTCTGAGTGAGTACAACCACTAGAGATGTATCAGAAGCAAAATTATAGAGAAAGAAGTATTTATCGAAATCTGGGCTATACAACGCTGGTGCTTTTTCTATAGCTTGTTTGATACGAGAAAACACGTCTTTTTCTCTTTTATCCCATTTGTAAACTACGTCCTTATTCATGATCTCCTTATTGGCATGAAAATTTGGGGATAGTCGAAGATGAACTTATAGAGGAAGTTGATCTTCCCCAATAGGGACTGCATGACTTTCTTGTTCACTGGGTGGGCAATTTGCGTGATAGTCCTGACCCTGTCTAGGTCTACCTTGATCCCACTTTTAACAATGATATGTCCTAAGAGAGTACCCTCAAACACTGCAAAAATACTCTTCTTGGGATTCAAGGATATCCCATATTTACGGCATCGCTCAAAGATATTTTTAAAATGTCACATCATCAAGATAGACCACTATGCTCTATCCAATAAGCCCGCGGAAGGTGATTTCCATCACACGTTGGAATGTTGCACCAACATTGATTAGCCCAAACATCATTTGTTGAAACACAAACGTGCCCCTCTTCGTTATGAAAATAGTTTTTAGTCTGTTAGGTTGTTCCACCAGAACATGGTTTGATATTGAAAATTCATCAAGTAAAGAAAACATTTCGGCCCCCGTTACTATTTGCAATATCTTCTCCATGGAGGAAACAGGGTGGTTGTCCTTTTCCGAGGTGTAGTTGATATTCTAGAAATATACACATAGGATGATCTCCCTAGACTTCTTTCTCACAGGAACCGAGTTTGATACCCACGTTGAATGTCGCACCTTGTAGATGATCTGAGCATCCAACAGTTTTCTCAACTCCTTTTGTATGAGGGGCTCAAGCATTGGATGCACTTTCCTCTATTTCTTTTGAGATGGATTAGCCCCTTTGATTGGTATTACATGTTGGATGATTCGTGTGTCATATGTCTTGAGTTCATCATATGTCCATGCGAAGTCATCACGATACTGCTTGAATAAGTGGATGAAGGCTTGCCGCTCTTGTGGTGTGTAACAAGTACCTAGATTGACCAATTTTAGATCCTTATCAGTTCCCAAGTTGATTTTCTCATGCCACAGAGTGGAACTGTGGGTCTTGGCATTAACGGGCCCTCAGAAGCGGTTTTGCAGATCATACAAATTTTCCAATGATACCACACCCTTAGGGATGAGGTTGCCTTTACTTGCATTGGCTGCATCCTATAGAGCATTTTCACACTTTTCCTTGTCGATCGCTACATCTTTGAATAATGTTTGAAGGTATCAGATAATTTGGTATCTTATTATAAAGCGTGCCAGATTGGGTATAAAAGAGATCCAAATACTGTGCACGAGCAATCACTTGCTCTTTGGTCACAACTCCAACCTTAGCTATGTCTTCTGTTATGGGCGATAACATAAAATTAGTAAACCATTCTGCTAATAATCGATCATTAACACATGTTTAGCCAATCGACGATGGCATCGCCACTCATGAATATGACCGAAGATGTGAGTGGAATCAAATTTGTTAGATGATCCAAAAATAAAATATTATCATAGGTTATAAAGTTAGAATAAAATAATTATTAATTTAAAATATTAAATTAATAATTGTTAATCTAGAATATTTAATTATTAAATGTAGACATTTAGAATTAGAGTATTGTTGTAAAAAGATAAGACTCTACAAATGTGTTGTATCTTAGGCTTTAATTTAGGAGAATTGTTAGTAAGTTGTTTAAATAGCTTTTATTGTAAATGGACACTTGTTATTTTATAAGTGATCCACAATTAGAGGTAGTTAGGACATTGAGCTTATAAATAGCTCATTGCAAGAGTGTTTTGTTGTTCAGGTGTAAACTCTTGCAAAATTCCAGATGTAATTGATTTTCTTATTAATAAAATTACGTGTCTGAGGACACTTCTGCATTATTGTGGTATCAGAGCTCCAGTAATGTTGCAGCTGATGTGAGGAGGAGATTCTAGCTCTACAGGCACATGGAAAACTCCATTATTTTGGTCAGTTAATATTTGGTATTTTATTTTTTATTTTTTTGGAAAAGAAATTTAATTATATCATTGATTTTAGATTGAGTTGAAATCAATGGATTGCCTGTCACAGTAGACATTCATAAGTTTGAGCAATTGAGTGCTCCGCTTAATCCAAAAAAAAAAAAAAAATACCTCTGCATTAATTTGGGTACTATAAAGTACCACTTTTTTTTCGATTGGAGCCCCCATTTTTTTTGCAGTTGCGCTTGAATACCTAGTAGCTGAGGTTTCAAAATTTTTTTGAGTTTGACATCCATCTCGGTGCTAGAATGCTGTTCGGTTACCGCACTTATGAATTTGCTTCTGTCAACTTGCCCAAAAGGATAGACAAGGTCTTCCAAAATTGCCTCATGAACTGCTGTCAATGTACGACTGCGAGGTCTAACTGCAGCTGAATCTTTCGTTGGTGGCCTCATTATTCTCCTTGTTGCAATCAAAACTACATCCTTTTCACTGAACTTCTTTTCCAGCTCCCGCTCAAGCCTAACATGGATCTTGCGAAAAGCCTTTCTCAAGCGGTATGGAACATGAACAACTTCTGCCATTACGGTTTTCGGTTTTCCAGATCAAATTGCTTGCTTGTTGCATGGTACGGCCTGCTTTGCTGAACATGGTTAATGGAACTGAGGCCGTTATGTAATTATGGAATTCTGCTACAGTGATTCCCCACTTCCAACGTCATACACAGATAATTCTGTGTTTCCAATTCCCAAGATCAGTAAGTCACAAGTTATTACCAATTCCGGATTCTAGCCATAAGAAGTTAAGAGGGAACACATAATTCAGTTAACCCCTATGCTGGTAAATTTTTATTCTGACACAGGTGTACGCATTTCGATTGCTATCCAGTCAGCGATCAAGGGATCGAATCTTGTGAACAAACAGTCGCATACCTGTAACCTCACGGGGTGAATGACAGCTTGCTGAGATTGATTAGCCCTTGGATGACAAAATTTTCCTTCCAGGTTTCCAGGGCCTATATTTGTGATAACTCCTGTACTATAGTGGATTCTGCCTGTCAATTCCTAGCAACAAGTTGCAACAGATGTACAGTATTGTCCAATCACAGAAGCAGGTGAAAGGATTTAATTATTGCTTCAGACTATCCTCTTTACTTTCTTCTACGTGCTTTGGTCTAATCTTATGTATGTTTTAAACTTTTTTTGGAGTAATAAAGAAACTTAATTGAGTAATAAGTGTTTTTTGTTTGTTTGTTTGTAATGGGGTGATAAAGTTTTTTTTTTTTTTTTTTGTAATGGAGAAATAAGGTGAGTTGGGTAATTTCTCAAGAAGTGTTTTTTTTATTAAAAATTTGTAAATTTGGGTTCCTCACATTGTAACTCAAAGTAATTTTACTTTGAGGGGGGGTGACATTTTTTTTACCAAGATTTGCAAGAGCATTGTAAAAATCAAATTTCGAAAGTTACTTTGTAAATATTTGAGAAATTGACTAGAGCCAAGTGCAAATCTCAGTCATTTTTCTCTTTTTTTCAACGACTATATGAGGGTCAAGGCCAAGCCTTGCTAGATCGTTTTTTTTGTGTAGTGTGTTTCATGTTGTGTTGCCCATCTTGATATTTTTTTTCTGAGCCTGATTCTTGATGTGAAGCTTCAACACTACAATGTAAAAGTTGATTAATTTGTTTTCTGATTTCAACAAACTTGAAGGCACAAAATCTTACAAAACATGGCAATGCCTCATCGAAAGCACTCTCATTTATAATGAACTTTGGCATGATATATGTGAAGGTGATATTAAGCCAAATAAACCCACAAATGCAGCTGCACTAACAAAATGGGAAGGTAAGAATTCCAAAGCATAAGCTCTCATTAAATCTTCTGTTAATGATGAAATGTATGTCCATATAGCAAATGCTACATATGCATGGTCTGCTTTGCGAATTTTTAAAGTTCTTTGATACTCAACCTGAATCAAAGAAAGTTGATCTACAATTAGAATTGTTGCAACAAAAATTGATTGAAGGAGGTGATGTCCTTGAATACATATCTAGACTTAAGAATATTAAGCAGGGGATCATTAATGCTGGTTTTCAAGCATTCGATGATAGATTTATGGTCACAATTTTAATTGCTCGATTTCCTTCTTCCGACACACATTTTTTGGAAACTCTAAAATCAACTGGAAAGTTAGAGAAGCTAAAGTTTGATGAGCTCTGTGAAATGTTGACCCAACATGATAAAACCTTTGGGAAGAAAAAGAAAGTTGGTGAATATGTCTTTTTCACAGAGGCCAACACTAGTAAATCATCAACTGACAGTTCTAGAAGCAGAGACAAAAGTAATTTCAACCAGAATCAAGCATCATATAATGTACAAAGTCGTGGTCGAAGCCAAAATAGAGGAAACAACTTTAATAGTGGCAACAGTTCAGGCAGGAGTAATTTTCAAGGCAGAGGAAACAGTCAAGGAAAATGCTATTTTCAAGGAAGAGGTAATAATCAAGGTAGAGGACAACCTCAACGCAGAAGTCAAAGCAGAGGCAGAGGAAAATATTCAGGAAGAGGAAGAGACTTAAGTCAAATTGTGTGTCGAAGATGTAATAAAGTTGGACATTATGTTGAAGATTGTCGAAGTTCTATTGATAAAATACCCAAGTTTCATCAACATTCAACACAATTTGCAAATGATCAAGATGATGATGGTTCAAAATATGTCTTTACTTCTTCGTTGGCATTACAACTTTCCTCATATCTTAAAAGTGAGTATGAAGATGCTTGGATCTTGGATTCAGGAGCAACTCAGCACATGAATTATCGACGTGACTTCTTTTGGAATGTTCAAGATTGCCATCTTAATTCCATCTTTCTTGCAGATGATACAAAACATACCCATTGTGGCAAAGGTGCAGTTAAAGCTTCTCTCCCTGGCATTGGAGATAAAATGATTTCAAATGTATGGTATGTACTAACCTTTAAGAAAAACTTGTTATCTTTAGTCACGATTTGACAAGCAGGACATCAGGTAATTATGGAAGATGGCTTAGTTATGATTAATTTAGTCAAACAGAACATGAAAACAATGATGACAGGATATGAAGATGGAAAATTGTTAAGGGTGAAAGGGATAGTTATTCCAAGGCATTCTGACTTTGCAGGGGTAGTGACTACAGGAATTTCACCTATAATATTGTGGCATGTAAGGTATGGACATTTAAATTTTGAAATTCTTTCTCAGTTCCAAAAAAAAGGGATGGTTAAGGGACTTCCAACTTTGAAAAGGAAAATGCAAAATGTGAAGCTTGCATTTATGGAAAACAAAGTCGAGAAAGTTTTCCAACAAGTTCATGGCGTGCAAACAGGCTGCTGTAACTAGTTCACAATGATGTTTGTGGACCACTACAAACTTCATTAGGTGGTTGCAAATATTTCTTACTATTCATTAATGATTTCAGTAGAATGACTTGGGTTTATTTCTTGAAGCAAAAGTCAGAAGCATTTGAAAAGTTTAAACTTTTTCGCCAACTTGTTGAAAATGAAGTCAAAGAAAAGATATGCACTCTCAGGACAGATAATGGGGGAGAATTCACTTCAAATGAATTCAAATCTTATTGCAGTGATAACGGCATAAGAAGACATCTTACAAATGTTTACACTCCACAGCAAAATGGAGTAGTAGAAAGAATGAATCACACCTTCTTAGGAATGGCGAGATCTATGTTAACTTTCAAAAAGTTAAGTCCAACATATTGGGTAGAAGCAATTCATACAGATGTCTACTTAAGAAACAGATCTCCAACTGCTTCTTTAGATGGAATCACACCTTATGAAGCTTGGTTTGGTTTCAAACCTCAAGTTAAACATCTTAGAGTTTTTGGATCAATATGTTATGCCTTAGTTCCAAAATAAAAAAGAACTAAGCTTGACTCAAGAAGTTTGAAATGCATAATGATTGGATATTCTGATGAGAAAAAAGGGTATCGTTTTTTGACCAATGGAAAATTTATTGTGAGCAGGGATGTAATTTTTGATGAAATAGAGAGTAAGAGTGCTGAAGAAATAAAATGACTTCTTCAAAAGTTAGAAACTAAAGGTAGTCAAAGAAAATTAAATATGCAAAGTCAACGAAATTCATCAAATTGGTATGAACTTGATTTTCCTTCATTTGAAGATGAATCATCTAGTCCATCTACTTCAACAAAGCCATCTGGATCTTCTAGTAGTTCATCCACATCTCCTAGCAACATCAGTTATTCTGACAGTGATTCTCCACCTCCAGAATCTTCAACTGATCGATGAATGTTAGTTTACATTAATCCTATTTACAATGATGGTGACTTTTCAAAATCTCAAACAAGTGAGCATAAACTACCAAAATGGGCAGTTCAACTTTTGAAAGATGTACGGCTTGATGAGCAAAATAAAACATGAACAAGGAAGTCACTCAAAAGTGAAGGAAATTTTGCGTTGAAAACAAATGATTTTACTGAACCTTCTACATACAACGAAGCAATAAAATATAAAGAATGACAACAAGCTATGATTGAAGAATATAAGGCAGTTCAAGACAGCAACACTTGGAAACTTGTTGATTGTCCTCAAAATGTTAAACCCATCAAATGCAAATGAGTTTACAGAATTAAGTACAACCAAAATGGAGAAATTGACAAATACAAAGCTAGACTTGTGGCTAAAGGTTTTGCGTAGCAGGAAGGCATTGATTATGAGGAGACCTTTTCTCCTACAACAAAATGGAACACAATCCGCTTAACACTCGCATTAGCAGCACAAAAAGGATGGAAAGTTCATTAGATGGATGTAAAAAGTGATCTTCTCAACGGGGATTTACAGGAAGACGTATATATGACACAACCACCAGGTTTTGAAATTCAAGGGTAAGAACATAAAGTTTGAAAATTGGTCAAGGCTTTATATGGGTTAAAACAAGCTCCTCAAGCTTGGTATGCAAAAATGGATGAATACCTTAGGAAAGTTGGTTTTCAACGAAGTGAATCTGATGATACTTTGTATGTGTGATAACAGGGTAAATATCTGGTGATTCTTGTTATGTATGTAGATGATTTGATCATTACTGGAAACGATGATGATCATATTGCACAGGTGAAAACAGAGTTTCATGCAGGTTTTAAGATGGAAGATTTGGGATTACTTCACTACTATCTTAGAGTTGAAGTCTTCCAACGTCCACATAATATTTTCATTTCTCAGAGTAAGTATGTAGTAGAGGTTCTTCAACAATTTAGAATGCAGGATTGCAAGCTCGTTCTTACCCCCATGGAGCAAAACTTGAAATTTTCAAAATTTGAAGGGGGGGAATGGTGGACAACGCTACTTATAGACAGTTGATTGGCAACTTGATTTATTTGACAAACAGTTGCCCTGATCTATCTTATGCAGTCAATATTCTTTCATGTTTTATGCAGGAGATAGCCACTGGAATGCAGCCAAAAGAGTTCTTCGATATATCCAAGGAACAAAAGATTTTGGTATTCTTTACAAAAAGACTAAAAACTTTGTACTTGGTGGTTTTTCAGATGCAGATTTTTCTGGAAGTATTGATGATCGAGCATCAACATCAGGTTATTTAATGAGCATGGGGTCAGCAACAGTGTCTTGGAGTTGTAAGAAACAGGCTAAAATGGCCACTTCTTCAGCAGAAGCAGAGTACATTTCCACATGGGAAGCTGCATGTGAAATTGTTTGGTTGCGCAAAATTTTGCAGGACTTGGGCATTTCTTAGGCAGAAGCTACGTCATTATTCATTGACAGCCAATCAACCATTAGGCTTGCCAAGAACCCAATTTTTCATTCAAAGAAAAAGCATGTGGACACCAAGTATCATCATATCAGATCTCTCATTGCCAAGGGTGTCCTCAAGCCAATTTATTGTCCTTCAGAAGATCAGATCTTTGACATTTTCACAAAACCTCTTGGCAGAATAAAATTTACTAAGTCTAGGGATGAACTTGGTATCTGTTGTAATGTATCTTTGGACCATAGGGAGGAATGTTAAATGATCCAAAAATAAAATATTATCATAGGTTATAAAGTTAGAATAAAATAATTATTAATTTAAAATATTAAAGTAATAATTATTAATCTAGAATATTTATTTATTAAATGTAGACATTTAGAATTAGAGTATTGTTGTAAAAATATATCTCTACAAATGTGTCGTATCTTAGGCTCTAATTTAGGAGAATTGTTAGTAATTTGTTTAAATAGCTTTTATTGTAAATGGACAATTGTTATTTTATAAGTGATCCACAATTAGAGGTAGTTAGGACATTGAGCTTATAAATAGCTCATTGCAAGAGTGTTTGTTGTTTGGGTGTAAACTCTTGCAAAATTCTAGATGTAATTGATTTTCTTATTAATAAAATCACGTGTCTGAGGACACTTCTGCATTAAAATTGTTTGAAATTGGTCAAAAGTTCTGTTCTAGTCTCATATCGGATGGGTAAATGGAAATGAGTGAAGAAGGTAGTATCTAAGGAAGTAAAATTGTTGACAAAATCTCTCAGTAATTCAATATAGCATTTAGATATCATACTGATAAGAGTGCGCATGAAAAGATGTAATCAAATAGAATCAACATTAAGGGAGTTTGAAGAACACCATAAATGATAAGTCATGACGTGCGTTGATGGGTATTCTCTAGGATTCCCATTGAATTTTGGGATATTAGAAGGAAATTTGTAGGAATTATCGACCACCAAGGCGAGTGAGCAATGGGTTCGTTGGTGAGACGAGTTAAATCAGGTAATTCAAGGGTCACCACAAATGGAAACTGCTGGTTAAAATCTAGTGGAGGGTAGCTTGGATAGGATGGGATAGCCTAAGAAACATGTATCTTCACTCCATGATAAGGAGGGTTCTCATCAAGAGGAACCTAGGCACCAAAATAAGGAGGATTCTGATAACCAGTATACACATAACCTTGTTGTCAACTCCAGGATAACCTTGGAAATGCTGAAATGGTTGTGTTTGGACTTGTTGGCCTTGATAAAGCACTTTAGGGATACCCTGATAAGGTTGATACTGTTACCCTGTGGGATTTTGCATCATCCCAACATAAGGTGGATTCGACAGAGGTTGTGCCATACCATATGTACTTTGTCCTACTGGAATTTGTGGAATACCTTATCCAATCAGTTGAGATAGTAAGGTACCTTGTAAAGCCTGGGTAAGTGGAACCTGGGAGGTACCAGATACCGATGGAATAGATTGAGTCATAGTTGCAACCTGTAAAGGTTGAATTACACTTATTTGAGCTTGTTGAGGTACAAATTAATAGGTAGGAATTTGGGATGCAGATGTCATAAATTGAGAATTCAAATATGGATCGTGTTGAAAAGTGTAACTAGGTTTGGTCTTCATAATGACATGTAAATATGATTTTATGTAATAAGATGTAAATGAAGAAAAATGAAATTATTTTATTGAATTTGCTTCATGGGTTTCATGGGCAAGGGTTTTGTTTTTGAGTCAAGATTTCAATTGAGAGCCTTTAGGATTTATTTGTCGTATAGTCATAAAATGGAAGAGTCATTTTCATGTAAATGAAGTCATGTTACACTTTGTAACAGGTCAATATTATCTATGTAAAGTATCCTCCAAGAACTTGTCACTAAACCTATTCAAGTCGGCCTACAAACTATAAGGAAGATGCTAGATCAAGTCTGCCTAACTCCAACTATCAAGTTAGCCTAAAGGAATCAAAGGAGGTGTATATATAGCCTAACTCATCCTCCATTTGAAGACACGAAACTCGACTTAATTGAGATAAGAAGAAGTGAGAAAGAACGAAGAGAAGAAACAATATGAAGAAGGAAGAAAAGGATAAGTGCAAAGAAAGAAAGAGGATTCTTCTGGGTATGTAATATTCCTAATTAGCCATGGCTAATTGGAATATTCGATTTTGTTCAATTTTTGCCTTCTATAGTTATTTGTAAATAAAAAAAGTGAGGACGGGGGACATAACTCACTTTTAGAATAAAAAGTCACTTCCTAGTAGCACAACATTGTGACTTAGAGGGGAGCCAAGGGGGCCAAAGGGGGACGCAGAAATGGAGCCCACACAGACACATGGAGGGACTGCGCAGGAGGGAAGAAACACGTGGCAAGAGAGGAATCACACAAGAGGAGGTGAGCCTTGGGATTGAGAGAGGCAATGACTATAAAGGAGAGAGGAGCCCCCTCATTTTGATCATTCTGGTTATGAGCATTTGTGATAGTCATTTTGACTTAGAGCACGCTGACTATTTAGCTAGTCTGCAGCACTATTTAGTGCATTGAGTGTCTCCGTTCGAAGATCTCACCCTTAGCCCCGGGGGACTTCGAGTTCCTGCTTGGGAAAGGTATTTCCATTGGCATTCCAGCAGTAGTTTCATCAACATTTCAGCAGTAGTTTCATCAGCGTCTTTGAGGAACTGCGCAGAACCCCAAGGGGGTGATTTTTGGGGGTCAGCCATTTCAGAAAATATTTCTGGGTTTTTCTGGGTTTCTTGAGTAGAGTCCGATTCCAGAGTTTCAGCCTTTTCTGAGGAGGGGAGAAACCCCAAATCCTCATTCGATTTCCAGCAGTAGCAGCAGCACGACAGTTTTCCAGCAGCTGGGATGCAGATCAGTGTGAGGCCATTCCTTTGTTATTATGAGTGTATTTCTTCACTTGCCTTGTGCAAGTCAAGGTGCCATCCTTCTGATCACCTCTGTACTCATTCCTTTACTCAGTATAATAAAATGGCTTAGCATTTCTCGTTGCATTTCGTGTGTATCTGTTTATCTTTCATATGTTAATTATTGTTGCTACACTACTATTATATCTCTGCCATTATATCTCTATAATTTTCTCGGCTACTATACCACTTGTGCGTTTTCCTGGTTGAGATTTTGCTGGGGTTTGAGGAATATTCCGGGTTAGGGATATTACAGGGTAATATGAAATTAGGGTTTCTTCTAGGACAACGAAAATACTTTCTTCTAGGACAACAAAATTTCTTTTGGGCAACAAAATCTTCTGAGACAGTGAATTTTTTTTTGGGGAAGTGTGAAGTTTGGGAAGCATAATCTCTTGGGAAGTGCAAAGTTAGGGCAACTAGAGAAGGACCCTTCTTGGAGGTCGAAGCAAAGACCTAGAGACTGAGATTCTCTAGGGAAGCTGAGGAGAAGCAATAAGAAGGATATAGATGGCGTTTATCTAGAAGAAGCCAAAGAAAGCAATGTGAGTAAGGCAGAACGAAGGAAGAGGCAGAGTATCAAGGTTGGTGAAAAGGTTCTAGAAGGATACTAGAGTCAAGGGTCTGTGTAATGATCTTGGTACTTCTCAATTGAAGATCTAGAAGAATAATTTTGATTAGGTTTTCCTCTCAAGAGGTGATAGGTTTTGGACCTAGCTAGAGAAGCCTATATACTGTGTCACTTGTCTCTTTTGTTATTGCATATTGGTAATTGTCTTGATGAAAGAACATATTAATAAGATAACGAATAATTGATTATAAGATTAAGAAGAAAAAAGAGAATCACAAGAAATTATCAAGAAGAGAAATTTTTATTTATTGAATGTCATAGATTTCTCAACATGGTATCAGAGCTTAGGTGCTGAAGACAAGAAAGGGAAGTCAAGGAAAGTGAGCACACAAGAGACAAACTTCAAAGAAGGAAGCTGTTAGTCAAAGTTATCCAAGCAAGAAATCTAGATCTTCATCAATTTGGAACTCTAGATATACATCTATTATATGAAGTCATATTCAAGAAGGAAAACAAGAAGAAATATTGAAAAACATAGAAGCTCTTCTAACATCATCACTCAAGAAGTCGAAGCTCTTCAAATTAAGGAAGAATAAAACACTCAAGAAGGATCCTGAATCAAGCTCTCTCTTATCAACCTCACAAGAAGTATATTCTCTCTTAACATCAAGGAGGAAGCAAACAACAACCACTAAGGTAAGTCAATGACTAGATCCAATATTATTAAAATATCCTTTTGCAAGGAAAGAAATAAATTGGTTAGGCTACAAATTACCTTGCATGGAAGAAAAGGAAAAACCTGAATCTGATTGAAAATGAGGTCATGAATCACTTCAAAGGATTGGTAACAAAACCTGCAAAGGAATATACTCAAGTACATGCTAAATACATGAAGGGAGAAGTGAGAGCCTAGAGGATTCTTATAGAATCTATAAAAGACTCTCTAATCCCATATGTATCAAAGTTGGAAACAACAAAAGCTATATATGACAACTTGGTAGAGTTGTTTTCAGTAAGTACTGCAGGAGAAGTAATTTCTCTAAGGCAAGAACTCTACAAACTAAAGATATGAAAGGAAGATGGAATAGCCTCATACTTCATGAGGATATCATAAGTTCAGGATCAACTACAAGAATTAGGAGAAGTAATGTTTAATAGTGTGATGACCATAGTGGTGTTGAATGCACTACCGAAAGAATGGGGTAACTTCACTTCAAGCTTATGTGGGAAGAAGGAGACTACTCCTTTTCAACATCTAAGGTCACTTTGTAAAGTCAAAGAAACTAGACTGAAGACAAAGGTTGATGTTGAACCAAATGAGCAGAATTAAGCATATGCCACTATGAAAAGAAGAAAAGGGAAATTTAGAAAGTTTGGTCCTCAAAAGAAAAAGTGGAACATGGATAAAGTAAGATGCTATGGATGTCAAGAACTTGGGCACTATAGAAGAGATTCTCCTAAACGAAGTAAGGACAAGATAAATAGGGAAGAAGACCACATTATTGAAGAAGTGAAAGATCCCGAGTCAAAGAAATGTAAGAATTAAGAAGTAAAAGATCTCTACTATGACTGAGATGGTCTTATTCATTGAAAGGTACTTTTCACTTGTAAATTTATAGATAGAAAACAATGTATATAAGATAGGATGCATTTGATTAAAAGGTAGCATCATAATAGAAGAATTAGAAGTAAGGGCTCACAACATGGGAAACATTAATTATGTCTGGTACAAATTCTATTGATTACAAAGAATAGGAAGCTATTAGGAAACCTCATTAGGGAAGAAGAGGTCATAATTGACTAGGATCATCATGGTCAACAAGGAAACATCTGTTAAGTGAGGATATGAAAGATCCTCAAGTCTATCTGATGGAATCCTCATCAAAGGATTCATCGATCGAGAAAGGAAGCAAAGGTTTTCATAAGGATTCCAACTCGTGGGATTCTAGGAATGATGTTATGATGACATAACAAGAAAGTAGGTTTGAAGGATAAAGTCTTTTCAAATGAAGCTGCTATAGGAAGTCTAGTTGACTGAAAGGAAGACGAGGTATTAATGCTTACATAGATTATTATGAAATTCATGTCATATGGTTATAGATAATATGGATCTCTATTTCCATCTTCGGAAATATGATCAAAAGAAGAAAGAATCTCCTACTCCGAAAGATTGTAGCAAAGCATATGTCACACTAGATGAAATCAACATAATATGTTCTCATATGAATCATAAGGAAGCTAAATACAATTAAGGAACTCTAATTGGAATCTCCTGGGAATGAAGTGTGTGAGAAAAGATAGGAATAGATTGTGATAATATGCAATGAAGGTAGAAGGCACTCAACGTACGAAGTACAAGAAAATTTGACTAGAAAATCTCCCTGAAGGATGTGAAGACTTTGATGGAAGATGAAAAAAGATAGAGATCATTGACAATGGATATTAGTGGGAAATGTGTCAATCTGCATGTAAGATGCTGTTACCTACAGGAAGATGTCATCGTGAAAGATCATCACAAAGGTAATTTTGATTTAAAAGTGTTCATTAATTTTTGATCTAATATCTGGATGGGCTTATGTAGGACTGCCAAAGGGAAATCTATGGATGACTTCTAATAATACCATATATAAGGATTTAACGTACTTCCAAGAAATATGGCATGAAAGAAGCATGCCATGAAGCAAAATCCATATGGAAAATATAATGGATCACTTTCTGATGTGTTGAGGACATGAATAACTCATGGATAATAGTGATGGATGACCTGTGCCCTATGTAGAAGTTTCAAAAAGATGAAGACTACCTGACGAAGAAGAAATTCATGACATCGAAGGAATTAGCTCTTCAAGCAGTTGGTTGTTCGAGGATCTCCACATGAGGAGTTGCGGTAGGTCCCTAGCTAAGAGGGAGCATGAAAAGAAGTTTCTTTCTTGGAAGAAACTTGAAAAATTCCTAAGCAAGGAGCTTAGGTACATTCATGTGTGATAGGAATGAGTACATTCCTTTAATGGAATATGTCCTCTTGGTTTGAAAGGGAGAGATAGACATGTCATTCTAGTCTTCACCTAGGTAGACAAAATGAAGGATTGTGTAACCATTTGGCATCTGATACTCTTTGGGGATGAGATAGGGCATTCCATGAAAGAGCAGTCATGGAGGATTGATATTCTTTGTGGATTGGGGAGTCCAATATAAGAATAGTCCTCATGGAGCATACCCTGAGAGAACCCAGGTGGGGTATGTTCTGAGAGAGACAATGATGAGTATGTCTATAAATGATTGGTATCACCAACATTGGGCTCAGATCTTGTGGAGAGATGGAGATGTTAGTCAAGGCCTTCCTATGTAACAATGTTGGTTGATATGATGCTATACAAATGAGTTACAAATTTGAATTCTTCTTGAGAGATTCTTCAGATTGAGAAAGTCCAAGGTACCATTATGAATACCTCCCTAGTTAAGAGGGAGTGCTGAAAAGTGTAAATAGGTTTAGTCTTCATAATGACATGTAAATATGATTTTATGTAATAAGATGAAAATTAAGAAAAATGAAATTATTTTATTGAACTTGCTTCATGGGTTTCATGAGTAAGGATTTTGTTTTTGAGTCAAGATTCTAATTGAGAGTCTTTAGGATTTATTTTTCATCTAGTCATAAAATGTAAGAGTCATTGTCATGTAAATGACGTCATGTTACACTTTGTAAAAGGTAAATATTATCTATGTAAAGTATACTCCAAGAACTTGTCACCAAACCTCTTCAAGTTGGCCTACAAATGATAAGGAAGTTGCTAGATCAAGTCAACCTAACTCCAGTTGTCAAGTCAACATAAAGGGAAGCGAAGGAGGTGTATATATAGCCTAACTCGTCCTCCATTTGAAGACAATAAACTCGACTTACTTGAGACAAGAAGAAGTGCGAAAGAAGGATGGAAAGAAGTAGTACAAAGAAGGAAGAAAAGGAAAAGTGCGAATAAATAAAGATGATTCTTCTTGGTAATACGAAATTAGGGTTTCTTTTGGGCTAGCGAAAATACTTTCTTCTAGGACAACCAAAACTCTTCTGGGCAACAAAATCTTCAGGGGCAGTGCGAAGTCTGGGCAACATAATCTTCTGGGAAGTGTGAAGTTAGGGCAGCTAGAGAAGGACCCTTCTGGGAGGTCGAACCAAAGACATAGAGACTGAGATTCTCTAGGGAAGCTGAGGAGAAGCAGTAAGAGGGATATAGATTGAGTTTCTCTAGAAGAAGCCGGGGAAATAAATGTGAGAAAGGAAAAGTAAAGGAAGAGGAAGAGTATCAAGGTTGGTGACAGGGTTCTTGGAAGCATACTAGAGTTAAGGGTCTGTCTAATGGTCTTGGTACTTATCAATTGAATATATAGAAGAAGAATTTTGATTGGGTTTCCTCTCAAGAGGTGAGAGGTTTTGGCCCTGGCTGGAGAAGCCTATATACTATGTCACTCGTCTCTTTTGTTATTGCATATTGGTAATTGTCTTAATGAAATAACACATTAATAATCTAATGAATAATTGATTATAAGATTAAGAAGAAAAAAGAGCATCACAAGCCATTATCAAGAAGAGAAATTGTTTTTTATTGAATTCCCTAGATTTCTCAACAGATCGACGATCGAACTAGGTTGTAAGAGAAAAGTAGGTTGGTAAGAATCAGAAAGCATCCCAGGATAGGAAGGATTAAAATAAGGCTGAGCACCAATCTAAAGTATACCAACAACAAGCTACCCCCTTGCCAATGGAGGAGGGGATGATGTAGGAAACTACCACCTAGGTGGAGGGTACCTAACATAAGGAGAGTCAGGTTGTTGAATTTATCCATACTCGCTAACATAAGGGTCAACCTGCTATTCAACTATAGGTGTAGGTGGAGGAGAAGGAGCAGGCTACATAGTGCTCATTAAAGAAGTGCCAGATGGAATTCCAGAAGTAGATGACATGGGAGAGATCCAAGGACTGGATGACGTACCAGAGAAGGTACCATACAATGACTTATAACCAGGTGGGACAGACACGCCACCATACAGTTGTGTATTTGGCGATGTTGCAAAAATGGACGAGGAAGAAACATTGGTTAACTCAAGCATAATAGTGGACATAGGATGGGAAACCGTATTGGATTTAGTCATGGTTAACTGTCCCAAAGAGGATTGTCGCGAGAAACTCATGGGTGAGTTGAAAGGAAAAGAATCAAGTAAAGGAGATGATGATGAATTTTTAGGAGGAGGAAGTGGAAAGTTTGATCAAAATTAATTCCAATCCAATAAATATGAGAAGAGAGTTGAGGTTATTCCTATGGGACCTCTTCAATACTCACAAGACTAGGTGGAAGTGGTTCACCGTCGGGTCCAAGATATATAGTTTGTGGTTATGTCTGAGACAAAGGAAGAGAAGAGGAAGGTCCTGAAGTAGCAGGTGAAGATGGTTGAGGTACCTTATGTTGTATAACCTTAAGTAATAGAGTTTCTGATTCATTATAGTCAGGCTCAATAACCTTAGGAAGTAAAGTCTCATATGCTTCTGTTTCGACTGTGTCAGATTCACCAACAAAGGAATAAGTAATATCAGGCTCAATATTGATAGGATGGATGATTTTGGTAAATCGATTTTAGGAGGAGGATCAGAAGTAGTTCCCGAAGTTCCTAATTCGGTAGTTTACATCTTCTTGTGCTTCTGACGATGACCAAGAGTAGCCTTTGGTGGAAGAGGAGGCTTATTTTTCATTTTACATGAACGATGGAGGGGAGGGGTTTGTTCTTCCATAGAATAATAAATTTTAATAATTAACACAAAAAATAAATAAAAAGGAGGGTGAACTAGGCATAAATGTTTACCAAGTAACTATGAATTGAAATATATCGCCTTGGGGAACCAAGGACTTACTGTATGGGCATACAATATCTCTGAATGTTGTGTTCAATATATCATGGTATACAAGGAAACCGATTCGATTACCTATGGTGAGGATAGAAACCTATGGTAGACTTCCAAAATATACTCGATGATACATGGAAGTGCAATTCGTGTTAGTGCTGTCTAATGCATAACCATTTGATGAGAGTGTTCCCATATACCTTTCATGCATGGAGCGCCATCCAATATACCCAAAGGCACATGGATAACAATTCGATACAATTATGTACGTGGAACGAGATATCACCCTCGGGATGCAATGCTGGATATCAATGACAAATTTTATGTTTATAGACACCGTAACATGTCTCTAGCCTAGGCCTCTAGATGTTTGCGTTAATGTGACAAATTCTCCTTAGGTTGATTCAAAGTATTTTTAAAATTGATCTTTGATTAGGTTTTGATTTCAGGGCTTACTACAAATTTCACCTGAACATCCTAAAAATGAAAGCTAGCATGATGAAATGAAACTTTCACTTTCAATGGAAATCTATCTAAAGGAGGGAAGACACAAAGAGTATATAAAATGAAAGAAACAATATGCTAAGTGAAATCCCCTCAAATGAAACTGTTCCAATTCAAATTTACACACAAAACCCTATATGTGATGCAAATATATTTTTATTTTCAATTCCACTTAATTTTCAAAATGGGAGAAAACTAAGATGCATGTCTGACCACTGATAAAAAAAAACTTTTTCATAACGATGACTAGAACACCAATTCTTTCAAGCACTAAATGACTAAAAAATTCAGTTTTCTAATGACCTAACGACAAGAATAGAGAAAAATCCAAACAAATCCTTATCAAAAGCACTCAAAACCACAAGCAAACAAGATGGAGGCTTCTGAGAGACCCTAAGACATTGAGGGACACAAGGAAGAGCAACTTGAAGAAAGATGAACAAAGAGAAAATCAAAACAACGAAAATTTTGGCATAAAATAGGGATCAACACAGGTGCTTAAGGGTTAGGGTGCACTACAACGCACCGTCTCCAAACTAGGGGGTGGGCTGATCAATGGATCTCAAGTTTTGACACAAAAAATGAAATGGAAAATCAATGACAGGTCTTCATAGGTCACTTCAGGATTGAGTAAGACTACAAACGTATGAAAAAGAGGCAAAGAAGTACTAAGGATAAAGAAAACCACTAAGGGATTGAATCTTTCCCTAGTATGGTTGCCAATTCGTTATACAAAATCTACGACTGCGGACAAAAGTGTCTTCCCTAGACTTGGTGGACTGGCCTAGAACAACAAAATGAAAAGACTATAATGTCTTCCTTAAAGTAATTGGACAATGGGATGAGGCCTACCTGTAATCTGTCGTAAGCTTCACTCCTTTCTTGGCTTGTATGCTCCAATCCTAGCTCCAATCGCTATAATTAGAACCTGCACAATCAGACAACACAAGCCAAAGATCTAGGACATCTATGTAGCATAATCCAATCATTTAATTCAATATATTAACATCATATTGAAATACATGAATAACATAACATCACATATAGGAAAACAATGTAATCCTCGTATTAATAGAAATGGAGAGAGTTACAAACAAATATAGAAGTTGATCTTGTAGAAGAGCTCCCCAATTTGACTTGTCATTTCTTGCCACAAATTACACCTCTATGTCACCATAATGCATGGAATAATGACTCTCAAAGAAGAATCATGAGGGTAGAATAAATCTCAAAAATCCAACCCCAAGCTTGTGGATGGAAGTAAATATATAGGAGAGGATGTTAGTTTAAGAATTCGTATCCATTTACCAATCTAGGCTTGAGATCCACTTGAGATGGGAGGATGAGCTTAGGGGATAAGAGGTGAAATCTCCAAGGTAGGATTAGATAGGATTGAAAGTTCTTATCCAAAGTAAATGGTTAGAAAAACCCTTGGAAGCTTATGGAAGAGGAATCTTCAAGATTATTTTTATTTTTCTAAGTTTCTAAAATCAGCGCACCCCCAAAAAGGGACAAACTGCTGGTGATCAACATAGGTCCAGAGAAGGTAAACCTGGTGATCAACGCTGGTCCCTAAAGGGCTAAGGTTTAATGGTCCTTAAAATCTTGGAAATGAGGCAGTCAATGGCGGAAACTCAAGGATTCAAGAGAGTCACGCTTAGGGCTTTGTATATGGATGATGACAATATTTTGAAGGATGTGAATTGATCCAATTTGAAGGTCTATTGACTAGATGCAAAAATGGCCTATAACAACACCTATAAAAATGTGAACAAAGAATGATGTCATACATATAATAACCCAAACACTAAATAAAAATAATGCATGTTATAATTCACATATTTTATAAATTTAATATGGTTTTTATAGATATTATTATAGAGTTGTTGCACTCAATTCCTATGTTTAGTGCATCCTCTTTTCTAGCAGGGTAATGATCGAACATGCCATATTTTTCTATGATTTGGTAAACCACCAATCTATTGGGTTGGCATATTTTCTTTTAGATGATCAGGATAATGCACACTTCTTCCATTCAACCCTATGAATTATTTCCTACCATTGTCCCATTTCATTTTCTATTCATACAATGTGACACATCATTGAATTGCCTACATGCTGTAAATAATGAATTATTTGATGACATCGATTTCTAAATTAATTGACATATACATTAATTGAATAAAATTAGTATGAGATCAAATTTATATTACCAACTTCAATATAAATAGTTACTTTATACAAATTTGAAAAAATATAAGTGACTTCTTACCATGCACATTTTTCTATTCTTTTGGAGTTTCTCCCCTTCCTTTTTATCATCATCCAATTGGTTGTCCCAAATAATTGCCCCTAGTGTGTCATCTATTTTTTTGATGCACTTATTAATGAATTATATACTATTTAACCCTCTGACATAAATCCCTTTGGTTTTACCCTTTGTTGAAAAAACCCCTTCAGTTTTTTCATGTACCTCTCTAAGAAGAATATTTAATGTCACGAGGATGAGATTGATTGGAGGACTCAAGAGGAGGTGGGACAACAAAGAGGGGGTTATTGGTGGGGGAGGAAGAGAGGAATTTGTGGTTGGGGAGAGATTAGGGATCAAGGAGTATTTCATTTCAATTTTCGTCAGTTGCTAAACTAAAAGGTGGTTTGAGGGACCAAGCGAGGTGAGTGGATCATACTGGTTCGTCTCTGTACCTTTTGCCTCCAATGGCTTTAGCTGTGAAGAGTGATTTTTAGGGTTTCGATGCTTATGTTCTACCAAGGGGAACCCATCATTTTCCTAAGCTAGAGAAGAGTCAGGGCTGAGATTCATAGTTACTAGAGCACAATTTTGGTATAAATGGCCATATTCATGGTATCATCAACATCTAAATGAAATATTCTCACAATCAAGAGTCTGTTTCCATAATTCATCCTAGTAGTAGATATTTATCGATTTTGGGAGGAGTTCAGGAATATTCATGTAAATTCATATTTGGGCATAGGATATATACCTTGCTTGCTTAGTTTCTTCAAATAATTTAACAAACTGTTCCAGGAAATTTCCAATTCTAGCAAGGGTTTCTTCATCCCAAAAGTCCCATGGTAGAAAGTACATCCGAATCCATATAAGCGCCACCATGAAATCCTCCTTATTTGGTAAAAAATGCTTAATCCAAAAATATAAATAGAGCCCAACTAAATTAAAAAATATGGCCCATTCTCAAATACTCGATTAGAATCCTCTAGACTGGTGAAGATGATAGTAAAAAATCTCTTTGCTCCCAATTCGAGGTTAATATGGCCTTTGGGTTTCTAATAATTGTACACCCAATAGGACAAGGTTTTTTGTAACAACAAGATGCCCATAAATTTCCTAGTAAGAATGATACCAAATATACATATATACTCTCCAATTTTGTTTGAACATACCTCAAATTTGGGGTCTATGGAAGCTTTGGGAAAAATTATCTTTGGATTCCATTTTCTATGATGAGTACCAGATTGCTGATCATTTTGTTTTTTCCCTTTCTGAATTTGCGCATGATGAGTTGGGGTTGGAGTCCAAAGATTGATCTGAAAATTTACTCCCTGAAACAATCTTGATGTAAGAGGGAGTACTGCTCCCGCCATTGACATTTTCCATTGGAAGAGTCATTGAAAAAGGAACCAAATCCATCATTGCAGTTAGGGTTTGCAGAAAAAGGGGCTATGGTTTTGCAGATTTCTCTCCTTTCGGCCCTCTCTAAAAATAAAATTGTAAATATATGCTCATTTAAAACTAATGAAAAGCTATCTTTTCATGGTTGGTTACATTTATATCAGAATTGAATTTTGAATTTAGAGAGACCTATGTGTGATTTCTAATAACTATTTATGTAGTTAAATTACATGCTTGCATTTGCTCGAATTGTTGTTGTATCATATGAACTATTTATGGGATGCAATAGCTCATCTTAATTTGGAATTCGATTATTAATAATTGAATCTAAGTATGTGTCTACATGGTTATGGTAACTACTTATTACAATAACAATATATGCACATGTGTCCCAATTACTGTAAGTCATGCATTATTTCTGTGATTCATTATTTCATCTTAATCTTAGGTTCAATTCTATTCCATTTTCTATGCTCTTTATTTATATTGGAACTGTTTCCTCTCACAATCAAGATAAGTTAGATAGATTTAGATTTAGAGTAAGGATAGAATAGTTCTTGCAATGTTTTGTGTAGTAACTTACGTTGCCTCTAGAATTAGGAAAGCATATTAGATATTATCCTTATGAGGAGAAATTCATTTACTGGAAACTAAGCCCACATACAATTGGATGTCATGACTTTAAATATATAAAGTTATAATTGGGACCTTGACTAGGTGACAATCCTTTGTTGTAGGTAGGACATTTTTTCCTGTCAACAGTTAGCGCTAGAAGGAGCGCAAACTGGCAAGATGACCTTTTGGAGCTTTGCACTTTAAGGTTTTTTTTTTTTTTTTTTTTTTTATAAATAGATCCTTCCCAAATCCCTATTTGGAGACATGTTTTTGGACGAGAATTATGTACCACTCCATAGAAAATAGTGAAAGTCTTGTTAAAAACTAGTTTTGAAGGCGACAATGAAATCACTGCATTTGAACATGCTTTTAAATTAATTCAAAATTGTGTTTATCATAATATGTTTCACAAAGGTGTCATGTGCAATATATTTAATCTTACTTTCGAAGGCCGAGGAAAGAATTGGTGTGAAACATTGTTGGTCACATTGATTCATTCGTTGGAGAAATTTATTGATGAGTTTTTGTTTTATTTTCAAAATTATGATTGCAATAGATTATGCTATGAATTAAATAATCTTAGGATAAATCCTAATGAGTCATTAGAAGGTTTTTCTACAAGATTGATCCACCTTTGTTATACTTTTTCTTTAAAGGATATGCCTTGTATTAGTGAATGTTTTGAACAACTTATTTATAATCCTAATAATCTAGATCAATTATCATTAATATAAATCTAGATGATACATTAAAACTCATTCACATAATGATGTATATTTATATGAAAATCCTGAGGATATGGAAGTTATAAATGAACAACATTGTATTCCAAGTTTTTTTTACTCTCACAGATGTGAATTAGGAAGAAAGTGTGACCTCTGACATTTATCATCTTCAAACTTTTTCATTAATTAATGAATAAATATCTTGTGTATATAATGAGGTTTCAATTGCCAATGAAAAAATCAATGAAGAAAATTTCAGTAGAGATGAAGAAAGTTGTCCCATTCCATAAATTATAACAATTACCTCAAGAATGGAAGAGTTTGAATTAGAAATCCGTGTTCATAACATAGAACAACATCCTCATAGCATAAATGATGAGATTTTTCTTTTTCTTTTTCTTGAGAGTTCCATTATTAATCATTATGTTAATCCCCCATCAAAAATAATTCTAGAATCCTCTTGTTTTGAGAAATCTTGTGAATTTCTCTCATCTTTATCGAATCACAATGGACATGATTATGCTTTAATGACATTTTATGTTCAACCTTTCATGGAGAACATACAAAGGATGTTTATCAATTGACTAGAAAATAAGAATAATTGAAATCAGGCATGAAGGCTACTATTTCATGAGATTTTTATTTTTATTTTATTTCATTATTTTTCATTATACCCTAATTTTTTTGATGATTGTAATTCTCAGGCAATCATTCTAGATCCCGTGGATTTTCGTTATGCAACTCAAGAAATTAATAAAGTGAAAAATGGTTTTAAAAATGAAATCATCTCCTCCCATCAATTTAACTCCTCTCAACCTTCTATATGGAAAGATGGAATTTCTATAACAAACTTATTCATAAGGAACCTTCTATTGATTCATTTACATTTATGATTAATAAAGAGCCTTGAAATTTAAGTAACAACTAGGAGAGATTAAAAGTTTTAATGAAACAAATGATGTTAATGGGTGTCACCCTATTTCTAACAACTTATCTTATACAATGAGGGAACACAACCCATATGCATTATTTGATCCTATTAATTCACCACAGGTTGATTATTTAAAATTTGAATTCTTGGATACTTGTGAAGAGAATGAGACACTTTGGTTGCAACTGATGGTTATGTCTGGTTCTCATGATCTTGATAAGATCCCTAAAGTAAATCACATAAAGGTTCTTCCACAATATTTTCTCCATAGTAAATTTTCACATAATCCATGCTTATCTGTAAAATCTTTTCAATACTTTTACAACAATAATGGTATATGTCATGATAGAATAAAAGATTGGTTAGAATGATATCTATGTGCAATATTTTATGTAGACATGAATGTTCTTTTCTTGCACATGTTGGATATAGATATACAAATTTTAAATTCCTTTTTTTATAATTATTAATAATTGAATTTTTGTTTCTAATTCCTAAGGTACATATGTTTGTAGGTTTAAAGTTACATGGATGGATTCATTAGCAGTTTGATTTCATGTAGGTTTTAATAATCAAAGTATTTAGATTAGGTTTAGGATTAGTTTAGTTTGTTTTCTTCTTTTCATAAGTTATTTTTCTTTTATTCACTCAAACAATGAATTTATGAAGAGATGTGTTAACCTCAAGCAGGAGATGAACCATCATTAGGATGCATTTAGGGAAGTTCATTTTAACATTTTCCTCTCTTCATTATTTATTGGCTTGCTCATGGTTGCTTCCATTAAATATCTCTTTCAAGTCTCATATTTAATTTATGATTATTAAGACTTAGTATATGTTTAATGCCTTCAATTTTCTAAGATCATGAAGAAAGAATATTTGAAAAATTCAAAATGGAACAAGAATTTGACCTTTGATTATGCATAATTTTTCATTCTTCTGACATGAAACTTATTTGATGAGGCTCTCATGTTTTGGAATTTGTTAATAAAGTATACATCTAGTTTTTCTTTTATTTTGGGACTTCCTTGTGTTGATTGCTTTGAATAAAAAATCCTAATTAACAACATAGTATGAAATATGAATCTATCACAATCTTAACTTAAAATAAAGGATATATTAGTGTACAATTGATTTTTTTAAATAAAGATTAAAACTTCAAACTTACAATTCAATATATCCCTTATAATCCAGTTTTTCCTTTCTATTTTGAACCATGATAGGTTACAATATTTGTTTTCCGCATTTTATTTATTGGGATTTTGTTATTTTCAGGGCTTAATTTAGGTCACTTTTGACTAAAAAAATTGTACCTTTTTCTTTTCACTTTCAAGTTTATTTGATTATTTCGATTTACTTTGTCATTTCGATTAGTAAATTGTTTTGTACATTCTATTTGGTTAGGTTATATATATATATCTCTCTCTCTCTATATATATATATGTTTCTTTCTTTCTTTCTTTCTTAATCCTCATTTGCAAATATTTTACAATTCCTTTTTGATTTGTTTTTGATTTTCTTTTTCTTGATTTTGGTGTGATTTCCTTTTCATTTGTTTAACATATTGGGAAACATGCCTTACATTAAAAAATGGTTTCTTGTTTTACCTTATAAATAAGTAACTTTTTAGTTAAGGAGGAGATCTGTTCTTATAGAATATACGTACAATATTCATTCAAAAAGAAAATTCTTATCTAACATAGTTATAAATAGCCTCAACACCTCAATTTTTGACAAAATAAAATGCCCTCCATGTGGATTTTGCAACTATTGTCTTGGTTTGCATTTTATTAAGTGATTTTTATGTTTCATATTTTTATCACCTTTGAGGTTTCCATCATATTCTACTCTTCAATAGATTTCCCGTGATATAAAATTTTCCTCATTTTGAGTTTTGGATCAAAAGTTATGGCCCTTTGAAGTTTTGAATTTTTCCTTATTTTAATGAGCTAGCATGCTAACAAGGAAACATATGTGCCGTGTTGACATGGCATCACTAACTTGGTATAGCTTACTTGTTAGATCACATGGAAATGACTTAGATCAATCATATGAAATCTGGTCATTTGGATGGCTTGGAATACCCCTCTCTTGTTTCAACCTAGATTTCCCATCATCCATATGTTCACCTCGCTCTTGCACTAAGCCTCATTCAGATCTTAAATGTTTTGTTTGCATTGACTCATTCGTATCTTGATATCCATACAATCAAGAGGAACAATAGATCAACTTACCTTGTAGCTTCCATAGGCGATATATATTGCCTTATCTCTCATATGGTTTGGTTTCAAATCAATGTTCGTGATTGGTTCAATGATTATCTAGATTCAGATCAATGGCCATTATTCAGTGTTCCCCCCCTCACTTCTTGATTTTTAACTTGGGGGGGAGTCTGTGATTGGTGGTTTTTCCAAAACAACTATTAGACTAATCTACGGGAAAGGATTAAGTGCGAGACCCCCCACTCATTTTTGAAACCACTAGTGGGGGAGATGAGGTCTGCATTGAGCTGGCTTCCACATGGGTGGTTTTGACTATTTTTCTTGAACTTTTTAATTTTTATTGATTTTTTAATCTTTTTTTGGGTTTTGCACACACACACATACAAAACCTATGGGCTAGCCTCTATAATCCTAGCCTCCTATCCAATACAATGTTGTTAACAAAATCTATATAAACTCATAAACATTTCTTTCACAAAGGATGTGGTATAAATCGTCAACCTCATAGATCCAATGGTCACGATTTATCCACAAATTCGATCAAACAACTACTGAGCAATAATTTTAAGAGAGTGAATATTGAGTTCTAAAATGCCAATTTTGACATGGAATGGTTCATCTAATAGAAAAAATCAAGGATAATATTTCTAGGAGGTTAATTTTGTTAAATTTATAGGGAAAAATAGTAAAATCAATTAGAATATCTGTGTGCAATTTCTATTGTGATATTTTTGTAAAATTGATTATTCGTTTCCTAATTAAAACATTTTGCTTGCACATAGATACACCTGGTCACATGGAATTACTATAAGAAAAAGAAGACACCACATTAATTATAAAGTATATCATGGTGGAATCCTAAAAAATCACAAAGGAAACCAACTCACATTGCAAATAATCATTGCCATGTAATGGATTGACGATTCCACAAAAGTTAAGAATGGAAAAATTCCAAAACGAGTGAAATTATAGAGCCAAATCACTACGAAAGGTGAGGAAAATCTTGTGAAGGGAATATTAACACCAAAAAATCGTACACACATTTTTACTATCCAAAAGACGCCCAAAGTCACCTAGAAGAATGTACAAGTGAAGATTTTCGAGCTGAAGACATTATGAAACATCAAAAATTTAATTTTTCCTAAGGTATTATGTATAAAAATTGGACTGTGCAACATATCTAAAGGAATAAAATACAACCATGCAACTTTTTCTTCGAAATCCACACGGTTGAAGAAAATATCGACTCAACAAATTCAAGACCACTTCCCACACTTGGAAGTTGATTCCCTGACATGTTCCAGTCAAGGTCAATCGAATTTGAGACACCTTGAAGATATGAAGCCCTCAAAGGAATCATCTTGTCCTACTCATAATTCATTATCATTCATGAACGAAGAGAGGTAAGATGGATTCACTTTTTTTTAATATAAACATGCCATTGGAGAACCAAAAAGAAGACAATGTTATACCCAAATTTCTCTCAAGGAAATACTACATTTCATTGTTGAAGGAGAATAAGTAAGAGCATTAATATGTTGGCCATATTTCTTCTCAAAAATCCATCATTCTAGTGAAGGAAGAATCCACAATTGGGAGAGTGTTCATACTTATTTGAGAGAGAGGGGAAACTTGCAAAGATATTGAGGAAAGGAACCTCCTTGCTGAGGATTTTTGAGCACCATAGCTTAAAGAATTCTCTTCAAGTGTTTAAGTATTCATCTATTTTATTATTCTACCACCAACAGTCAATAAAGGGAGCCTTTTTCCATTATTTTGTTGACTTGTTTTATTCATTAAGCATTATTTGTGTATTTATCTCTTTGTTTTAGTTTATGTTTGTATCTGCATTATTTTCACAATTTGAAATTCTTTGTTTATCTCTGTTTGTCCACTAAAAACAACCACTGTAGATGTGTTCCCTTTCAGGGAACAAACAACTGCTAAGGAGGTGTCTTTTGGTACACCATTGCTACAAAATTAATACTACAGAATTGGCAACTCCACTATTGTCTTTTCTTTACTCTAATGGTTGTGTTTGTAGGACCCTCTCTCTACATTATCACCTCACAGGGCATTCAATATCTCTCTAGAATTTTAGCAGGACCTTTTGGACTTGTTGGTGACTGAGAATCTTGCTTTTTCATAGTTTTTTTGTCGACTGCATGAATTTTTTACAGACATACGTGCACACCGTGACTTTTTCTTAGATAGACGTGCAACCGCGTCTGTGCAGTTTCCAGAAAGCAAAAAATTCCTTGTAATTTCACTTTTCTCAGGTGATTGACAACCTTTAGTGAATTACCTTCACCTCTACAAATTTTTTTACAGTCAGTTTAGATTTCCAAGTTACTTTACTAATCACAATTAGTAGAATAATTAGATTATATTTAATTTTTGTTTACAATAATCACATAGTTTAATTAGGGGTAATTTTATTATTTATTTATTTATTATTATTATTATTATTTATTTATTTTATTTTATATTTCATATTTTATATTTATTTTATTTTATATTTTTATTTTATGTTTATGTTTATGTTTATTTATTTATTTCTTTTTTATTTTGATTAATTTATTATTACTATTATTTATTTATTTTTTCCAGTTAATTTTGCTATCTTTCACAATTCACCTAGCTTAATTAGTAAAGGAGTAAGTGGCCCATCATCCACAAATATTACTACTAACCAAAGCATTCATTTCTTCATATTTGGGACTAGGGGCAAGTGTTATTATAGAAAGTCACAATTCACCTAGCTTAATTAGTAAAGGAGTAAGTGATCCATCATCCACAAATATTACTACTAACCAAAGCATTCATTTCTTCATTTTTGGGACTAGGGGCAAGCGTTATTATAGAAAGTAAGTGATCTCTACTTCCCTTGCGTCTCTTAGACGAACCTGTGTTTGAATATGAAAACTTTCATAAAGCACTTGAATATCCATCTCCCTTTTTGAAATTCACATAGTTTAAAAAGGAAAAGAGTAAGTGGCCCATTATCCACACAATATTTATTTTTCAATACAAGGAACAACCAAAACTTAGAGTAATTAGAAGGATATTGTAAAGGATCATCGATATTGCATCTCATCACCCTTTGTATGTTCACTTGCATCACACACTAAGCTTCTATGATCTTTGTACGAGAAGGCATCCAATTTTCAGAGCTCTGTGTACCTAGTTTATTGTTTCTTATAAAATCACTCCTTAAGCGAATCAAGACTCCTTAAAAACAACCATAACTTGAACCAACTAAATTTCCCCACAGGGGCCACTAAAAAATTATAGTTCATATTAAGACCATTGTGGGTAGGCATCACATAAGCTGCCATGGTCATATTAAATCATTGAAACATATAAGTTTTCTTTTTAGGGTGCTTAAAATCCTTCAATCATCCCACAAAAAAGAATACCCAAGCATGGAAGAGATTCGATTTAGAGGGGGTTCGACTTAGGTCCAGTTTCTGTGGTACTATTTGGGGCTACCTGACCTGTCTAGTGCTCGATAGTGGTAACTAACTACCAAGAAGCTAAAGACTCGAATGCTCACATGCGAAGAAGGTACTTTAGTGGCCAAAATCTAGGGCATTCTTTCTCTATAGGTGAAGGTGTGGGAAGCATTAAAGCCTCATTTCATTACCTTGGTTTATTCTTTGATTACTGGAAAGCGTCGTCTGCTCTCTTGGGACGTTGCCCCAATACCCACCTTAAGATACCTCCGTAAGGCCCAGTTACCTTGAGAGTGGTAAGGATGAGTAGGTCTTCATAGGATTTTTCATCATAAGAAAAAAAATCAAAACCATTTTCTGGTTTGATTGATTACATAGCATAAGTTAAAGGGAAAGATATCGATTTATTTTCACTTTGTTTTATGTATGTGATTTATTTCCTTCCCTCACTCACAAAATAGCACACACTTTGTTCGACACCATAGGGGACCCCACGACTCCTTATCGTTTTAGACATTTTCAAGACCTCCCCCCATTACTGGGAGGTGTGTCTGGTCTTTCTCCATTTAGGCGTAGACGACATGTACTACCACCGTAATAGGATCATCCTTTATCGGTGAAAATTTGATTTGGACCCCTCCCCATAAAAGCACTCCCTTCACTACCCCACAAGAGACCCCACATGCTTCCCCTTGGGGAGCCCACACATGACCTCTCCGAAAAGTCCATGAGGTACCCACCAAGATAATTCATCTCATACTTCCCGACAGGGAACCCCTCTACACATAGCTGTTCAAAATCATTTCACGATGGTAAACAACTTTCAAGTACCATTTTTAGCTTCCTTAAATCTTCTAGATTTAAGTCAGTTAACTAATGACCTCATCGGACATGGTCTCAATTGACCACCCATTCCTTCCAAATTACCATCGTATGTTCCAAAATTCGTAGGTAAACAAGGAGAAAATCCTAGAAATCATGTCATGAGCTTTCACTTGTGGTGTTCATCTAATAACATCATGAAAGACACTATATGTCTACGTTTGTTTCAACACACCCTTACGGGACATAGGTCAACCATCTGGGACACATGAAAACTTCGGTTCCATAGCCACTGCTTTCCTCACATTCTTCCAGCTCCTGGTCCATCAGGACTCGTGCTTGAAACTCCTTACCCATTTCAAACAGACACCTGTATACACATATTAGACCATATCCACGAATGGCAGAAACACCGAAGTTTGTGTAGAGATAATCTAGAAGCAAAACTCCTCCTCGACCTTTTACAGAGATGTCTCACATTAGAAATATCTAAAGATGTGGATAATTAATCCCTAGAAAATGAGGAAGAGGCCATAAAAAAATATCAACAATTAGAGCTTATCTACACACAATCTAGATACCTCTACCATGTTCTTCCAGATGCCCCCCACCTACAAACTTTTAAACAAGAAATTCCAGGCGTGTCCAGTGCTGCTGATGAGTTGATTGGGACCATAACCGAAAATAAACCTGGAAATACCTTCCGGTACCTTGGATATACTCATAATGGTGAGCCATTAAATGCCACATATGTCGCACCACCACCACAAAATACAAGATATTACTCCTATCAACCTATGACTATGAAAAATCCCTCTAGTCAGGTCAATCAATACCAACCCATGTAGGGAGGCCAATACCCTCCCACGCAGGGTGGCCAATACCCTACCACGCAGGGGGGCACATATCCTCCCCCGCAAGAAAATGCATACCCCCGGAGGAATACAAAAGCAATTTCCTCTTCCCAAAGCACATATGCTAGTTAAGGACAAGGGAATTCATATTACCCTTTCCTTGCTCCCCCATTGAATAATCCACCATCACAGGCTAATGCAGGGGTTAATTTAGTACAACCTTTTCTTTCTCGACAAAAGCTACAATAATTCAAACAACTTAACATAGCTAATCCACCAAACACTACTAAGAAAAAGTCGAAGAGTAAGCCAAAAGGGGAGCTTGGCCAGGAGGCCAACAATCAACAACAACCTCCACGGGCACTGGCTGGGGGAAACCCCAACTGGAATCCAAACCAAGGCCAGACAAATTATAACCCACAGAGGCAAAACAAGAACCATAATCTACAGACTAATCATGCTTGTGCCATCTGTGGGGAACATGGTTATTATACCCACCATTGTCCTCAAATCCCTTAGATGAAAAGGATTAAATATAATAGGGGGAAGGGAGGGAAAGAGACTACAATAATGCAGAATCCCTCCCCCCATCAGGGAGTGGCTAATACCTAGCATGAACCCTTCCAAAAACACCACCATAATTGTTCTGGAGGGAATTCCCAAAATATCAAAAATCGTGAAATTTACATGGTAGGAGAATTCCTATAGACGCAGAATCACGATTACAGAACTCTACCAGAAACCAATCCATCCACCTTGACCACAGAAACACCTATAACAATGTTGACCATATCTCAACTTCCTATAGAGCCCATGCCACAAATGGTCAAAGGGCCTTTGAGACGCGCATGACATAACTCAAAGGCTGTTCATATCTACAACATAATCAACGACTTAGCTCAATCTCTGTTAACTATTTTAGCATTAGAAGTTCTGAAAACATGCCCAACCCAACAAAAAGCCTTAATTTCTGCACTATGACAAATCGACCCATCTGATTCTTGCTTAATGGATTTCAATTTGGATAATGATGCCCTGCATCTTCCATTGATAATCACCTTTCAGATCCTGGTCATGATTCAAAACATCACCATCCATTGTTGCATCATTGACGAAGGGGCATCCACATGCATTGTGTCCAATACAGTTTGGAAAAATGTGGGATCCCCTAAACTTAAACCATTTGACATCACTCTTAGAGCATACGATGGTTGCCCATATTCTCCTGTTGGCTTATTCAAGACGTACCAGTAAACCTGGCTGGTAAAACTATGCTCATAGACATTGAAGTCCTTGATACACAGTTAGATTACAATATCTTTCTTGGACATAGTTACATGTATGTAGTGACTGCAGTGGAATGTTCCGTCTTCAGGGTTATGGTGTTCCCTTATGAGGGAAAAATCGTTATAGTAGACCAACTTACATATTATGAGAAGGAGGATTTACTTGCCCCTGAGGGTGTGCTTCCTTTCATAGCTTCTTTTAAGTTGGTCACAACATATACTGAATTCACAACAGGACAATTCAAACCATCAACGCTCCTCGATACATTACTGGAGGACATTCCTATAGCTACAACAACTCCGTTGTGCATGATGAGTTCATCAAACACCCCACTGAGTCAAGAACCTGTTCCAGACACCACGAGTGTTGTAACTATTGATTCCACGTTCCTACCTTACACCATCACTCAAACAACCTTTTTATACACTTCGCCAAGTTTTGTCTCACACCAAGTCATGGAAACACTCACATTTTCAAATATGGCTCTCGCAATACTGGTTTGGTATTTGGTCCCAGTGACCATGTCGATAGATCCAGGAAACGCCTCGACAGGCATCATTCTTGTACCCCCACTTCAGGAAGCCACCCCAAATCAAGGACCTTCTGCATCAACACAAGTTGGTGCCAGCAAGAGGGCTAAGCAAAAGGGTAAAAAGGGGGATGCCTCAAACTCCTCCAGGGCGCTTCCACCTTGTGCTTTGTGTGAAGTAGTTGGGAACCCTATTAACATTTTCCCCAAGTTACATGAGTTAAAATCTCTTCTGCATGCGACAAAAATGCCAGTAACCCTAGATCCACCAATTGGAGAAAAGGTTGCAACAACACATAATAAGGCATTGCATACTAACCATGCATGCAATATACACATGGAATATGGGAATTACACTCACTATTTCCCTAAAATCCTGTGATATTGAGATACATTAAGTGCACTCGTTCAATCCAGTATTATAGATCCATTATAATCGACCATTCCACCAGTTGAGGATGGATACAAAACCATCTTCTTGTTAGAAAATTATATATTACAGAGCAATGGAACACATAAAATATTGTAGAAATATAAACACAGAAAACACATAAAACAAGAGAGACATAGATATACGTGGTTCACCCAGTTTGGGCTACGTCCACGAAGAAACAACCAGTCCTTCTTTTATTATATTATCCAACAAACTGAAGAGATACAACCTACAACAGATCCGTTGTAACTCCCTCTTCGCTCTCAATCTCCTCTCTCTTCCTCACTCAGAATACAGATCTACATAGACGCAATACAATTCCCTCATATATAGTGAGGGGTTGCCTTCTAGGGCAAAAAACCCTAAATTAAACATAACTTCTACCGTCAGATCATCCGCCTAATGAACAACCCAGATTGACTAGAAATTACTAGACTTTTACAAGGAAATTTTACATATGCTTTTAAGCTTCCGGGGGGCTGCCCCCGAACCCCCGCCGGGGGACCGCTAGCCCTTGGACCCCCCCATTTGGGGGGAATCAGCCCCCCTGAACCCCCCCGCATTGGGGGGGGGTGTATAATCTTCCTAGGGTATACATCCAGCTGAGACCCTTGAATATAGAAGATAATCAAGTTCCACACCCAACACTTCTATGTTTGGGAGGAGCCAACTTCATGCTCATACCCTTCTCAACCCCCCCACCCAATACAAGGAGGAAACCTAAACAAACAACACCTCAACCCGTAATGATATGCACCCTATGTGATGAATCAAACAACTTGATTAACCAATGCCCCGAGCTGCGAGCATTCAAACGATATTACCCAATCCCTCAAGTTTCCATAAGCAGCTAGGTAATGCGCAGACATTATACTTGTCAATTTTTTTTCAGGTAACCATCATACTAGATATTTTCCTGACCTTACACGATTCTGTGAATCATTGAGTTTCATGTGCATATTCGTTGCTGAAAAATTTGTTTTAGTCGAATCAGATATTGAATCCTTAGGTCACACCACACTAGTAGTGGAATGTGGACCCTTAGAACATTATGCATATTTGAGGAAAAGAACAACCTTCTATTCATCCACGCACCCATCATCATGCTACCTCTCACTCGTAGTTAGGGTCTTGAAAGAAGACAAAACAACCTCAAGCAATATTTTCCAAACCACCACTTGTATGCGTCTTATGTGACAAACCCAACCACCTAGTGAATCAATGTCGGGAATTGGACAAGATAAGAGACATATTTTGGTTGTTGGTCCATATCCCACAAACCCCTTGCTCAAACCAAGAGATATTCTCATGCTATCATTGTCACATCTTCTCTCAAGCACATGACACGAGGAATTGTTAATACCTTCCACATTTTCAAGCAGTGAGAGAAGCTCCGAGGCAAACCCACATTCATAAATCACATCACACCAATACTAAGATCCAAAGATGGAAAGCACCCCTAGATTCCCCATCTTGTGACACCAATCACGTGTCGTCATCTCACACTTCGAGCAATTATGAAATTCACACCATCTATTCAGTTAACATTGGTTCTATTTGTAATATTTGCACCTGTCACTCTCATAGTTCTGAGACTTGTCTTATGTTACAAACATTTAGGCAACTTAGAAGTTAGAGACAACCTCAAATAGAGGAAAATTCTTTTGCCCCTTGAAAACTAATGAGGTCGCAAGAGCTTCCTCCAATCCAATCTGCCATCATAGAAATTATACCACAACCAAATGCTGATGACATGCACCATCACATAGGATTCATTTCCTCTTCCGTAGGAACCTTGATTCATGCTGGCTGCTCATCATTTTTTGGTATTAAGACTGCTAAACCCACCACAATGGTGGTACCAACATCGATAATGTAGGCCCATCCTATCTGCACGTTATCAATTTCTCTAGGTTCTACGACATTAACCATCGAATCATATTCTTGCTTGTCTACCAACACTGCTAGGTCCAAAGTCCATCCTCACGGCCTCACACAATCCAATTCAACTTTAGATAATATTTTTCACTCAGATGAATATATTCTTGATTCCATGATGGAACCCAAATGTCCATGGGACGCCATGCACCATCATTCGTAATTTCTACTTGAAGAATCATTTGTTCCTATTAATGCACCAACCCATGATATATGCATCATAAAATCAAAAGACTTCCTACCACCAGGTAAGGTAGATTGGTTTAGAAATCCCATCCCAACACTAGATGCATTTGAGGAAGGGAACATGTCAAATATATCACCTACCATTAAGGTTGATATTTCAAACACAACAGGTAAAATCGAAGAGATCTCACTGGGGGTAGCAAGCTCTCCAGAAGAGGTGACCTCATACAAAAACCTATTCAAATAATGCGAGGATATTTTTGCATGGGGTTACTCTAAGATGCTAGGCATCAATCCCATCATTGTGTAACACCATATTGACACCTAGTATGATGCCCATCTTGTTAGGCAGAAAAAATGTTAGTAATGTCCCTCTAAGGCAGAAGCGATCAAATAGGAAATTGATAAAATCCATAAAGAAAGGTTCATCTATCCTATGACTTACACTTCTTGGGTTTCTAACCCTATACCCATCATGAAAAACTAGGGCATCATTCACGTTTCAACTGATTTTCACAATTTGAACAAAGCATGTCCTAAGGAAAGTTACCCTACACCATTCATCTACCAAGTCGTTTATTCTTGTGTCGATCATGAGGTTCTATCCTTCATGGATGGGTTCTCTGGGTATAATCAGATCTAGATTCTCCATACGGATCAATATAAAACCACCTTCACAACCCCTTGGGGCACATTCACATACCTGTCATTCCCTTCGGTATTAAAAACGCTAACGCCACCTTCTAACAGGCCATGAATTATATATTTCATTACTTGGCTCATCTTATCCTCACCTATTTGGATGATCTTACGGTACGATCCAAAAAACATGTTAACCATATGGAGGACGTCTACTTGGTCTTTCATAGATGTTGACAATATAACCTATACTTGAACCCTCTCAAGTGCGTATTTTGTGTCAATTCTAGAAGACTATTGGGATTAATTATTTCCCAGCAAGGTATTAGAATTGACCCTCTCAAAGTACAATCCATCAAGGAAGTGCTACCTCCAAAAAATTTAAAGCAGTTACAAAGCTTGTAGGGCAAGACCAACTTCTTACGACGCTTTGTCCCCAATTATGCTACTTGTGCATAGGGCTTCCTGCACCTCCCTCGTTAGGATATTCCCTTCCAATGGGATGACCAGGATCAAAAATAATTTGAAGCTTTAAAATATGCATTATCTCAAGCTCCTTTTATTAGTCCGCCCGACCACGATAAAGACTATAACCTTTACCTATTAGCATCTGATGTAGCCATCTCTGGTGTATTAGTCCAGGATGAACCTAATAAAAGGGAGTACGTAATTTATTACATCAACAAGAATCTATCTAGGCCCGCCTTGAAGTGTGAGCCAGGAGAAAAGAAAACATTATCCCTAGTACATTCCATATAAAAGCTTTAACATTTTATCATTCTACAGACCACCACCATAATAACAACTATCAACCCCATGAGATATTTTCTCACTTTCCATATGATGCACCACAAATATGCTCGATGGGTAGTTATACTGCAAGAATTTGATCTATAGTTTTCTTCCCTAAGAGCAAAAAGGTTCTCATCCTTGCCGATTCCATCACTGATATCCCTACAGAGACCTAAGAGTCCCCCGTTAATGATGCTTTCCTTGACGAGCATCTATTCTTAGTATCAATGAATGACCCTTGGTATGGGGACATCCTCCTCTTTCTACGAACTCAAAAGTTCCAAACCTCAGCTTACTTGTGACAATCCAAGGTGCATATGCCACTATCCCCCCCCATTACCTTCTTCTAGGGGACGTTCTATATCGACGAGGTATTGACACCATTCTACGCCGATGCCTCGCTCACGAAAAATCTGAGCAAGTCATAAATGATTTTCCCAGTAGAGCTTGCGGTGGTCACCTCTTGGGGATGGCCACTACTCAAAAAGTACTTTGCGCCAGTTATTTCTGGCCCACCCTATTCCATGGTTGTATTAAAGTAGTCAAAATATGTGAGCGGTGCCAACATACACTCACAAGGCATGAGACCCACCAACTCCCCTACACTCGATCATCATTTCCGACCCCTTATGCAAATGGGGCATTAAGTTCATGACTTGTAATGCCCCATATTATGGCAACCATAAGTATATTGTGGTTTCCATCGACTACTTCACCAAATGGGAAGAGGCCATGCCCACATATAATAACACCACAAAAACCATTGTGTTGTTTTTCTTTAACCATGTCATAACATAGTTTGGTGTGCCCAAGGATTTGGTCTTTGATCATGGTAAAAATTTCGAAAACAAAATATTTCAAGACTTATCCAAACACATTGGTTTCTCTCACGAGTTCACTTCCTCATACTACCCTCAATCCAACGAACACATAGAAGTTGTCAACAAAGTTCTCAAAATAATGTTACAACATATGGTGAACACCCACAAAACTAATTGGAACCACATGATGTTTTCAACCTTATGGGCATACTGCATAGAGGTCAAAGTGTCCACAGGGTTCACACCCTTTTTGTTAGTCTATGGGGTTGAATATGTTCTCCCCGTTGAGTGCAAGATCCCTACCTTGCACTCAACCATCAAACTTCTCACCGACACCACACCTTTAGAGAAAAGGTTGGTGCAGATGGAACTCATAGATGAAAGTCGGTGAAAGTGACTCCAACATAATGAAGCACACAAAAATAGGATCAAAGCCTCCTTTGACCGTATTGTCACTAATGAGCCTCATCATTGGGTAACTATATGGACCTTAATGCACCTCCTAGCTTATTCAAATCAACTCTTCTCATAATTTCTTACATGTTTTGATTGTATTTTTCTTAATGAGATGAGTCAAAGTGAGATATTATGCCTAGTGGACTAATGTGCATTGATTGCAGGTTTTTGAGAGAAAATCATGGAAATTTTGGCTAATTAAGAGCTGAAACTCAAATGAGACAAGGAGGAGAGATTGTAGGAGGTAGATCCTCCTCATTTACTCCTCACTCATTCAAATATTCCTCCATCAATCACACTAGCTCAGAGTACAAGAAACCAAGTCATGGAGTTCAAAAGGTAGCCAAGTAAGTGAAAGTTAAAGAACTATTTTATCTCAAGTTCGGGAGCTGAGCCTCCCTATATTTAAGGAAGTTGTTGGAAACTTCAATTTATAAATAAGGAGGCCTAGAGCCTCATCAGGATTAGAATTTTTGCTGTAAAAAAACTAGTCATTTTCAAGTTCAAGACTTGTGGAAGACATTGTTATGTAACTTTCTGATTTGATAATGAGAATGAGAATTTCCTTGATCCAACAATGAGTTGACTCAAAGGGTTGAATCTCTTGGGTTAGGGCCCAATCCTAGCTGCAAAGTCTCCTCTTCTTGTATTTGTATGCTTAGTTGATTTCAGAGATTAATGGTTGAATTGTCTTTAGTATTATTTCATTGCAAGTAGTTGTGGATTCGATTAGTTTTCTTCCATTTGTGCTTTACTATAGTAGTAGCTTAGAAGAGATAAAGGAACATCAAAAAGCTTTCAGTAGGTGGATTTTGCCTCACTCCTCCCTTCAGGGATCATGGTTTGAGGAAATAACTCCTATGCAACCCAAAAAAGACAGAATTCTAGTTTCTCGTGGAATTTAGGGTTTTCTGTTACTCAGGTTAGAATTTTTCTAGTTTTCAAGAATAGGATTTGATTTCCATTTCTACTATATTCAGTATTACTTTAGATCTCATCAAGGTTTCATATTATTCTTCAAGTTTTCCCATGCATGAAATAGGCAGCTAGCTCATGAAATTCTGTTTTCCTTAGTTAATTGAAATCCTTCTTGTTTACATGATTTATGGATAAATGCCAATGTTTGATGTAGTGCAGGAGTTTCAGCACTACATCTAGATGTCATGATTAGCAACCTCATCCCAAATTTATCCATCTATGGTCATCACTTTCTTTCACTAAAACCCTCACCAATTTCATCATTTCACAAGAATACTTCTCCAAGCTTGTTGAGCAAATCCAACCATCTCACAACTTTGGTTTTGAGCTCTGCAAGAGTCCTAGGCACTCCCTTGCCTCATTCCATCCACCATCCACCTTCCCTAAGCCTTACATCACCTTAAACATCCCTCCTTTTTCTCTCGGCTGTATCTTGTAGGAATACAAGGGATCTTGTAGGAATTCAAGACATCCTGTAGAATGCATTAGGACATCCTGTAGGTTCACTTGCAGTGGCTTGTTTCGAGGCCAAATTGAGGAAAAAGCCCTTAGAAAGCTAGAAAAGGACCCCTACTTGTCTCCCAAGCATTTTGACCATTCACCATCATCCCTAAGCCACCTGCCACATCACCAAAAGAAGTTAGCTTTCACACTTTCACACAAAAAAGACAAAAATAAAAACAAAATTATTTTGTTCATTTACATGCACAACAGTAGAATGTTTGATGTTTTAATTTGCATGCCTAGGATAGTAGGATTGCATCCATGTTAAATTAGCATTCTTTTGAAGCAAAGCCTCTTAGCAGTTAGTTAGAAAAATGGTGTGCTTAAGCATTTGATTTCAGTCTTTTTCCTTACTACAGTAGACAAGATTTCTTTTAGTGTAGATTTCTCATTTCCTCATTGGTAATCAAGATTCTTCTGAATCAATAGAAGTTTGGTTTGAAAAACCTTAGTGGTCTATCGCCAACTTAGTAGTGACAAAGAGAAGACCCATCACATTTACTTGTGTATACAACACTGTCACCTCCAAGTTTGTACGAACCCCGGGTTGATAAAGTAAAGTTGGTAGCCCCAGGAGTTGCAACATTCTTGCTGCAATACTAGTGCTCATTAGTCACTACAGGGAAATTTACTGAGGGGGAGTTAGTTCTCCACTACGATGTTTCCTAAGACACTTTAGGGCTTGGAAATTTTGATACATTATGGAAGGGTCCATACATTGTCAAACATTTCCTCCTAAAGGGGGCATACATCTTATCAAATCTTGATGGGACTTGCCTAAAAAATCCTGTCAATGGACTATATCTCAAAAAAATTCATCCATAAGCATGCTCAAGAAGCCCTAGAATGTACGTGTATGCACCATGGCTTATTCTATATGATGACCACATCATCATGGATTAACTCTAAATCCACTCTCTCATCATGTGTCGCAAATGGATCATCCACCAACCTATTATCACAGGTTCACTGATGGTGCTTCTTGATGGTTGCAAAACCTCTTTGCAGCAGCCTGGGCCATATTCTCTCTTGACTGGACACCCTGTCTCACCAATGGTCTTTGTATCGGGTCAGTCACCAATAATCAAGTTGAATACGACGTCTTCACAGGCCTCTTGGCTGATGCCCCCCACTTAGGTATTTGTCATCTACATGTATTCCTTAATTCCTAACTTGTTGTATCACATTTGAACAAAACATTTCAAGCACATGATCCATGCCTTTTTTAGAAATATTTGCATGCACAAAGATTAGCTCAGAGTTTTGATCTGATCACATTTAGACATATACCAAGGGATTAAAATCATATAATTGATCACATATCTAATCAAATCCTATATTGGAATGCATCACATATATATAACCATCAATACACATAAACCATATGAACAATATCCATCACAAAAATGCAGAAATACATCACATGTATAGAAGCATATACTCAAAGGCACATCATGAGAGTAAAAAAAATCATATCTCGTATCTCTCTCTCTCTCTCTATATATATATATATATATATATCAAAAAATACATGAGTACAAAAAATATGTCATCAAAATAGGGGAGCATCCTCATAATGGGTGCTTTCATTAGTACATACAAAAAATGATATCGAGGGTTGTGGCCCTGCACCCCCTGCTTGAGGTCCCACTGCCTCATCTGGTGCTAGAATGGGACGAGCAGTCGCTATCACCAATGCGAGGTGGCAAAGTGTCGGTCGCCATGCCCTGTCATATGTCATGACTGTCTCCATAACCTCCCTTCCCAGTCCATCCCTCCCCTGCTCAGGCATCCCCCTCATCAGGGTGACTGCTCGATCCCGTGCATCTTCAGACTCCCGTAACTACACCTCTATAGCCTTTGCTCGAGCCTATGCCACCTCGGCACGCTCCCGTACTATGATCGTCTTTGTGGAATCGGAGGAGATCCCTCCCTCTCCAAAGGGACCACCAATCTCTAAATGGAGATGCTTTGCCGACCTCTTAGGTTCCTCTTAAGCCCTAATGTCCCTTCGTCACTATGAAAAAGTAGCCGCACCAACAACACCCATGCGCGTAGGTTGTTGCTTACCAAGTAGGCCAATGGTTGTCCGCGGGGTCCCAAAACTGTAAGAAAACATACATGTTATCATCATAATAAAAAATATTCATAATCTATATCTATATATATATATATATATATATATATATATATATATATATATATATATATATATATATATATATATATATATATATATATATATATATATACATGTAAGAAAGCACAAATACATAAATCACAAATCACATATTTGCTGTTCCCCAAGTATCACCAGGAGGAAGCCCCATGTGTGGATCTCCCCTAAAGTCCACACCATGATAGAGGTACTCTAGAATCACCTAAGGGTTGGATCTAAACCCACCCTCCACAGTGGCATTCCAATAACGCCTCGCAACACCACCACCAACTCGTGACATCACTGGAGCTCACTGCCTAATCCGTGGGTCTCTAGTAGGACATGGTAGCACCGCTAAAAATGGTCAGAGCATCACTACCCTCTCATATAAGATACTACATAGGATGCTCACATAAAATAAAATCTGCAACTGGCCCTCTTGTACTTGTGTAAGTTGTGATTACATACCCCTATATAGAAAGCCAACCTATTAAAAGAAGTGGCCACTCGATAGCCTCTCCATTATTGCAATCTGAGGCCTCAACAACCAGTGAGAAACCGCCAACCCAACAAGTTGTATAATCATCACCAACGTCGCTCTCTTGGAAGGATATAGAATGGAATCAACTTGTATGCACCCCTCATCAATGGGGTTGGGTCCACAGTGAACATCCGCCCATGCATGAATATCTACCTGCCCCGCTGGCAAGGGCAGCTGCAAAACCTCCCCACGAGGCACCAACCCAGTAACGAAATACACATCTACCACAAAATAAATCAGTAGGTCATCTCATCATATAATGAATATCTCCCACTCAGTATCCCAACATCGAATTAGGAACCGCGAGAATGCATCCTACGACCTTTGAATAGGGTTCTGAAGAAATTTCAACAACCCTATCCTGCTAGTGTCCTACTAGCAGTTGCTTCTCCAACAACCGCTATACAAAGGGCCTCCTAGTCATGCTCTCTACATAGCATGCCCATCCTGCCATCAAGAATGAAAAAAGTAAAAAAAGTATCCCCCTACACTAAAAAACCCTTTTTTTACACCTCCATGCATTTATTTCCATCATAAGCGTGCACGCTGCACGTTTGTCCAACCATAAGCCATGGCGACGCCAGTCAGAAGGCTATGCATCTTCTCACTGAGAAAGTGCATTGTTTGCGCACTTGTTATCAATATAGGCATGCAAATTGCAAGGATTTAGATGGCTTAGCCATGGTGCCATCAAACCAATGACACAATGACTTTAGTCCCTTAAAGCTTCACTGCCAGTGCATTTGGCTATCTGGCACCCACGTAGAAACCACGAGTATCCATCAGATACCCATAGTGACAATGTGACTGAAACTCATTCATCCAAATGGTCAAAATTTTCTACCTTAAAAAAGGCCATACAGGTCACCCTTGTATGGCCTACCTAACCTAGTCTACCAGAATGACAAAGTTAGGGATATGTGCTCTAACCTGTCTCTCCTCACGCACTACCCAAGTGAATAGGCTTACCGCAATGATAAGAAAAAGCTCCTGGGGCAACTATGATCTCCCAAAATAGTAAGGGCAAATGAGGCGGCATATGGCCCACTTTCCCTATATATAACCCTCTTTGACATCTTCTAGATCCAAGTACAGGAGCTTAGGAACTCCGTTTTCAAAACTGTCAGAGAATAAGGATTAGGACCTGTTGAAGCCCCGAAAATCAGGTCTACAACAAGGGGGATACCCACCCGGTCCAGACCTTGGTTAGTAGCTCCTTTTCCGTTTGGTATAGTGGGTCCGACTGGGGATATGGGACCAGTTTCCCAATTTATGTGTGTGTGTGTGTGTGAAGGATTGATATTTCTCTTTCTAAAAGTTCCTAAGTGAGATGCTCTAATTCTCACTGTAATCTAATAACATGCAAATTGTATTCTAATAAGTAGAAATATCTAAGTCTACACTAACCTGGGGTGTAATCCTTCTATTATGCGATCTAAAATGATTTCAGATAACAATTGGTAATAAAGATCATTCAACTGTCATGAGAAAAGAATTCAATACAGATAAACCACTTCGTATAAAAATTTAGACGAAACAGTTGTGAAAAACATATCGCATAATAGGCCTGCTCATATATTAAGCATAAATAAATAGCTATCACCGTACAAAAGTGCCAAATGATAACTCAAGCATTCACACATCAATATATAAACAACTGAACTTGAATATCACTTTTAACACAAAGGCATAAATAGTTAAGAGATAGAAGTACCATTTATAACTAGTCCTACTCATGAGCTTCAAGCGATAATGATTTATCTCTTCGTAATCCAACATCCACTAAGAGTACAGAAGTGCAACATCAGTAGTAGATATTAAATGCAGATATCAATTAATCCTGTTCCATTCATTCGTCAAAACCTCCTCAGAGGGTACAAAAGTGCATGTTCTGGGGATAAGTTTTTGACAAATTTCAGGACCCTTCTCTAAATGCATGAGAAGGGTTTAAATACTACTAACTAAATCTAAAAATAACTTATTACAAAAATGTAGGATGCGGTTTAAATGACCGTCCTCACTTTGGGCAAAAATAAAACTAAATTAAAACTAAAACTGAATCTAAAATTAAAATTACTAACTATTTCTGTATCTGCTCCTTGAAGTCGCACGCGTTCAGCATCTGTTTGAGAAGAGTTGGCTGACCGATTTCCGATTTTAGCTGTGCTGCGAAAACAGAATCGGCAAGAGCTGGCACCATCTTCTCGGTAGAATTGATGATACACTTGAGAGTCAACCACTGGCTTTCAGATTTAAGTTTTACTTCTTTTACCTCTAGTGTTATTTTTTATAAATTTTTGGGCTTACAGGTGACTAAGTACTCAGAAGCTTTCCTTTTCAAGAAGTTTTCCCCAGCGATGCGCGATTAGCACTAGGTGCTAATTGCGCATCAGAAACCGCCTTCGTTTCTTGATCCGGGCTTCCTTGGTGCATTTTTTTACCCTTTGCCCGTTTTCTTTTAGTGGATATAAAGCTCAATTTTTTTGTGAAAATAATGATTCCGTAAGCTCTTGACCCTGAGTTTTAAATTGTCTGTTTGTGATGTGAGCGCTGTCCAGTATCCATTTAACCATGTCTGTGTATGGAAGAATTCTGGGCCTCGCCGCTATCCTGTGTAAGAATGAACAAGCCAGTTCTGTGATGGACGCCTCAGAAGAACTATGTGAGCCTATAGTAGCCTCAACCTCCATTACTCTGGGATTCTCTTCCTCAAGTAGATTGTACATGCCTTCCTAGGTAGCAATACCAGCGTCTCTGTTATAGGCGGTGTTTGTATACAAGGGCACCATTTCCTTTTCTTCAGAGCTCGGGGCTTTGCCTTTATTCCCCATGGTATCTTGCGTACTTCTTTGTATCATTCTCTGTTCTTTGTTCCTGCAATTTACAAGTGAAGTGAGAATAATGATATGGAAAGGTGATTGGAAAGTCTTAAATGCTGAAAACATATAAAATATACCACCTTATGTGAAATGACTTTTTGATAAGCACGAAACCATGTTCCATTAATAACTGGAAAATAACTCATTAATTAGCATTAAAGTGCATAACCAGGTCATGGTTTATGGAAAATAATTTTTTGAACAACGAGCCCGAAAGATCTGCGATGAAGTGATTTTGCGATTTGTTTGCAATATCACAGATTGAAACATCGCATGGTTTCTTAGCTTGCTATATCGCATTATCGCATTATCTTTCTATCGTATTTCCGTTCAATCACAAAATCGGAATATCGCAATATCGCAATATTGAAGAAACGTGACATATGACAATTTTTGTTCATCTGTTTTCTGCGAAATGCGATTTGTGATATGCGCCATTGCATATCGGTAGTTTAAAGTTTTTGAGCATGAGTGGTCTTTGATGCATGCGATGTGACATATGTTTGTAGTCCCGTATCGCGATCTCGCAGTCTTAGAATTCAGTTTGCAAAGAGGTATCTGTTTATCCTTTTGCCATGCGATATTTCCTAAGGAATAATTCTACTTTATCATAAAACTTAGGTTTTTTGGTTTTTTCAAGGATATTCTCCTAAGTTTTTGACGGTAAGTTTTATTGAAAAAGGAAATGCAAGCACTAATTGATTTTTAAAATTTTTGACTAAGGGTCCCCACTTATTTGTTATTAGTAATAACACCAAATGAGAAGGGAGGTTGTTGCTGGCCACAACATGACCACATCATCTTCATCATGGTACCCTCTATTCCATTTCAACCCCAAACTCATTTTTGGGCCTGATGCACTCTTCGAGTACCTCTTCAGGTGAACCTTCTCTTGTTTTTTAATACATATTATTCAACCGATTCTAGTTTATACATGTGTTCAATAAGATGTTTTTCCACTTGGGATATTGGTCGCTGAGGTTGTAGGTACATTGACAACTTCCTGCCAAGATCAACACCCAGGTGGCCAGTAACAAAGTAAGTATCATTCATCACTCATCATGATAGGCTTATTACAAAGCTTTGCATATCCTGACATCATTTCTGTGAAATACACCATAGGGTCCATCATCTTGACCACACTTACCACCACCTCCCTTTGCACATGGTAAGCATCCATGTTGGTTGGTAGAACCTTCCCAGTCATGGATCACCTCATGTTATAGAAACCGGCATATTGTTGGAATCCATGACCATCTACTCTGTCTTGGGAGCCATTTAACTTACATAACTTGAAGATTAGCCTCATTCTTCTCTTGTTCACATTTTTCTAACCATGTCACTCTCCCATGCCACCTTATTCATTTGCGACGGATCAAGATGAATGCACCCCCGCATTATACATTGGGACTATCATCCCTCTGTACAACATAATCTCATTTGTGTCTCTTTATCCACCACATCAACCCCACATGAAGACAAACCAATGGGGCCCCTTCCCTTAGAAAAAAACACCTTATCTGCATCATTATGTAGGTCACCATTTTCATGGGGCACCCATCTCCATTTATGTACATCCAAACCACCTTTACATTCTTTTGGCAAGTGTACAATTAGTTTTTAGGAAAAAGGTTCCCACCCATATTTTCATGTCTTATACCCGACGACAGTTTCTAGTCACCCTTGGTTGGAGCTTGGACATCATCCACACTCATTTACCCTCTTCACACCAGTATGAACATACTTACACCTACCCTGGAAGTCTTACCGACCCCAGAGCCATCCATGTCAGAAGAATTGTTTTGCTTTCCACCACTCATATTATAGCTCCGACCTCGAGCCAGTTGTCCATATCCATTCATATAGTTAGCTTTCATTATCATGCCTTATTGACCCACCATATACAAAATTTTTTCATATTAGATCTTGATTCCCTGAATCAAGATTTCGGGTGGTTGACACTTCTTTCTTGTCGACTTCAACACCCATATTCCAGGATTGAGGCAGTACCTTGGATGTTTCCTGCCCTCCTTAAGGGACATCCTCAAGTGGTGCGATGGAAATCATTATTGTCTATTGGTGTCATCGGTCTCCATCACATTTGACACCATTGCAAGTTTTCATGTCAGGGTGGTATTGTACTTAATGAACTTTGTAATTATCTCATTTAGTCGAAGACCCACACATCACTTATGACCTCATTCAATATTGATTTACCCTTTTCGATGCTTGGGGGCACCATATTCAATCTATTTGTCAAGAAGCGCCCCTGAGGGTGCCAACAATTATCATCATCATCCATCAGTATGTCAAACACCACAACAGTGAGTGGACAAACCTAGTTCCTGTTTGATTGTAATAATTCGTCACAAGTTATCATAATGAATGGGACATGACCACCTCGTAAAAAACAATTTTTATTTTTCAGGTTTCCTTCAGAGCATGGTTATTCTTTGTCCTCAGTCAAGGGGTTTCCCTACTCATCTTTGCAACAATTTATTCTCTCTCTGAAGAAGTTGATCAAATTCTCAGTCACAACAGAAAAACGTGATGTATTTCACCTATATGTTTGCTCCTAACCTCATACATAAGGGGGAAATTATTAACACCAGAAAATCATACATGTATTTTCACAATCCAAAAGACACCCAAAGTTGTCCAACAAAATGTACAAGTGAATATTTTCTAGCCGAAGACATTATGAAAGTTCAAAAAATTAATTTCTCCTATGGTCTTATGCATAAAAATTTGACTGCGCTGCATATCTTATGGAATAAAATATCACCGCATGAATTTTTATTTGAAAGCCACATGGTAAAAGAAAAGCTCAACTCAAAAAATTTGGGACCACTTCCCACACTTGGAATATGATTCCTTAACATTTTCCAGTCAAGGACAACCGAATTCGAGTTGTCCTGAAGAGATGTAATCCTCAATGTAATCATCTTGTCCTACTCATAATTCATTATCATTCATAAACTACGAGAGGGAAGATGGATTCAAAAAATTCTATATAAATAGGAAATTGGAGAGCCAAAAAGAAGACAATGTTATGCTGGCCCAATTTCTCTGAAAGCAATCCTACATTTCATTGTTGAAGCAAAAGAAGTAAGATAATTAGTATGTTGGCTATATTGCTTCTCAACAATCTATGATTCTAGTGAAGTAACAGTCCACCTTTGGAGAGTCTTCATACTTCTTTGAGAGAGAGGAGAACCTTGCAAAGAGACTAAGGAAAGGAACCTCCTTACTGAGGATTTCTGAGCACCATAGCTCAAATAATTCTCTTCAAGTGTTTAAGTATTCATCTATTGTATTCTTCTACCACCAACAGTCAATAAAGGGATCCTTTTTCCATTATTTTGTTGACTTGCTTTCTTCATTAAGCATTATTTGTGTATTTATCTCTTTGTTTTAGTTTATGTTTGTATATGCATTTTTTTCACCATTTGAAATGCTTTGTTTATCTCTGTTTGTACACTAACAACAACCACTATATTTGTATTCCTTTATAGGGAACAACCAACGACTAAGGAGGTGCCTTTTAGTACACAATTGCTACAAAAACACTACTACAAGGAAGATTTGGAAACAAAAGAGATCCCATAAAGTGTGCTACCAAATCTCAATTGACAGAAAGGATGTTACTCATTTTTTGATGAAAAAGTTCTACCAGAGTATGGTCCATATAAATTTTTGGTCACCATATCTCCAACAATTTTTTTTAACAATTCCAAGAAATCATTAGCCAGTTTCCCAAGATCACAAAGATATTAGTGTGCAAGTATTTCCATGCATTCACTGTACCAGGTGTCATGATTCTTAACAATGAGCACTCCATCCAAATATCGTATAAAATGTCTGAATGCCAAAAGTCCAGTCATGCTAGCTGTGAGTGGCAAAGGATCATCTAACTATTTTTAGAAGTCCATAGAGGGAAGGTATGGTTCCATGTATATTTTATTGAGTTATACAAAATCACTTAAATGGGTGAAACGAAAATGCCAGCTTAAAAATGTTGAGGAGTTCATGAAATCATGGAGGACAATAACTTGCTTGTAAAAACCTTGGTGAAAATTCCATGTAATAAAAGTTAATAAAGGAAAAATAATAACCATGGTTATGAGACACTTATTCCAAGCTAAATGTTGGGTAAGACATCCTAGTGTGGGTGTTCATTTGGTTTTTTATGGCTAAGAAAATTGGCAAAGGAAAAGCCTTTGGAAAGGCATGAGGCATTAATTGGCATTTTATTTATGAAAATAATGGAAATTAGGATAAAGGGAAGGTGAAAGGTCACACGTTGCACGTGAGGAGGAAAATGAAGGAAAATAATGGAAAATTGAAGAAAACAGAGGTCTCATTAATAAAAATAATTATGAGGATCAATTTGTAAACTTTTGTTAGTTCAGTTTTCGATCTCTTTCTCTATTCTCTCTCTCTCTCTCTCACTCATGGACACTTAGAGTTTTATTGGAGCACTTTAGCATTGAATCAAGGAAAGAAAATAAGGCAAAGGAAAATAAGGATCAAGCAAGGAAGAGGAGGACAAAGCAACTATAGCGGGATTATTTGTAGGTATTGATTTGCATGTGTGATTTCCTTGCTAGTTTTTGCATGCATGGTTATGCATGTGTGTTCTTGGTTCTCTTGCTGTCATGGGCATGGGTTTTGCCAGGTGTGACAGTGTTTTTCATCCCAGCCTTTCCATTTCTAGATAACCATGGTGTGATGTGGTTCTCATGTTTTGGTTGAGCAGGATTGCTGGATGGATTCGAAACTGAGTGACATGTATCTATGAAGGAAATAACATATAGCCTAGTTATCCCTAAACCAGACTATGGCTTGTGGTAAATCCTTGGACTAGTAACCTTTGAACAGACTATGGGTTGCGGTAAAACTAGATTTTGTGTTGCCTCCGTGGCCCTAGGAATCCTTGAACGATGAATGGAGGGATATACGATAAAGTGTAGAGGTGGGTGCCTTTGATCAGGGCTAAGATTCCTTGGATGGTGAATGGAAGGATATATGGTAAATATTGGAGGGTGGTGTCTCGATTATGACCTCGTGATCCCTAAATTAGACTGTGGCTTACAGTAAAACCTAGAGACTAGGAGATAGTAAAATTCCTCACAGTGTAGGTGTATAAATAGGGTGGCATCCATGATTGTTTAGGGCTTAGTGATCCGATGTGGATTGCGGTAAAGCCTGGTTCTATTGATGAGGGTGAGGTGGTGTAGCCTTGGAAAGCCCTGATTGAGTTTTGGTTATGAGTCCCACATTCATGCTTGGAATATGGCACATGGGTGATTAGATGAAAGAAATATTTGGTTCAACCAATGTATGGTCAAGTGGTTCGTGGAAGTCCCAAACCTAGTTGGATTTTTCATTAATTAATTAGAGTTTATTTCCCTTGGTATTTCATGTGTAAATGTACTGGTTATATGTGGATTTTATGGCTGTTGTATCCTTGTAACTTTTGTTGATTATATGCTGGTTATGATTACGTTTTATGAAAGTGATGATTTATGGATCTCATCATGTTTTGATTTGTAAATGAATGGATAATGAATATATGACCTAATAGATTATAATGCAGCTAATGTGATAAGGCAATAATTATTCTTAGCGATTCTCAGATAAGTATGAGACCCCTATGCTCAAATATGTTGTTGTAACCTATAAATAGAATACATATTTATGACATGTTTGATGAAATGCCTGTGATGTCTAGTAGGGGTCCTGTCAAGTATTTGTTCAAGTATTTACATTTGTATCATTGTTTCAATGTTATTTTTCATTTCTAGAAGTTTTATGAAGTTCTAGGTAGTGGCTTGAGTCTTGGCCCTGAAAAAGTGGCACAAAATCCAAGGTCATAGGATTTGAACTAGCTAAAAAAGGCCCTAGTCGCCTGCATGCCCTTACTATGAGAATGAATGGAGGGTCCCAATCGCATGCATTCCCATGTCATGGGAGCGACTAAGGCTCTAGGTGTAACAACCTTGGTTAAAAATCCATGTAAAAATATATAAGACCACTGTCATGGGACACGTATTCCAAGATGAAAGGTGGGTAAAACATCCTAGTGGGTGTTCATTCGGTTTATTATGGCTAAGGAAATTGGTAAAGGCAATGGATAATGCTTTGGAAAGGAAAAATGACATTTTTGGCACATTTATTTACGAAAATAAAGGAAATTAGGAGAAAAGGAAGGTGAAAGGTCACAAGTTGCATGTGAAGAGGAAATTGAAGGAAAGTAATGGAAATTGAAGAAAATAGAGGCCTCGTTGATAGAAAGGCTTATGAGGATTAGTTGATGAGCTTTTGAAAGGTTTTGGTGGATCTCTATTCTATTATCTCTGTCTCTCATACTCTTGGACAATTAGAGTTTTCTTGGAGCACTCTTGGAAGACTGTGGCATACTTGGAATTTGAGCAAGAAGGAAAAGATGAAGCAAAGATTGAGAAAGTAAGAGAAAGATCAAGCGGCGACATCAAGATTATTTGTAGGTATCGATTTGTATGTGTGATTTCCTTGCTAGATTTGGCATGCATGGTATTTCATGTGGTTCTTTTCTGTCATGGCATGGGTTTTTCCAGGTGTGAAAATGTTTTCAACCTAGCCTTTCAATTTACGGATAGCTATGGTGTGATGGGGTTCTCATGTTTTAGTTGAGAATGATTGCAGGATGGATTCGAAGCTGAGTGAGGTGGATATGTGAATAATAGAAAACATGGCCTAGTAACCCCTGAACCATACTATGAGTTGTGGTAAAGCCGGATTTTGTGTTGCCCCAGTGGGCCTAGGAATCCTCAAATTGTGAATGGTGGGATATACGGTAAAGCCTAGAGGTGGGTGATGAGCCCCAATTTTGGTACAATTTGGGCTCATTTTGGCCTACTCTACTTGCTCAAACCATTCATTTTTTATTGCTTATGCATTCATTTCTTAGTTTATTCATGTTGTTTGTAGGAAGAAGGGTAGGCACTCTATCCACGTGACTAATGCATTATGATTTCAGGTTTTTGCATTAAAAGGGAGAAAAGACCACGTGAAAAGGAGACAAGGAGACAATGAGGTGGCACTGCTGGTTTTTAGGAGAGGATGTCCACAGTCTTGGGACCCTCCTCGTGATTCCCACCATAGCTCCGAGCTCCAATCCATCTCCCCACCGAGCTTAGAAGTAGCCAGCTGTTCTACAGGAACAGCAGTTATAACTGTTCTACAGGAACAACAATTATGACTGTCCTACAGGATCAGCAGTTTAAACTTCAGTTGGACAACCGAGCTCCTAAAATCAAGGACACCTGTTGGATGATCGTTTTTGCATAAGTATAGAGGCCGTAGCCTTTGATAGGTTGTTGAAACTTTCGCATTACTATTGTAATTTTTGAGCACAGCTCGGGGTAGTTCTTTTTGTAAGCCAAGTTTGGCATGACATCAGATTATGAATAAAGAAGGCAGATTTTGATCTAGTTCTGAGTTTTCTCAAGGAGCTATAGCTCTCAGGTTAGGGCCCAACCTGAGAGCAATAGATCTCCTCGGTGTTGTAGTGTTATTTACTTTTCGTTTCAGCACTTTAGTTCATTGCTTTACCATGCAATTCGAAATTACAGGTTGCTGAGTTAGTTTTTATGAGATTGAATGAGTTTAGCTTATGGTTGAATTGCTTTCAGTTGTTTAGTTAGACTAGCAGGTTGATAATACATTGGAGCTCCAAGGAAAACGGTTGAGAAAGCCTCCACTGCCATCTCTGTTTGGAGATTGGAGTGCAGCCTATACCAACCACAAAAATACGCATTTCTTTACTTTATGCTTGCTGCAACACAGTCACGGTTATGATAGATCCTTTCATGCACTTTACACTTGCAACATACACCTTCATCACAGCTTCATGCACATTTCTCTTCACACGTTGGATTGCTGTTCATTGAGTTCATAAGCACAGGTAGCTTAGGTTAGTGAACTTTCGTTTTGGTGACAGTCATAAGCATTTGTTTCATTTACACTGCTCTTCCTCGTTCCATTACCTCTTCCTTCGTCTTGATCACGCATGCAACCACATCCTTGACCTCTGTTCCGCTCTGTTATCTCCCAAATTCTTCCACTCCTCCCATAACTTCATCTTCTAGACCTTTCGTTGATATAGCCCTCCATCTTCCAACCTACTCCATACACTCGTTCCCCATCCTACTTCTCCATTCCTGAGCCATCACCAGCCTTATCCCTACCTTACACATCTCCCCCTACCATTCCATCACTCCATCATCACCTCAAACACCCACGGTAGGTCATCCTGTAGCAATTTGTAGACTTCCTGTAGAAACCTCTGAGTTTCCTGTAGGATCCCCTGCAGACATCCTGTAGGAGGCCACTCACTCGGTTGCTGAGCCTCTGAACGTGAGGAACCTCTGTGGACGGATGCTAAGGATCCCTGGGGACCTCTCCTATCCTCCCCAACCTTTCCCACGCTTTCCTTCCTTCTGCATCACATCTGCACAACCAAACCCTAATAAGCACAAAATCACCATCACTCCATCCACTTAAAGAAAAAATACAAAAACATGTCTTTTAAGATGCAAGCAGCTTAGATTCATGCATTTTCACTTATTAGAGGTAATGGCAGCATTGGTAGAAGTTTCATTCACATTCTTTGCATCATAGAGGTTAGACTAGTCAAATTAGGGTTTCCTAGGTTTCTATGCTTTGATTTGCTTTCATTTCATTTTTGTCAAGTAAATTAGCTTTCCTTTGAGAATAGCTTTCGTCCATCATTTAGCAAGCTTCTTCTGAGAGCCTATAGAAGTTGGCTTGAGCCCTAGCGGACTTGTGCCAGCTGACCAAGTGACAGCTGCGACAAGAGCTAGTACTTGTGCATATAGCACCGTCGCTTCCAAGTTTGTACGAACTACCGGGTTGATAAAAGTAAGAGACAGGAAGCCCCAGGAGTTGTAGCATTATTGCTACAATACTGGAGCTCACCATCTTTTTGGCGCCGTTGCCGGGGAAGCGTCAGAGTATTAGTAATTGTTGCTTTTCTTCTACTTTCGTACTCTTACTTCTGCTCAGTAGTTTATTTCATTTCCATTCTGCAAAAGTAGCTTAGCATTTCCTGCTTTCATAGATTAGCATTTCCTGCTTTCATAGATTAGCATTTCCTGCTTTCATAGATTAGCATTTCCTGCTTTCATAGATTAGTATTTCTTGCTTTCCTAGATTAGCTTTCCAATTCCGCAATTTCATTTGAGCAAGATAGTTAGTTGTAGATCACTCTGTTTCAGTTTTGCAGGTACCAAAGAAAAAGCAAAAGCAATCAAAAAGAAAAGTCCTTTCCATTTCATGCCTCGTAGGAACCGAGATAAATCAGGCAAATTCCTACCCAACACCCCCACCACGTCACTAAGTCACCCTTCTCTCTTCTTTGGTGACAGTGACCCAGAGGAACCTATAGGGGAACATCCTGAGATATACCAAGACCCTATAGAAGAAGAAGAGTTAGAAACCACTCCATCTGAAGCCATGGCTGATAATAGAAGAGAAGATGAGAGAATAGAAGGTGCCTTCCCCATCCGAGAGACCAATGGAGAGATGAAAATGAAGAACATTAGCCCCTCCGCCTTGCCTCACTTCCATGGACTGACCACTGAGGATCCTGATACCTTCTTGTTTGAGTTTGCTGTCCTTTGTAGAACCTATGACTATACTGAAGATGAGCAAAAGCTGAAGCTTTTCCCTTCAACTCTTAAGGATGCAGCATTACGCTGGTTCATGGGATTACCTGGGAATAGTATCACTACTTGGGCTCAGATGCAGCAAGCCTTCAATACCAAGTATAGGGATTACTGTAGGTCTAAGGAAACCAAGGGAGAGATCTTTCGGATGACCATGGGAAATGATGAGTCCTTAGAGGATTATGAGGAGAGGTTCCAACTTAGCTATAAGCGGGCCAGGTGCACACTTGACCCTGAATCCCTCAAGTTGGTTCTGCTCCGAGGAGTCCCTGAAGATCTCTTAGACACCCTTCACATGTTAGCTGGGGGGGACATTTACCAACTGCCTTATGAGGACATCAAGACTGTGTTTAGAAATCATTCCAGGGCAGCTAGGAAACGAGGTAGAGGAAATCTCCTCTCCACTGGTGTCCCTTTCTCCAAGCATGAGTTTACAAACCAATTAGAAGATCTTAAGAGTGAGGTGAGACAGACCATTGCCATGCAGTTGGACACATTCAGGATCCAGCAGAAGAAAGAAGAAGCTGAGAGAGCCTTGGCTGTCTTCTGCCCTAGGTGCACCAGAAGACACCCTAAGAACGAATGCCCATTGCATTCGGTTGAAGTGTGTTTCGTTTGTGAGGAGGACCATCCAACAAATCAGTGTCCAACCTTACCTGGGTTTAAAGCCATGTACTAAGGAACCGAAGCCCCCACTGAACCTCTCTACTTCATCAACCAAAGGAGGCCACAAGGATCTAGACCTTATCAGCAGGGAATGCAAGGGGCACCGCAAGCTTATTATAACCCCAACCAATCGACTCCCATGCCTTCTTGGGGTCCCCCTGCTCATCCTTCTTGGTCCATGCCTCCTCCATGGTCTTATCCACCCCAGTACCCTACTCAACCTACTTCTCATTCATATCATTCGCATGCCCAGTCACAGCCTCAGTGGAGTGCACCTCATTCGGGGTGGAGGCCCCAATACAACGCTCCTCCTGCCATTTTGCCTCCACCACCAGTTCAACCTCAGCCTTTACCTCCTGCTCCTCCAAGGCAACCTCAAATGCCTGCTCAACCGAACCTGAACCCCAACAATAGACAGGCTCAACAGGTATACACTGGGGAAACTTCATGCCCTACCTATGCTGTGGAGATTCAGGAGATCAATCTTCGATCTGGAAAGATCCTCCCAGATCGCCAACCTCCTCCCCTAGAGGATGAGGAAGATCAACAGGAAAGTGAACCAAAAGCTATTACACCCTTTCCTGAGAGACTAACTGCCACCACACAACCTAACCCAGAGGAAGATGAGCTTCTGGGTGAGCTCAAGCAGTTGTGTGTAAAAAAACCACTTCTCCAAGCCATCAAGGATGTGCCCATATACAACAAACTGGTTAAGGAAAAGTGCTTTAAACACCCAGGCAGGAGAAAGAAAGATGCCTCAACCATCAATGTCATAGGACAACTGTCTGACCTTATGTTAGGACAAGTCATCTGCCCCAAGTATCTAGATCCTGGAAGTCCTGTAGTAGATGTTCACATCAATGGCACCATCATACCTCACACCTTGATTGATCTGGGGGCTGCCATTAATGTGATGACCAGGGATACTATGCTTAAACTCAATCTTCAGGGTTCCTTGAGGAAGACCTCGACAGTACTGCAATTAGCAGATCGCTCCACCGTGACTCCCGAAGGGATTGTGGAGGATGTCTTGGTCTCTATTGATTCTTGGGAATACCCTGCAGACTTCCTGGTTCTGCAACCAAAGGCAAAGCTTACTGGATATCCTCTCATTTTGGGAAGGCCTTGGTTAGCTACTGCAGATGCTTACATAAGTTGTCGTACAGGAATAAGTTGTCGTGCTAGTTGGTAGCCAGTGTAGCCAATAGATAGTTAGTCATTTCATAGCCTTGTTGTAGTCATTTTGTAATTCGATTTGTAGGCAATAGATTAGCTTTGCTTTCAGCTCATGCTCAAGCTCTCCTTGTGGACAGTTTTGATGTAACTTTTCATTTCTTGATTAATAAAGATGGATCCAGCTTTGCACCAGCTCTAAATCTTTCATGGGAGGCTGTAGCTCTTGGGGTTGGGCCCATCTCAAGCGCCCAGTACCTCCCTTGTTTCTCTTTATGTGTGTTTGCTGCGTTCTTGAGAAAAAATCTGCTCTTTAGATTTAATTCATGCTTTGTTACTTAGGTTGCTTTTGATGGTTAAAGTAGTTTCTTATGTTTAAGATAGATTGGTAGGAGTTATTCATGCATTTATATCTCTTTGATAATGTTTTTTTCACAGGTTGTACGTGATTCTTTTCATGAATAAGGTTGCTGTCCACCGATTTCATTAACTTGTTAGATAGATCACATGATATTTCGATTGCATGCAAGATGTAGTTGGTTTGATCAAGTAACCACTATGCAGGGCATCTTCATCACCTCCTCGTTCATTTGAGCCTCGTTCAGATCATCTCCTCCATCACCAAGTCTGTTCCCTCATCTCCCATCTTCTCTTTTGCCAAGTAACCTTACCTTCTTCCCCATTGTTGTCTCAACTACCTTCAAGCCAAGTCAGCTTTCCACATCATCTCACCACTCCATCCATCAGTTCCTGGGTCACTTCAGACCCCCATCCTACCTCCATAACCATCCATGCATCTTCCATCAACCATCCATCCTCAAAAATCCAATTCGTAAACATCCTGTAGAAGAATTGCAGAACATCCTGTAGAAATCCTAACTTCCTGTAGAAGCCCCTGCAGACTTCCTGTAGAAGTTCATAAACACGGTTGCATGTCATCCAGACTTTGTGAAACTCTCAGAAAGAATACTAGGGATCCTTTAGACCATCTCCGAGCCTTCCCAACCTTTCCCAAAGCATTTCATCCCTTGATCCATCCCTGCACAGTGGAAAACTAGTTAAAAGCACATGCATGATAATTTTCATAACCTAATCAAAAATACAAAAAGATGTTTTCTTCAGATAGTGAGAACTTAGACATATTCATTTTACCTTCCTAGAAGTAATGGCATCTCTTTCAATAGTTTGCATGCTTTCCTTTGCATCAGTAGGACTGGCTGGTAGAATTAGGGTTTGCTAGGGTTTGCGTTTCTTTTTTGCTTCCAGTTTCTTTTCGCAAGTAGATTAGCTTCCTTTGAGTTAGCTTTCATCCATCAGTTAAGAAGATTCTTCTAAGAGCTCATAGAAGTTGGCTTGAGGCCCTAGCGGACTTGTGTCAGCTGACCAAGTGACAGCTGCGACAAGAGCTAGTACTTGTGCATACAGCACCGTCGCTTCCAAGTTTGTACGAACTACCGGGTTGATAAAATTAGAGACAGGAAGCCCCAGGAGTTGTAGCATTATTGCTACAATACTAGAGCTCACCAGTGGGTGCTCTCCATTAGGCCTATTAATCCCAAGATGGGATATGTTGTAAATATTGGAGAGTGGGTCTTGGTTTAGGGCCTAGTGATCCGGCGTGGATTGCGGTAAAGCATGAGAGACTAGGAGATGAGAATATTCCTCACAATGTAGGTGGAGAAATCTAGTGGAATCCATGCTTAATTTGTCCTAGTGATCTGGTGGAGATCATGGTAAATACTTTTATTAGATGTTTATTGTGTTGGCCTAGTGATGCGGGATGGATTACGGTAAAGCCTGGTTTCTATTGTTGAGGGTGAAGTGGTTTAGCCTCGGGATGCCCTGGTTGGTTCTTTTGGTATGAGTCCCACTTTCATGCTTGGAATATGGCATGTGGGTGAATGGATGAAGAGAGAATTGGCTTAGGTGGAACATGATAGTCCCATACCGGTTTGGATTTTTCATTCATTAATAAGAGGTTCTTTCCTTGATATCTTATGTGTAAATGTACTAGTGTATATGTGGATTCTGTGGCTGATGTATCCTTGATATTTGTGTGGTTATTATGCTAGTTATAAGCATGTTTTATGACAATGATGATGTATGGATCTCCTCATGTTTTTATTTGTAAATGAATGAACAATACGTCGATGACCTAATAGATGATAATGCATCTAATTATATAAGGGAACAATGCTTCTTAACGATTCTCAGAAAAGTATGAGACCCCTATGCTCAAATATGTTGTTTACTCGTGTAGATTACTTATTTGTGATATGTTTGATGAAATTCCTGTCATGGTTAGTAGGGGTCCATTCATTCCCTTGATTAAGTAATTACATTTGTATCATCATTCCATTGTTATCTTTCTGTTTTGAAGGTGTCATTAAGTTCTGGGTAGTGACTTGGGATCTAGGCCTGGAAAAGTGGCTCAAATCCTATGGATGCTGGCACAACACTTAGTAAAATAGTCCCTGGATGCTAGCATACCATGCTATGGGAGCGTTCAGGGCCTTCTGGATGCATGCATGCCCATATCATGGGAGCGTCTATGGGTTAATTGGTCTAAAAACTCAGTGGGACTCAGGGGCTCGTTAGTTGAGAGGTTGGGATGGTTCCTGGGAGTCCTCTTGTTGATGTGGAGGGTCTGTATGTTGTGTTTATGTCAATTCCACTTCCTCAAGATCACATAGGAGGTTGAATCCCATCATAGTAGCCTCTCATAACATATTTATCCTAATTGGTCGGTTACTTGGGTAGATGTGGGAGGAGGGTGTTACATAGTGGTATCAGAGCATGGTTCACCTCGAGGAATGGATGGGTGGTGTGTTGGTCATGCATTCATGTTGGTTGCATTTGTGTTCCTTATGCTTGTAGGCCATGTTCTTGTCGCATTTGCATGGTGTTGATCATGGTTATATTGATGTCACCATGTGAAGGTTGATGTAATATGTCGTCATGAGTGCATGGTTGTATATGCATTTATTATACATGTCGGTGTTTATATGTTGTTATGCATGCATTGTCATGGTTATGGTTATGCATGTATTGTAGGTCAAACATGCATTGTGAGGTCATTGTATGCAATTAGGTCATCATGATGATATTGGTATGTTATGATGCTAATGCGTTGGCTGAGATAGAGCAGGAGATGTAGATCATCAAGTGAAGTTGCAACAATGGACTTCGAGGCAAGGGCAGATCATCATACAAGTTTGTATGGTGGGAATGCAGGTATGTTGGTTAATGTTTGTTATAAGCATTAGGGCTACTTATATACTTTTCATTCTATTGTTAGGGTCCTATAGTCTAGGAATCAAAGTGTTTTTTTATCTTACTGTTTCATTTTGAAGGTCTGTTTGTCAATTTTAGCCTATGAGTCACTATGTGTCATAGTCTAAAGTTTTGTATGTAAAAAGAGTCATATGATATTAGGTCTTGTAAAGGTTCATGTCATAAAGGGGTCTTTGAACCCAAAATTGAAATTTGTGAAAGTCTCAAGTCTAAAATTCATGATAAGGTCATAAATTTAAATGCGTAATGATGGAGGGAAAATGAATTATTGAGGGTTCGAGGGGTCATTTCATGGGTTTTCATTCGCCATAGTCTATTAGTGGTCTTCACTTCTCATCATTGGTCTCATTAGTAAAGCATATCCTCATGTCACCTCACTCTTCCTCCACTAAACGATTCATCCTTATGACACGAAACAAGGCATATGGAGGCAATATATTCATATTTTTTTTTAAATCTGCGCTCATTCCCACCTCATTTCAACTCGTGCTCAAATAAGTTGTGAATTGAAAGCTAGTGTTTGAAAACTTAGAAGAAAGGAGCTCGATGCGCAAATGTTGTACAAATTTAGATCAACCATTTTGGAGGTCTGCAAGCATGGAGGGAAGCACTCAGAGGGTGATACATCATCACTAGGTCATCTTAAGCACATCTACACACTTAGCCTTGCACAAAACCATCTGCAACCATATCAACCATGGAGGTCTCCTTCACTCTGGTATGAATTTTCTCTGAAATTCACTGTTTTTGTCATCATTTTCAAAATATGTTTCCGAGCAAATGGAGCTGAATTGAAAAAAAAAAAAACAAAAGAGGCTTTTTCCAAGAATGGGGAAATTAACAAAAACCTCCTTCAAGTTCTGTACAGGGGTTATGAATTTGTATATATGAAACGCTCTTGGAGGCCTTTTTTCAAAAAAATAGAAGTCTACATTTTCCTCCTGTTTCAATGATTGTTTTTTGGCACACTTTTCTTAGAAATGGAAGTGGATTTTTCAATATTAAAGGAGGTTTATGTCTAAAATGGGCCAAAGAACAAAAAAATATCTCATTTTTTGCACAATTATCATGGTTTGGGAATTACATGTGTCACTTGGAGACCCATTTTCCACAATTTCTTGATGATAAAATTATGAAATTTTTGAAATTTGATTTGTAAATTCGAATTTTGATAGGTTGGAAGTATGCTGGGTGCTAAAGGATGAATGAGATATTTTATTGGTCACTACAATAAATTTGGGATGGTAGCTATCAGTTAAAGTTCAAAATTTCACATATGTTGCACAAATGGGGATCAATCAATTGGGAGGTTTTCAGAGCTGGGATGAGTATTTCAAATGGTTCTACACCAACACAACATCATTCCAAGCACACCCATTAGCTCAGTTTTGTCTAGAATGACTTTCAAACATGTCAAGCTTCAAGGCATATTTCACGCTGCTGTGTAACTATTGTGCAACTATATTAGTCAGATCTGTTTTTGCATATTGGTATTTTGGGACCTTCTAGAAGTATGTTAGTGATCAGATAGGTGTGGATAAGCTAGATTATGATTTTCTAGACATGATGTTGCTAAATTTTTCTTTAAGTTTTAAATCATGATGTTTCTAAATTGGGATAGTCTCGATCTTCTTTGCAGATACATTGTATCTAGTCTTTTTAGTTTCCATGCAGTGAATTCGACCACCTAGTGGTAATTTTGAATTCCTTATTGTATTTAAGGAGGAAAAGACATGAAAAAAATGTTATGTTGGGTCTAAAGTGTGAGAGGCTAAGGCTATTTTGTATGCATGTATTGTTTTTCCAAATGAATAGAAGAAGGTGAATGCTATTTGGACAGGGATACTTGTGTCATGCTTATTGGTTTGTTTTCCCTTTGTGAATCATATGTATTTTCTTTTCAGATCTGTTTCTAAAATATAGTTTCATACTGTATAAGTTCTTCATGCTTAGCTTGAAAGAAGTTTTATTTTAGAATTCAAATATTTGCTCTATTTAATTTCAGCTAATCATATGTGTTACTTTTCTTCTATGGAAAATATGAATTCATCTGTGGCTTGATGCTCAATTTGTCACTTTTTCTCCTACCCCACTCATCCTTCCACTACAACAAACTTTGATTAATCACCAGTAAGTCTGCCTATCTTTCCCCTGTTGCAAATTGCATTATGTCCCTTATTCATTTGGATTTGTAACTCTGATCCAAAGTAGTTCTTTCCCTCTACACCCACCTTCCAAAAAAATTCAAATAAAAAATCATTTTATGATCATCATAGCCAACCTAAAACCCAGATCTTATCAGTCACCTAGGTGATTGGTAGCATGAGACAATGAGAGAGCCCTCTCCAAGGCTAGGGGGGCTAGACCTTAGCCTACAATAGGGTTGTGGTTACCCCTGTGATCCTTTTTCAGCCTAGAGGTCCATTATAGGGTGATAACACTATTTATGTTATGGTTACATACATGATATATGCTAGTTGATTAGTGTAGTCATACACGCGTGTCAGATAGTCATGAATGATAGTAACCTATGGTTGTATGCATTGCTATTGTTATGTTTAGTTAGATAACTTGATGACTATGTTATATGTTATTGATGAGTATGTTATAGGTTAACTTCTTGTTGTTTTATGATGGTTGGCTTGACGATTAGATTATATGTTGTTGATGAGTATGATATATAATTTGTTGTTGTTATATGCTAGTAACTTGATGAATATGGTTATAGCATTAAGATATTGCTGTTATATGTATCATACTAATTTGGTTTGGTCTATGAAAATGGTTAGGGTTATGACATTCGGGTATGAGTTAATATGTTGTGATATTATGCCATACTATTCTAGACTAATTGTACATGTGATTGCTATGCATGAATGACAAATGTTTACGAGCTTATGATGTGAACATGTTAGTTAGTTACTGCTATGGATGTCATGATTTTTTTTATGTTTGAGATGATGTGTTGTGAAGTTATATCGTGCTAACTATATTGATTTCGCAGAAAAGATATCCTCCCCTAAGATACATTAAGGTATGATTTTTCTTATGTCGTATATTTGGTGCTTGACTCTTTGATTATGTTGTCTATTGGTGTTCGAGTGTTGGTGTTTATTATGTCATCTAGTTGATTTATTTAACATGGTCTGTTTACAATTCGTTTGAATGTTTGATTAATTGCATGATATGAGTATGTGTCTGTAATATTTCTTGCTAAAATTATCTTGTTTTAAGATGGTTGTACTAATACATATGTGTTGAGACAATTGATATGTACTTGAGTGTAAGTAGGTGATAGTTGTAACATTATGTATTATGAATGATGAATGTGAGTTGAGTGTTGAGTATGACATGGTTGTTATAATTGGTAAAGGTTGATTTCAAATTAATATACATGATGTATTGACCTTTGGAATGTGAGACTGACATGTATGAGAAATTGTAGGGAAACATGCCTGGTATTAGATTGACAAGGTAATAGTTGATGTGTTTATATAACTAACAATTTGGTGATGCAACAATGCATAGTAAGATTCAATTGCAGCAAGGAAAAGGTAAAATAAAAGAATTGGGTGAAAATTCCTTTGGCTATGTTTGAAAACTGTAATTCCAAACGAGTGAGTGCTTTGCATATATGAAGTCTTCTTAGCCTTGAATTTGCCTAACATTATGAGGATATGTGTTATATTCATAAATATGTATTTGATAGGTATAACGATTGGTTCTAAATATGGATAGATTTGTCAAAGGATTGGAGTCCATTGAGAGATGGCACGGATGTGTTAAGTTGTAAACAACGTGCTTGGCACAACAAGGTAAGGTAATTGGTGTATTGTTATGTTTATTTATACATTGACAATTATGTGTTTATGGTAGTGCGATGCAGGGAGTTGCATGGAAAGAGAGATTGCCATGAAATTATGAAGAAGGCTCAAATAGAGATTTCCTTTGGAAGCATTGAGAACCATAGGGATTGAGTCATGGCATCTATTTTCAGTCTTTTGATTTTGGTCTTTTGGTGATTTTTTGTGCTTGATTGTGGTTTTGTTTGTGTCTTGTGCATGGCCACATCACTTTGTTTGTAATGTCGTATTGCTATTGGTTTTCATGGTTTTCTCTTGTTTGCTTCTTGTTCTTTCCTTTTATGTTTTGATTCTTGGGAATTGGTTGGGAAAAGAGGAAAGTTATTGGAGCTTGGGGAGAGCTATGTGGTACCCGATAGGTAAGGTAAGAACTGGATGAAGCTCGGTGCATGTATAAGAGAAGTTGAAGGCAATAGTATGACAACTAGTTGGACTGTTTGGGTCCATTGGTGTAAATGGACGATGGTAAGACAATCATGAGAAAGGTAACATCAAAGGCAAAGTAAATGGATCTGAGGTGTCAGATTCCTTGCCTATGTTGGAAACGATTGTTCTCAATGTTGTGCATGGTGTGCACATATAAAGGGAGTACTCTTAACCTTGACCTTATGTTAACTGGTAATTATTTTATGATCACGATTATGCTAATGTTTATATCTATATATATATATATATATATATATATATATATATATATATATATATGTATGTATGCATGTATGTATGCCATGTCTGATAGGGTCATCATGGATCATGGTTGTTTAATGCTAATGTTTATATGTATATATGTGTGTATGTATGTCGTTGTCTAAAAAGATCATGATTGTTTATGCTAATGTTTATGTATATGTATGTATGTATCCATGCATCTATGTCACTGTCCGGTAGGGTTGTGAGGGATCATTCTTGTGGAGGAATGATTGCTTATGCAGGTGATGAGCCTTGGTATTGCAACAAAAATGCTGCAACTCCCATGGCTACCAGCTTTAATTATCAACCCGGGGTTCGTAAAAAATTAAGAGGTATCGGCATGAGAGAAAAGAAATGTTGCCTATTTGCAGGAATGAAAGACTAAATTTAAAAATTCTTGTAAAGTAACATGAAATCTTCTATCTACTTATTAACACACTTTGCTTGCAAAAGAACCCTATTTTAACCCTATTTGTCACATGTGATGTTTTAATTAATCAAAGCATGAAATCTTATCTAAAGAGTACTAACTATTGTGTGCATGTGTAAATATAAAATAACTCATTTTTTTAATCTTTTTGCTTTATAAATGTAAATGCTAATCTTTCCTTGATCCTTGGTAGGGGAGAAATGTGTGGAGGAAGAAGGGTACAATGATTTTGATGGATTGCAGGTCAAGTAGGGGACTAATCTTAGCTTCAATGATGATTTTCTCAATTTAGGCTCAAAACAGGTCACTACAGGATTTCCTACAGGATGTACTATTTCTCCTACAGGATCCCCTAGTTCTCTTACAAGATCCCCTGTTTTAATACAGGATGCTACATATTTACTATACAGAATTATAATTAATCGAATGACCAATAAAATCAAATCCAAATTGGATGGGACAAATTTTGTTATTGACTAGAATATCTTAGGTCTCCATTCCAAGTGGAATCAATCAAAAAGACCTCTATTAACCCATGCTAAAAAATAGCAGAAAATTACTAGTCTAAAAATTAGAACTTTGAGAACTAGTGAGCTAGTAAATCCATCAAATGCTTAACCTAATCAAGTGAAAATGAAATGGGGTAATTGTTTTTATGAAACAGAATGTTTTCTTTTATCTAATACAAGTGGAATAAACTTGAATGAATCTCATTATCATGCTCTAAAAAATAGCATAAATTTACTACTAGTTGCCACAAAGGAGTTCCAAAAATCTAGATTTGGGAATAAGAAGACTAATCCAAGTAGCTCAATGATTACTATGACTTTCGAAGTCTTTTCCAAGGATGAAATGATGCTTGTGATCCTGCAAAAGAACTTACATCAACCATTTAATCCAATCCTACAACAAGAAATCATTAATACTAAATGCAGAAATGGAAAGAAATAAAAACAAGAGATACATGTGAATAAGAAGTGAAAAGAAGGAAATAAAATGATACAAAAGGGCTCTAAGACTCCTGGGATGGCCAAGCCTAAGGAAAATCAAATACTTATGGAGGAGAACAAGATTTAGAAGCTGACCATGACACCAATCTTCATTATTTTCATCAATACAATTACATCCCTGCAAGAAAATGCAATGGGTCTGCAGAAATACGAGTTCTCTCCACAAGAACACTAATTAAAATATCTCCAGAGGAAAATCCGACTTGGTACTTATATAAACTGATTAGGAATAATTCCCTATGAATGGAGGAATATTTCCCCACAAAAATCCATTGATTAGTGGATTTGGTTCCCAGGACGAGGAATCTACATTAAATGGCAGGGAACACATTCTTAGATTTTCTCAATCATTGGAGTAACACAATCTGTGCCATAATTTCATAATATCTTGTTGATTTATTATTTAATAGTGATCTTCCTGTACTAGGGAGCAAGTCCCTAAATTATCTCCTCCTCCAAATCTTCATAATTTTCCCCATATTCTCATAATATTCCACAAAGATAAATAATATTAGGCACAAATATGCAATTATTCATAAATCTTCCTAATGAATATATTAAAGTTAAAAATACATTATCTAATGCAAAAAGAGAGGTTTAATGTGCTGAAGGATGGTCATAGGCCTTAATTTATGTTTAATTTAGAGGCATGGGCCTTAATTTATGTCCAATTTAGAGGTCCATCATACCCCTTGCTGAAAGTGTTGCTTATCCTCTGAGCAACTCACTGACCTCATTCATGGCCCTGATAGCCTCTCTCTTATGCATTGAGAATATTCGTTGTAATTTCTGCAAGGACAAGCCCAAAAAAATATTTGTGCAAAGAAAAATCATTGTTTCTTGAGACCATTACCTTGCCTTCCTTTTTCTTTTGTGGCCTAGATGATTGCTTAATGACCTTAGAATTTTCTGTTTTGATTAGGTATCTCTTAGGCACTGCCCTTTTTTTTATAGCAAAATTTGTTCATTTCTTCCTTCTTGTAACAACATTCCACCTTCCTGTAGAAGTCATTCCTTGTTCCTTCAGAGTCTTCTAACTGTATGGGAGTGATGAGAAAAGATGTAGGTTTGTGAAAATGTAGAGGATGCTCTATTTGTTTTTTCAAGAAATTTTAAGGGTGAGATAGAGTGTAGGGTTTGTTCTTGAAATTATGAAATGGGATGGATGAATGATGGATAGATAGTGTAGAAATTCCCATTGTAGATCAACAGATTATGCAATACACTAAAGCAAAACACAAATTCTACTTCTACAACAAACTTTGCGGAAGCTTAATCAAATTGAGCAAGATCAATGAGAACACATATAACTGAGAATGAGAAATAAATCACACATAACACAGAAGAAATAACCCAGGAAAAGCCTCAGCCTAAAACCCCAATCTCTGTATTATCATACAAGTGGAAATCTTGTTCAAGTTACAAAAAGAATCAGCTCTCAAGCTATCCTGCTCTCTCTGCAATCAAACAATGCTGCTCATAGACAGCCAAAGGCTTCTCCAAACCTTCTCCTCTGCCCTCCAAGCCTCCTATTTCCTTGTGCATCTTTTCTTGGGGTCCAATAGTGCCACCTGTGTGAAATCCCACCTCACACTACTCACTAAACTCAGAAATAACTGCGCAATCCTAAAGGAGATAATTCCTTCTGCATGGATGAGTTTCCTATATAGGAAAAATCCTCTAACTGATGGTACACTGTCCCTTCCTCTGATATCAACTGGGTCTCTGAATGAACTGACATGCATGAGTTATCTATGAGAGAATATTCAGTTATTTGGAGAGCATCAGTTACATGCATGAAAGAATTAACTAACTGAAATCATAATTAATTCAACAAACTGTTTGAATTAATCTAACTGGACTTGACTCAGTTACCTGAGCCAACTAATTACAACTCAATATTACAACTCATCCTTATCTCTTTAACTGATGGATAAATTCCTTAATTAATGGAGAAACGATTGCATGTCCCCACATAGACTTCATGTTTGATTTTCTACAACTAATTAACTCAAGATGATTTAATTAATTATTTTACAAACAACTACTAAGATCAAATTCGAATTTTACTTCTCAATTTTAGTTCAGGGACTAACTAAAATTGTAATCTAACTCGAAATGCTATTTTTAGCACTTCCATTTTTCATTCGTTGTTGCTATGTCCAACGCTAATACCCGAACTGTTATTTATAACATTTCTTGTTGCTATTTTCAACACTCCCTCTCAACAAGAAAGGCATTCAACTCGAACCCGATCCTAAACCTTTGGAATGTTCTACATGCAACACTTCTCCCAAGTGTTGTTGCTCCAGCAACTCTAGAAATTTTTTTTTCCCAACTGACCTCCCTATTGGGCTAGAAACATCCTCTGATGTTGAAGCTTCCTCTGCAGTTGACAAGTTCTCCCTCTGTGACCTCTGAGCTGCTACAACACTCCATGCATCTCACACCATTGCACACCTCTTTGTGCCATCCTGCACTGGTGCAACACTCATGTGCCTCTCGCATTGTTGCAGCCTGCTAGCTCTGCACTATCTTGGGATTCCTGCACTGTAGCTCTCTTTTCCGCTCCATCTGCATTTTTCTCTACCCACTCAGCCAATCCTGCTACTCCTCGTCGGGGCTTCCGTAGCAAGGTCTAATCAAAGAGGTTGGGTACCTCAATGATCCTACCCCTATTCCAGTCTTCTTGGGACTGTCACTCCACATCACCTCGCCTCCTACTTGGAGGTATGGATGCATGTGATCCCTCTGCCCACTTGGTTTAAAATTCCCCCCCTACTATAGGTCTCTGCATGAGTGGATGCCTCCACTCGATCTCCTCTAGTCTTCTCCAGTTGTGGCTGCTCCACAACCTACTGAAGCTGCTTCACCAATCGTGGCTCCTCCTTAATCGTTTGAGACTTCTCTTATGGCTGCATGTTGAGAGCTAATGTACTCTCCCTCTCAACCACCAAGTCTCCATCAATTGCTTTGCTCCTCAAGGCTTTGCATGCATCTTGAACCTCAAGAGCATACAGGTTCTTGACTCATGAACCGATCTGCTTCACCTATCTCGTGGTGATGTGTCTAAGGAAAACCTTTCCCTTACTGAAGACTACATCATAGCCTTTGTCTTCCAGCATTGCGATTGACACCAAATTTTTCCTCAGTCCTGGTACATACTTAACATTGGTCAAGGTAATGCAAGCTCCATGCTCCCTCTGAAAAACAACCGTGCTTACACCTAAGACACTATAATTTTCATCATTACCCATTGCTATGAGTATCTGGAGATATTTCTCCTCCAAGTTACTGAACAAAATCTGGTCGCTGGTCATGTGGAAAGAAGCTCCACTGTCAAGAAACCAACCACATCCCACCATGGATGAAACCATGCATGCGAAGAGGGTGAAATCCAACTCGAACTATGAGGCCAATGCCTCACCTTCAGATCCTTCCTTGGATCCCATCTTGGATTTCTTCTGTGGACAATTCATAGCATAATGGCCCACTTCATGACAATGAAAGCATCGCAGTTTTTATTTGTCAAACTACTTCCCACCATGGGAAGAACCAGATTTTGGATGGGACACCTTCCCTTTCCCTTTCCTCACCTTACTAGCTAAGGCTAGATTTTCCTCATCATCTTGCTTCGATGAGGATCCATCTCTGGTGCTTCTTCTTATCTCCTCCTACATCAGATTGTAGGTTTTAACCCCGTACAGAAATTACTTGCATACGAATTCTAAAAAACAGAAAATAAACAATGCGAGATCATAACACATAAAACACATATACACAGAGATTTTCCCCTGGATCCCAAAACCGGGACTACCAACTTGATTTTTCATTATGTTCCTTTCAATGTTACAATACATATTTATACATGCCGAAGCATCCAATACCATGGACCGAAAACCATCGCGTCCAAAAAACATGTGTGAAAATCATGCACAAAACCATAGGTGGGTCCGCCCAACCTAACATAGGGTCCAAAACCAAAATTTTCTGGGGCGTTGCCCCGGACCCCATAAAGTGGGGTTACGGGTGCCCTTCAAACCCCCTATTCACTACGTGGAAAAAATATAACACAACCCAACATTCTCCCACTTGTTGTTTTCTTTCCACATGGGGCCACAAGAGAGCTTAATCATTTTCCTAGCCCTGAAATGCCCATTGTCTCTCTATACCAAGAGAAATTCTCAGAGCTCACAGATTTTGTCAATGCATCTGCAGTATTCTTCAAAGTGTCCACCTTTACCAGCAACACCTTTTTGTCTTCTATCATATCCCTCACAAAGTGATACTGAACATCAATGTGCTTTGTCTTTGAATGATATGTAGGGTTCTTTGCCAAGAAAATTGCACTTTGGCTGTCATAATCTATCCTTATAGCTTCCTGTACTAACCCCATACTAGAACACAATCTCTGCAACCAAACTGCTTCCTTGCTTGTATGAGTGGCTGCCATGTATTCTGCCTCTGTAATTGATAGTGCCACTACATATTGTTTCTTACTCATCCAACTAACTGCACCTCCAAATAGATTAAACACATACCCACTTGTAGATCTTCTCCGATCCATATCTCCAGCCCAGTTTGCATCAACAAAGCCATGAATATCCAACACTCTATCCAATCCTGGTCTTCCTTGGTAGCACAGACCATAATCACTAGTGCCACACAAATACCTGAAAACCCATTTCACTGCTGTCCAATGCTCCTTTCCTGGTTTTGACATAAACTTGCTCAATACTCCCACTACATGTGCAATGTCTGGTCTAGTATAGACCATTACATACATCGGGCTACCGACTACACTTGCATATGGAACACAGGACATGTCCTCTTCCTCTTCTTGTGTCTTGGGACATTATTCAGTCAATAACCTCACACCTACAGGAATAGGAACCTTCACCAGTTTACTATCCTGCATATTAAACCTCTGTAGTATTGTCTCGACGTACTTCCTCTGGTTTAACCAGAGCTTCCTCTTTGCCCGATCTCTTTTAATTTCCATGCCCAAAATATAGCTTGCAACACCAAGATCTTTCATGTCGAATTTGGAGGACAATTGGGTCTTCAAATCCGGATAATTTCTTTGTCATTTCCAACCATCAACATATCATCCACATACAAGACCAGATAAATAACATGGTCACCAATTAATTTAAAATACACACAGTAATATGCTTTGCTTTTGGTGAAGCCAAGTCCCCGTATAAATGTATCAAATTTCTGATACCACATCCTTGGTGACTGTTTTAACCCACACAGAGACTTGTTTAACTTGCATATCAGTTCTTTCTTACCCTGTGCTGCAAAGTCTTCAGGTTGCTTCATGTAGATTTCCTCTTCCAGATCCCCGTGAAGAAATGCTGTCTTCACATCCATTTGTTCTACCTCAAAACCAAAAGCAGCAGCAACAAATAAAAGTAATCTAATAGAAGTTACCTTTGAAACAGGAGAAAAAATATCACCAAAATCAATTCCCGACACCTGGGAATAACCTTTTTCTACCAATATTGCTTTGTATTTCTCCACTTTTCCTTCTGCATTTGTCTTATTTTTGAACACCCACTTGTTGCCAATGGGTTTCCTTCTAGTCGGAAACTCCACCAAATCCCAAGCCTCATTTTTGTGCAAAGATGCCATTTCATCAACCATAGCCTCTTTCCAGAGTTTTCCATCCTCTGAATCTACTGCTTCCTTCAAGTTCTGGGATCATCGTCAGTAATAGATAAAGCAAAATTTGAATAGAAAGTAGATGGAATATACCTTTCAGGCTGCCTTCTTTCTCGAACTGATCTTCTCACAACTAGAGTTTGTGGCTCTTCATCTTCTGATTCCTCCTCTGCTGTAGAGTCTGATTCTTCCTCCTTTAGCTCAAACTCTATCTCTCAGGTTCCTTCCGTTGGACTTCATGTTTAATAACATTTTTCACCTCTCTAAACACCACATCTCGGCTGTACACAACCTTCTGTGTGACTGGGTTCCAAAGCTTATAACTCTTTAAACCATCCTTATACCCAATAAAGATGCACTTTTCAACTTTACTATCCAACTTGGTTCATTTCTCCTTTGGAACATGTACACATGCATCACAACCAAATACCCTTAGATGTGAAAGAGAGGGTTTCTTACTAGTCCATACCTCTTGTGGAGTCTTATCCTCCAATGTTGATGAAGGTGACCTGTTGACCAGGTAACATGCAGTATCCACGGCCTCTACCCAGAATTCCTGTCCTAACCCGACACCACTAAGCATGCTTCTTGCCCTTTCCATCAATGTCTTATTCATTCTTTCTGCAACTCCATTTTGCTGAGGTGTATATGGAGTAGTCTTCTGCCATGCTATACCACACTTTTTATAGAATTCTTCAAATTCCTTATTGCAAAACTCTCCACCGTTATCTGTCCTCAGCACCTTTATCTTCTTCTTTGTTTGGTTTTCCACCAGAGCCTTAAATTCTTTAAGCCTATCAAAGACTTCAAATTTCTTCTTAAGGAAATATATCCATGTATTCCTTGAGAATTCATCTATAAATGATACATAGTACATAGACCTACCCAGTGATGGAACCTTCATAGGTCCAAAAACATCACTGTGCACAAGTTCTAATATCTGTTTCGCCCTCTTACTACCAGAGGGGAAACTCACCCGATTCTGCTTCCCATATACACAATTTTCACAGAAATCAATGTTGGGAGTGGAGCTTGATTATCTTCTGTATTCAAAGGTATCGCCACATTGGACCCCAGTTCGAAACGTTTCCGCCCGTAAAATATTCGCTGCAAGGGGGGTCCGGGGGGGGGGGGCGGCTACGACCTTTGGGGAGCCGGTTTCGGGGGCAGTGCCCCCGAAGCTAAGAATAGATGTAAAATTGCCTTGTAAAATTATAGTAATTTCTAGTCAATCTAGGCTGTTCATTATGTGGAGATCTGACCGTAGAATTTATGTTTAATTTAGGGTTTTTTGCCCTAGAAGGCAACCCCTCACTATATATGAGGGAATTGTGTTGCATCTATGTAGATCTGTATTCTGAGTGAGAAAGAGAGAGGAGATTGAGAGTGAAGAGAGTGTTACATCGAATCTGTTGTAGGTTGTATCTCTTCAATTTGTTGGATAATATAAAAGGAAGGACTGGTTGTTTCTCCGTGGACGTAGCCAAAATTGGGTGAACCATGTATATCTGTGTCTCTCTTGTTTTATGCATTTTCTGTGTTTATATTTATGCAATATTTTATGTGTTCCATTGCTCCGTAATATATAATTTACTAACAATCAAAATCTAGAGAGCTATTACTCATACCTTCTACCATACCTTTAACATGAAGTATCCAAAGGCCCTATTCTCCAATATTTCCAAGCCTTTGATGCCACAACATGGTCTTTTCTCCAGAGACCACTAGATTTTCTGCTCCACTTTCAGGAAACACATAACTATTGCACCCAACAATAACAGTCTACCTTGTAGCTTGTACAGAGTTCCAATCTGAACTCCCCGCATCAATACCAGTGCTCCTCGAACCATGTTGCAGGTATCCTTCTCAAACACTGTTTTTACACCTGCATCATCCAGCTTGCTAACACAAATCAGATTTCTGGCTAATGCAGGAATATGTAGAACACCTGGAAGCGTTCTAACCCTTGCACCTTACAGCTTCAACTTTACTTTTCCGCGACCAACGATTCTAGCCTTCCTGTCATCCCCCAAGAAGACATCACCACCATCATATTTCTCATACTCACATAACCACTCTTTATGGGGAGTGAAGTGAAAGGATGCACCTGAGTCAATCAACCATGCCTCATGATCTACATGTGTACTTGAAGAAGCCAAGTACACATCCCCACTTTCATCTGAGGTGATTTTCGCCTCTGCAGAAGGAGCCTCATCAGATCCCTTTCCTTTTTCAGGAGGTTTAGATTTACAGTCCCTTTTTTAGTGCCCTTCCTTTCCACATTTCCAGCACACCACCTTTATAGGTTTTCCTGGAGATTTAGATCTCCATTTAGATTTAGATCTCCCACTCGATGACTTATTTTTGTTTCTGTTCTGGGTCCGCCCTCATACAAACAAGGCATCGCCATTTTGGCTCTCCATATTTTTCCATCTTATCTCCTCCATCAGCAAGGATGAGACTATTTCATCAAAATGCAAGGCAGTTGCATTTCTACCTATTGCAATAACCAGACTATCCCACGAATCTGGTAGAGAACACAACAACTGATGCACTTATCTTCATCTAAAATTTTAATATCAACATATGCTAACTAACTTACCACAATATTAAATGCATTCAGATGCTCTGTCATTGAGTCTCCATCTTTCATCCTCAGGTTATACAGCTTTTTCCGCAGGAACAGTTTATTCACCAGAGACTTAGATTGGTACAAAGTCCCTAACTTGTCCCACAAGGCCTTCGCTGTAGCTTCCCCTTATACATTTAGCAATACTGAATCTAAGACACACAATCGTATTGTTCTCTTTGCCTTCCGATCCAACTTCTTCCATTCTTTATCGGACACTCCCATTGGTTTAGTACCCGGATCTACTGCGATCCACTGGTCTTTATCCACCAACAGATCCTCCATCTTGAGTTTCCACAACTCAAAACTCTGACCATTAAATTTCTCGATCTCTATCTTTCCACTGCTTGCCATCTTCTTTCACCACAAGAATCAATCTCACAGATCTCCCACTGAACAGTGTCTACCACAAGCCCGAGTGAATCTCCTCAGCAACAAGGGCGTCCCCTTGAAGCCAAAAAAGGCTCTGATACCAAATGTAGGTTTTAACCCCGTACAAAAATTACCTGCATATGACTTCTAAAACATAGAAAATAAATAATGCGAGATCATAACACATAAAACACATATACACAAAGGTTTTCCACTGGATCCCAAAACCGGGACTACTAGCTTGATTTTTCATTATGTTCCTTTCAATGTTACAATACATATTTATACATGCCGAAGCATTCAATACCATGGACCAAAAACCATCGCGTCCAATACCATGGATCGAAAACCATCGCGTCCAATACCCTGGACTGAAAACCATCACGTCCAAAAAACATGTGCGAGAATCATGCACAAAACCATAGGTGGGTCCGCCCTACCTAACATAGGGTCCAAAACCAAAATTTTCTGGGGCGCTGCCCCGGACCCCATAAAGTGGGGTTACGGGTGCCCTTCAAACCCCTTGTTAACTACGTGGAAAGAATATAACACAACCCGATACAGATCCGACCAAAGTCGTTCCAAATCTAGCAGTTTTTCTCTTTCATTAATCGAGTCTTGGTAGCTATGCCAGCTCTTAGGAAGACCGAGGAGTGCAAGACTCACCATGTCATCATCAATAGTCGTGATCCCTACACTTCCAAGCTCATCCCTGTAGGTGGTGAGATTGTTCAGATATGTAGAGATCATGTTGCCCTTTTCACACTTGATTTTCCGAAGCTTGTCTTTCAGCGCCAACTTCCTCTAATCGCTACTATTCTAATATAGATCTTTCAATGTTTTCCACATTGAAAATGGTGTCTCCTTCCCATGGAGACTCGAGACTATGTGGTCTTGAACTCCCTCCAGAAGGATTCTTATTGCTCTAGCCACACATTTCTTCCATTCCGCCAATTGAGTAGCATCAGTCGGCTTGAGGACTTTTTTATCAATGAAGTCCTTTAGACCATTATCCTCTAATACTGCTTCCATGTGATCCTTCCAGGCTATATAATTCAAGCTGACATCAAGAGCATACTCGAGTCTTAAACCGTTGAATGCCATTGGTGAAATTGAGATGTGATAAGAACTCTATTTCTATATTCAGGAACCTCAAACTTCAAACTCCTCCTTTCTTGTATATGTTCTTCGCCTTGATTACCTTCATCTGATACCATGTAGAAATTCCCATTGTAGATCAACAGATTATGCAATATACTAAAGCAAAACACAAGATCTACTTCTACAACAAACTTTGCGGAAGATTAATTGCATTGAGCAAGATCAATGATAACACATATAACTGAGAATGAGAAATCAATTACACATAACACAGAAGAAATAACCTGGGGAAAGCCTCAGCCTAAAACCCCAATCTCTATATTATCATACAAGTGGAAATCTTGTTCAAGTTACAAAAAGAATCAGCTCTCAAGCTATCCTACTCTCTCTGCAATCAAACAATTGATCTAGGTGGATCTTGGTGGCCACCTGCCAAGTCCACCTGGACCCCCACCATTGTTTCTCTCGGCATTTTCAGTTTCCTTAATTGTAGCACAACTTACTATTTTTAGTAGTTTTTCGGGTCCTGAACTTCTGGAGCCGTTTTGAGGTCCTAAACGATGTTTTTTGGGAAATCTGGGGCAACATGGGTCCATGGACCCATGTTGTCTCCCAAAGTTGTAGTGCTCGGATAGATATTTCTAGCGAGCTATTGTACGCGTCAAACGGAGACCGTATGCCAAAGTTACGACCCCGGGAAATTGATGTACCAATTTACCCAAACAGGGACCACAATTTGGCGTTTCATCTTCTAGGGTTAGATTTCGGAATGTTAAGGGTTTTCCATTGTTTCTCAACAATAAATAGGCCTTTGAGCCTCATTGTAACACAGTTCAGAGGCATGTAACCACCACATCTCTTCTCAGAGATAAGCTACCATCGCCCTAGCTAGTTTATTTTCATTACTGTTTGTAAGCATATTTCGGTATTTTACATTAATGAAGTGAAGTATTATTTCCGTTGCATATCTATGTTTATGGTTATCTCTGTGTTTTATTGCATTCCTGTTTAAATCCGGATCAATGGTATCAGAGCGGTCTGCTTTTTCTCTGTTTTTCTTTGCATGTCCCCAATGAGGTCGGGATATAAGGAGTTAGGGCTTGAACTGGTCGAACCTTTGCAAGACCAGCCTCGCAAATCTCGACGACCTCCCATGGCGGATGAGAAGAAAGACGAGGGGGTAGGAGATCCTATCAAAATCTTGCTCGAAGAAGCCCTCAAGCGGCAAAGGAACGCGATGATGGATAGCTTTGCGCAGATCCTTCAGCGGCTACCCAGAGGCGACGCATCGGCTTCCAACAGCTACTCTGGAAACGCCACACCATTTAAGGTACAAGTTAATTTTGAAATCCCCATCTTCGAGGGTCAAATAGACGCAGATGCCGTAGATAAATGGTTAAATCTGCTAGATGGGTATTTTTCTGTTTATGAATTTTCAAATCGGGAAAAGATTGTTTTCGCTCTTCTCAAAGCAACCCCCCACATCAAGGACTGGTGGGAAACCTACTGCGAGCAGAAGGATGAAAGTACAGGCTCACTATTTTCAGCCGCACCCACTTGGAATGAATTCCGGGATGCCATCAAGGAGCAGTACTACCTTGTCAAAAGCTACGAGGAAAAATACATCAAATGGACCACACTGCGACAGGGACGAGACCAAGATGTGCTAGAGTTCACAAACATTTTTCATACCCTTCGCACACAGTTGGGTATCAAAGATTCTAAGCTGCATCTAGTACTCAAATACCGTGGCTGCCTGCACAGATACATCCAGTAAGAGATGGTGTTCTTGAACATCTCCTCGCTCGGCACGGCGTACCGATACGCTGTCAAAATCGAGCAAAAGTTCAAACAGAAGAAGCGAGACTTTGGATCTACAAATCCGAAGCCCAAAGGACAAAGCCAAGGCGGGGTGACCCAAGACAACCTGTCAAAGCTGCAAGAAAAGAACAACACCATGAAGCCGAAGAAGGACACAGGGAAGTAGTGTGAGTTCCACAAGAGTCCCACTCATAACACAAGTGAGTGTTGAACCAAGCAGTCGCTAGTGGCTGTGTTGAAGGCTTCTGAATCAGATGCATGTTCCGACCTTGAGCCAGAACCCGACAAGGGGAATGGCAAAGGGAAGCAGATCATTGATGCGGATCCCAGCGCCATTGTTGCCACCTCCAAGATCCAGAAAGATGAGCTCGAAAATCCAGAGGAAGGGGAGCGTCTTTTCCACTCACAGATGTGGGTGAAGGGTTCGCCGCTACAATTCATTGTCGACAGTGGCAGCCAAAAGAACCTCGTTTCAGCAGAGGTCGTGAAGCGGTTGGGCCTAATGACTACACCACACCCACAGCCGTACAGTATCAGATGGCTTCATGAAGGAAGAGATCTCAAAGTTCGCCAGCAGTGCCGCCTTCCCTACAGCATCAAGCCCTTCACAGACGAGGTATTGTGTGATGTTACACCTCTGGATGTTTGTGATGTATTATTAGGCCAACCATACTTGTGGAGGCGACATGCTGTGTATGAGTCAAGGCCTCGTGCTGTCATTATTTCTTTAAATAATTCATTATATAGGATACCGGAGGTAGCCCCACCTACTACCACATCTTTGATCACTGCTAAGAAAGGCAGCAAGCTCATCTCCCAGACCAAGAAATTTATCTGTCTAGTTCACTCCCAAAGTAAGGGGAAGATCGTTGCTACATCCATGACCCCTGCAAAGGGTTCCTCCATGCAGCAGCAACAACAAAGGGATACGGTCATGACAGAACACAGGAACAACTTCTCCTCACCCACAGAGATACCACACAAGTTTCAGGTGGGCAACAAAGTCTGGTTGCATCTGCAGAGAGAACGCCTTACCAGAACCCATCAGAAGCTCAGACCACTCCGACATGGTCCTTACAACAGTACCAAGGCTGTGGGGAACAATGCTTTGGAGCACATCATTCCTCCATTCCTTTGCCTGCACCAAGTGTTCAATATGGACCATCGTCGACCATGCTTCCCACCATTACTGGACACATCAGAGATTGCAGGACAAGTTCAGCAGATGGAGGAACTCAATGCAATGGGGACCATTGCTTCCTAAGGGGGGAGGAATGATCCAGGTCGATCTTGGTGGCCACCTGCCAAGTCCACCTGGACCCCCACCATTGTTTCTCTCAGCATTTTCAGTTTCCTTAATTGTAGCACAACTTACTATTTTTAGCAGTTTTTCGGGTCCTGAACTTCCGGAGCCGTTTTGAGGCCCTAAACGATATTTTTTGGGAAATCTGGGGCAACATGGGTCCATAGACCCATGTTGCCTCCCAAAGTTGTAGTGCTCGGATAGATCTTTCTAACAAGCTATTGTACGCATCAAATGGAGATCGTATGCCAAAGTTACGACCCCGGGAAATTGATGTACCAATTTACCCAAACGGGGCCCACAATTTGGCGTTTCATCTTCTAGGGTTAGATTTTGGAATGTTAAGGGTTTTCCATTGTTTCTCAACAATAAATAGGCCTTTGAGCCTCATTGTAACACAGTTCAGAGGCATGTAGCTACCACATCTCTTCTCAGGGATAAGCTACCATCGCCCTAGCTGGTTTATTTTCATTACTGTTTGTAAGCATATTTCAGTATTTTACATTAATGAAGTGAAGTATTATTTCCGCTGCATATCTATGTTTATGGTTATCTCTGTGTTTTATTGCGTTCCTGTTTAAATCCGGATCAACAATGCTGCTCATAGACAGTCAAAGGCTTCTCCAAACCTTCTCCTCTGCCCTCCAAGCCTCCTATTTCCTTGTGTAGATTTTCCTGGGGTCCAATGGTGCCACCTGTGTGAAATCCCACCTCACACTGCTCACTAAACTCAGAAAGAACTGTGCAATCATGAAGGAGATAATTCCTTCTGCATGGATGAGTTTCCTATATAGGAAAAATCCTCCAACTGATAGTACACTGTCCCTTCGTCTGATCTCAACTAGGTCTCTGATTGAATTGACATGCATGAGTTATTTATGAGAGAATATTCAGTTATCTGGAGAGCAGCAGTTACATGCATGCAAGCATTAACTAACTGAACTCACAATTAATTCAACAAACTGTTTGAATTAATCTAACTGGACTTGACTCAGTTAACTAAGCCAACTAATTACAACTTAATATTACAACTCATCCTTATCTCTTTAACTGATGGATAAATTCCTTAATTAATGGAGAAACAGTTGCATGTCCCCACATAGACTTCATGTTTGATTTTCTACAACTAATTAACTCAAGATGAATTAATTAATTATTTTACAAACAGCTGCTAAGATCAAATTCGAATTTTACTTCTCAATTTTAGTTCAGGGACTAACTAAAATTGGAATCTAACCCGAAATGCTATTTATAGAAATGCTATTTTTAGCACTTCCATTTTTCATTCCTTGTTGCTATGTCCAACAATGGTACCCGAACTACTATTTATAACAGTGCTATTTTTAGCACTTCTATTTTTAGCATTTCTTGTCGCTATTTTGAACAAATAGTGAATATGAGGTGGATGGAGGGCTTGGAGTGTTGTGGTGACTTGGCCTTTGCAAAAATTGATTCTTTTAATTATTGTCCTCATTCCTTGAAATCATCACCCTTCATAATTTGACTTTTCAATATTGCATGAGTGAAGGAGTGAGTTACAATTAACTAGTTGAAGGCGGCTGAGACTGCTGACCCATCCTTATCTTATAAAATCTCATCTCTCATGCATTAACAACAAATTTCTAACTATAATATGCTCAAGAGAAGAGGTCAAGAATATTGCATACCTATACCTACCTGATGGTTGTTGGAGAGACATGCATGCTGCTGCTGAGTTGATGTTGTTGTGCTTCTCATGACTTAGGTACATCTTCTTGATTGCCTTTTTCTTTTTTGTTGATCTTATTTTGCTAATGGGTTGTCTTCTTGTTGATGTGCAGGTGATGACTTCCTCTGTTGCTGCTAAGCTCTGGAGGAGTTTCATTGTGCCTGTAGTTATGCTTCTCCTCTTTCAATCATGGTGCTGAAGGTTAGGCTTGGAGCCTGCTGTTACTTCCAAATAGGCTGTTGTAGCTGCCCTTTTTTTGAATGTTTGTGTCCTTTCTGTTGGAGGGTAAATAGGTATTGGAATGAGTGGAAGGTGTGGCCATAGAATGACATGGTCATGATGGGTTTTGGCTGAGATGTGGTGAATTCAATGTCATTTTTTCTTATCCAAAAATAGGTCTGCACCATAATTTTTCTATCGGACTGCCTTTCCTCTAGATTTTCAGAACTTCCTGTAGTACTACAGGAAACTCTAGTAGTAATTCAGGACAACCGCTTGTAGCAGAATTATTTTGTCCATATCTCCCAAATGATAGAATGGATTGACCTGAAACCTTTTGAACATGTTTCCATCATCATTATGTACCTCTCCATAAAAAAATTTGGTCAATGGATGCACAAATATCAAGAAAAACTAAAAATGGCTGAAGGTGATGGAGGCCGATTTCTTGGAAACCGTGAACTATAATTTGTTGAAATTGCTTGGGCATGTTACTATCATCCATATGAATCTCCCCATGAATCAGATTTTTAAATGGATGGATGGTTTTCATGTTATGGCAAAAATAATTTTCTGCTCTATGTATTCTTGTTGCTGTAGTGAAACAAAGCCTTCTTGTAGTTTTTTAGGACAACAAGTAAACTGAATGGGAAAAGCTTGAGAATGATGGGTGGATGGTGGAATAGATGAGGGTGATGGATTGGCATGGCCTTGGCCTTGTTGGAACATTTGAGTAAAGGAGGAGAAAGTCAAAATTTGACTTCTTTTGACTAGGTTTGACTTATTTTTCTTTTGCTGGTGCCAACTTGTTTTTGTTGCTTGCAGATGCTGGAGAGTATATGAATTCATCATAGAGATACATGGAGCAAAGATTTTTTTTTTTTTTTTTTTCTCTAGGCCTACTAGCCGCCTCAATGAGGTTTTCAACTAGTAGGTCTGCCTAGGTGCTTCAAAGGATGTTTTCACCTAGGATCTTTTTTTTTTTTTTTTTTTCTCTTTTTTTCTTTTTTTTTTTTCGACCCATTGACTTCCTTATGGAGGTTTTAAATCAATGAGACAATATCAAGAGCCTCAAAGGAGGTTTTCACCTGAGATTTTTTTTTTCTCTTATTTTTCAATTTTTTTTTTCTCTCTACCCTACTTTACTTGAAAAATAAAATCACTTTCAAGTATAAGAATACTTCCAATGGAGCCATGTTCACATCAAGATGACAAAAAAACTGATGTGTAGACTTGAAATGTATGATTTGACATGTACCTAAATTTGAGTGATCAAAGGCTTTGACTTTGATGATATCAAACACAATTGAAGAAGAGAGTATTGCTGCAACTTAGTGACTGTCTGGAACCATATTTCAATATAGTTATGATGCCTCTGGTCCAATTGTTGATTTAGATCATTTTGGATGTCTTCTTCTACAATGACCTTCAAGTATTCCTCTTTTTGCTGATTGATCTCTTGAATACATGGAGGATTTGATGGTAACCATGCGGGATCTTTCTCAATCTCTGATTTTACTGTCTGCTCTTCATCAAATGCAGCCCATGGTTCTTTGATTTTCTCTTTTGAATATTATTTTTCTGCATGTTGTCCTTCAATGGAATCAATAGAATCACTTTTTTTGTAATGTTATTCATGAGCTGAGATGAATACCATTGAGATCAAGAGGAGATATTTGGAAGTGTTGTACCTTAGCATTGTAAATGGGCTGAGCTACTTCATTGTGTGGGTTTGGAAATTGTGGTACAGGTAGTTGAGTGGGAGTGTATATTTGAGATGGATGTGGTTGGGGTTGTGGTTGTGGTGGAGGTGAATGTTAGGGATAACATGGAGTGTATTGAGGATATTGTGGATGACTCCCATAAGTTCCTTTCCAACCTTTTTGCCAAGATTGATTTTGGGGTTGAGATGGCCAAGGTTGCCAAGGAAAGGGTGTGTTCCAATTACTTTGAGATGGATGTGCATAAGCTTGAAATTGTGAATTAGGCTCTTGCATCATGTCAGGTTGAATATGTTGCCATATTCCTCTTGGAGCTACATAACATAGTTGCATTGGAAATTGACTTGCTCCATTTTCCTTTGGGTGAACTTCCTTCAACCTTGGCAATGAGGAGAAACATTTAACATCATGTGATTCTGCATGGACAACACAAATATCAACATCTTATTTTTGCTCATTTTGTATTCTTAATATTTCTACTTGTTCACTTAGATTGCTAAGAATTTCTGTTTTAAAGTTATCGAACAAATTTTCAAGTTTAGCTTGACTTACCGATCTTGATGCTGATTTACTTACTCTTCCGCTTCCTCTTGATATGTGTTTGCATTCATAAATTTCTTCAAATGATAATTGGTATACATCACCTCTACTCATGATATCAAGGAGATCAAACCATTCTTCCCTAATTTTTCTAATTAAGAGGGATTTTAGTGTGTCAGATCCTAAATGATGTAGTTTTTTCCTCTTAAGATTATACATGAACATTTCTATTAGATCCTCTAGAATCTCATCTTCTTTTTGATTCATTCTAAAGATTTATTCTTTAAGATCATGATCTTTATATTTTTCTAAAAATATATTTTGCATATCATTCCATGATCTTATTGAATTAGTCCCTAAACTCATGAACCATTTAAGAGCTCTATCCTTCAATGTTGCCAGAAACAATCTCAATTTTTGAGTTTTTAATAAGTAACCATAAGATCTACAAACAATTTCAAATTCAAAGAGAAAGGTTTCCAGATCCTCTGACCTTAGACCATGAAATTTTGGAAGAAAATATGGAGGGATGTTCTTCATGTGCACACTACCATCAGTATCTTGAATGGGAAATCCGAGAGGATCTTCCTCATTGTCATCATATCCATCCATTTATTCTACATTATTTGCCATCTTCTTCTTCTAGTTGCAAAATTGAATGGTGATTTGGCTCTTACTGCACCACATGATCAAATGGGGGGAGGGTTGGTGTTAGAGATTTTTTTGTTTTTATGATTTAATGGAAACACTAATGCAATGCACTTTTCTATTTTTGAAATGAAATATGCCTAATGCAATTATTTTTTGTTTTTGAAAAAAGTAAAAAGAAACGAATCAACTAGGGAAGAAAACAATGCATACTTTGACACCTCCTTGGAAACGGTGCCAAAAAGTGATGAGCCTCGGTATTGCAACAAGAATGCTGCAACTCCCAAAGCTATCGACTTTAATTATCAACCCGGGGTTCATACAAACTTAAGAGGTATCGACACTATATATGTAGCATACAATGTATCCTTCCTTTGCTGTCATGAGAGAAAAGAAATGTTTCTTATTTGTAGGAATGAAAGACTAAATTTAAAAATTCTTGTAAAGTAACATGAAATCCTATATCTACTTATTAACACGCTTTGCTTGCAAAAGAACCCTATTTTAACCCTATTTTTCACATGTGATGTTTTAACTAATCAAAGCATGAATTCTGATCTAGAGAGTACTAACTATTGTGTGCATGTGTAAATATAAAAGAACTCATTTTTTTAATCTTTTCACTTTATAAATGCAATTGCTAATCTTTCTTTGATCTTTGACAGGGGAATCAGGTGTGGAGGAAGAGGGGTACAATGATTTTGATGGATTGAAGGTCAAGTAGGGGCCTAATCTGAACTTCAGTGATGATTTTTCTCAATTCGGGCTCAAGACAAGTTGCTACAAGATTTCATACGGGATGTACTAGTTCTCCTACAGGATCCCCTAGTTCTCCTACAAGATCCCCTGTTTTACCACAGGATGTTACAGATTTACTATACGAAATTATAATTCATTGAATGACCAAGAAAATCAAGTCCAAATTGGATGAGAACTTTTTTTTTATTGACTAGGATGTCTTAGGTCTCCATTCCAAGTAGAATCACTCAAAAATACCTTAGTTAACCCATGCTAAAAAATAACAGAAAATTACTAGTCTAAAAATCAGAAATTTGAGAACTAGTGAGCTAGTAAATCCATCAAATGCCTAACCTAATCAAGTGAAAATGCAATGGGGTAATTTTTTTTATGAAATATTTTTTTTTTGTGATTTAATACAAGTGGAATCATCTTGATTGAAGCTCATTAGCATGCTCTAAAAAATAGCATAAATTTACTGCAAGTTGCCACAAAGGAGTTCTAGAAATCTAGATTTGGGAATAAGAAGACTAATCCAAGTAGCTGAATGATTATTATGAACTTCCAAATATTTTCCAAGGATTAAATGATGCTTGTGATCCTACAAAAGAAATTACATCAACCATTTAACCCAATCCTACAACAAGAAATCATTAATACTATATGCAAAAATGGAAAGAAATAAAAACAAGAGATGCAAGTGGAATAAGAAGTGAAAAGAAGGAAAGAAAATGATAAAAAAGGGCTCTGAGACACCTGGGATGGCCAAGCCCAAGGAAAATTAGAGACCTATGGAGGAGAACAAGATTTAGAAGCTGAACATGACACCAATCTTCATTATTTTCATCAATACAATTACATCCCTGTAAGAAAATACATTGGAGCTGCAGAAATACGGGTTCTCTCCAAAAGAGCACTAATGAAAATCTCTCCAGAGGTAAATTTGACTTGGTACTTATACAAAATTATTAGGAATCATTCCCCATGAATGGAGGAAGTTTTCCCCACCAAAATCCCTTGATTAGTGGATTTGGTTCCCACTACGAGGAATCTGCATTAAATGGCTAGGAACACATTCCTAGATTTTCTCAATCATTGGAGTTCCACAATCTGTGCCATAGCTCCATAATATCTTGTTATTTATTATTTAATAGTGATCCTCCTGTAGTAGGGAGCAAGTCCCTAAATTATCTCCTCCTCCAAATCTTCACAATCTGCTCAATATTCTCATAATATTCCACAAAAATAAATAATGTTAGGCACAAATATGCAATTATTCATAAACCTTCCTAATGAATATATTAAAGTTAAAAATACATTATCTAATGCAAAAAGAGAGGTTTAATGTGCTAAAGGATGGTTATAGGCCTTGATTTATGTTTAATTTAGAGGCACGAGCCTTAATTTATGTTTAATTTAGAGGTCCATCAGCAGGTGAATGGCATGATGAGTTTCCTGGTCTGATGGGGAATCAAGTGGGGAGAGTACTCATGAAAAATATGCGAGGTCAGTATCATGTGGATATGAATTGATATTGTATGATTGTATCATGTCTATGCTAATGTTATGATAGGTAACACTGAAGGACACATCATTGAAATGAAAACAATGTGCTTCGCAAGATGCTAAGATAAACATGGATAATAAAATGGAAGCAAGGTTGCTTGGTAGAGACAATGTGGTTTTGGATGTGTGGTACTACTGTTGTGCATATTTTGTATATGCTGCATCTATGATGATTATGCGCATGCGGTGATATGTATATATAGTGTGTGTACATGTTTTTTATGCAATGTTATGTACAGGGTGGTACATATAATGTTGTGTGAATATTACATATGTAGTGCTAGATATAGATGGTGCTATGTACATGTTGGATATGCAGTGCTATGTACATATTTTACTATGCGCACGATGGATATGCAATGTTGTGTGCATATGGTGCTATGTACGTGCTGGATATGCAGTGCTGTGTACAGATGGTGCTATGTACATGTTGGTATGTAGTGCTATGTACATACAATGTTGTGTGCATGCTTATACAAGTGGTGCTATGTGCATGTGGTGCTGTGCACATGTTGTACAAGTGGAGCTATGTGCAGGTGGTGCTGTGTACATGTCGTGCATGTGGTGCTATGTACATGTGGCATCATGTACATATCGTGCATGTGGTACTATGTACATGTGGTATTGTGTATAGGTTGTACATGTGGTGCGGTGTACATGTGGTGTTGTGTACACATTGTGAAAGTGGTGCCTTGTACATATAATGATGTGCAACCATTGTATAGGTGGTGCTTTGTACAGGTGGTACTATGTACAGGTGGTACTGTGTACATGGGTTACATATGATACTAGTGTACATGTAGTATTGTCTACATGTCGTACATGTGTTGAGGGCATGCATTACTATGTATGTGCATTATGTAGTTGTCGTATCGTGACATGTGTATTCATTGTGTTATACTCTGTGTACATATATGTATGGTGTTATGCATCGGGTGTAGGTGTATGTATTGTGTTGTGGTGTACAGCGGATGTATGAGTATGTATTGTGTTGTGTTGTACACTAGGTGTAGGTGTATGCGTGGTATGTCAAGTGTAGGTGAATGTATTGCATGGTGTTGTATGTTGTGTGTGGTTGTATGTGTGTGATGAGAATGTTTGTATGTGCATCTGGTTGAGGAGAGGACACTGGGTGTTTTTCAGGTGTGGAAACTGATCCGATGTGTGTACAAAAAGAACAAAGGCAGAAGTAAGGATCGATGAAGGATAAGTATCGATATTTTATTTCAATTAAATTATTAGGCATGTGCTCTATGATTCTTACTTGTGATGGTTACATGTGATTTATGATTATGGTTGATGATGATTTCATGCAATTCATGATTTTAATTTACGATGGTTGAGTTTGAGCCAATCAGATATGATATGTTTATTCATGATGATTTGGTCAAAGATGTTAGGTTGGCTTGTTGTGACAGGAAGTAAACAAGATTGAAAGTGTACCTTATTGACGAGCTACCAATGAGGTATAATGTGAATTTATTTCAATTGATTTTAAATCTAATGGAAATTATGTGCTTGATAAAGGAATGCATGAACATGCCCGGTTGGGTGGTTGAAATTGACTGCAAGAAATTGCAACAATAAAAGGAATTGGAAAATGCACTAGTATGTCGGTAAAGTATTTAGGAGCAGGGACATTGTGGGACACAGGTACCCAATAGTGTCCATTGATTTCCATGAGAATACTATGACCGTATGATGCTTTGAGGCAGGGATATGCCTTGGTTTTTTGTATTTTCCGATGCGAGGAAGCCTTTCCAAGGTGTTATCTCAAAATCAAGCCCCGGAAGGCTGCAGACTAGGAAGACTTCAAGTAACTATTTCAAACCTACTTTAGGCTGAGGCTTAGCCTCCTCATCCTGAGAGGGCTCTCTCAAAGGGTTAATGATTTAGATTAAAGATATGAATAGATGGCTAACTCTATGGTTTGTAATTGTATATGTTTATAGGTTGAAAGATGAAGGTTGGCTACCATTTGGCTATGGAGTCAAAGTATGTTTCAGTACCACATCAATATTAGCTTAACATGAAGTCAGGGTATAGAGAGTTTTTATGCATCAACAAAACAAAGATACAATGCAAGGAAACACAATTTATAAATAGATGAAGGAAGTTAGAGCATGATTGATGAGTTCTAAGTAACATGTATTCATACCACTGCAAGTAAGTGAAAGAGGAAAGCCATGAGACAATATGACATTAAAAAATCTCTTTGAATCATGAATAGTGAAGCCAAAGCATTATACTTAGCATGGAAGTCAAGGCATTATAGAGTTCAAGTGCAGAAATGAAAATACAAAATAGTGAAACATAGTTAGTTTATCTATGAAGGAAGTCAGAGCATCATTGATGAGTTCTGAGTATCATAACTGAACACCACTGCAATGTAAGTATTGGAAGATGCCATCATAATAAGAACATACAAGAACTCTTCATGAATCTTGAGTTGTCTAAGTAGAAATCTGCATTAGGTTAAAAATATACACAGTCTGCACATAGAGCAGCAGCTGAGCCAAAAAGTCTCCAACCCTTTGCTAATTCGACCTCTTGCTCTATATAAAGCATTTAAAATTAGGATTTCATCATCCCTCATCAAGAGAATTTGAATTTTCCATCAGTGACACCTATTCTAACCATAAAACAAACCATTAATTAGAACTAGCTGTTAACTAAGAGTGCTAGTGACCTAATACAACTAGGAGTGTAACTCCTTATCATGATTACAACAACCTTAGCTAAGAATTTAAAGCATTATTTGACAACTTTCAACCTCAAGCAGTCGAATTTGATGAAGCCTCCCACGTGGTCATCTGACTGCTGAAGACAAACCCTAGAAATTAGGGAACATGTTTCCCTGTTTTTAGGTTTAGGATCCCTGAAAATGGCACGTGGGACAAAGCATTTATCTCCTCATACATGGCACGTTTTTCTAAAATGAAGGAGGTTTTTGTAGTCCATGATGTCTAGAAGAAAAAAATTTCTTGGTTTTTTAAAATACTTCTCTAGCTGTCCCGAATCTATCCTTGAAAAACACGTGTCAAACAGGAAAAATCCGTTCTCTAAATTTTGGGTTTCAAAGAAATATTATTATCTCCCAACTGAAAACAATTATGAAGAAAGTGAGTTAGGTTATTTTAGCTGGAAATTTTATGAAGAGAAACCTCCTTCATAATTCCAAAATAACTTTTCATGTGACCATAAACTGATCTTGAAAAAGACTGCTAAAACAAAAAGAGCAAGCTTGACTTTCAGCAGTTTCGTAGCGCAAGTTTAACCATAAATTCTGTTGAGATTGCAACAAGATGATGGAGCTTAGTGAAAAGAGTCGCCTTCACTAAGTGGGCTCGCAGGCTATTTTTGGCGCAAGTCTATTTTTAGACATATGGATCATGTCTATGGATTGCAGGTTGCTGTTTATGGATGATTGATCAAGTTGGGAAAAAATAGATGGACTTCTATTTTTGATGAAAGTGTGAGTGATCACAGTGTGAGTGATCAAAGTCTATTTTTAGACTAGCTGTCAAAAATAGAAAAGTCAAATATTATTATCTCACAATAATATTTGGACTATAAACTTAATCTTATTCTCTTGGAGCACTTCAGTTTGAGCTACAGAGGTGGCACATGCAGCTGTCAGAAGGAAATACGCTTTTCTTATGAGTCAGTTGAGTTGTTGCATGCATGACTTCAGTTAGAACTCAATCAGTTGAGTTTGGTGGAGTTGATTGTGGAGTTGATGGAGTTGTGTTCAGTTTAGCTTTGTTAAACTGGTTGTATTTAGTCTAACTGGCAAATAGACTAGAGATGAGTTGGGTGAATTAGTTATTAATTAATTCACAAGTTATTAACTCATAATACAACTAATGAATACATCAGTTAACTCAGTTGCATGTTAGTGCATGTTCAGTTCAACAGGGACAGGTGGTAGAGAATCAGATTGCTATCAGTTGTGACTATAGTTGTGCACCAGATCTTGCACAATCAAGGGATTGAGTATGCCAATGAGTTTGCTCACGTATTTTCCCACATTATAGCTTGTGCTCACGTCCAAAAAAGAGTGAGTGACTATTTTGCAGGTGAAAAACGAGTTTGGTGAGCCATTCTCATCAGTTCTTGAGCAGGTATTGAGCAGTGGAGGCAAGCAAGCAGTGGAAGAGATTTGGAATCAGATCTGAGCTGTATTGTGTGTAACAGAGGTGGAGATACTTGTGAGAACTATTATGCTGTGTAATGTTACATGACTCAATCATTAATATATAGATAGTTGGGGTTTTTAGCGAGATGCTTTCCCTGGGATACATACTGTGTTAATGTGTGAATGCTCTTGATGTTTTATTGTTATTGATGCTGCTATATTGATGATCAAAGTAGATGAGCTTATGTATTGTGTATGTTTTCCGCAATAGTACATGATCAGGATAATCTCCATTGAATATGTGTTAAATTATTCAAAATTTCTACATGGTATCAGAGCGAGCTAGATAATAGTAGAAAAACTTTCTACATGGTATCAGAGCAGCTTGATTTGTAGAAGAGATTTTTACAGGATATCAAGCGAGGATTGATCATCAGATCTACTATTCAGGAAGTGTTTACATTCTATTTCTTCAGGCAGAGTCTGTAATCGGGCCAGGTAGCCTCTGGATTCATCCTTCCTTTGGAAGGTGAGATATCTGGTGAATGCCCATACAGTCAATCTCTGTATGAGAAATATTTTGTTCTCACGAATTCTAGATTGGAAGCAGTTGAGTTGGTTGCTGGTGGAATTCGATTTTTGCAGCAGTGTTGTTGAAATGTCTTTCAACGGATTGCGAATGTTATTCCAAAGCAAGAGCGACCTGGCGCTCAAGGATAAACTCAGTAACAATAAAGGTGAGAATGGATCTTCATCAAAGGTATCTGATGAAGAGAATTGCGCTTTGGCTGCCAAAGCAAAGAAGGGGAAGAACAAGAAAGCTTCTCATTCTGGTGCAAAAGGCAAGAAGCAGGATATGTCCAAGGTGAAGTGTTTTCACTGTCACCAGCATGGACACTATGCCACAAATTATCCGCAGAAGAAGAAGAAGCAGGCTGCTGGATCTTCAGCTGGAGAGGCTCTAGCCTCACAGTTTGAGCTTGATTTTTCATTGATCGCATGCTTGGTTTCAAGTGTGATGGGATCAGTGTGGTTCTTGGACAGTGGTGCGTATTTTCACATGACGGGAGATAAAGATTTGTTCTCTGATCTGGAGGACAAAGATCTTGGAGTGCACATCGAGATGGGCGATGATGGTAGATACAGTGCGACCGGTATCGGTACCATTTCCTTTGAGAGGGAGTCTAGTAAACCCTTTGTATTGAAGGAAGTCATGCATGTTCCAGGATTGAAGAAGAATCTCATCTCAGTGGCGATGTTAGAAGACAAGGGGTATGATGTTGTTTTCAGCGAGGGAAAGGCCTTCCTGCGCAGCAAGACAACCGGTGAGACCCGGAAGATAGGGGTTCGAGTGAGGAACCTTTATCAGTTGCATGTAGATGGATGCGCAACAATGGCAGGAAAGGCAGAAGGATTGGTGAGCCGGGATGATGGCGAGTTGTGGCACAGGAGATTGGGTCACCTTCACCATGGAGCCTTGAAGATACTGTAGCAGATCACTACAGGGCTTCCTAAAGGCACACTTGTGCAGTCAGATCAGTGCAAGGGGTGTACTTTGGCGAAGTTTGTGAAATCCACCTTTCACGAGAAGGATAGTCGTGCCACGACGATCCTTGAGAGAATTCACACAGACGTGTGTGGACCTTTCTCAGTTGCTTCGACAGCAAAACACAGGTATTATGTGATTTTTCATGATGATTTCTCTCGTAAGTGTTGGATCTTCTTCATGCAGAAGAAGAGTGAGACATATTCAAAGTTCTGTGAATTCAAAGCACTGGTCGAGAAGGAGTCGGGGAAGAAGGTGAAGGTTCTTAGGAGCGATAATGGTGGTGAATACATCTCGGACGAGTTCAAGGATTTCTGCAAGACAGAAGGGATTCGTAGAGAGTTCATAGCTCCCCATAACCCACATCAGAACGAGGTAGCTAAGCGGAAGAACAGAATGATTGTGGGTGCTGCACGGGCAATGTTGCATGATCAGGGCCTACCCCTTCACTTGTGGGCGGAAGCATGCAATACAACAGTTTATGTGCAGAACCGTTGTCCTCATAGGATACTTGGCATGAGTACACCTGAGGAGACTTATTCTGGTAAGAAGCCTGATCTTTCTCATTTGAGGATTTTTGGTGCTAACGTTTACATGCATGTGACGAAGGATGCCAGGAAGAAGTTGGAGCCGACCGCAGAGGTTGGGATATTTGTGGGGTACACTGATACGCCCCACAACTATCGTGTGTATTTGCCAGACAGTGGTAAAACTGTTGTGCGACGGGATATAAAATTTCAGGAGGAGAAAGCCATGAAGTGTTCGCTTGAGAGTGAGCTACACTTGCATGCAGATGAGGAGCTATTAGTTCCTAAGGATGAGCTTCAGGACGTGGATCAGCCACAGGATGAGGTTCATGGAGTGGAAGAGACCACTCACGCAGCACCAACCATCAGAGGGCGAAAGCGCTTGAAAGAAGCTGAGCGACTGGCTCAAGATGCAGAGAAAGTTGTAGGACCACCTACAGCCCAACGCAGGCAGAGGCAGTGACCTGATCGGTACACTGGATACATGGCTCTTATGAGCAAGTGTGTTGTGACTGAGCCATCCTCTTTCGAGGAAGCTGTGGAGGATCCCGCATGGGTAGACGCCATGGTGGAAGAGTATGATTCTATTGTCAGAAACAATGCATGGGAGATTGTTCCTAGACCGTAAGGGAAATCAGTGGTGGGTTCAAGATGGATCTACAAAGTTAAGCAGGCAGCTGACGGGAGTGTGGAGAAGTACAAGGCAAGATTTGTTGCCCGAGGTTTTTCACAGATTGAGGGGATCGATTATGAGGAGACCTTTGCACCTGTTGCAAAGTATTCTTCCATACGGACGATTCTTGCTCTCTCAGCACAGATGGGATGGCACATTCATCAGATGGATGTGAAGACTGCGTTCCTCAACGGAGTCATTGAGGAGGAGGTGTACATTGAGCAACCCGAAGGCTTTGAAGTCTTCAGCAGTGAGTCGCATGTGTGCAGGCTCAAGAGAGCGCTGTATGGGTTGAAGCAAGCACCACGTGCTTGGTACACACGGATAGACAACTATTTCACAGGACTTGGATTCTCCAAGAGCGAGGCAGATCCGAACCTATACCAGATTGTGGTGGAGGGTAAGTTGCTTATCATTGTACTGTATGTTGACGATTTGATTCTAACGGGTGATGAGCTGTTGATACTGTCATGCAAGAAGGATCTTGCTACAAAGTTTGAGATGAAGGATTTGGGCCTCCTTCACTATTTCCTGGGATTGGAAATATGGCAGCGCAGTGGTGGACTGTTTGTTTCTCAGGGAAAGTATGCTTGGGAGATACTGGAGAAGTTCAACATGCATGGCTGCAAGCCTGCTGATACTCCTCTTCCTAGAGGTTGGAGGAAGGAGGATGCCACTTCGGGAGAAGAAGTGGATGCCACTGTTTATCGACAGTTGGTGGGGTCGCTGATGTATTTGGTCAATACACGACCTGATATATGCTATGCAGTTAACCAGCTTTCACAAGCTATGGTTAAGCCTACCAAGCTCTTCTGGAAGGCGGGCAAGCATGTATTGCGCTACTTGAGAGACACATCGGGATATGGTTTGTGGTACAGACAGGAGGATGAGGTGAAGCTATGTGGCTTCACGGATGCAGATTGGGCAGGGAACCCAACGGACAGAAAGAGCACATCAGGAGGGGTCTTCAGTATTGGATCGACAATAGTTTCTTGGTACAGCAGGAAGCAGAGATCCGTGGCACTCAGTTCAGTGGAGGCCGAGTATATGGCATCAAGTTTGGCTGCATGCGAGGCTATATGGATGAGGAAGATCCTAGTTGGTTTGTTCGGTTCTCATTTGGATCCTACTGTCATTTACTGTGATAACCAGAGTTGCAATAAACTCTCGGCTAATCCTGTATTTCATGATAGATCTAAACATATTGACATCAGGTACCATCATATCAGAGATTGTGTGCAGCGGAGGATCATGTTACTTTCGTACATTCCAACGGAGGATTAGGATGTTGATATTCTGACGAAGGCTCTCACCAGGAGCAAATTCGAGTACCACCGAGGCAGGATAGGGGTTGCTGATAATCCATATCTTGTCGAGAGGGAGTGTTGAGATTGCAACAAGATGATGGAGCTTAGTGAAAAGAGTCGCCTTCACTAAGTGGGCCCGCAGGCTATTTTTGGCGCAAGTCTATTTTTAGACTATGTCTATTTTTAGACATATGGATCATGTCTATGGATTGCAGGTTGCTGTTTATGGATGATTGATCAAGTTGGGAAAAAATAGATGGACTTCTATTTTTGATGAAAGTGTGAGTGATCACAGTGTGAGTGATCAAAGTCTATTTTTAGACTAGCTGTCAAAAATAGAAAAGTCAAATATTATTATCTCACAATAATATTTGGACTATAAACTTAATCTTATTCTCTTGGAGCACTTCAGTTTGAGCTACAGAGGTGGCACATACAGCTGTCAGAAGGAAATGCGCTTTTCTTATGAGTCAGTTGAGTTGTTGCATGCATGACTTCAGTTAGAACTCAATCAGTTGAGTTTGGGGGAGTTGATTGTGGAGTTGATGGAGTTGTGTTCAGTTTAGCTTTGTTAAACTGGTTGTATTTAGTCTAACTGGCAAATAGACTAGAGATGAGTTGGGTGAATTAGTTATTAATTAATTCACAAGTTATTAACTCATAATACAACTAATGAATACATCAGTTAACTCAGTTGCATGTCAGTGCATGTTCAGTTCAACAGGGACAGGTGGTAGAGAATCAGATTTCTATCAGTTGTGACTATAGTTGTGCACCAGATCTTGCACAATCAAGGGATTGAGTATGCCAATGAGTTTTCTCACGTATTTTCCCACATTATAGCTTGTGCTCACGTCCAACAAAGAGTGAGTGACTATTTTGCAGGTGAAAAACGAGTTTGGTGAGCCATTCTCATCAGTTCTTGAGCAGGTATTGAGCAGTGGAGGCAAGCAAGCAGTGGAAGAGATTTGGAGATCAGATCTGAGCTGTATTGTGTGTAACAGAGGTGGATATACTTGTGAGAAGTATTATGCTGTGTAATGTTACATGACTCAATCATTAATATATAGATAGTTGGGGTTTTTAGCGAGATGCTTTCCCCGGGATACATACTGTGTTAATGTGTGAATGCTCTTGATGTTTTATTGTTATTGATGCTGCTATATTGATGATCAACGTAGAGGAGCTTATGTATTGTGTATGTTTTCCGCAATAGTACATGATCAGGATAATCTCCATTGGATATGTGTTAAATTATTCAAAATTTATACATGGTATCAGAGCGAGCTAGATAATTGTAGAAAAACTTTCTACAAATTCCTCCCACCTCAGAATGAATTTGAAGAAACTGAAAGAGGTTTTTGTAGTTCAGCATGTTAGGAAGAAAAGCCTCTTTCAGTTTTCAAAATTGAGTTCTCAGCTGCTCAGGAAACCTTCTGGAAGTTAACTAGTAAAAACAGTTTTTCTGCTGAAACAGGCTGCTTCAGGGGTTTCGTAGCGCGCTACGAAAACTCCTAGTTCAGTGATTTCGTAGCGCAAAACTGGTTTTTTACACTGTCTGCGCTACGAAAACACCTAGAGTGAGTTTTTCACTATGAAAACCTTGACACAAGTTTGACACATGGAATTTTAGGTGATGTGGGACCAGTGATGGGCAAGAACGGAGTGTTGACCCTATTTGACCATACCAACAAGACTCTTTTATAGATCTTAGACATGAAAACAACCATGGAAAGACTAGACCAAGACTAACATGAATCCTTTGGAATCAAACTGATGTCAAAACACATGGTGAGGCTTTTAGGACATGGAATGAGGCTATGAAACTTTTTGGAAAAGAGAATGACACTTGTTGAGATGAGATGACTCAAAACCTATAAGACTATGACTAGAAACAAGGCAAACTTTCCAAAGCTTAGAAACAAAAATTTTAGGGTGATAACACAAGGGATGGACTTCCCAGGATGTGGGTGCCAATATAACTTGGAAGCTATGTCTTTGCATGAAAGGGTTGACCGGATTTCCCGAGGGACTGTGTAGCAGATAAGGGAAGGTCAAGGATGGATTTGTTTTGGTTATTAGCATTTCCAGATGGAATCAAATGCATATTGGGAGTGCGCCCTAGAACAATGAATTGGTAACTATTCACTGAGAGGACAAGTGGCATAGGATTGTAGCACTAGACATTAGATGCAGATTTGACTTTGACATTGGATTCTGGACTTCCAAGGAAGGAGGTGAATCCTAGTACTACTTTGAGGGTGGAGGTGTGAGCCTTTGGATTCCCTTGTTGTGGATGCAAGCATCATATCTTTTTATTTGTTGGTTGAGAAAATGTGCATGTGCATATTTGTGTATTATTGTAAATACTATATCGAGCTAGATTTATAAATCTTCATAGATAGGATGGTTATTTGTTGGTTAAAGAAAACGTGTATAAGTATATGCAGTTATTATTGTAAATATTGTAATGAGTTGTGTTATAAAGCTCCAATAAATGATATGTTTGTCATGTTTTAGTAGATGGTCATTGTAAATACTACAACGAGCTATGTTATAAAGCACCATGGGAAGTATCTTTTGTTTTTGAGTGGCCTTGCTAGTTATAGGTGTCATTAAACACCGAAGATGGTGTTCCCCCAAGGTTGAGGGTTCTGTAACAGCCCTGGTTAAAAGTCCATGTACAAATATATAAGACCACAGTCATGGGACACGTATTCCAAGTTGAATGGTGGGAAAAACATCTTAGTGGGTGTTCATTCAGTTTATTATGGCTAAGGAAATTGGCAAAGGCGATGACTAAGACTTTGGAAAGGCAAAATGGCATTTTGGCACATTTATTTATGAAAATAAATGAAATTAGAAGAAAAGAAAGGTGAAAGGTCACAAGTTGCATGTGAGGATGAAATTGAAGGAAAATAATGGAAATTGAAGAAAATAGAGGCCTCATTGATAAAAAGGCTTATGAGGTTCAGTTGGCGAGCTTTTGATAGGTTTTGGTGGAGCTCTCTTCTATTATCTCTCTCTCTCATACTCTTGGACACTTAGAGTTTTCTTGGAGCACTCTTGGAGGTGTGGCATACTTGGAATTTGGAGCAAGAAGGAAAAGAGGAAGCAGAGAGAAATCAAGGAAGAGCAGGATCAAGCATGTACAACATGATTCTTTGCAAGTGTCGATTTGAATGTGTGTTTTCCTTGCTATATTTGGCATGCGTGATATTGCATGTGGTTCTTTCTTGTCATGGCATGAGTTTTTCCATGTGTGACAATATTTTCAACCTAGCCTTGCCATTTCCGGATAGCCATGGTGTGATGGGATTCTCTTGTTTCGGTTGAGTTGGATTGCCGGATGGATTCGAAGTTGAGTGAGCTGGATCTATGAATAATTAACCATGGCCTAATAACCCCTGAAATAGACTATGGGTTGCGGTGAAGCTAGATTTATGTTGCCTCAATGGGCCTAGGAATCCTTAACTGGTGAATGGCAGGACATACAGTAAAGCCCAGAGGTGGGTGCTCTCCATTAGGCTTAGTAATCTCGACATGGGATATGCGGTAAAGCTTGGAGAGTGGGTATCAATTTAGGGCCTAATGATCCAGTGTAGATTGCAGTAAATCATGAGAGACTAGGAGAAATCCAGTGGCATCCATGCTTGTTTTCACATACTGATCTGATGGAGATCATGGTAAAGCCTGTTATTACATGTTTATTGTGTTGGCCTAGTGATCTAGGATGGATTATGGTAAAGCTTGGTTTCTATTGATGAGGGTAAGGTGGTTTAGCCTCAGGCTGCCCTGGTTGGTTCTTTTGGTTTTATTCCCACATTGATGCTTGAAATATGGCACGAGGGTGAATAGTTGAAGAGAGAATTAGCTCAACCATTCTATGGTTGGGTGGAATGTGGTAGTCCCATATCGGGTTGGATTTTGCATTCATTAATAAGAGGTTCTTTCCTTGATATATTATTTGTAAATTTATTAGTGTATATGTGGATTCTATGGATGATGTATCCTTCATTTTTTTGTAGTTATTATGCTATTTATAAGCATGTTTTATGACAATGATGATGTATGGCTCTCCTCATGTTTTTATTTCTAAATGAATGAAAAATGTATCTATGACCTAATAGATGATAATTCAACTAATGATATAAGGGAACAATGTTTCTTAATGATTCTTAGATAAGTATGAGACCCCCATGCTCAGATTTGTTGTTTACTCCTATAGATTACTTCTTTGTGATATGTTTGACGAAATGCCTATCATGATTAGTAGGGGTCAAGCCAAGCCCTTGATTAAGTAATTTCATTTGTATCATCATTCCGTTATTATCTTTCTGTTTTGAAGGTGTCATTAAGTTCTGGGCAGTGACCTAGGCTTTGGGCCTAAAAAAGTGGCTCAAATCCCGGGGACGTTGACACAACATTGAGAAAAATAGTCCTTGGATGCTGGCATACCATGCCATGGTAGAATCTAAAGCCTTATGGATGCATGCATGCCAATTTCATGGGAGCATCTGAGGGTTATTTGGTTTAAACACTACAAGAAAAAAGGTCATTGGTGAGGGTAATGCTTGTGATGGACCTTTAAGGTCCATCATCAATGTCGCATATGGTGACGGTCTTTAAAAAAGAATTGTTGTAAGTGTATATAGTGATGGTCCTTTATGGTTTGTCACCAAAGCCATTTTCAATAACACTTTTGGTGAGGGTCGTTAAAGGTCCGTCACTAATTCTCTCCTTGGTGACACTTTTGGTTAGGGTCGTTAAAGGCCCATCACTAATTCTCTCTTTGGTAACACTTCTAGTGATGATCTTTTATTGACCGTCACCAATGATATTTTTGGTTACTTTTGGTAATGGTCAATAAATGTTTGTCATCATTTATCATTCCAATGAGTTTTTTATGACACTTCATGCCTGTGACAGACCTTTAAGGTCCATCACCAATGTCGCATATGCTGACGGTCTTTAAAAAATCTTTGTTGTAAGTGTATATAGTGATGGTCCTTTAAGGTTTGTCACCAAAGGAATTTTCAATAACACTTTTGGTGAGGGTCGTTAATTTCCCATCACTAATTCTCTCTTTGGTGACACTTTTGGTGAGGGTCGTTAAAGGCCCATCATTAATTCTCTCTTTGGTGACACTTTTGGTGAGGGTCGTTAAAGGCCCATCATTAATTCTCTCTTTGGTGACACTTCGAGTGACAATATTTTATTGACCCTCACTAATGATCTTTTTTGTTACTTTTGGTGACGGTCAAAAAATGTTCATCATCATTGATCATTCCAATGAGTTTTTGATGACGGTATGTACCTATTACTATATTTTTTGTCAAAATATAATGATTTAAGACCATTGTTGTGGAGTATTTTTCAATATGTGTCCAAGGTCATAGTGGTTATAATAGCCAATCAATTTTTTAAGAAGTAATTAGTGTGCATCATTTCCCTCAAGTCATAAGAATATAGTCTTCCTATGAGTCAACAGATGATTCATCTCTATTAGGTTTGTTATCTAGCAAATTTCCTTTAAATAAAGTTCCACTAGCGTGTGTAGGAACTATATTATTGAATACATAATCAAGCTCTATCAATTCTATTAATGAGAGAGACCTAGCACTCCTCAACACTCATAGCACACCTTAACATGCTTTGGAACAATACACTAACATTCCTCGGCACCTCACATGTCTTGGAACATGTTTGTACCTAGAACATCTTTCCATGAGTAGGACGCCAAAGCACATGTTGGCATGCCATAGCATAACATAGCACTCCCCTATCATGTGTTGGCATTCCCTGTAGTCCCTAGCATGCCTTGGAACTCCTTGGCATAATATTTCATTGACAAAAATTAGCACTTGGCACATATTGGCACTTGGCATGTATTGGAACATATTATTAGTGTGCCTAGCATGGCCCTTTTTAAAAAGATAAAGTCCTGACTTATTAACCCTCTTATGTGTTCATTTCCTTTCATTTTAGGTTGGTTATTCCCTTTTTTGCCTTGAAACTCCTTTACACATATTGGCATACTTTTGCACCCTGCACATCCTAGAATGTCTTAGCACCTGGAATGCCTTGGCACTATTTGGCACATGTTAGCACACCTCAGAACTACCTAGCACACTCTAGCACTTCTTGACATTCCCTGATATTCCCTGGCATGCCTTACCCATTCTTAGCATACCTTTCACTTCTCCTTGGCATGACAACTAGCATTGATTGACACTCCCCAACACACCCTCATATTCATTCACTTCCATCCATTTTGACTTAGTGCTCCCTTGTGTTGTCCTAGTACTCCCTAACACTCCTCAGCATGCATTGGCACTCTCTAGCACACCTTATCACTCATAAGTGAAGAATGAAACTTGTAACCAATGTTACCAGACTCAGAATAGACAATAAATCGGTGAGGGAAAGAGCTAAGAGTTTTAATCAGATTGGGGAAAAATTGGGAAAAAATCAGTGAATTCAATAAATAAAAATATACATATATATTGAATTAAAAAAAAACAATTTTCATTGATATTCAGTAAAGCCATGTCCAAAAAATTCATAATATCAACATATGTCAAAAATATCATGAATGAATAAGCATTTCATATATGTTATGAGTCCAAACATGATCCAACGTACTGAGTCATGACTCCTAACTAGTGACTACATAGAACTAGAAGCAATTTCTTCTAAAAGTTTACAAACAATTGCATGTTAATTAGAAAAATTAGTAACTAAGAGTCTAAGACTCTTAGGAGTGAAAACTAGAAGTGATTCCTCCCACTCCTCTGCTTGCTTGACTCTCAAAGTTCTTCAAGTCATGTAGGCTTAAAAGAGGAGCCTCCTCTAATTGAACCTAATCTGTTGCATTTGTAGTTTGAAAATCTGCCTCTTCAAGGTCTATTGGTGAATGATCCAAACCTATCATTATCACGAGACATTGAAATGTGAATTTAAGTTTGACTTTGAACTTTAAAGTTTAAACTTTAAATTCCAAATCAGATTATGAAACCTTCAAATTCAAGCTCTCACCTAGTATTTTCTTGTTGTGAAGTTGTAGATTGTAATGGAAAAATACAAGGTCATTTAAGCGCTTTTGTGTCAATCGGTTGCACTTCTTAGAATGTATTTTCTCAAACATTCTCCAGTTGCACTCACAACCTGAAGCACTGCATGCTTGGTTTAAGATTCGAATGGCAAATCTCTTCAAATCTGGCGTATCACTACAAAAGTTTTGCCACCAAAGACCTAGCAAGTGGCAAGGGTTCATGAGTAGACGTACTAAATACTAAATAGTAAAAACTTAAAAAGACAACAAAATTTAATAAAACATTTAACATACAAAATAAATTTTAAACAAATTTAATGAATTGATAAAGCCTTCAAGCCTCAAAGGGTACCTGGCAACACCTTAGACCTTTCTCGTATAACACTGGTATAGGAAAATAATTTAGGTGGTGCTCTATAATCCTATAGTTTGGAAAAGACACGACTTTGAAATTCTAGATTAGGGAAGCACCTTTCCATGCATGTCATAAGTCCTCTATGAACCTCCCCATCCTCATTAAATTTTCTCTTATCATAAAAATACTATGGGTTTAAGAAGTACCTAGCAACATGTAAGGGGGAATGCAATTTCCTATCCCAATATGCATCAATAATGTCCCAAAGAGGCATATGCTTTGCCTCCTCATCCCCATATCTTCTTTTGATGGCTTCCTTTGTGATATCCATTGCCTCATAAATGTAATCCATAGCGGGTTTGTCACCATCAACCATCCTAAAAGTTCAAGATTTCAAATTTAAATTAATATGAAACATTGAAAATAAAAAGAAGCTTGAAATGAAATTTAAAACATGAAAAAGTTAAAAGACTTGAAGTCCCTGAGAACTCTATCAAGGGGCTCCATCACAACAATAATCTCTTCGACATCTTTCCAGAAATCGTCATTAAACACAAGTGCAAGAAATTCAATGCCTTCAAGGGTCTTGGAATGTTTAGATTCCATCCACTCAAGTCCCAAGGACATCCTCTTCAGATTTATCTTTTACTCAACCACAAATTGCAAAGATATGAAATTTGTTGCAAATCTAGTCATTGCAGGCCGAACAATTTCTTTACCTTCAGTGTATTTTCTCATGGTGTTTAGGACAATAATGTGGTTGTATAGGTATTTGGTTATGAATTTTTCCTTCTCCACAACCTCATGTATCCAATTAAGCTTACCAATGTCCTCAAGCATTAAATCTATACAATGGACAACACAATAGGTCCAAAAAATAGTGGGGTGCCTAATCTCAAAAAGTCTACTAGCGGCCATATAATTAGCTGCATTGTCGGTGACAATTTGTACAACATGTTATTCTTCCACTTCTTGAACGACTTCCTCCATCATTTCACAAATAAGTTGTGCAGTCTTAACCTTATCTGAGGCATCCACTGATTTGAGAAACATTGTACCTATTGGATAAGATACAAGGAGATTTATTAAAGTTCTATTCCTCTGATCTGTCCATCCATCACTCATGATTGTGCACCCTATTTCTACCCATGATGAATGAAACTTAGATTTCTACCCATGATGAATGAAACTTAGATAGCACAATCATGACATCTTCAACACTTTCTAATAGCAAATTTGTCCTAATGCTCTCTAATGAAGGAGCTTTGAACCCTAGACCTGCAACAAAAAATGCATCAATCATATCTTGCCAATAAGGACTTATGGCATAGTGGAGAGGTATGTTAGAATAGTACCAAAAGTTAGTAATGGCCTTCCTTTCCTAACTATGGATATTTTTTTCCATCCAGTGGTATCCAAGGTAGGTTGGGAACCGGGTTTTGTGCGGGGAGAAAAAAAGGTGTTTATGTTTCCACCTCCAATGTTGAATGCAGGAGGATTCATTTGGCCTTGAGTTTGACTTGGACTTGGAGGCATGTGTGGGAAACTTGGGAACTACATTGAGGATTCAACAGAGGGAGATGACAATGGGGTAGTGGAAAAAAAATTATCAACTCCAGGGGTTCCTACTTTTCTTTTTCTTTTCTTTCTTTTCATTATGATGACTCAACATATCAATGGCCAAGGTTGCTTGGTGTCTGACATTTTCGTCAACATTTTTGCAGGGACTTATATCATGGTCGGGTATTTGTGTAAGGTGGTACTTGAATCTATAATGCCTCCAATACATTTTGCTTTGCAAAATTTACAAAGGATCTTAGGGTCTCCAAGAATCTTGTCACAATAAGCCCAAGAAAAGTCCTTCTCCCTCGACATTGTTGTTGTTTTGGAATTGTGTTTAAATTGCGGCTTTTGTTTAGATTTGGAGTTGTGACTTATATTTAATTTGGCTCCTATAAAATACAATAAAAAATTAAAATTAAAAATGACATATATAACTTCACAAAAAAGAGGGTTGTTTTTAAAGGATATGAGGTTTTGTTAAGTTTCAAAGAGGAGTTTGTCCAGCAACACAAGCACATTTCAACCTAGTATATCATTACGAGCTTTAAACACAATTAGGTATATATGAGGATATGCTACCTAAAGGAAATATTATCAACATATATTTCATTGTAATCTTGAATTTGCAAGTTTGTTTAACATAAGAAAACTCAACCAATACATCAATAATAGATTCTGGAAGAACAAAAATACCCAAAGTTGTGAATGCATTGTTAAAGCCTTTGAAATCGGCAAGACATCGACCAAGGAAGGAATGCTTGATGACTTGGTCGATGGTTGGTATGAAACCATTTCTTAATGAATTTTTAAAATCTGTTTAAGCCCCATTTATAGGGTTGAAAATTCATCACCAAAGGAATACGCCGAACATTCGATTGCTGAATAGTGAAACTTGAAACTTGCCATTGAAAATGACATTGAAACTTCAATATAGTAATATACCTATTATTTAAGCCAAGTGCCAATGTACCTCGATTGTTGAATAGTGAAGCCACTAAGCCTAAAGGTAATACAAGCTGAAGGTGACGTGCGACTACTTGAGGGTCGATATGGAGTATGGATAGAGCACATATTGGCAACTGCCCGATATGGATTTTGGACTTAGGCTCACCTTGGCAGTTCCCCGATATTGAGTCTAGACTGTGTAATAGTGGGTAGTGATTGATTGCTAAAGGACTTGACGTATGATTTTTGGGCTTGAGAAATGAGAAATAAATTTTGGAACGACTGACGTTTAGTTCTTAACAATGCGGCATACCTAAACTTGAAAGCCCATGCTCGTCGAGTCAAGGCTGAAAATCGAATAAATTGGAATCGATCGCAGGAATCTGCTTTAATCAGCAAGTCTCAAGTCAAAATTGCATTGAACATGAGTTAAACTTGGTCAACATGAGTTAGACTCGTAAATATTTAGATCGGATTGTTTGGAGAGCGAGAAGATTCCAACTCGTGACTAATCACGATTGATCGACGAGTCCTATTTCACTGCTTGTAACTGAAATCTGAACTAAAAGTAGGAGATCTTACAATTGAAACTAATTGTGAATTTTCTAAACTGAAAATGTCCCATCGACATCGTTTCTATTTATGGCTGGGTGCATCAACGAAAGAGATTAATTTTAAATCAGGTTCATGGAGAAAACATTTTATGGAAGATGTTTCTTTTATGTCGAGGAAGACATAGTAATATTTTTTATTAAATTTGAATAACAATAGTATCTACTCTGTATCTCCCGTATCTCATTATTTTTATCTCCTATAACTCATACAGAAAGTGGTGTAATAGTGGACATGTAGCATCAATCTCCACTCCTTTTAATCCAAATTTCTGCCTGAAAACCTTTGTGTCACTTGCGTCGCAAAGCCTTCCCTGTAGAGTGTGGTGATAACACCTACCTCTGGCATGTCGCCCTGGCACTCTATCATTCCTTTGAATTACCTAGCATACCTTGTCACTCCCTCCTTGGCACACCTAGAATTCGTTGACAATCCCTTTCACACACTCTTATTCATTCATTTCCATGCATTTGAAACTAGTGCTCCCTTGTTTTTCCTTGACACTCCATAACTCACCCTGGCATGCATTGGCACACCTTAGCACCTACCACATATTTTCATGTTTCCTTGGCCTCTAGAATTCCTTAGCATTGCCTAGCATACCTTGTTAACCCATAAACTAACAACAAAATCATTTCATAAAAAAGGTAACCTTAAAATTAAATTAAAATTAGATTATTATTATTATGGAAAAATATGGAAAAATTGTTTTCAAACACAACCATAAAAAAAAGTGTTAGTTTATCAAATACAACTACAAATTTATTAAGCCAGCCTAGATCCATCTTAACCCAGATCTATCAAGCGCCGAGAGGGATCCAATATCTCGATGTGAAAACCTCTTTTTTGCGCTTGGTAGATCCAGGTTAAGATGGATCTAGGCTGGTTATATAATACTATATAATATCTATATTTGTATCTACGTGTCTCTTTCTTATTCCCTCTCTCTATCTCACCCCCCAAACATACACACTCTCTCTCCATATCTATCTCTCTCTCCCTCCCTCTTCCTCTCTGCCTCTTTCTTCCCTCTATCTCTTGTCTCTCCATCGCTCCCTTGTCACTCCCTCTTTCTCTCTACCTTTCTTCCTCTATGTCTTTCTTCTTCCTTCCCTCTCTCTCCCGCTCTAACTTCATCTCTCTCTCCTCTCTCTTAGTCCTCTCTCTCCCTTTCTCTCTCACCTCCCTCTATCCCCCCCCATCACTCTCTCACTCTCTCTCCCTTCCATCTTTGTGCCTCCCTCTCTCTCTCTTTCCCTTCTCTCCCTATATTTATCCCCACCTATTCTCTCTCTCCCCTCCTCTCTTCTCTCCCTCTCTCTATCCATCTATCCCTTGTTAGGTCCCTATAATACTAGTGATTCCCCCATTAATATTGTATTTGTATCCATTATTAATATTGTTGTGCCTCTATTGTCCCCATATTGTTATTATTGTACCCCATAGAATCCCTCTATTGTTATTTTTGTGTCTTTATATTATTATTGTTAGGTCGTCTTGGTTATATTGTGACTCCTTAGACTCCTATATATAGAAAGGAGGTTTTGTCATTTGAATCATCCAAGAATTGTTCATTTCTATAATGTAAAGGAGGTTGCCCCCTCGAAGAGGTTGAATTTTAAGACGTTGATCTATCTTTTCTATCCTTTTGTGAGATGGTTTCATAACATTTGGTATCATAGCTTTGGATTCTAGGGTTTCGCTGCTCCAAATAGGTCATCGTGGCATTTTCGCTATAACTTTTTTCTGCGATGTTCCAAAAGCGAAAAAAACCCATTTGAGATGAAATTGCACTGAACCTCGGGTCTGAATTTCAGAGCTTTTTGCACTATATTTGCGGAGATATGATTTGAGAAAGTTGGTCCTTTTGCAGACTCCTGAATTACATTCCAAACAGGTGACGTGGGGAAAATCGTCATAACATTCTCTCTGAGCATCGGATTGAAATTTTGTAAGAAGCTACAAAAAGAGGGGACTATAGTTTCTTGTATATATTTTTCAGAGCCAAAGGTCAAAAAAGTGACACGTGGCACTTCACACAAGTTCGCACTTCTGGAAAGGTCTATAATCAGATCGTCTTGGGAGATCATGTATAACTCTTCCTTGGAGAATCCAATTTGGATCAGACTGGTGGCATTGGAAAGAGGATGTAGAGGGCTACTATAGGTCACAATTTCAGAATTGGATGATCCGAAATTATAGAGATACATCAGATTCAATATCAAGCTACTACAAAGAATAAAGGTGTGTAGTTTTTTTTTTAAATTTTTGCATAAGCTTGGTTTGAAAAATTAGTTTGAAGGAATTCAAAGGGCATAGTAAAGCATTATTATCGGTAATTGATGCCCCGAGGAAAGAAAATGCAATCACCTAGTAATCAACCTAAAAGATCTAGCATGACTCATGAAGACGAGGAAGAAATGCAACATGATATATCGAAATTACGAGACCAAGTGCAATAAGTGTCACTTGCACAAAAAGTAACTGAATCTAAGATGGATGGTTTAAAGAAAGATGTAGAAGCTAAGATGGATGGTTTAAAGAAAGGTGTAGAAGCTAAGATGGATTGTTTAAAGAAAGGCGTAGAAGCTAAGATGGATGGCATGGAAGCTAAGATGAATGGCATAAATGCTAAAATGGATGGCATGGATGATAAGATGGAAGAATTGAAGATAAATATGAATAAGTTGCTACAAGAAATTATCACTAATGGTGAAAGGGGAGTAAAGGAAACACATGATGAGAACAAAAGAAATGTTAATCATGATTCCATAGAGTCTAATGTTGGATCAAAGACCCACCATATTCCAAAAAATAGATATGAGGAAGTTTGATGGCAAGGATCCCACAACATGGATATTACAGATGGAGCAATTTTTCGATCTCAATAATATGCAAAACGCACAAAAGGTACGTATTGCAACTTTATTTGGAACCAAATCAGTTTGTATGGTATCAATGGCTTTGCTCTCGTAAACAAATTATCACTTGGGCAATTTTTACGGAAGAATTGACAACACATTATGAGGATACAAAAAGCAACACTTTTGTTAGCCAATTGATAAGTCTCAAACAAAAGGGTTCAATAATGGAGCACATTGAAGAGTTCCAAAAATTGAACATAAGGGTAAAAAATATTCCAGAGGAGCATAGGATTGATGTGTTTATAGGGACTTTAAAGGATAATATCCAACATGCTGTTCGCCTTTGGGAACCTGATTCATTAGAGAAGGCATTCATGTTAGCAAGAAAAATGGAAAGCAAAATTATGGCAATTGTGGAGCGATAAAAAGGTGTCTTTTAAACTCCTAATTACCTTCACATTAATTATCAACCCAGGGACGACTTTTTATTTCAAGAGTGTACTCAGTCTGAGGCGGCTATTTACTCAAGAGTAATGTTTTGTAGTATAGTGCTTAAAAGCTACAAAAGTAAATGAATGCTTAAAAAAGAAATCTAACAATAACATAAACTCAAATGCTCTGAAATCCAACTATTCACTCAGCAAACATCAATTGAGGATATAGTAGCAATAACTCATTCCTCTAGAGATTGATGCAATTGAAATCAAACCGGAACAAGACAATCAATCTGGGAACGAGGAAGCAATAACCAATGTTCTCTACAGTTGACAGTCCTGCTTTAAAGCAATCAAAAGGAAATCGAACTTGAACTAAAGCTGCCACTGAAAGTAAACTAGGAAAACTCTTTAAAAGCAAACTAGTGCAATTAATCAATAGAAATGAACGACAAAGTAAATGGGTGCATGTCTACAACTTAACTACTTCAAAAGGCTAAATCACACCAAGAATTGCATTAGTCAAAGGTTCAGTAGCAATAACCCATCCTTTTCATAACTGATGAGAACAAATCCAAGGTCTAGGAGCTAGGTAGCAGATGCTGGGGCTCACTACAGCCTGAGATCGTCCTTGATGAATGTAAATGAAATGGCAAGTAAAGGAAATAACAATGAAATAGAACAACACATCAGCCAAGGGTTTGGTGGCAATAACCTATCCCTTTCATAACTGATGGGAGTAGATCAGAGGTCTGGGAGCCAAATAGCAAAAGCTGACACTCACTACAGCCTGAGTTTGTCCTTAAGAAATGGCAAGTAAATGAAACAACAAATCAGCAATCTTGAAATAGACCAGCAATTGAAATGAAACAACAATTCAGAAATGGAACAACAACTAAATATGAATGTACAACAATCCAAATCAAGCACGCAACACACTTATCATTAAAAGGGACAGTAATCCGAGCTTCGATACAATATGCATGAATCACAGTTATAAAGTAACAACAATTGTAACGAAACAACGATCCCGAATAAACAACGGTCACAATTTAAGAATACATCATACAATTGTACCGATTTAGGAACATACAGCGCGATTAATCTGTAATCGAATGACAATCTGTAAGGAACAACAATGTTATATCAATTATCAAAAGGAACAGCAATGGGATACAAAGTTAAAATGATAACATAACATTCCTATTGCAGATAACGATAGTATCCAATCAAGTATATCTAATAGCGCTGATATGTAAAACAGTAAAGTGCATCAGATTACTGAACAGAGTAAAAGAAAGAAATCAAACCACACATGAAGCATAAAGATATAATACAGCAGCAACGTACTCCACCAGAGGCTGGGCCCTTAGCCGCCAGCAGATGCTGCTGGGTTACTTCAGGATCAAGGATGAAATGGCAACTAGATTTATAGTAAAATATCAGAGCAGAGTTACAGTGGATTACAACAAGAAATCTCTCAATCTCTCAGCCATTATCCATTCTCTCTGCCATCCTCAATTCTGAATCTCTAATTCATCCTTAATTCCATCATTTGAATCCATCTGAAATCACCCCCCTCTCTGATCTTTGTTGTGATTTAAATAAAGAGAGATCAGAGAGCAGTTACAATCAAGATAAGTACAACATGATTTCTATTAAAAAATTAGATTGTTTCCAACCAATTGATAAACAAGAAGATATATTTCCATCCAGCTTTCAACAAGAGCAAGACGAATTTGGCTTTGCAGCTGAGATTTGGAGGACGGCCGCAACAACAAATCTGAGAAAATCGTGCTCAAAGAACCATGCGTTTCTCTCCGTACAAGCCGAATTTGGGCAAACCGCTCTTCACTAAAGTTAATTGGGTCCGTTCTGGACAAAACCCATGTTTCAGATTTTCCAGATTCTGCTTCATTTGCTCAGAATCTCAACCGCAAAACCGTCACTTCTTATTCCAGCGAATTTCTGAGTTGGCACTTTTAATGATCAAGTCTTCAATCTGGAAATTATCTTGGAGGCTAAAAATGGTGAATAATGTTACAACTGATTTATTAAAACTATCATTGATAAAATCATGCATAATCATCAATTTATTAGAAATAAAGGAGAATAAATAATATTCATCCATAAGAGCATAAATCATTTATAAAATGGATTTAAATGATAAATTATAATAGATGATATAATAGAGAAGAGTAAAAATGGATGAAATAAGTGTTACAAAGTGGTCGTATTCATGGCCCAACATACCCCCACACTCAATATGTTGCATGTCCTCATGCAACAAAAACTGAATATATGGCATGTCTTCATGCAACCCAAAGACAAAAACCCATGTGTTAACCAAGCGATAAAAAATATGTTCATCTCAGCTCATGAAATGGATAGAACAAATGAATTCTTCCTTAATTAATGAATATTCACTTTTAGTAATATTGATGAAGGCATAACAATTTTTACATTGACATTCAATTATATGTATATATGAAGTTGCAACAAAATATGATATAAGTAACAACAAACTTCATTAACCATTTTCTCAAAAACTACAAACCAACTTTTGTTGAAATTTGGCAAGTAAATTTATAATATATGAATGCCTTTATGATCCAAAAATCGGACTGTTTTGATGCACGGATCATGAGATATAAACAAAATGGCTGTAGGTGAGAGTGCATGATTTCTGAAATTTTATGAACCAATTTATCTTGAAATTGTCTGGGTTTGTATTAATGATACGTCTATGTTTTCCAAAAATCACAAGAATTGAGTTCATAGCTTTAAAAATATTATGGAAATCAATTTCTACACTGAAATTGTATGCCTTAAATGAGAAAGAAAATAGAACACATCCATCATACGTAGCAATTCCTCCCCCGCTTTGAAAAATTAGCATGCCCTCATGCGATGCTAGAAAACAAATAGAGGTGGTTGCTACCAGCTGTTGAATTCTATGCTTGGTGTAAAACAACATGGAATAAGGGAGGTGTTGAGAGTGAATAAGAATAGCAATGGATGATAAAGAAGATGAATAACATGGTCATAAGAAAGAAATGAATGAAAGGAACACTCCCCAATACTCGAAAATGATATGCTGCTGAAAAAGGGAAAGTGGTAAAGATGTGGAATGAAGGATGATAAATAATGCTCAAAATGGATTTTTATGAAATTCTCCTAAATTCGTAATAAATCAGAAAATTATGCGATTTTACCTCAATTTTTACCTCCAAAAATGTGGAATGACATATATGGACTCGCATTTGTTGAAGCTGATGTAGGCAGAGTTGGTGCTGAAAGTGATACAAAAGGTGGAATCCAGGTAAGCACATCATGTCTGAAGAATTGTTCACGTTCACGAGCCTCTTCTGTTAAGTGCAATAGTGTGGTCATGCTATGAATAAAATTCTGCCATACTTGTTGTTTTCCTGCAAACAAAGCACTATTTGGCATACAATGTTCTTGAATCCATAGTGTTAGTTTTGAATAGCAACAGATAAGATGCATGCAAAAATTTCAATCAGAAAAACTTATGTATACATGCAATACTAATATTTTGGCAAATCAACAAGTGATGGCAGAGTGCAGTAATCATATCGCATGCAATCCCATAATGCATACATTCCCCCCTCCAATTGGAAAAGGAATTCCATGACCATAAAGCATATGAGAGGTGTTGTGCTGATGGCAAGGCAAGGGAATGAACAATATAGTAGTGAATGAAGCAGAGTACACATATCAATGATAGGACGACGAGAGTTATGGTTATAATGAGAGCAGAGTGTGTAAAGATAGTTATGAATAAGAGATAGGACGCTTTGAATTGATGATAAGTGATGAAAAAGAGAAAAAGAACAACAATATGCCAATAAGATGCTTTACTGATAGTATGCTAGCTGAAAATGATGCGATTGATCATAAAACATTTTTTCATGCATAAAGGTTCAAAACAGGGAAAAAGTTAAGGAAATAACTTCTCTGATAAAAAGAAAAATAAGAAAAAGGTATTATAATAATAATTGACGATAAGATATAACTTCAATACCATAAGCAGAGCTGCTGCTGCCAGCAGGCGTCCATAGCCTCGGCAGGGTTGATTTTTAACCCATATGAGCCAGGATCCTCAATTTATAAATGGAGAGTTACAGTGCTGTTCTATAGAAGAGATCAATGTGCTGGCGTGGTAACCAGATAATCACACTGCCATTCACTGGGATGTAGCAAAAGTGATCAGGCCGGCTCGTGATGAGACCTCCTGTTCCAAGGATAATTTGGCTATCCAATGGATCATAACCCTGGTGTGGTGGCCATAATGGGAATGTCACTTTCTTACAACCTTATGAACATGGTAGGCTGGTTCGTAATGAGACCCCCTATCCTCCATCTGCGAACAAAATTTTGTTGTTATTACACATTTTTTTATGATAAAAAGAGGGAGGATCAGTACTCCTTAAGAGTAGGGATGGTGGAATAAGTTGAACATGTCAATAGAAAAAATATACCCATAATCTCATTTATTACAGACAGAGAATATTATAACCAGGAAGGGTGGAACCAGCATGGTATTAAGATGATCAATCAATATCATGTTCAACAGAAAACAATGCAGTAAAGTAATATATAAATAATTGTGTCCCTTTTGAAAATAAGCTATCATCAAGGAGTTGTCCTGTTAAAGATCATAACGTGAATGATATTAACTCGCTTCAATAGAATCCATAATTTTTGTCCTTATAAAAGTAGTGTACTTTATGCCATAAAAGGGAATCAATAAAATGTGGTTGAGATGAACTAAGAATAATTCTACAAGAGGAAGGAAAGGTTGCTCTCAAAAATACTCCCAAAGGGTTTCTCTTTTGAATGAACAGCAAAAACATTCAAAAAGTGGTGTTCCGTGTAGGGAACAGCAAAGAAAATGCACACAAAAAAAAACAAAAAGACACACCAAAAAGTGTGAAAATGGAAATGTCGTTCCTTTGGAAAAAGGAACAACAAAAACTAAAAGTGCTGTTCCTTTAGAAAAGGAACATCAAAAACGCAAGTGCCGTTCCTTTGGAAAAGGAACAACAAAAATGAAAAGTGCCGTTCCTTTGGAAAAGGAACAACAAAAACACAAGTGTCGTTCCTTTGGAAAAGGAACAACAAAAATGAAAAGTGCCGCTCCTTTGGAAAAGGAACAACAAAAACGCAAGTGCCGTTCCTTTGGAAAAGGAACAGCAAAAATGAAAAGTGCAGAAGTGCTGTTCCATTCGAAAAGGAACAATGAAACGTGAAAGTGCAAAAGTGCTGTTCCATTCAGAAAGGAACAACAAAACGTGAAAGTGCAGAAGTGTCGTTGTAGTATAGTGGTGAGTATTCCCGCCTGTCACACGGGTGACCTGGGTTCGTTCCCCGACAACGGCGCCAAAATGTGGAGCGATAAAAAGATGTCTTTTAAACTCCTAATTACCTTCACATTAATTATCAACCCAAGGACGACTTTTTATTTCAAGAGTGTACTCAGTCTGAGGCGGCTATTTACTCAAGAGTAATGTTTTGTAGTATAGTGCTTAAAAGCTACAAAAATAAATGAATGCTTAAAAAATAAATCTAACAATAACATAAACTCAAATGCTCTGAAATCCAACTATTCACTCAGCAAACATCAATTGAGGATATAGTAGCAATAACTCATTCCTCTAGAGATTGATGCAATTGAAATCAAACCGGAACAAGACAATCAATCTGGGAACGAGGAAGCAATAACCAATGTTCTCTACAGTTGACAGTCCTGCTTTAAAGCAATCAAAAGGAAATCAAACTTGAACTAAAGCTGCCATTGAAAGTAAACTAGGAAAACTCTTTAAAAGCAAACTAGTGCAATTAATCAATAGAAATGAACGGCAAAGTAAATGGGTGCATGTCTACAACTTAACTACTTCAAAAGGCTAAATCACACCAAGAACTGCATCAGTCGAAGGTTCGGTAGCAATAACCCATCCTTTTCATAACTGATGAGAACAAATCCAAGGTCTAGGAGCTAGGTAGCAGATGCTGGGGCTCACTATAGCCTGAGATCGTCATTGATGAATGTAAATGAAATGGCAAGTAAAGGAAATAACAATGAAATAGAATAGCACATCAGCCAAGGGTTTGGTGGCAATAACCTATCCCTTTCATAACTGATGGAAGTAGATTGGAGGTCTGGGAGCCAAATAGCAAAAGCTGACACTCACTACAGCCTGAGTCTGTCCTTAAGAAATGGCAAGTAAATGAAACAACAAATCAACAATCTTGAAATAGACCAGCAATTGAAATGAAACAACAATTCAGAAATGGAACAACAACTAAATATGAATGTACAACAATCCAAATCAAGCACGCAACACACTTATCATTAAAAGGGACAGTAATCCGAGCTTCGATACAATATGCATGAATCACAGTTATAAAGTAACAGCAATTGTAACGGAACAACAATCCCGAATAAACAACGGTCACAATTTAAGAATACATCATACAGTTGTACCGATTTAGGAACATACAGCGCGGTTAATCTGTAATCGAATGACAATCTGTAAGGAACATCAATGTTATATCAATTATCAAAAGGAACAACAATGCGATACAAAGTTAAAATGATAACATAGCATTCCTGTTGCAGATAACGATAGTATCCAATCAAGTATATCTAATAGCGCTGATATGTAAAACAGTAAAGTGCATCAGATTACTGAACAGAGTAAAAGAAAGAAATCAAACCACACATGAAGCATAAAGATATAATACAGCAGCAGCGTACTCCACCAGAGGCTGGGCCCTTAGCCGCCAGCGGATGCTGCTGGGTTACTTCAGGATCAAGGATGAAATGGCAACTAGATTTATATTAAAATATCAGAGCAGAGTTACAGTGGATTACAACAAGAAATCTCTCAATCTATCAGCCATTATCCATTCTCTCTTCCATCCTCAATTCTGAATCTCTAATTCATCCCTAATTCCATCATTTGAATCCATCTGAAATCACCCCCCTCTCTGATCTCTGTTGTGATTTAAATAAAGAGAGATCAGAGAGCAGTTACAATCAAGATAAGTACAACATGATTTCTATTAAAAAATTAGATTGTTTCCAACCAATTGATAAACAAGAAGATATATTTCCATCCAGCTTTCAACAAGAGCAAGACGAATTTGGCTTTGCAGCTGAGATTTGGAGGACGGCCGCAACAACAAATCTGAGAAAATCGTGCTCAAAGAACCATGCGTTTCTCTCAGTACAAGCCGAATTTGGGCAAACCGTTCTTCACTAAAGTTAATTGGGTCCGTTCTGGACAAAACCCATGTTCCAGATTTTCCAGATTCTGCTTCATTTGCTCAGAATCTCAACCGCAAAACCGTCACTTCTTATTCCAGCGAATTTCTGAGTTGGCACTTTTAATGATCAAGTCTTCAATCTGGAAATTATCTTGGAGGCTAAAAATGGTGAATAATGTTACAACTGATTTATTAAAACTATCATTGATAAAATCATGCATAATCATCAATTTATTAGAAATAAAGGAGAATAAATAATATTCATCCATAAGAGCATAAATCATTTATAAAATGGATTTAAATGATAAATTATAATAGATGATATAATAGAGAAGAGTAAAAATGGATGAAATAAGTGTTACAAAGTGGTCGTATTCATGGCCCAACAGCAATAAGGAAGCAAACCACTCACAACTATAAAGATGGAAGTGTTGTTGCCCCTAACCTTCCACAACCTATAAGGTTGACACCACAACAATTGGAAGAAAAAGAGCAAAAGGGTTTTGTTATAGTTGTGATAGCAAATACACTAAAGGTCATAGGTGTGCTGAGAAGAAATTTGTTGGGTCCCTATAATACTAATGATTACCCCATTACTATTGTAGTTGTACCCCTTATTAATATTGTTGTGCCCCTATTGCCCCCATATTGTTATTACTGTACCCCATAGAATCCCTCTATTGTTATTTTTGTGGCTTTATATTATTATTATTAGGTCGGCTGGGTTATATTGTGACTCCTTAGACTCCTATATATAGAAATGAGGTTTTGTCATTTGAATCATCAAAGAATTGTTCATTTATGTAATGTAAAGGAGGTTTCCCCCTCGAAGAGGCTAAATTCTAAGGCGTTGATCTATCTTTTCTATCTTTTTTCTTGAGCTGGTTTCATAACATTTGGTATCAGAGCTTTGGATTCTAGGGTTTCGCTGCTCCAAACAGGTCATCGTGGCATTTTCGCTATAACTTTTTTTCTGCAACATTTCAGAAGCTAAAAACAAAACCCATTTGAGAAGACATCGCGCTGAATCTTGGGTCCGAATTTCAGAGGTTTTTGCGCTATATTTGAGGAGATATGATCTGAGGAAGTTGGTCTTTTTGCAGACTCCTGAATTACATTCCAAACAGGTGACCTGGGGAAAATCATCATAACTTTTTCTTTGAGAATTGGATTGAAATTTTGTAAGAAGGTACAGAAAGAGGATGGAATTTAGTTTCTTGTATATATTTTTCAGATCCAAAGGTCGAAACAGTGACTTGTGGCACATCGTACAAGTTCGCTCTACTGAACTAGTCTATAATCAGGTCACTGTGGGAGATTTCGCATAACTCTTCCTTGGAGAATCCAATTTGGATCAAACTGGTGGCATTGGAAAGAGGACACAGAGGGCTACTACAAATTGTAATTTCAGAACTGGATGATCTGAAAGTACAGAGATACATCAGAGGCAATATCGAGCTCCTACAAAGTGAAAAAAGGTGTGTAGATTTTTTAAATTTTTGTTAAGCTTGGTTTGAAAATTTATTTTGAAGGAATTCAAAGGGCATAGTAGAGAATTATTATCGGTAACTGATGCCCCGAGGAAAGAAAATGCAAACACCTAGTAAGGAACCTGAAAGCTCTAGCATGACTCATGAAGAAGAAGAAGAAATGCTACATGATATATCAAAATTACAAGAACAAGTGCAACAAATGTCACTTGCACAAAAAGCAACAGAATCTAAGATGGATGGTTTAAGGAAAGATGTAGAAGCTAAGATGGATGGTTTAAAGAAAGGTGTAGAAGCTAAGATGGATTGTTTAAAGAAAAGCATAGAAGCTAAGATGGATGGCATGGAAGCTAAGGTGAATGGCATGGACGCTAAAATTGATGGCATGGATGATAAGATGGAAGAATTGAAGATAAATATGAATAAGTTGCTACAAGAAATGGTCACTAATGGTGAAAGGGTAGTAAAGGAAACTCATGATGAGAACAAAAGAAATGTTAATCATGATTCCATAGACTCTAATGTTGGATCGAAGACCCACCATATTCCAAAAATCGATATGAGGAAGTTTGATGGCAAGGATCCCGCAACATGGATATTACAGATGGAGCAATTTTTCGATCTCAATAATGTGCAAAACACACAAAAGGTACGTATGGCAACTTTATATTTGGAACCAAATCAGTTTGTATGGTATCAATGGCTTTGCTCTCGTAAACAATTTATCACTTGGGCAATTTTTACGGAAGAATTGATAGCACATTATGAGGATACAAAAAGCAACACTTTTTTTAGCCAATTGATAAGTCTCAAACAAAAGGGTTCAATAATGGAGCACATTGAGGAGTTCCAAAAATTGAACATAAGGGTAAAAGATATTCCAGAGGAGCATAGGATTGATGTGTTCATAGGGTCTTTAAAGGATAATATCCAACATGATGTTCGCCTTTGGGAACCTGATTCATTAGAGAAGGCATTCAGGTTAGCAAGAAAAATGGAAAGCAAAATTATGGCAACCAGGAAGCATACCACTCACAACTATAAAGACGGAAGTGTTGTTGCCCCTAGTCTTCCACAACCTATAAGGTTGACACCACAACAATTGGAAGAAAAAAGAGCAAAAGGGCTTTGTTACAGTTGTGATAGCAAATACACTAAAGGTCATAAGTGTGCTGAGAAGAAATTATTCTACATAGATTGTGAAGAGGAAGAAGAAAAGGAGCAAGAAAGGTCAAAAGAAGAGGATATACTCCAGGAACAAAGCCTAGATGAAGAACAAATGAATCCGACCATATCTTGTAATGCATTGGCGGGAATTACCACTCCTCAAACCATCAAGATAGAAGGACAAATCAAGAAGAAAAAGGTAATAGTGTTGATTGATTCAGGAAGCACCCACAATTTTATTCATTGTAAGGTAGCAAAAGAATTGAATTGCTTCCTATATCCAGCACCAGAGTGTCAAGTGATGATTGCAAATGGAGGAACAATAAATTGCTCTGGAAAGTGCCATAATATCAAGCTATCCATGGGAGAATATGTATTGACTAGCCCAATGCTTTCCATTCCAATGGGAGGTGCTGATGTTGTACTAGGAGTCCAATGGCTACAATCCTTGGGTACAATAGCTTTTAATTTTCAAGAACTTTTCATCAAATTTTCTATGGAAGGAAAGGAAGTTGAATTAAGGGGTATTGCAGGGAAACCAGGAAAGATAATCAGCTCTAATGGTATGACAAAGCTTCTAAAAAAGGAACAAAGAGGTGTAATTGCACAATTATGTTCGCTAGATGTTTCCACATCGGAATCATCTATTTCTCCAGATCTCCAAAAAGTCCTGGACAATCATTCCAAGGTATTTGAGACTCCCAAAGGTCTCCCACCTATGCGTGATCATGATCATGCTATTCATCTGATTCCAGGAAGTGTTCCTCCAAACATCAGGCCGTACAGATATCCCTATGTCCAAAAGAGTGAAATTGAACGTATGGTTGCAGAAATGCTAGAGGCTGGTATAATTCAACCGAGTCAAAGTTCTTTCTCTGCTCCAGTAGTATTGGTGCACAAGAAGGATGGATCATGGCGCATGTGTCCGGATTATAGGGAGCTCAACAAGCTCACTATTAAAGATAAGTTTCCCATTCCTGTCATTGATGAATTACTGGATGAATTGCATGGATCAATTTACTTCACCAAGTTGGATCTTCGTTCAGGATATCATCAAATCAGAATGAAGACTGAAGACATTCCAAAAACAACATTTAGAACTCATGAGGGTCATTATGAATTTTTGGTCATGCCTTTTGGCCTTACCAATGCACCTTCAACATTTCAAGGTTTGATGAATTCAATTTTCAAACCATTCCTTAGAAAATTTGTGTTAGTATTTTTTGATGATATACTAATCTACAACAAGTCTTGGAAGGATCATGTTGAACATGTTGACAGGGTGCTACAACTATTGGAGGAGAAACAATTATATGCAAAAAGATCCAAATGTTTCTTTGGAGTCCAGGAGGTGGAATATCTGGGTCATATTGTATCTCATGAAGGAGTTAAGGTAGACCCTAGCAAAATTAAAGCCATTAAGGAATGGAAAATCCCCACATCCATAAAGCATCTGCGAGGATTTCTCGGGTTGACAGGGTATTATCGCAAGTTTGTTAAGAATTATGGGAGAATAGCAGCACCTCTAACAACATTATTGAAGAAAGATGCATTTTCATGGACTCCGGAAGCAACAAAGGCCTTTGAACATCTTAAAGAGGCAATGTGCCAAGCACCGGTCTTAGCTACACCGGACTTCACAAAAACCTTTATTGTGGAATGTGATGCTTCAGGAAATGGAATTGGTGCTGTTCTAATGCAAGATGAAAGACCCATTGCTTTTGAAAGTCGTCCAATCAAGGGAAAGTTTTTACACAAAGCTATTTATGAGAAGGAAATGTTGGCAATACTCCATGCACTTAAGAAATGGCGACCCTACCTAATGGGAAGACACTTCAAGGTAAAAACGGATCATGATAGCCTTAAATACTTTTTAGAACAAAGATTATCCTCTGAAGAGCAACAAAAGTGGGTCACAAAGATGTTGGGTTATGACTTTGAAATCATCTACAAAAAAGGGAAGCAAAATGTGGTGGCAGATGCACTCTCAAGAAAGGATGAGGATGTGGAAGCATTGTTGTGCGCACTTATTCGAAAGTTACAACAAGATTCCAGTACATCTGATACATTTAGCTAGAAAAATGATTCGTTATGGTACAAAGATCGCTTATACCTCTGTAAGAATTCCCAGCTAAAACAAAAGATTCTTATGGAATTGCACACTTCTCCCTTAGGAGGGCACTCAGGATTTTTAAAAACTTACCACAGGGTTAAGAAGGAATTTTTTTGGGATGGCCTTAAATCAGATATTCAAAAGTTTGTGGCGGAATGTTTGGTTTGCCAACAAAATAAAGTTGAAACAATTAAGACACCGGGTCTATTACAACCTTTATCCATTCCAAGCCAACGTTGGGAGGAGGTTTCAATGGATTTTATCACAGGTTTACCCAAGTCTGAGGGAAAGAGTGTCATCATGGTGGTAGTTGACAGACTTACCAAGTATGCACACTTTTGTGCATTATCACATCCATTTAAAGCCAGTACAGTTTCTACTGCATTTATGGAAACAATTCAAAAGCTACATGGAAACCCAAAGATTATTGTAAGTGACAGAGATCCCATTTTCACTGGAAATTTTTGGACATAATTATTTTCTTGTCTTGGTACTCAGTTAGCTCATAGCTCATCTTATCATCCTCAATCTGATGGGAAAACTGAGATAGTAAACAAATGTTTGGAAGGATATCTTCGTTGCTTTGTATCTGATAAACAGACACAATGGGTCAAATGGTTGCCTCTGGCTGAATGGTGGTATAACACTTCCTTCCATACAACAACAAAAATGACCCCATTTATGGCACTTTATGGGTATCAACCACCATCCATCACATCATATTTAAGAGAAAATTCTAAGGTTCAGGCAGTGGAACATCACATCGAACATCAACAACAAGTCCTCCAACTCTTAAAGGATAACCTCGTGTTGGCACAAAATAGAATGAAACAACAGGCAGATCAACATCGCAGTGAAAGAAGTTTTGATGTAGGTGATTGGGTATTCCTACGGCTACAACCATATAAGCAAATGTCCCTCAAGCAAGCTAAGAAGGATAATAAATTATCACCAAAGTATTATGGTCCGTACAAGGTGTTGCAAAAGATTGGTACTATGGCATACAAATTGGAGCTTCCTGCAACTTCTCGATTGCACCAAGTTTTCCATGTTTCATGTTTAAAGAAGGTTATAGGTGACAAGCTCCCAGTTCAAACAATATTGCCAGAACTTGACGAGGAAGGAAAAATTATATTGGAACCGGAAGCAGTCACAGAAACAAGAACTCGACAGCTACAAAATCGATCAATTTCGGAGTATCTTATCAAGTGGAAGAACTTATCCGCTGAAGATTCCACATGGGAGGATGAGAATTTTATACAGAAGTATCCAAAACTACTCAAGCGTTGAGGACAACACTTTTTTGAAGGAGAGGGGCATGTTGGGTCCCTATAATACTAGTGATTACCCCATTACTATTGTAGTTGTACCGCTTATTAATATTGTTGTGCCCCTATTGCCCCCATATTGTTATTATTGTGCCCCATAGAATCCCTCTATTGCTATTTTTGTGGCTTTATATTATTATTGTTAGGTCGGCTGGGTTATATTGTGACTCCTTAGAATCCTATATATAGAAAGGAGGTTTTGTCATTTGAATCATCAAAGAGTTGTTCATTTATGTAATGTAAAGGAGGTTTCTCCCTCGAAGAGGCTGAATTTTAAGGCATTGATCTATCTTTTCTATCTTTTTTCTTGAGCTGGTTTCATAACGAAATTATTCTACATAGATTGTGAAGAGGAAGAAGAAAAGGAGCAAGAAAGGTCAAAAGAAGAGCATATACTCCAGGAACAAAGCCTATATAAAGAAGAAATGATTCTAACCATATCTTGTAATGCATTAGCAGGAATTACCACTCCTCAAACCACCAAGATAGAAGGACAAATCAAGAAGAAAAAGGTAATAGTGTTGATTGATTCAGGAAGTACCCACAATTTTATTCATTGTAAGATAGCGAAAGAATTGAATTACTTATTATATCCAGCACCAGAGTGTGAAGTGATGGTTGCAAATGGAGGAACGATAAATTGCTCTGGAAAGTGCTATAATATCAAGCTATCCATGGGAGAATATGTATTGAAAAGCTCAATGCTTTCCATTCCAATGGGAGGTGCTGATGTTGTACTAGGAGTCCAATGGCTACAATCCTTGGGTACAATAGCTTTTAACTTTCAAGAACTTTTCATGAAATTTTATGTGGAAGGAAAGGAAGTTGAATTAAGGGGTATTGCAGGGAAACCGGGAAAGATAATAAGCTCTAACGGTATGACAAAGCTTCTAAAAAAGGAACAACAAGGTGTAATTACACAATTATGTTTGCTAGACGTTTCCACTTCGAAATCATCTGTTTCTCCAGATCTCCAAAAAGTCTTGGACAATCATTCCAAGGTATTTGAGACTCCCAAAGGTCTCCCACCTATTCGTGATCATGATCATGCTATTCATTTGATTCCAGGAAGTGTTCCACCAAACATCAGGCCGTACATATATCTCTATGCTCAAGAGAGTGAAATTGAACATATGGTTGCAGAAATGCTTGAGGCTGGTATAATTCAACCTAGCCAAAGTTCTTTCTCTACTCCAGTAGTATTGGTGCAGAAGAAGGATGGATCATGGCGCATGTGTTCGGATTATAGGGAGCTCAACAAGCTCACTATTAAAGATAAGTTTCCCATTCCTATCATTGATGAATTATTGGATGAATTGCATGGATCAACTTACTTCACCAATTTAGATCTTCGTTCAGGATATCATAAAATCAGAATGAAGACTCAAGACATTCTGAAAACAACATTTAGAACTCATGAGGGTCACTATGAGTTTTTGGTCATGCCTTTTGGCCTTACCAATGCACCTTCTACATTTCAAGGTTTGATGAATTCATTTTCAAACCCTTCCTTAGAAAATTTATCTTAGTATTTTTTGATGATATACTAATCTACAGCAAGTCTTGGAAGGATCATGTTGAACACGTTGACAGGGTGCTACAACTATTGGAAGAGAAACAATTATATGCAAAAAGATCCAAATGTTTCTTTGGAGCACAAGAGGTGGAATATCTGGGTCATATTATATCTCATGAAGGAGTTAAGGTAGACCCTAGCAAAATTAAAGCCATTAAGGAATGGGAAATCCCCACATCCATAAAGCATTTGCAAGGATTTCTCGGGTTGACAGGGTATCATCGCAAGTTTGTTAAGAATTATGGGAAAATAACAGCACCTCTAACAACATTGTTGAAGAAAGATGTATTTTCATGGACTTTAGAAGCAACAAAGGCCTTCGAATATCTTAAAGAGGCAATGTACCAAGCACTGGTCTTCGCTACACCAAACTTCACAAAAACCTTTATTGTGGAATGTGATGCTTCCGAAAATGGAATTGGTGCTATTTTAATGCAAGATGAAAGACCCATTGCTTTCAAAAGTCATCCAATCAAGGGAAAGTATTTACGCAAAGCTATTTATGAGAAGGAAATGTTGGCAATACTACATGCACTTAAGAAATGGCGACCCTACCTAATGGGAAGACACTTCAAGGTAAAAATGGATCATGATAGCCTTAAATACTTTTTAGAACAAAGACCATCCTCTGAAGAACAACAAAAATGGGTCACAAAGATGTTGGGTTATGACTTTGAAATCATATATAAAAAAGGGAAGCAAAATGTTGTGGCAGATGCAATCTCAAGAAAGGATGAGGATGTGGAAGCATTGTTGTGCGCCATTTCTATTATCCAACCAGATTGGATAAACGAAGCAAGGGAGGAATGGAAGAATGACGAAGAAGTGTGGGAACTTATTCGAAATTTACAACAAGATTCCAGTACATCTGATACATTTAGCTGGAAAAATGATTCGTTATGGTACAAAGATCGCTTATACCTCTGTAAGAATTCCCAACTCAAACAAAATATTCTTCTGGAATTGCACGCTTCTCCCTTAGGAGGGCACTCAGGATTTTTAAAAACTTACCACAGGGTTAAGAAGGAATTTTTTTGGGATGGCCTTAAATTGGATATTCAAAAGTTTGTGGCGGAATGTTTGGTATGCCAACAAAATAAAGTTGAAACAATTAAGACACTAGGTCTATTACAACCTTTACCCATTCCAAGCCAACTTTGGGAGGAGGTTTCAATGGATTTTATCACAGGTTTACCCAAGTCTGAGGGAAAGAGTGTCATCATGGTGGTAGTTGACAGACTTACCAAGTATGCACACTTTTGTGCATTATCACATCCATTTAAAGCCAGTACAGTTTCTACGGCATTTATGGAAACAATTCAAAAGGTACATGGAAACCCAAAGATTATTGTAAGTGATAGAGCTCCCATTTTTACAGGAAATTTTTGAATAGAATTATTTTCTTGTCTTGGTACTCAGTTAGCTCATAACTCATCTTATCATCCTCAATATGATGGGAAAATGGAGATAGTAAACAAATGTTTTAAAGGATATCTTCATATCTTTGTATATGATAAACAGACACAATGGGTCAAATGGTTGCCTCTGGCTGAATGGTGGTATAACACTTCCTTCCATACTGTAACAAAAATGACCCCATTTATGGCACTTTATGGATATCATCCACCATCCATCACATCATATTTAAGAGAAAATTCTAAGGTTCAAGCAGTGGAACATCACATCAAGCATCAACAACAAGTTCTCCAACTCTTAAAGGATAACCTCTTGTTGGTGCAGAATAGAATGAAACAACAGGCAGATCATTATCACAGTGAAAGAAGGTTTGATGTAGGTGATTGGGTATTCCTACGGCTACAACCATATAAAGAAATGTCCCTCAAGCAAGCTAAGAAGGATAAAAAATTGTCACCAAAGTATTATGGTCTGTACAAGGTGTTGCAAAAGATTGGTACTATGGAATACAAATTGGAGCTTCCTACAGCTTCTCGAGTGCACCCAGTTTTCCATGTTTCATGATTAAAAAAGGTTATAGGAGACAAGCTCCCAGTTCAAACAATATTTCCAGAACTTGACGAGGAAGGAAAAATTATATTGGAACCAAAAGCAATCATAGAAACAAGAACTTGACAGCTATGAAATCGATCCATTTCAGAGTATCTCATCAAGTGGAAGAACTTATCCACGGAAGATTCCACATGGGAGGATGAGAATTTTATACAGAAGCATCCAGAACTACTCAAGCATTGAGGACAATACTTTTTTGAAGGAGAGGGGCATGTTAGGTCCCTATAATACTAGTGATGCCCCCATTAATATTGTAGTTGTATCCATTATTAATATTGTTGTGCCCCTATTGTCCCCATATTGTTATTGCTGTGCCCCATAGAATCTACCTATTATTATTTTTGTGCCTTTATATTATTATTGTTAGGTCGGCTTGGTTATATTGTGACCCCTTAGACTCCTATATATAGAAAGGAGGTTTTTTCATTTGAATCATCCAAGAATTGTTCATTTATGTAATGTAAAGGAGGTTTCCCCCTCGAAGAGGCTAAATTCTAAGGCATTGATCTATCTTTTCTATCTTTTTGTGAGCTGGTTTCATAACATCCCTTGTCACTCCCTCTCTCTCTCCACTTCTATCTCCCTATGCCTTAGTTCTTTCTGCCCTCTCTCTCCACCTCTATCTCCCTATGCCTTAGTTCTTTCCTCCCTCTCTCTCCCCCTCCAACTCCATATCTCTCTCGCCCAATCTCTTCTTCTCTCTCTCCCCCCTCTCTCTTCCTACCTCCTTCTCTCTATCCCCCCCATCTCTCTCTCTCTCTCTCTCTCCATCTTTGTCACTATCTCCCTCCCCCTCTCTTCCCTTCACTTTGCTTGCTATCATCACTTGGATCCTTAGTTAAGATAGATCTATGTTGGTTCTTACTAATATTTGTATTATATAAATTTCACATCTTTAAATACAAAAGTATTCTCATTTTTAATTTTATTAAAACCTTAATTTAAGTTATATGGGAATAATTTTAGTAGTCGTGAGGATAGAGGGTTTATATATATTTCAAAACTAATTACAACCCTTTTCCTATTAGCTTCAAATAAAAAATGTTATAAAATAAAATAAAATAAAAATATTTTTATTGTGAAATAAGTTATGGTTTTTGGGCATGTGGTATTGATAAGGCATGATATTGGCCCATGGTATTGTAACAAAGCCTATTTACAAGTTAATAATATCCATGGTAAAGTGGGGGTGAATATTGATGGTTAAGAATCTTGTCATATTGTTATAAAATATTTAGATTGTGAAATAAGATATGATTTTTTGGCATGTGGTATTGATAAGCCATGGTATTAGCCCATGCTATTGTAACAAAGCCTATTCACAATTTCATAATATCAATGACAAAGCGGGGGTGAATATCCATGATTAAGAATCCTGTCATATTCTTATAAAATATTTTGATTTTGAAATAAGTTATGTTTTTTGGGCATGTGATATTGATAAGCCATGGTATTGGCCCATGGTATTGTAACAAAGTCTATTTCCAAGTTAATAATATCCATGGTTAAGAATATTTTCATATTGTTATAAAATATTTTGATTGTGAAATAAGTTATGTTTTTAGAGCATGTGGTATTGATAAGCCATAGTATTGGCCCATGGTATTATAACAAAACCAATTTTTTACAAGTTAATAATATCCACTGTAAAGTGGGGGGTGAATATCCATAGTTAAAAATCTGTCATATTGTTATAAAATATTTTGGTTGTGAAATAAGTTATGGTTTTTGGGCTTGAGGTATTGATAAGCCATGGTATTGGCTCATGGTATTGTAACAAAACCTATTCACAAGTTAATAACAAAATCAAAATATAACAAATTGAATTTTATTATTTTTATTATTAATTGAGCCAACATTTAGAATTTTGCACTCATCCCCATACTTTTGACTTTTATTATTATTATTACTATTATTCTTTAACTAAGCCCATATTTAGATTTGTTTACATACTTACATTACACCTACACATCTACTCTATACTCTATAAATATTGTATATATTGTTTTTTAGGGAGGGAAATTTTAACATTTTTGAAAAAATTCAGCCTTAATTTTGATGTAACAAAGCCCTCCTAATTCCAATCCTAATTTACTTTCTAAAACAAGTAGTATATTTTCACTTTTCATAGGGTGGAGGGAAAACTAGTAGATATTTTCACTTTTCACAAGGCGAGAGGGAAAACAAGATTGAAGAGAGTTGTGAATTAAATTTTCACTTTTCATAAGGCGGAGGGAGGGAAAACTAGTAGCATATTTTCACTTTTCACAGGGTGGGAGGGAAAACGAGATTGAAGAGAGTTGTGAATTAAGGTTTTACCAGTAGTAGATTGATATCAAACCCCACCATTAGATCTTTGGCGCCCAGGTATGTTTCATTTCTAACCTCGCTGCATTTACACCCCACTTTTAGTCTTCTTCCACAGAGGGAGGAGTACACACACCTCAGATCTTTGGTTCAAAATTCACTATTTTTTTCATCCTTGCTTTTAATTTTACGAGTAGCATATTTTCACTTTTCACAGGGCGGGAGGGAAAACGAGATTGAAGAGAGTTGTGAATTAAGGTTTTACCAGTAGTAGACTAATATCAAACCCCACCATTGGATCTTCAATCCATTAATGGCGCCCAGGTATGTTTCATTTCTAACTTCCCTGTATTTCCACCCCACTTTTAGTCTTCTTCCATATAAGGAGGGCTGGTTCAAAATTCACTATTTTTTTCATCCTTTCTTTTAAGTTTAAGAGTAGTATATTTTCACTTTTCACAGGTCTGGAGGGAAAATGAGATTGAAGAGTGTGTTGAATTAAGGTTTTACCAGTAGAAAACTAATATCGAACCCCACCATTGGATCTTCAATCCATTAATGGCGCCCAGGTATGTTTCATTTCTAACCTCGCTACATTTCCACCCCAGTTTTAGTCTTCTTCCACACAGGGAGGAGTGCACACACCTCAGATCCCCCACCATTGGATCTTCAATCTATTAATGGTGCCCAGGTATGTTTCATTTCTAATCTCACAGCATTTACACCCCACTTTTAGTCTTCTTCCACACAGGAAAGACTACACACACCTCAGATCTCTGGTTCAAAATTCACTAATTTTTTCATCCTTGATTTTAAGTCTAAAAGTAGCATATTTTCACTTTTCACAGGGTGGGAGGGAAAACGAGATTGAAGAGAGTTGTGAGTTAAGGTTTTACCTCTTCAATCGATTAATGGTGCCCAGGTATGTTTCATTTCTAACCTTGCTGCATTTCCACCCTACTTTTAGTCTTCTTCCACACAAGGAGCACTGGTTCAAAATTCACTATTTTTTTCATCCTTTCTTTTAAGTTTAAGAGTAGCATATTTTCACTTTTCACAGGGCTGGAGGGAAAACGAGGGAACATAGGTAAAAGCATATGTATTTTTCCTTGTTTTATGGTTTGTCTCTATAGATTTGATTTTACTGCATGTACATTGTATGCATCTAAAAATTTCTCTTTAGGAAATCTCATTTTTCTTCTTTCCAAGAAAAACTCTCTAGGGAATCCCAATGGATGTTTCCCCACATTCATGGATGGCATCCCTGGTAAACCCATTGGCATTGACTAGTGCACCTCACCCAAGGGATTTCAAATAGGGAACCTGTACAGAACTAGCCAAATACCCAGTAACATTAATGACATTTTGTTGGGCTAACCCCTTGGTCTCAATAAATCATAATCAACTACACTATTTTCCATGTTAACATATTGATCCTATTTAACATTTTTTTAGAGTAACCATAACAATCTAAGCATGTTCCTATTTTTATTTTGGTTTTTAATTCCTTGTTTGGTGTGGTGACAAATTTATATGACTGTATAGATGTTTATTTTTGTTAGAGTATATGTTGCAAAGTAGATGCTTTCTTACATTCTACCTTGTCTGTTATGTATTAATGGAGTTTAGTTTCATTAGTTGTGAACAAAGAACTGTGTTAGGCATGTATACAAGGATTCTTGTATCACTATTTATAAATTGAACATTGTCCTTAAACAAGCAAATTAGATCCTTAATGCTACATGTTTGTATCTCAGGGAACTTCGAATCCTAATAAATGAGGTGAAATTTAAGTGTTTTCAGAATCCAAACCTTAGGTTTTGTGAATTCACTCATATATGGTCCTGGAAAAGTGAAGTGAAATTTAATTATTTCCATATCTTAAGTTCTGTGAATTCACTCATATTTGGTGCTAGAATCTTTTGAGCAGACGGGAAGAATTTATTTTAGTTGCATTCAAATTTTCCAAAAATAATACTAAATTTCTCCCTGACTAAAATTCTCCCTGAAATGGCTTTGCGATTGAAAATTTTGTATATATTTTTAAGGAAACACCCCAAAATACTTTTTCTAGATTAGAGTTTTATAACACTAGGTACTAAAACAGTCTTCTATTTTATGCTGCAAATGTGTGATAGAGTCTTCCTAGAAACTGATCAGAAAATTAGGTAGATGTGTTGGACGAGGTAAATAATTTTTAAGGAATAATCACTTAACATAAATGATATATTAGGTTTCATAAATATATAACTTAGAAGCATGAAATGAAGAAGAAATCTCAACGAGATTGACATATTCTTAATTGAGTTGAATGAGGCCGGGAATAACTTTGACTAGAAGATGTTGAAAATGACATAATTTTGTTCTGGTTGGATAGATTTAGAACTAAAAATCAACAATTTTATTGCTTGCATAACTTGGGAATATTTTTGTATCACAAGTCTCAACCTTATTGAATAATATGATTTATGCCTTGCAATGTTGAGATATGTTGTGATACCACTTGCTAGTAACCTAAACACTTTGGATGAAAATTTAGTTGTGAATTTTACTTGCAAAATATATAAGTGAAAATATAGATTAATTGTCCCTTGTGTAGAATTTCCTTGAAATTCTGCTACTGCCTGAATGAATAAATCTGAAACTAATTATTGCATGAAGATAAAAAATATCTCTACCAATTTTTAGTGGAATAGAACATAAATAAAACACAGTCGCACTATAGCAAAAAAAACAAAATTTTCTAGGTAACCCAACTGGGAAAACCCTCTGCTAGCTATATAAATTTAAAATACTATCCATATTAGACTTTGAGGCACCTGTTGGGTATACGACCAAAGTCCCACATTGACTAGAAGTGGGGAGGATCATGGGTATATAAGGATGGACAAATATCTCCATTGGTATGATGCCTTTTGGGGTAAAGCCCAAAAACAAATCCATGAGGGCTTAGGCCCAAAGTGGACAATATCATACCATTGTGGAGATATGTGGTGTCCAGAGTCCTAACAAGTGGTATCAGAGCCATGCCCCGAAGTTAGCCAAGTGGATGAATCCTCGGAATGCTGAACAAAGGTGGTGGGCCCCGGTAATATCACGATGGGATCCGTGGATGAGCTCGGTTAGACAGGCGGTGTGCTCCAGATTCTTCATGGACGTGTCTTGGTCCCAACACGGTGAAGAGGAGTTGACCTGGGATAGAGCAAGCTCTCGAGGCAGGTGGTGCTTCCATGTAAGGTGTGTGCTTCCAACGCATTGGAGCGGAGAATCCTGGTTGGTAGAGAGTGGACGGATGGATAATCGTTTGAGGGGAGGCTCGATGGTCCTTTGTTCGAGGGGAGGATTGTTGGGTATACGACCAAAGTCCCACATTGACTAGAAGTGGGGAGGATCATGGGTATATAAGGATGGACAAATATCTCCATTGGTATGAGGCCTTTTGGGGTAAAGCCCAAAAACAAATCCATGAGGGCTTAGGCCCAAAGTGGACAATATCATACCATTGTGGAGATATGTGGTGTCCAGAGTCCTAACAGCACCTTCTTCAAGACTAGGTTCATCGATGCTTATTGCTTTCCATATTCATTTTCATAAGCATTAGGGTTGTTGTCCATCAAATTAGAGTAGCTAGAAAGTGTCTCTTTGATTTTAGAAAGCAGATTGAGATCAAATTCATCGAAGAATCCCCTAGAAGGCTCATCAGTAGCAAGAAGAAAGGTCTTTTTTTATTTTCTTTCATCACATGCATCCATCATAATCACTGATTTGTCTTGATTTCTTTCACAGTCATTTTCAATGTTAGATGCAAAAGGCAATATAGTATGATATAATCCTTAGGTAACCAACCTCAGACATATTGTTGGTTAATTTATGTTGTTTGAAGTTTATTGAGTTTGAGTTTTATCATGAAACTACTAGAAGTTTACTAGAATGGGTGAGTTGATTATCTTGATAACAATGTTATGGTTTGATCTAGTCCTTGAAAGGAACTTATAGTTGATGGTCAAAATTTCACATTCCTTTCATTTTTTTTTATCTTCACATATAACAAATATCTTTATGTTATAGCCTCTAGCTATATATATACAGTCACTACCACTGAGAAGTTGGATGCCATTATTTTGGAGCTTGAACTTACTCAAATGACCTTTGTTTGAGTTGAAAATGTCATTAGATCTCATTATATCATCTATTGCAGAGCATGAATCCAATTTACCTTTGTTTCAGTTAAAAATGTAATTAGATCTTGCTATATCATCTTTTGTAGAGAATGAATCCAATTTCTCATAGTCCATTTGCTTGAGGTATAAAAAAGCTACTTTAATTCATTAAACTTACTTTTCATATTCTATTTGCTGATTGTGATTCTGCAAGCCACATCTGCATTGGAAGAGGGGCATATTTAATGAAGTGTGGAAGGAGAGGGAAGCTTCAGTTATGTCCTTTCAAACTTTCTAAGGTATGTAATAAAATTAAAAAAAATTTATCCATAGAATGTTGTGCTTTAACTTTTTCTTTTGATAATGGATCATTTATGTGATCTCCCCTCTCTTACACACAACTAGAGTCTAGACATACGTGGTTTTTTGGGATATGTGGACAATGGAAAAATTTACGCTAACCATTTATCTAGAAATTTACACTGTAGAAGATCAAGCATTTACAGTTGAATATTTCCTTGCCACTAAATTAGAGTTGAAGAGTCGGATTCCTATTTTTTAGGCATATACCTCTCTTTTAAATCAATTTATTGCTGATTCTATATAGACCTTCCATGGGAGGGCAAAGAGGGATCATTACCATTGCTTAATATTTCTGTAGACCAAGTAAAGATTCCAAATGCGTATAAATTAGTGGGTCCTTGGAGAATCCCAAGAGTGGCGCTATTGTAGCAACAAGAAATTCGTTTATTTTTAGTTCTTCATTAGTGCATTGATAGTATATTATTTATTCCATACAATACCTCAACAATGTATGATCAAATTACAGTTAAGCCCGTCATAATATTTTTGACTTACCCTCTTTTAAAGGGAAACTAGAGTGGGTGTCAAGATTGCACATCACAATTGTATCATGCAAAGTTTACATGGGACAAGTTTTGTGGATCTAAGCAGCAAGATACCCATTGGAATTCAAGAGGCAACAATACTACAAAGTGGGAAAGATGTTTCACAGTTAACCTGGATTTCACATTATGGTTGGAGTCGGTTTGTTGGCAAGATGTTGGATACCCTAACTTCCTTTGTATGACTGAGTGCAATATTGAATCCTTAGACATATTCCTCGCTCAATTGTCATTAAGTGATGGGTTTTCTCAAAAGTGTTGCACACCTATAAACTTTACTAGAGTTGTTCTTGAGTCTTCGGAGGTGGTTAGATTTTCAAAGCACACACGTACAAGAAGAGGAGAAATAGTATGCCCGATTAATTTGAAGTTATCCACCTATGAATAGGGTATTCCCATTCATAAACCTTACGACTCACTCTACTTCTTTCTAGTGAACAACTTTGGGACTTGCCATGAATCGTGAGACAATTCCAACCCCATAACTATAAATTTCTTATTTAAATATATACCCAATAGATTAGAATCTGCACAAGGAGAACTCCATTCTTGTTTCAAAAGAACCTGCAGTTGACTTGTACTATTCTATTTAATATTTTCTGTATTTATTCGCATCCTTGGTCTGTGACATAAAGATGTAACAGGCTACCTTGCATTTTCTATACTAACACTCCTAAAAAATAATAAAGTATCACAAAATATATCATTTCAAATGATTTATGTAGCTCACCTTTTGGTTTTTCAATTATCGAAGTTCTTACCTATATTGATGAGAACTTCTACAACCAATACCACAGTGACAATATATGTTATAGTTTTATCTGTGTTTCTCTGAAGGTGTTTCTCCTTCAATAGAGCAAAACTACACTGTAGTTTCCATTTAGGGGAGAAGTGTACCTAATAGCAACCTTGGCTTGTGTGCAGATGGGTTGAATGCACATTAGACTCTATCTGTTGTTTCGAAGGTGTTTCTCCTTCAACAATACTTCATCTTAGTAGATACTTTCGGTCTGCACCTTTAGTAGATCCATGCAGCCTTGGGATACATGTTATAGATTATAGTTTTCCTAGGAGGTTGTAGCAGTGATGAAAGAAGTGCATCGATTTTAGGCATATTTAGTATGATTTTATAGTTTGAATTAAATGCTCACTTTTCTTAATTTAGGTGTTTTTCGTAGTTATGTTTTATGCACAGATTTATCTTTAAAAAAAGTGCACAGTAGAGAAGGGTTCTATATTTTGAGTAGGGGACACAGTTCTAGGTAGGAGGTACTCTATTCTAGGAAGCTTTTGCCATGCAGGTTAGGTGCTTTATCCGAGAATCCCAAGAGGCACTATTGTAGTAATAAGAAATTCGTTAATTTTGAGTTCTTCATTAGTGCATTGATATTATATTGTTTATTCCATGCAATACCTCAATATTGTATACAACCATATTTAGTATGCTTTTATAGTTTGACTTATATGCTCACTTTTCTTAATTTAGGTGTTTTTCTTAGTTTTGTTTTATGCACAGATTTATCTTTAAGAAAAGTGCACAATAGAGAAGGGTTCTATATTTTGAGTAGGGGACACACTTCTAGGTAGGAGGTACTCTATTCTAGGAAGCTTTTGCCATGCAGTTTAGGTTCTTTATCTAAGAATCCCAAGAGACGCTATTGTAGCAATAAGAAATTTGTTTCTTTTGAGTTCTTCATTAGTGCATTGATAGTATATTTTTTATTCCATGCAATACCTCAATATTGTATGATCAAATTATAGTTAAGATTGTCATAATATTTTGACTTGCCCTCTTTTAGAGGGAAACTAGAGTGTGTGTCAAGCTTGCATGTCACACTTGTATCATGCAGAGTTTACCTGGCACGAGTTTTATGGATCTAAGCAGCTAGATACTTGTTGGAATTCAAGAGGGAACAATACTACAAAGTTGGAAAGAGGTTTCGCAGTTAACCTGCCTTTCACATTATGGTTGGAATCACTTTGTTGGCAAGATGCTTGATATCCCAACTTCCTTTTTATGACTGAGTGCAAGATTGAATCCTTTGACATATTCCTCGCTCAATTATCATTAAGCGATGGGTTTTCTCAGAAGTGGTTCACATCTATAAACTTTACCAGAGTTGTTGTTGAGTCTTTGGATGTGGTTATCCTTTCAAAGCACACACGTACAAGAAGACAAGAAATAATATGCCCGACTAATTTCAAGTTATCTTCCTACGAATAGGGTGTTCCCTTCCATAAACCTGACGACTCGCTCTACTTCTTTCTAGTGAATAAATTTGGGACTTTTCATGAATTGTGAGATAATTTCAACCCCATAACTATCAGTTTATTATTTAAAGTTATACCCACTAGATTAGAATCTGCAAAAGGAGAATTACATTCCTATTTCAAAATAACTTGCAATCGACTTATACCATGCTATTTAATATTTTATGTATTTCTTTGCACCCTTGGCCTATGACATAAAGACGCAACAAGTTGCCTTGCATTTTCTATACTAACACTCCTAAACAATAATAAAGTATGCCCAAATCTGTCATTTCAAATTATCTATGCATCTGACCTTTTGGTTTTTCAATTATTGAAGTTGTTACCTATATTGATGAGATCATCGACAACCCAGGCCACAATGACAATATTTGTTAGAGTTTTATTCATGTTGCACTAAGGGTGTTTTTCCTTCAGCAACACTACAATACATTGTAGTTTCCATTCAGCGGAGAAGTGTACCCAGTAGCAGCCTTGGTCTGTGTGCAAATGGGTTGAATTCACAATAGACTTTATCTATTGTTTTGAAGGTGTTTCTCCTTCAATAGTACTTCATCTCAGCAGATCCTTTCAATCTACACCTTCAGAAAATGCATACAGCCTTGGGGTACATGCTATAGATTCCCGTTTTGCTGTGAGGGTATAACAACGACGAAAGAATCACATCGATTTTAGGCATCTTATTGTTGTTGTATGAAAGCATTCTTATCTAGTGTTTCCCAAACTTATATAGAGCCATATTTATTATGCTTTTATAGTTTGAATTAGATGCCCACTTCTCTTAATTTAGGTGTTTTTCTTAGTACTATTTTATGCACAGATTTATCTTTAAGAAAAGTGCACAATAGAGAAGTGTTCTATACTTTGAGCAGGGGACACTCTTCTAGGTAGGAGGTACTCTATTCTAGGGAGATTTTTTCATGGATGTTAGGTGCTTTATCCTAGATAGAGTTCCAAGTCCTTGCCTCCTTGACAAAGTCCCTGCTAGACAAGACACAGATGGATAGAGTTGCAAGTCCCTAAATTTTCCAAAAACCCACCTGACCCTAGCTATCTAGCCTAAATTCCTTTACATTCCAGTCATCTCTTGGTTGTGATTTCATAGAGAGATCCCTATCTGGTTTGGTAGGGCTAGATATCAAACTAAAAACTTGGTCTGTGGTTACCTTCATCGATCTCTTCATCACCCTTGACATTATGGAGGATAACGAAGGGCATGAAAACTAGGGAGTGCCAAGGTTTTCTAGTGAATGTAAGGTTCCCAAGTCATGGAAAAATGTAATGCTAGTTGTGAGGTCATGATTTCCAAGGTGTGTTAGGGAATGCTAGGACATGCTAAGATGTGCCAGATAGTATGAAGACATGTCAAACAAACTAAGATGTCCCAAGTGCTAAGGCATGCCAAGATTTACAAGGGTTCCAAGTCCTTGCCTCCTCTTCTTCCATATGATATCCACTTATGACATTTCCTTTTCAATATTTGGTGCATTTGATAGTTATAGGTCATTTATAGGTTATAAATGTCTTCAGAGTTTCACTTCTAATTGAGTATTCCACTGAACATATTTATTCTCTTATACATAACTATTTTTCCCTCCACCCAAATTTCATAACTTCAATAACCATTAGGTAGGGATCTACATCTTCAATTTTGCTTTGCTTGTTTAGTAAAATATTGCTGAAACTTTAATTTATTGAAAGTTGTAGAATTTACAATTTATGAAGTTTCAAGGTCTAATTTTATAAAATATAATTCTCTAAAGGGTGTTATCTCAATTGAAGAGCACTTGCTTTACAAGTAGGAGGTTGGTGTTTCAATTCCATCGCGCCTTGACATCCATATGGAATGGTGACAATCAATTTTTGGTGACAGAGGCTCTTTTGACTATCACTAATGAGTTTTGGTGACATTTTTCAACCCACACCAAAAATATGAAATGGTGACGGTCAACGAACGCGACCATATATACGCATCAATAGTGACGACCCTCAAAGATCCGTAACCTTAAATCATTGTTTTTGATATGATATGGTGACAATCGTTGTCTATCATTATAGTCATTATTCATGATGGACATTGAATGTCACCACAACACCTATACTTCTAGCAATGCGGCTTTTGGTGACGGTCAATGAACGTCACCATATATATGCACCAATAGTGATGACCATTAAAGATCCATCACAATAAATCATTATTGTTCATATGAAATGGTGACGGTCACTATCTGTCATTATAATCAATATTCATGATGGACCTTGAATGTCACCATAACACCTATAATTTCGGTGACACCACCTTTGGTGACATTCAGTTTTTGGTGACCAAGGCTATGGTCCGTCACCATTGCTCATATGTAATGGTGACAGTCGCTATCCGTCATTATAAATCATTATTGGTGACGAAATTTGAATGTCACTACAACACCTATACTTTTGGCGATGCCACCTTTGGTGACATTCAGTTTTTGGTGACGGAGGCTATGGTCCATCACCATTGTTCATATGAAATGGTGACGATCGTTATCCGTCATTATAAATTATTATTGGTGACGGACGTTGTATGTCACTACAACACCTATACTTTTGGCGACGCCACCTTTGGTGACGAATGCTCTTTTGACCATCACCAATGAGCTTATGGTGACATTTTTCACCTCTCACTAATGTCCTTTTTTCTTGTAGTGAAAAACTTAGTGGGATCCAGGGGCTAGTTACTTGAGAGGTTGGGATGGTTCTTAGGAGTCCTCTTGTTGATGTGGAGGGATGTTGTCTTTTTGTCGATTTCACTTCCTTAAGGTCACATGGGAGGTTAAATCCCATTATAGTAGATTCTCGTCACATATTTACCTTGGTTGGTTAGTTTCTTAGGTAGATGTGGGAGGTGGGTGTTACACTAGGTCAGTAAGATGTTGAGTTGCCTTAGGGGTTGGTCACTTGGAAAGGTTGGTTGGCTCTCGAAGGTTCTGTAGTATGTGTAGAAGGTCAAGTTGGTTGTGTTTTGTTGTTTCCACTTCCTTAACTATACATAGGGAGTTGAATTAGATCATAGTATCCTCTTGTCACATGTTTACCCTAGTGGACCGGTTAACTTGGGTAAATGTGGGGGGGGGGGGGGGGGTGTTACAGAGTGGTATTAGAGCATGGTTCACCCCTTCGATTGGATGGGCGATGTGTTGGTCATGCATTCATGTCGGTTGCATGCGTGTTCTCAAAGTTTTTGGTTTATGTTCTTATTTCATATGAATGTTGTTGGTCATGGTTTTAGTGGTGTCACCATGTGAAAGTAGTTGGTGTGTTGTTGGATGTGTTTATCATGAGTATAGGTCGGTTATGCACTAGTTATGCATGCTAGTGTTTGTATGTATCATGTATGCATGCATGTCATACATATTTTGATTATGCATACATTGACATGGTTGTAGTTGTAATGCATGGGGTCATAATGTGTGGTTGACATGGTCATGCATTGATGACTAGACTATGGTTCGGGTGATATCTATATTCTATTATGATTATGTTTATACATATATTGTGCTAATCTAGTTGATCTTGTAGATGAGATATCCTTCCTGAACTATACTGAGGTATGCTGATTATGTTTATATTTTGGTTTAGCTGACACCGTATGCTTGTAGGAAGAATATCAAAGATGACTAGAAAGATGGTAGACTACAATTCACGAGACTCTTCCTATGTATCAGATGAGAAAAATGGTGTTGGGAATTATGCTGAATTAGGAGACACATTGAGAATCTTGAAGGAAGAATTAAGGAGTTTCAAGGAAGATAATGACAGAATCATGTAGGCACAAGAGAAACAAGCATAATTCAATACAGTAATCGTTTAGAGTTTTTCACAATTGCATAGACAAGGACCACTTTGGATTTGCCATGGGCATGAAGACATAACTAATGGGGCATATGGCAGTAGATATCATGGGGGGCACAGGTCAAATATGGATGACACGATCAAGGATGGTAGGTTCTTGGATACTTTAAATCGGGAGGTGATGGGCACATGTACTATTCTAGTTTTTGTTATGACAGACACTACGATCGTTATTGTTATCACCCTTATAAGAGGAGTGACACGGGATACTTTCCTGATGAGTTTAAGAAAACTAGGCCACCTACCTTTGAGGGAGTTTTGAAGAAGCTAGAGGATGCATAGGCTTGGTTACTTAGGATAAATAATTTCTTTGAACTTCATGAGTATACAAATAATATGAAGGTCAAAGTAGCCATCTTTAGCCTCAAAGGGAAAACAGACATCTAGTGGGAAGATGTAAAACGGGTTAGAGACATTAGGACAAAAGACTTGACTTGGAATGAATTCAAGAGACTCTTCAGGAAGAAATACTTGTCAAAAAGGTACTATGATAGCAAAGCCAAGGAATTATATGAGCTCAAAAAGGGATTGATGATAAATGAGGAGTATAGGACCAAGTTCTTAGAGCTTTTGAGATATGTGCCACATCTTAAAGATGAGAAATCTAAAGTTTAGAGATTTGTTAGTGTATTTCCATTAGAATTTAGAGATCAGATCTAGTACGATGAGCCTCGATTACTTGAGGAAGTTATTGGGAAGTTGAAACACTGTTACAAGCAGTCAAAGCATGAGAGTGAACCTTAGCAAGGATAGAAAGGGAAATATAAAGGTAAAGGTAAATGATAGTAAAAAAGAATAAGGCCTCAAAATGCAGAAGAGAAAGAGAATGTTGCACCATACAAGAACTCCAACGTAGATAGATAGGGACATGGGTCACAACAATAGAGTAAAGGTGATGGTACAATACAATTGTAGTGTTAGACATGTGGTATGAAGCATATTAGGAGGGATTGTTCTCAGAATCAGGGTGGTAGGAATCATATTTATAGTGCACAGGAGGCACAACTGCTGGGATGTTGGGTAGAGCAATCCTTGTATCTATGCAACATTGAATAATAGGTAGGCAGATCATTAGGAATCTATCATTAAGATGGACGATAAGTTTTGTGATTAAGTTGTTTCTATTTTGATTGGCCTTAGATCTAATTATAGTTATGTTAACCCTGAATTGGTGGATAAGTGTGGTTTGATTAAGGAAGTGCATGCAAAATCTTGGTTAGTATACTTGGCTACAGGTACAAGAAGAGAGTTCATCATTGGGTAAGAGGTTGTGCATTTGAGTTGAATGGTATGCCTACATCAGTACATTTGAATGTATTTCTGTTGGGATCATATAATATTCTATTAGGAATGGACTGGCTATATCTTCATAGGACTAAGGTATATTTTTATGACAAATCCATTGAGTGCTTAGATGACAATGGAGAACAAAGAATCTTGCAGGGTAATAAGAAAGAAACATCAGTTAGGATCGTGACAACTATGTAGGAAAATCATAATTGTAGAAAATGGTGTGTGTTATTTGCAGTGCATATTTCTAGTGATAAAGGTAAGGAGGATGAGGATGGAGAGGTATTGAGAAGGTACCCAATTTTGCAGCAGTTTCAAGATGTATTTCTCGCAAATATTTTAGAGCTTCCACCTCATAGGGAAGTGGACTTTTCTATTGAGTTGGTACTAGGGGTAGCACTAGCATTGAAGGTACCTTACAGGATGAGCATTCCAAAATTAGTAGATTTAAAGTTGCAGTTGAAGGAAATTATTGACAAGGGATACATTAGGTTAAGTGTATCACCATGGGGTGCACTAGTGTTTCTTGTGAAGAATAAGGATGGTACTCTTATGTTGTGCATTGAATACAGGTAGTTGAACAAGGTAACCATCAAGGACATGTATCCATTACCGAGGATTGATGACTTATTCGATTGGTTGGAGAGAGAATCAGTGTTCTTGAAGATTGATTTGAGATCAGGATATCATCAGGTATGCATTAAAGAGGAGGGCATTTACAAGAAAGCTTTCCAGACCAAGTATGGGCATTATGAGTTTGTTGTAGTTCCATTTGGTTTGAATAATGCTCCAACTACCTTTATGTGCTTCATGAATAATGTGTTGCATCCTTATCTAAACAAGTTTGTTATTGTAATCATTGATGACATATTTGTTGGAAATAATACTGAGAGGGGGGGTGAATCAGTATTATCAAGTTCTTTTAACAAATCTTCCTTATTTATACTTTGAATTATTTTTGCATATCAGTACCATAAAATAATGAACAAGAAAAATAGATAGTCACACCAAAGAACACCAGATATAAGGTGGAAACCCAATGTGGGTGAAAACCACCTGCTGCAATATGTCTCTATCTTCTTTCAAATTAGAAACTCCTTTTACAATGATTTTGTACGGGTGCATTCCTTTACCAGTACATAGGCTGCAACCTGCAGAGAGCTACAACTCTCTCTCGTTTTCCAGTCTTTCCTGGAAGGGAGATACAACCCCCTACTTCTTTTCTTACAAGGACCACTTTTCATAAATTTTCAAACTGGATCCATAAGCATCAAATGATCATCAAGTACATGTAAATTACACAGTCAACTGTAGTAACAAGATCAACAATAACAAAACTAACCCAAAACACCTTATCAACAGAAAAATTCAGTTAACAGAAGATCTTAAGATAGATACGCAGTTTTTCTTTCTCTGGCCTGCGTCGCTATGCACTTCACCTTCTGCTTCCCTGCGTATACCCGCAGAGAGCCTTCTGCTGCACCACGTACCCATGCACTGCTTCTTCAATCGCGCTACGTACTATTACTGTAGGTACGCACCCAGAGACACTATCGCGCCGCGTACTGTTACTGAAGCCATGCACTCAAAGATACTATCGTGCCGCGTACTTTTACTGTGCGTACGCACCTGAAACTTTGTTGTGATGTGTACCCACGCAGTTCTCCTTCTTCTGCTCTGCGTACCCACGCAGTGCCCCTTCTTTTGCTCTGCGTACCCACGCAGCTCTCCTGTTTCTGCTCTGCGTACCCACGCACCTGTATCGTTAATGACCTGCGTACTTCTGATTAGGGCTGAATTGGCAGTCCACCAGTGTGCCACAGTTAGTCAGATACCCAGATTTGATCATGCGCTCGAGAGATCACCCTTCACAGATTCGCTTTCAACTTTACTTTCATATAGATCAAGCTTTTAAAACAATAACCCAATATTTCAGATCTCAAGATATTCAATTTGCAAAAGATGCTTAGCCAAGTGATCTCCTTTGCTTTATATAGGCAAGCTCCTCCTAAAATCATGGATCAATACCATAGATAACCAATACAAGGGGCCCAAAAACATGGGGCTCAATAATAATAATAATAATATAAAACAATACCACGGGCCAAAACAATAGAATCAAGAGCGGCGGGCTAAATACCACGGGCCAAACATAGGAAACCCCACGTGAACGCGCTTCTCTGCCTTGAAGTAAGTGAAACTGGGGGTACGCACCTCGTGAACGGGTGACCTGCGTGTCTGGCCGCGGTCCCTTCACGGTGTACTTGCGTGTACGCATCTTCTGAACTGTTCTCCTGCGTACTTCTTAATTTTCAACATTTTGAGAGCCCGATCAGAGCATTGCCACAGGTGTTGCCATCAAGTACAACATCTGTAACATAGAACCATACCAGAATCATAATGCCAACAATCTCCCCCTTTGGACTTGATGGCAACCTCAAAATCTTCAGCTTCATTCTCCCCCTTTGACATCAAGGGCAAAGGGTTATGCTCCCCCTAAGAACATGCTCCCCCTGAATATGAACCATGAAAGAGATAGAGACATATTGCAGCTATATTTAGACCAGCATCCATGATCTCCTCCTGTACATCCTCCATAATGCCAACAATGCATTATATGCTCCCCCTGAACCTGTGCCATTTTATCTTCAATCAAACCGCAACCCAGCACATGTACGCATATACCCTAGATGAACCTTTCGTACAACCATCAATCAGAAGAGTTTCAATAAGATGATGCATCAACAACCCCCAGCTTTTGCCTGAGGTATTCAAAAGTCTCCCTGGGCAATGGTTTGGTGAGTATATCAGCAACTTGTTCCTTAGAAGGAACATACTCCAACTTGACCTTCTGTTCAAGCACTTGTTCTCGGAGAAAATGATACTTGATTGGTATGTGTTTGGTTTTTGAATGCATGACTGGGTTCTTTGAGATGCTGATTGCACTTGTGTTATCACATAAGATGGAGATAGGTGGTGTACAAGTGATTTGAAAATCCTGCAAGGTCTGCATCATCCAAAGGAGTTGAGTGCAGCAAGATGCAGCAACAACATATTCTGCTTCAGCTGTAGACAAGGTAATCGAACTCTGTTTCTTGCTGAACCAAGATACTAATCTGGAACCCATAAAGAACGCACCACCACTTGTTCTCTTCCTGTCATCCACGCTTCCGGCCCAATCTGCATCTGTATAAGCATGAAGTGTGAGATCTGTATCTCTAGGATACCATAAGCCATAATTTTGTGTCCCTTGAAGATATTTGAAAATTCTCTTCACTGCCTGAAGATGAGTCTCCTTTGGATTTGCCTGAAATCTTCCAACTATTCCTACTGCATGCATGATGTCCGGTCGGGTACCTGTGACCATGGGTGTACATACTAGTTTTGCATCTTCCATGCCATATTTATTCAAAATCTGTTTGAGATACTTGGTTTGAGACAAAAAGATTCCTCCTTCTTTTTGTTGGATTTGCAAACCAAGGAAATATGTCAGTTCTCCCAACAAGGACATTTCAAATTCTTTCTGCATGACCAAGGCAAAGCTTTGACTCATAGCTTCTTCATTGCTGCCAAAGATAATGTCATCTACATACACAACAAGTATTAGCAATTTGTCATTTTCAACTTTTATATAAAGATTGCTATCCGCTGATCCTTTTGAAAAACCTTGTTGATGAAGATATTTGTCCAAACGATAGTACCAAGCCCTTGGAGCTTGTTTGAGACCATAGAGAGCCTTTTTCAATCTGCATACAAGATTTGGATCATTTCCAAGAATGAACCCATCTAGCTGCTCAATGTATACTTCTTCTTCCAAGTCTCCATTCAGAAAGGTTGATTTCACGTCCATTTGAAATACTTTGAAGTTTTGAAAGCTTGAGAGAGCAAGGAACATTCGGATGGCCTCAAGTCTTGCAACAAGAGCAAAGGTTTCTTCAAAGTCTATTCCTTCTTGCTGCGCATACCCTTTACAAACAAGTCTGGCTTTGTTTCTAATTACTTCTCCATTTTCATTCAATTTATTTTTGAAGACCCATTTTGTTCCGATAACATTCTTATCCTTTGGTCTAGGGACCAGCTCTCAAGTGTTGTTCTTTTCGATCTACTCAAGTTCTTCATCCATTGCTTTCACCCAACATTCATCTTCGCATGCCTATTTCACATTTTGTGGTTCAGTGGAGGAGAGTAATGCCAAATAGCTTGAAGCTTTTGCAACTGTTCTTCTTGTTTGTACACCTGCTTCTTTCTGCCCCACAATCTGAGATTCTGGATGATTCTTCTGAACATATCTGGATGGAGTCTTCTCTTCTATTCTTGTCTGCTCCTCTGTTCTTCTTCTTCATCATTCTGTCTTTGAGGGTAGCCTTCATCTTCTTCGATGTCTTCATAATGTACTTGCCTAGGAATGTATCCCTTCTCATCGACCACTACATCAATGCTATCAATAATTCTGCCAAGTCTTTTATTGTAGCATTTGTATGATTTGCTATGTGGAGAGTAACCAAGAAGAATGCCTTCATCTGCTCTAGGTTCAAGTTTGCTAAGTTGCTCATCAGTATTCTTAATATAACATTTTCTCCCAAAGATTTTGAAGTGCTTTACTGAAGGAGTCTCACCACACCAGAGCTCATGAGGGGTTTGAGTGATGTTCACCCGGACATTTGTTTTGTTGAGAATAACAACCGCAGCATGTGCAGCTTCACCCCAGAAAGTTGCGGGAGTTCCCGACTCATCGAGCATAGCATGAGCCATTTGTTGGACTGTTCTGTTCATTCTTTCCACAACTCCATTTTGCTGAGGAGTTCTAGCTGTAGAGAATTCTCTTCTTATCCCATTTTCTTCACAGAAATCGAAAAATTCATTTGAGGTAAACTCCCCACCTCTGTCAGATCTGAGGCACTTAATTTTGTGTCCTGATTCATTTTCAACCAAGGCTTTGAAGGATTTGATTTTTTCGAATGCTTCATCTTTGTGCTTCGTAAGTCCTAACCAGACAAACCTGGAGAAGTCGTCAATGAATAATATCAAGTATTCTTCTCCTCGAGGTGTCCTTTTCCTGAATGGACCACATGTATCTGTATGTACTAGCTCAAGAGGCATGCTAGCTGATCCTTCCTTCTCTAGAAAGTTAGTTCTGGTTTGCTTTCCAAACTGACATGATTTGCATATGGTGTTGTCTAGAATTTTGATATCTGGAAGATCGCGAACTGCCTGATATTTGCATGCTTTCCTTATTTGTGAAAAGCTTAGATGCCCCAACCTCCGATGCCATAACCAATGTTCATCATCCTTGCTCAGATAGCATTTTTGTTGTCCTTCTTCAAATATGTATAGATTATTTGGAGTTCTTTTACCTTTGATAATTGTTTTACCTGTATCAAGATCACGAACAAGACATCCATTTGATCTGAATATCACCTCGGTTCTTTGATCACACATCTAGCTGACACTTAGAAGATTATGTTTCAATCCATCAACATACAAAACATTTCCAGCTTTGACCTTTTCTTTTAACTGAGCAGTGCCTTTTCCTTTTATAGTTGCAGGAGTATCATTTCCAAAAGAAACTTTCTTTCCTTTTTCTAGAGCAGAATATGATTCAAGTTTTTCTTTATCACCTGTCATATGCTTTGAACATCCACTGTCAATGTACCATAGATTTTCCTGTCCCTCTGCATAAAATGCTATCCCACATCTTTCTGTTTGTGGTTCCTTTATTCTCCATGTTTTGGTGCTTGAGGCTTGTTCCTTTGTCTGCTGAAACCTGCTCCTGCATTCAGAATCTTCATGAGCAAAGTTATTGCAAATAGAACATTCAACTTCATTTTCAAGAACTGAAAAGTTGTTATAGGTCCTTTTTGTAATCCCGGTCATACTTCTTTGTTTTTGAGCTTCTCTAGTCATGATCGTTTTATATGCAACACATTGAGCTGCTTTGTGACCAAAGTTATGGCAAGAAAAGCATTGTCCATTGAAGAAACTTCTGCGGTTATCAAATCTACCAGCCAAATGATTGTAATTTCTATTGTCATCCATTCTTGAACCAAATTGAGAAGATTTTACCTGTGGTTGGTTGTAGCTTTTGTTCACCCTTAAGACGGATTGCGCCTGATAGTCTCTGTTTGCAATTCGTCCCTGCTTTACCTGATGGTCTCCATTGTGCTTTTGCTCATTCCTTCTTGCTGCATCAAGATAACTTTTTGAGGTGGATGCTTGAGAAGTTTCTCCATTATAGCCCAGACCTGTCTTGTTTAGTGGAGAACGCTGTACATTGATAATCTCATCCAAATTTTCAGATCCTTTGACAAACTTAAGATTAATGGCTTTTGTTTTCTCAATCTCTTTTCTAAGACCAACAATTTCACCTTCTAATTTTTCAAGATGTTTTTCCTTTTCATCAATTTGAAATTGTAGAGTATCAATGATCATATTCTTTTCTTCTATACATCTCTTGAGTCTAGTAATTTCTTCATAAAGGCTATCCACATCTATAGCATCCATATAATCATCATCTTCAAATGCCATTAACAATTTATAGTCATTACCTCGTTCATCTTCATCACTATTTGATAGACCATCACTATCTTCATGAGTGTAGTAGCTTTTCTTGTTTGCACTCTGTTTCTTGTTCCATCTAGCAGGTTCCTTTCCTTTATCCTTATAAGGACATTTTGCAGCATAATGACCTACTCTTCCACAAGCAAAGCATTTAAAAGGTAACTTACCTCTGAACCTTCCAGAACCCCTTTGAAGATTTCTGACAAAATTTGATTCTTCTTCTTCTTCTTCTGGCACCTGACTTGCTTCATAATAATCTCCTTTGCCTGAAGCCTTGAAAGCAACTTCTCTTCTGTCTGAAGGACCTCCCTTTCTCATTTCATAAGCAGTTAGAATTCTGTGAAGCTGAGACATAGTAAGAATTCGTAGATTTTCCTTTTCTTCTATTGCAGACACTTTAGATTCAAACTTGGGGGACAACGATCTTAGAACTTTTTCAACCACAATAGCCTCTTTTATTTCTTCACCCAAGTTTTTCATGCAATTAACAATCTCATCTACCCGAAGAAAATAGTTAGCCACACTTTCATCATTATACATCCTAAGATTCTCATACTGAATCCTGAGGGTTTGAAGTTTAGCACACTTTACCTGTTCATCTCCTTCGTAGCTCAAGACAATCTTGTCCCATATTTCTTTTGTGGATGTATATTGCATAACCTTTACGAATTCTGTTTGAGATAAGCATCCCAGCAAAGTATTGACTGCTTTAGCATTTGTTTCATATTTCTTCTTTTCGGCCGTATCTGTAGGAGTAGTTGAAGGAAAAGTGTAGCTTGTATCTATGATATCCCAAACTTCTGTACCAAGAGATTGAAGATAGGCAGTAACTCTTACCTTCCAATAATTGAAGTTTGTCCCATCAAAAATTGGTGGCCTGATTGATGCTTCCCTCTCGTAGTTGCTCATGATGAATGATCTTCCTTCAAGCGATCAAGCTTCTCCGAAGGACCTGCTCTGATACCAATTGTTGGAAATAATACTGAGAGGGGGGGTGAATCAGTATTATCAAGTTCTTTTAACAAATATTCCTTATTTATACTTTGAATTATTTTTGCATATCAGTACCATAAAATAATGAACAAGAAAAATAGATAGTCACACCAAAGAACACCAGATATAAGGTGGAAACCCAATGTGGGTGAAAACCACCTGCTGCAATATGTCTCTATCTTCTTTCAAATTAGAAACTCCTTTTACAATGATTTTGTACTGGTGCAGTCCTTTACCAGTACACAGGCAGCAACCTGCAGAGAGCTACAACTCTCTCTCGTTTTCCAGTCTTTCCTGGAAGGGAGCTACAACCCCCTACTTCTTTTCTTACAAGGACCACTTTTCATAAATTTTCAAACTGGATCCATAAGCATCAAATGATCATCAAGTAAATGTAAATTACACAGTCAACTACAGTAACCAGATCAACAATAACAAAACTAACCCAGAACACCTTATCAACAGAAAAATTCAGTCAACAGAAGATCTTAAGACAGATACGCAGTTTTTCTTTCTCTGTCCTGCGTCGCTACGCACTTCACCTTCTACTTCCCTGCGTATACCCGTAGAGAGCCTTCTGCTGCACCGCGTACCCACGCACTGCTTCTTCAATCGCGCTACGTACTATTACTGTAGGTACGCACCTAGAGACACTATCGCGCTGCGTACTGTTACTGAAGCCACGCACTCAAAGATACTATCGCGCCACGTACTTTTACTGTGCATACGCACCTGAACCTTTGTCATGTTGCGTACCCACGCAGTTCTCCTTCTTCTGCTCTGCGTACCCACGCAGTGCCCCTTCTTCTGCTCTGCGTACCCACGCAGCTCTCCTGTTTCTGCTCTGCGTACCCACGCACCTGTACCGTTAATGACCTGCGTACTTCTGATTAGGGCCGAATTGGCAGTCCACCAGTGTGCCACAGTTAGTCAGATGCCCAGATCTGATCATGCGCTCGAGAGATCACCCTTCACAGATTCGCTTTCAACTTTACTTTCATATAGATCAAGCTTTTAAAACAATAACCCAATATTTCAGATCTCAAGATATTCAATTTGCAAAAGATGCTTAGCCAAGTGATCTCCTTTGCTTTATATAGGCAAGCTCCTCCTAAAATCATGGATCAATACCATAGATAACCAATACAAGGGGCCCAAAAACATGGGGCTCAATAATAATAATAATAATATAAAACAATACCACGGGCCAAAACCATAGAATCAAGAGCGGCGGGCTAAATACCACGGGCCAAACATAGGAAACCCCACGTGAACGCGCTTCTCTGCCTTGAAGTAAGTGAAACTGGGGGTATGCACCTCCTGAACGGGTGACCTGCGTGTCTGGCCGCGGTCCCTTCACGGTGTACCTGTGTGTACGCATCTTCTGAACTGTTCTCCTGCGTACTTCTTAATTTTCAACATTTTGAGAGCCTGATCAGAGCATTGCCACGGGTGTTGCCATCAAGTACAACATCTGTAACATAGAGCCATACCAGAATCATAATGCCAACAATCTTGACATATTCTAAGAATGATGAAGAATATGCCGAGAATTTAGAAACAATGTTAAGATTGAAGGGAGAGCACTAGTTGTATGTTAAGCTCAGAAAATGTAGTTTCTTTCAGACATAGGTACATTAATTGGGACATGTTGTTTCCAAGGAAGGTGTAGCAGTAGATCCAGAGAAGATAAGAGCTATCATGGAATGGGCATCTCCTAGAATTGTAGATGAGGTAACATAATTTATGGGGTTATCAGGTTACTACAGGAGGTTCATCAAGAAATTCTCTCACATTGCTTATCTGGTTAAATCATTGAAAAGGAAAGGTAAGTAGTTTGAATGGATAGAGGAATGTGCAAAAGGCTTTGAATAGTTGAATCAGTTGTTGACAAATGCTCCAGTGTTAAAGATTGCAGATCCAAACAAAGAATTTGTGGTATGTACACATGCTTGCAAGAGAGGACTTGGTGGAGTTCTTATGTAAGAAGGACAGGTAGTATGCTATGTGTCACAAAAATTAAATTAGCACGAGTAGAATTATCCGACACATGATCTTGAGCTGGAAACGATCATCCATGCATTGACGATCTGGAGGAACTATCTTCTTGGTAGGAAATTTGTATTGATGAGTGATCACAGTGGGTTGAGATACTTGTTTGATCGGCTGAATTTGAAATCTAGGCAAGCTAGATGGTTGGCCACGATCAGTGATTTCGATTTTGAGATCAGGTACATCAAGGGTAAAGAGAATAGGGTTGTATATGCTCTTAGCAGGTGGATACAAGTGAATCACATAGCAACTATGAGTTCTTTTTAGGTTTTAACCCCGTACAAAAATTACCTGCATATGAATTCTCTAAAAACAGAAAATAAACAATGGTGAGAGCATAACACATAAAACAAATATACAACGAGATTTTCCCCTGGATCCCAAAACTGGTACTACCAGATTGATTTTTCATTATGTTTCTTTTAATGTTACGATACATATATATACATGCCAAAGCATCCCTAAACCCAAATCCATTAACCCTGGATTAGAACATAACCGTAGTTCCCTTGACCAGATCTACAAAATACCATGGAAAGAAAACCATCGCGCCCAAAACCATGTGCGAAATCCATGCACAAAACTGTAGGTAGGTCCACCCACCTAACACTGGGGCTAGTCGTGGAAAGAATATAACACAACCCAACATTCTCCCACTTGTTGTTTTCTTTCCACAGGAGGCCACATGAGATCTTAGTCATTGATCCAAACCCGCAACAACCATTGTTTCTCTACACCAAGAGAACTTATCAGTGCTCACAGGCTTTGTCAATGCATCTGCAATATTCTTCAAAGTGTCCACCTTTACCAGCAACACCTTTTTGCCTTCTACCATATCCCTCACAAAGTGATACTGAACATCAATGTGTTGTCTTTGAATGATAAGCAGGGTTATTTTCCAAGAAAATTGCACTTTGGCTGTCACAATCTATCCTTAAAACTCGTTGTACTAATTCCATACTTGAACACAATCTCTGGAACCAAAATGCTTCCTTTTGTGCATGAGTGGCTACCATGTATTCTGCCTCTGTAGTTCAAAATGCCACTATAGATTTCTCTTACTCATCCAACTGACTGCACCTCCAAATAGGTTAAACACATATCCACTTGTAGATCTTCTCTTATCTAGATCTCTAGCCCAGTCTACATCAACAAAGCCACAGATGTCCAAAACTCTGTCCAATCCTGGTCTTCCTTGGTATCACAAACCATAATCATTAGTGCCGCGTAAATACCTGAAAACCCGCTTCATTGTTGTCCAATGCTCCTTCACTGGTTTTAGCATAAACTTGCTCAATACTCCTACTGCATGTGCAATGTCTGGTCTAGTACAGACCATCACATACATCAGGCTACCGACTGCACTTGCATATGGAACAAGGGACATGTCCTCTTCCTTTTCTTGTGTCTTGGGACACTGTTCAACAAATAAATTTACACCTACATGAATAGGAACCTTCACCAGTTTACTATCCCACATATTAAACCTATGCAGTATTGTCTCAACATACTTCCTCTTGTTTAACCAGAGCTTCCTCTTTGCCCGATCTCATTTAATTTCCATGGCCAAAATATAGTTTGCAACACCAAGATCTTTCATGTCAAATTTGGAGGACAATTTGGTCTTCAAATCCTGGATAATTTCTTTGTCATTTCCAACTAGCAACATATCATCCACATACAATACCAGATAAATAACATGGTCACCAATTAATTTAAAATATACGTAGTGATCTGCTTTGCTTTTGGTGAAGCCAAATCCCTGTATAAATGTATCAAATTTACGATAACACATCCTTGGTGACTTTTTAAACCCATAAAAGACTTTTTTAACTTGCATACTAGTGCTTTCTTACCCTTCACCGCAAAGCCTTTAGGTTGCTTCATGTAGATATTTTCTTCCAAGTCCTCGTGAAGAAATGTTGTCTTCACATCCATCTTTTCTACCTCAAAATCAAAAGCAAAAACAACAAATAAAAGTAATCTAATAGAAGCTACCTTGGCAAGAGGAAAAAAAATATCACCAAAATCAATTCCCAGCACTTGGGAATAACCTTTTGCTACCAATCGAGCTTTGTATTTCTCCACATTTCCTTCTACATTCATCTTCTTCTTGAACACCCATTTGCTACCAATGGGTTTCATTCCAACCGGAAATTCTACCAGATCCCAAGCCTCATTTTTGTGTAACGATGCCATTTCATCAACCATGGCCTCTTTCTAGAGTTTTCCATCCTCTGAATCTACTTCTTCCTTCACAGTTCTGGGATCATCATCAGTAATAGATAAAGTAAAATTTGAATAGAAAGCAAATGGACTATACCTTTCTGGCTGCCTTCTTTCTCGAACAGATCTTCTCACAACCAGAGTTTGTGTCTCTTCTTCTTTTGATTCCTCTTCTGCTGTAGAGTCTGATTCTTCCTCCTTTAGCTCAAACTCTATCTTCTTAGGTTACTTTGGTAGGACTTTATGTTTGATAACATCTTTCATCTCTCTAAAAAACACATCTCGGTTGTACATAACCTTCTTTGTTACTGGGTTCGAGAGATTATAACCTTTTAAACCATCCTTATACCCAATAAAGATGGAATTTTTAGATTTACTATCCAACTTTGTTCTTTTCTCCTTTGGAACATGTACATATGCATCACATCTAAATACCCTCAGATGTGAAAGAGAAGGTTTCTTACTAGTCCATGCTTCTTGTGGAGTCTTATCCTCCAACGCTGATGAAGGTGATCTGTTGACCAGGCAACATGCAGTCTCCACCGCCTCTGCCCAAAATTCTTGTCCTAACCTGAAACCACTGAGCATGTTTCTTCCCTATCCATCAACGTCTTGTTCATTCTTTTTGCAACTCCATTTTTCTCAGGTGTGTATGGAGTAGTTTTCTGCAATGTTATACCATACTTCTTACAGAACTCTTCAAATTCCTTCTTGCAAAACTCTCCACCATTATCTTTCCTCAACACCTTTATCTTCTTCTCTGTCTGGTTTTCCACCAGAGCCTTAAATTCTTTAAACATGTCAAAGACTTCAGATTTATTCTTGAGGAAATATTGTTGGAAATAATACTGGGGGGGGGGGGGTGAATCAGTATTATCAAATCAATATAACTTTTTCATTTCCATAGTCTGAGTCATATATGCTGCTTCAGTTAAGAATACCCATGTATATTCCGTAAAATTATGATTCAGTTAATTGATCTTCAATGAGTGCATTAGAATATTATCAACCATATTAACAATAAACAGGTGCGGTAAGATAGAACAGATCATCACACATAAGCCACACACATGAACACCATGATATAAGGTGGAAACCCAATGTGGGAGAAAACCACCTGCTGTAAGTCATCTCAATCTTCTTCTTAATAAGAAAATCATTTTACAATATTTCTGTACTGGTGCAGTCTTGTACAAGTACGCAGGCTTCTACCTGCAGAGAGCTACAACCCTCTCTCATTTTCCAGTCTCTCCTGGAAGGAAGCTACAACCCCCATAGTTCTTGTACTAGCCGATCCATTTACTAGTACGCAGGCTGCTACCTGCTACAATGCTCCAATGTTTTCAATTGCTACTGAAAGGGAGCTGCCACCCCCTTAGCTCTTATACTAGCTAAGATACTAGTATGTAGGCACCGGCCTACAATCTTCTCTCCTTTGGGTACCATGTTTCATACATTTTCAGACTGGATACACCTGAAGCACAACAGATAATCTGAAAGGCCACGTTTCATCCAATTTTCATACTGGACCCATTAATATCATTGAAGTACATAATCAATCAATCTTCTGAATCACCGAATCACCATATCAATACATATACAAGGATAATATGTGTGTTAGCAACCCGATCTAGTCCATTAGATCACATAAATATGAGTCATTATGATCTAGATCCATTATTAGATCTCATCCATCAACACAATCAATCAAACTGAATATGTAGAATACTGACACCATTAAACAGTCATCAGAACACATCAACAACCTGAACCACCTGTAACTTTAAACATCATAGCTCAAATGGTATACGCTACTACAGTGAACCAAACCTGTGTACATACACGCTTTCACCAAAGCCAACTCGCGTACAGATCTATAAATATTCAATCATGACTTGCAACGATTTCAAACTTAAGTTATACCTAGTTCAGATCATTACAACCATTAGTATATAGATCTAGAATAAGCATAATCAACTATATAGAGATAGTTCATTTCAAGCCATTTGATCCCGATCTATCCTTAGATCTTGTTCTCCATCAACCGGTGAGATCCCTCTTTAGCTCAGATCCAGATCTGCACCATAACCCAATCACAATATTCCAGATCTAGCACTTTATCAGATATTCAATAATTCAGATGATGCTTTGCCGAATGGTCTCCTTCCTCTTTTGTAGTCTTAGGCCTTTCACAATACCACGGTCCAAAACCATAATAACACAATACCACGGACCCAATACTTGGGATCAACACTTTTGGATGCAATACCATAGACCAAAACCATAGGATCAAAAACTGTCGGACTAATACCATGAACCAACCATGAAAGTGCGTGAGATCAACACTTTTGGATGCAATACCACGGACCAAAACCATAGGATCAAAAACTGTCGGACTAATAACATGAACTAATCATGAAAGTGCGTGAACTTTTCTCTTGCATGAAGGGAACTTTTCTCTGCATGAAAGTGCGTGAACTTTTCTCTACATGAAAGAAACTTTTCTCTGCATGAAAGTGCTTGAAATTTTCTCTACATGAAAGAAACTTTTCTCTGCATGAAAGTGCGAGAACTTTTCTCTACATGAAAGAAACTTTTATCTTCATGAAAGTGCGTGAACTTTTCTCTACATGAAAGAAACTTTTATCTTCATGAAAGTGCGTGAACTTTTCTCTACATGAAAGAAACTTTTATCTTCATGAAAGTGCGTGAACTTTTTTGTACTATAATTTATCATCTAAGATGAGTGGGTTGCCATCAAGTACAACATATGTATCATAATGCCAAAAATCTCCCTCTTTGGACTTGATGGCAACAACAACCAATCACTCTCCCCCTTTGACATCAAGGGCAAAGGGCAGACCAAGATAATCTCTTTCCTAGATGAACATTCCGCTGCCCATACTCCCCCTGAGTACCTGCTAAAATCTCTGAATGAGCTCCCCCTTTGTATATGCCAAGAAGTACCAGTCTGTCCATGCTTCCTCTGAGTACCTGCTAAAATCTCTGCTCTGCTGAAGTGTGCTGTTCATGCTCCCCCTGACTGTAAGCAAGGTCTGCAAAAAGATTTTCTACAAGAATAACATGACTCTATACATCGTAAATGACCTTCCTATCACCAAAGATTCATACATACATCTATCTCCCATCACAATGGTGATATACCAAAAGTTTACATATGATAACATAAGAGAATAACATCATTCATCCCAGGCATAGTGGGGAAACCAACATAGGTCGTTACATGACCTGAAGAGATCTCATCAAATGACTACAATAGATAGAGACACACTATTACATCATGAGTCTTGATATGACCTTTACAGAGACCAATCACCTAAATAAGATCATGATAAACATCAGCAACGACACTGTATGATCTGCTCCATAGCATCTGTCAATAGCAACTAGACCATCAATTTGTATTAGTGCATGAATCATCAAGGTATGTCCGTATCAACTCATCCTTTTGAACATAATTCTGTATCTATAGAATCATTCACATTCTTATCATATGTGAGAAACACCATAGCCATCCAGATCTGCATGAACCAAGTATCATCAATTGGGAATATCTGCATCAATCAACATATGTACGAAACAACCTATCATCATATAGGTAAGAACTCATCATCATCATGTCTCCAACAATGCAACTTTGAATAATCATCCATGTATCCAGCCAACAATCCTCATCCATATATGTGCCAAGAACAATAGGAATCCGGCATCATAACTGTAAAATATGATCTTTATGCATATGACGACAACAACATATGAGTGACTCATCATCAAGTAAAGAAGATGTGAATTCAAGTTATGTACTTCTCCTTATCCTTATGAAGATCACCATGTAAGCACCATTAGAGAATCAACCACAAATCTGATCTAAATATCAACTATGTAACCCCAAGAATCATCTAAACAACTCATAACCATATCATAGCAAGATGAATCATTTATCAATATAAGCATCATCACCAAGGACTATTAACCATAATGCCAACAATGCATTAAAAGCATATGCTCCCCCTAAACCTGTGCCATCTTGTTTACTGTCAGATCTGATCATGCATATCAGCAAGAAGTATCAAGACATCATCATTATCAAGTTAGAAACAAAACACTTCTAACCACCAAGTCATTTCCACATATCATCAGCAAATTGTAACCAATATCAAACAACACAAATAATAAACCGAATCATAATTGATCCTTTCCCTGAACCTGTCCCTGCTGCCTTTCCTCAAACAATCATATACGCCACTATGCTATAACCAACTCGCGTATATACGTGACTTCTCTTTAAGAAACTTGCGTATGAGAATTAGGACACTGAAGTTTTACACTTCTAGCTCCCTCTGATTTTGTTATGTCTGTATGTTGTGTTGTGCCACCTCTTTCTGACTGTACTTCTTTCTTCTTCCACATCTTCAAGTGTGATGATGATGTTTTCTCCTTTTGGTATGGTTCCCATGCTTTGTTCTTGCATTCCTTAGCTATATTTCCAAGCTTGTTACATCTGTAACATCTCATATTTATTCTATAGCAATCAACAGCTCTGTGATCAAACATATTGCAAGCAAAGCAATATCCATTAAAGTACCTTGAATGTGATGATCTTTCTACATGATGGTCTTGAAACCTTCTTCTTCTACATCTCGCTGCAACATGTCCAAGATTATGACATACATAACATTCAACATTATTCATAGGAGGAGTAAAAGATTTTCTTTGAAGAATTTCTTTCCTTGGTTGATGATGAGATTGAACTTTCATCTCCTTATTGAGCATTTCAGATTTTGCAGTAGAGTCCCTTGTCTTACTTTGTGAACTAGATTCACCTTCAATAGATTCATGAAAACCGAGACCAGTTTTGATAGCAGGAGACATTTGACTATTAAGAATATCATCCAAGACTTTAGTACTATCTTGAAATCGTAACGGTTTATCCTTTTCTTCTAATTTATCTTTTAGAATATTTACCTCAACTTGATGTTGCTCTTCCTTTTCAAGATACTGCTTCTTCACATTTTCTTCAGCATTTCTTTCTTCTTCCAACTAACGTCTTAGTTCAAAAACTTCATTTTCATGAGCTTGGAGTAGTTCTTTATTCTGCTTCTTTGATTCTTCAAGATCTTCTTTTAGCGAGTGGATCGTGGCTTCAAGACTTTCATAGTAACTGGATTTATCTCTGAGTTTCTTGATGGTTGTGCTTCTTTCATTGACTTCATCTCTTAGTGATGTTACTTCATCCTACAACTTTTGATATTTGTCCTTGAATAACTTCCTTACCTTGTTTCCTTCCTCTAGTTGAGCTTTCAGTTTGGTAGCTTCTTCTTTGAAGACACATTCCCTTTTGTTCAATAGATCTTGTTGATCTCTAATTTTGTCTGTAAGCCTTTTAAACTCTGCTTCTGTTTGATATCTTTCTTGCTCACCCATAAAAGCAAATTCAGTTGTTTCTCTATCACTTTCATCTTTTCCAAATGGATAGATAGCTGGAACATCAGAGGATACCAAATTCATACCTGATAGTTCATCTTCATTCTGAAATGAATCTGAATCTGAAGTGCTTCTTCCACATAATCCCCAATCAATTCTCCCACTGTCATAGTTGTTCTGAGATGTCTTCTTCTTCTTAGGTGCTTTCTTCTTAAGCTTCTTTCCCATTGTTCCATGGATCTCCTTCAAGCGATCAAGCTTCTACAAAAGGACCTGCTCTGATACCAATTGTTGGAAATAATACTGAGAGGGGGGGGGGGGTGAATCAGTATTATCAAATCAATATAACTTTTTCATTTCCATAGTCTGAGTCATATATGCTGCTTCAGTTAAGAATACCCACGTATATTCAGCAAACTTATGATTCAGTTAATTGATCTTCAATGAGTGCATTAGAACATTATCAACCATATTAACAGTAAACAGGTGCGCTAAGATAGAACAGATCATCACACATACGCCACACACATGAACACCATGATATAAGGTGGAAACACAAAGTGGGAGAAAACCACCTGCTGCAAGTCACCTCAATCTTCTTCTTAATAAGAAAATCATTTTACAATATTTCTGTACTGGTGCAGTCTTGTACCAGTACGCAGGCTTCTACCTGCAGAGAGCTACAACCCTCTCTCGTTTTCCAGTCTCTCCTGGAAGGGAGCTACAACCCCCATAGTTCTTGTACTAGTCGATCCATTTACTAGTACGCAGGTTGCTACCTGCTACAATGCTCCAATGTTTTCAACTACTACTGAAAGGGAGCTTCCACCCCCTTAGCTCTTGTACTAGCTAAGATACTAGTACGTAGGCGCCGGCCTACAATCTTCTCTCCTCTGGGTACCACGTTTCATATATTTTCAGACTGGATACACCTAAAGCACAACACATAATCTGAAAGGCCACGTTTCATCCAATTTTCATACTGGACCCATTAATATCATTGAAGTACGTAATCAATCAATCTTCTGAATCACCCAATCACCAGATCAATACATATACAAGGATAATATGTGTGTTATCAACCCGATCTAGTCCATTAGATCACATAAATATGAGTCATTATGATCCAGATCCATTATTAGATCTCATCCATCAACACAATCAATCAAACTGAATATGTAGAATACTGACACCATTAAACAGTCATCAGAACACATCAACAACCTAAACCACCTGTAACTTTAAACATCATAGCTCAAATGGTATACGCTACTACAATGAACCAAACCTGCGTACATACGCGCTTTCACCAAAGCCAACCCGCGTACAGATCTATAAATATTCAATCATGACTTGCAGCGATTTCAAACTTAAGTTATACCCAGTTCAGATCATTACAAGCGTTAGTATACAGATATAGAATAAGCATAATCAACTATATAGAGATAGTTCATTTCAAGCCATTTGATCCCGATCTATCCTTAGATCTTGTTCTCCATCAACCGGTGAGATCCCTCTTTAGCTCAGATCCAGATCTACACCATAACCCAATTACAGTATTCCAGATCTAGCAATTTATCAGATATTCAATAATTCAGATGATGCTTTGCCGAATGATCTCCTTTCTCTTTTATAGTTTTAGGCCTTTCACAATACCACGGTCCAAAACCATAATAACACAATACCACGGACCCAATACTTGGGATCAACACTTTTGGATGCAATACCATGGACCAAAACCATAGGATCAAAAACTGTCGGACTAATACCATGAACCAACCATGAAAGTGCGTGAGATCAACACTTTTGGATGCAATACCACGGACCAAAACCATAGGATCAAAAACTGTCGGACTAATACCATGAACCAATCATGAAAGTGCGTGAACTTTTCTCTTGCATGAAGGGAACTTTTCTCTGCATGAAAGTGCGTGAACTTTTCTCTTCATGAAAGAAACTTTTCTCTGCATGAAAGTGCATGAACTTTTCTCTACATGAAAGAAACTTTTATCTTCATGAAAGTGCGTGAACTTTTCTATACATGAAAGAAACTTTTATCTTCATGAAAGTGCATGAACTTTGTTGCACTATAATTTATCATCTGAGATGAGTGGGTTGCCATCAAGTACAACATATGTATCTTAATGCCAACAAATATATCCATGTATTCCTTGAGAAGTCATTTATAAATGATACATAGTACACATACTTACCTAGTGAAGGAACCGACATAGGCCCAAAAACATCACTGTGCAAAAGCTCTATTATCTATTTCACCCTCTTACCACCAGAGGGGAAACTCACTTGATTCTACTTCCCATATACACAATTTTCACAGAAATCAAAATCTAGAGAGCTATTATACATACCTTTACCATGAAGTATTCGAAAGCCTTTGATGCCATAGCATGGTCTTTTCTCCAGAGACCACTATATTTTCTACTCCACTTTTAGGAACCACAGAACTGTTGCACTATCAATAACAGTGCTACCTTGAAGCTTGTATAGAGTTCCAATCCAAACTATCTACAGCAATACTAGTGCTCCCTCAACCATCTTGCATGTCTCTTTCTAACACTATTTTTACACCTGCATCATCTAGCTTGCTTACAGAAATCAGATTTCTGGCCAATGCAGGAATATGCGGAACACCTAGAAGTGTTCTAACCCTTCCACCTTGCAACTTCAGCTTGACTTTTTCACGACTAATGACTCTAGCCTTCTTATCATCCCTTAAGAGGACATCACCACCATCATATTTCTCATACGCGTAGAACCACTCTTTATGGGGAGTGAAGTGAAAGGATGCACTTGAGTCAATCAACCATGCCTCATGATCTACATGTGTAGTTGAAGAAGAAACCAAGTACACATACCCATGTTCATTTGAAGTGGTTTTCACCTCTGCAGAAGGAGCATGATCAGATCCATTTCCTTTCTCAGGAGCTTTAGATTTACAATCCCTTTGGTAGTACCCTTCCTTTCCGCATTTCCAGCACACCTTTAGAGGTTTTCTTGGAAATTTAGATCTCCCACTCAAGGACTTATTTTTGTTTCTGTTTTAGGACCATCCTCGTACAAACAAGGCATCACCATTATGACTCTCCATATTTTTCCATTTCATCTCCTTTGTCAGCAAGGGTGAGACTATTTCATCAAATTACAAGGCGATTTCATTGCTACCTATTGCAACAACCAAACTATCCCACGAATTTGGTGGATAACACAACAAACTGATGCACTTATCTTCATCTAAAATTTTAATATCAACAGATAATAATTGGGTTACCACAGTATTAAATGCATTCAGATGCTCTGTCACTGAGTCTCCATCTTTCATCCTCAAGTTATACAAATTTTTATGTAGGAATAGTTTAAACAATGTAAACTTTGAAATGGGAACTATAAACTCAAAATGGGAACTCCAGCCAAAAAATCATGAAAATACGTCAAAAACAGTGCTAAAAACGGAAAGTGTTGATGCTGGAATAACACCTTTTTTTAAGGTAAATTTTTAACATGTTTTAAAAAATGGTGGTGAAAACCAATTTTTTGCGCAAAAATTATCCAAAAAACACCCTCAAAACGAAGAGTGTTAATGCTGGGAAAACTCTTTTTTTTTTTTTTTTTTTTTTTCAAAAGTAAAATTTCAACATTTCGAAATAATGGCGTAAAATATTTTATCATGACCCTGAAAAACGTTAAATTTAAAAAAATAATGAAAAAAAAAGCAAGAAAGAAAGAAGAAGAAAGAGAAGAAGAAGAAGAGAAAAAAGAAAAAGAAAAAAAAAGAAAAAGAAAAAAAAAGAAAAATCACAAAACAAAAAAAGTTAAAAAAAATAACAAAACATAAATTAAAATATATACTAAAAACAAAACATAAAATCAAAATAAAAAAATGAAAAAAAAATCAATCATAAAAATGTAAAAAAAAAAACAAAATTAATGATAAGAATTAAAAAAGTAAAAAAAATAAAAACTATAAACAAATAAATAGTAAAAAAAATATTTAAAAAAATGGGAAAAAGAAAAGTTTATCTTATAAACCATACAAAAATTTGGCCAAAAAAAAAATGGAAAAGAGAAAAAAAAACATTTTAAAAAAACAAAAAATTAAGTAGGTAAAAATAGAAAAAAAATAAAAAAAAATAAGAAGAAACAAAAAAAGTAAAAAGAAAAAATTAAAAACAAACTAGATCTTAAAAAAATAGAAAATTAACAAAAAAAAAAAATTAAAACTACTAAAATTAAGATTAAAATGTTGATTACTTAAAAAACAAATATAAAAATATATATAAAAGACAAAAAATAAAAATAAAAAATGTTAAAATAAAATTATCTCACAAACCATAAAAGAATTTGGAAAAAAGACAAAATTAATATATATATATATATACATATATATATATATAAAATTAAGTAAGTATATATATATATATATATATATATATATATATACTTACTTAATTATATATATATATATATATAAGTAAGTAAAAATAGAGAGTAAAAAAAAAATTTGGAAAAAATTAACAACAAACTAGTTTAAAAAAAAAATTTAAAAACTAGTAAAATTAATATTAAAAAAACAAAAATAAATTCAAATTATTAAAAAAAAAACTAAAAAAATGTGTATTTTTTATTAAAATATATATATATATATATATATCCCTCCCTATCCCTCAACCAATGGCAAGGACAGACCATTACAGAGGCCTGGTTGAATTGGCTAGAGAAACACAAAGGAAGAGATAGGAACTTACCACTTCTTATGTGCTGGGCTATCTGGACGGCAAGGAACCGAGCTATTTTTGACCAAAGAGACCCCATCTGGCCTAATATCAGATCCCATATCCTTGCCGATTTTGGACTACTCCCTGATGACCTCTCACAGCCCCCCCCTAGATCCATCCACCCTGAGCTCATTGACAAAACTTTCCCATGGGCCTATTTCGATGGCTCAGCCCAAGCAGATGGCTGTGGCGGAGGAGCCCTCCTCTACCTTAGGGACGACCACTACTTCAATATACAGATGCACCTGGGAAGGGGCACAAATAATTATGCCGAACTATCCACAGCCAAACACCTCATCCATTTTGCTCTTGAAAAACGATGCACAAAGCTACAACTGTTTGGGGATTCCAAACTTGTCTGCAACTGGATCAATAGAACATCTCACTGCTCTGCTTTTTCTTTGAGACACATTCTGGATGAGACACACAGGCTTATAGCTTTATTTGAAAAATTTGTTTGTCAACACATTTACAGGGAGCGCAACACAAGGGCGGACCTCCTATCAAAACAGGCAGTGCAAAGGCAAGAAGAAGACTGGTTGATACAGGAAGAAGTGGATGGAATCTTCCATCAACACTACCACAGGCCTTTTGTAGATCTGCACTCTCTCCGGGAGATATAGCTATGAGGCTGGTTTCTTCAAATCTATCTACATAGTTTTTTTGGTATTTTTTGGCCCACTGGATTCTCATAAAGCTGTTGGACAGCAGCTGCTGTTATCACTTGGAATATATTTTAGACTCATCACAGATCTATCAGACATATCTTTTTTTTGATAAACTTCAGATGTTATTTTGTTTATCTCGGTAATTACTAGCATGTCTCCCTGCGTGGAGCACACACTTTTATTTTGTATAATTTTTGGCTTATGATACATCTGAGAACTGAAACTCCCTGCGTGGAGGAAAAAACTGTTCTTTTTTACTTGTACAGGGTTGTAGTCAAACTGTTTTTTTTGCTACTATCCGGGAGGCGACCAGCCTCATTATGCATATGCCTAGGCATCTACAGAATGTAATTTCTTATGATCTAATAGAAATTACGACTTTTTCTACAGGAATATATATATATATATTTTAAACATACATATTTTATTTAAAAAACAATTAAAATTTAAAATATAATTTTTTTTAAACAACTTTTATTTATTTATATATTTTTTAATTTAAAAATACAAATTATTAAACCTACCTTTTATATTTAAAAAAAAAATGAAAAAAATAAACCTACATTTTATATTAAATTTTTTTTTTTTTTTTTTTTGTTTTAAGCAATTTTTTTGTTTTATTAACAAACAAATTATAATTATTTATTTATTTATTTTAAACTCTTTCCTTATTTATTTATTTTTTAAATCATAAAAAATATTTCAATTTTTTAAAACAAATTTAATTTTTAATTTAAAACTTAAAAAATTATTAAAAAAAAAATTAAAAATTAATATTGCTTTTTTTGTTTTTGTTTTAAATTTCTGTGGCCCTTTGCCCCCTGGCCGCCCGTGGTGGCGCGATTGTGGGCAAAGGGGCCTGCACGCAGGCCATCTGCCCACAGCTGCACCACCATGGGCGGTCGGGGGGCGGGAGGGTGATTCTAGGCAGGCCCCTCCGCCCACGGCCGTGCCACCACGGGCAGCCAGAGGGTGGAGGGCCAAAAAAAAAAAAAAAAAAAAAAAAAAAAAAAAAAAAAAAGAAAAAGAAAAAGATGAAGAAGAAGAAGAAGAAAGAAAGAAAAAAAAAAGGAAAAAAAATCAATGTTAATTTTAATTTTTAATTTTTTTTTTGGGAATTATAAAAGGTAGTTTTAATAATTTGTATTTTTAAATAAAAAAAATTGTTTTAAAATATATATATATATATATATATATATAATTTTTTTTAATAGAAAAAAAGATTGTTTAAAAAAAATTAATTAATTAATTTTTTTTTTAAATAAAATATGTATGTTTAATAAAAATAATTACATTTTTTTAATAAAAAATACATTTTTTTTAATAAAAAATACATTTTTTTATTTTTATTTTTTGATTTTTTGTTTTGTTGTTTTTGTTTTATTTATTTATTTATTATTATTATTTATTTTTAAATATTAATTTTACTAGTTTTTTAATTTTTTTTTGTTGATTTTCTTCTCTTTTGTTTTTTTTTTTCAAGTAGTGTGTTTTTAAATATTTTTTTCCCCAGTTTTTCCTAATGGTGTTTTTTTTTTACTTACTTGATTATATATATATATATATATATATATATATATATATATATATATATATTTTTCCAAATTCTTTTATGATTTGTGAAATAAATTTTTTTAACATTTTTTTGCTTTTTTTTTTAATATTAATTTTACTAGTTTTTAAAATTTTTTCCTTTTTTCTTTAAACTAGTTTGTTTTTAATTTTTTTTTCCTAGTTTTTGCTAATGTTTTTTTTTTTTTTAATTTCTCAATTTTTACTTACTTAATATATATATATATATATATATATATATATATATATATTGATTTTTTGATTTTATTTATTTATTTTTTCCAAATTCTTTTATGGTTTATGAGATAATTTTTTTTTTAACATTTTTTATTTTTTATTTTTGTCTTTTTTTATATATATATTTTTATATTTGTTTTTTAGAGACAATTATTTCATGTGGATTGAAAATTTAATTAACGATGTATAAATATGTAGAATATTGAAAATGCAAAATATCAACCTTATTTTTTAAATATGCAAATCAATAAAAACCTCACTACAAAAAAAATAAAATAAATAAAAACAAGAAAATATGAAGAAGAAGACCACTTCCAAAATTATTAAATTTACAAAATAATTATTTACATTTTATACATTAGAAAATTTAAAGTCAAAAAATAGGGCTTTTAAAAAAAGGGTCTGATGTAAAATAACCACTTTTTTAAATCAGCGTGAAAATCACTACGATTCTAAAACGCAATATACATAAAAAAAATTAAAGTGCCAAAAACTATGCTCTGAAAATAACATGTGTGTTCTGCATCACCCCTTTTCAAAATCGGGTCACTTTTTTGCTATCTCTACAAAACTGGTAACAATATTAATTCTTGTTTCAAAGTTTACGTTGATTTTACTCACGAGAGATTTAGATTGGTACAAAGTCCCTAACTTGTCCCACAAAGCCTTCTTCGTAGCTTCCCCCGGTACATTCAACAATACTGAATCTGAGACACAATCATATTTTGCCTTTTTCCTTCCGATCCAACTTCTTCCATTCTTCATCAGACACTTCCATTGGTTTAGTACCTGGATCTACTGCGATCCACAAATCTTTATCCACTAGCAGATCCTCCATCTTGAGTTTCCACAACTCAAAACTTTGACCATTAAATTTCTCAATCTCTATCTTTCCACTGCTCGCCATCTCATTTCACCACAAGAATCGATCCCTCAGATCTACCACTGAACGGGGTCTACCATAGGCTCGAGAAAAACCCCTCAACAACAAAGGCATCCCCTTGAAGCTAAAAAAACTCTGATGCCAAATGTAGGTTTTAACCCCATACAAAAATTACCTGCATATGAATTCTAAAAACAGAAAATAAATAATGGCGAGAGAATAACACATAAAAATTATACACCGAGATTTTCCCCTCGATCCTAAAAGCGGGACTACCAGATTGATTTTTCATTATGTCTCTTTCATTGTTACAATACATATATATACATGTCGAAGCATCCATAAACCCCAATCCATTAACCTTGGATTAGAACATAACCATACTTCCCTTGATCGGATCTACAAAATACCATGGACCAAAAACCATCGCGCCAAAAACCATGTGTGAAATCCATGCACAAAACCATAGGTAGGTCTGCCCACCTAACACTTGAGCTAGTCAAGGAAAGAATATAACACAACCCAACATTCTTATGGGGAAGACTTACAAGATCAAATCTTCTAGGCAGGTCAGCAAGATGATAGGTACATGGAGCTTATGCACAGGTTACGAAAAAGTATAGGTATAGGTACATGTAAGAGTATAGGTACAAGTATAGGAACAGGTACAGGTACATGTACTAGTATACATGATGTAGAATATCGCCTTACAATAGAGGGCTTGGTCATATTTAAAGAACGGATATATGTGCCAGATAGTAGTGAGCTCAAGAAGACTATCTTAAGAGAGTTTAATGTGAAACGGTATTCAGGTCACCCAGGATATCAAAAGACATTGACAACGGTGAAGAATTTTTATTATTGGACGAATGTAAAGAAGGATGTGGTATAGTTTGTGGCTATATGCTTGAACTGTGAGCAAGTAAAGACAAAATGTAAGCATGTAGGTGGAATACTAAAGTCGATTGTGATTCCAAAGTGGAAATGGGAAGTCATTTCCATGGATTTCATCATAGGTTTTCTGAGGACTTCTAGACAACATGATTCCATCATTGTTGTTGTGGAAAGATTGACAAAGGTAAAACACATTATTCCAGTGAAGTATACTTATTCAACTAGTGATGTAGCATAGGTCTTCATCAAAGATGTAGTGAGACTGCATGGTGTTGCGAAGAAGATTGTTTTAGACAGGGATGTTAAGTTCACTTCCCAATTTTGGAAGGAGTTGTTTGCAAGGTTAGGGACAAAATTGGCATTCAGAACTGTAACACCCTCCTCCCACATCTACCCAAGTAACCGGCCAACCGTGGTAAACATGCGACAAGAGGCTACTATGTTTGGATTCGACCTCCTATGTGACCTTAAGGAAATGGAATCAATGGAAACACAACAAACATACCTTCCAAATCAACTACAAGACCCCTGAGAACCATGCTAATACTTCATGAAACTTGCCCCTAGGTCCCACTGAAACTTATGATCACTTAACCTCTGGAGGCTCTCATGCTATGGGCATGCCAGTGTCCAGGGACCAATTTGTCCAGTTCTCTGCTAGCGTCCCCAATATTTTGTCCACTTTTTCTGGCCCGGAGCCCAGGTCACTACCCATAATGGAATGATGTCATAAGAGCAGTAAAATAATAGGGAAACAATGAAGTAGAAGCAATTAGTTAAACAAGCCCTTAAATAGACCCCTACTAGCCATGACAAGAATTTCTTCAAACATATCACAAACATGTAATCTATAGGTGGAAACAAGAGAATTAAGCATAGGAGTCTCATACTTATCTTAGAATCGCTAAGTACCATTGTTCCCTCATGTCTTTATCTGCATTATCCTCTATTAGGTCATAGATACATTGTCTATTCATTTGCAAGTAAAAAAACACTGAGAGCCATACATAGTTGTTGCCATACAACATATATATAGCCAACATAGTAAAAATAGAAATACCATAAATATATCAGCCATAAAATCCACATATAAACCAATACATTTACACATGAAAACCAAGGGAATGAATTTCTCATTAATGAATGCAAAAACCAACCGGAGATGGGACTACCACGTTCCACCTAACCATATATTGGATGAGCCAAGTCTCTCTTCAGCCAATCACCCTTGTGCCATATTCCAAGCATGAATGTGGGAATCATAACCAAACGAAAAGAACCAAACAATAATGGATGCTACCAGATTTCTCCACCTATATTGTGAGGAATTTGAGTGCCTCCTAGTCTCTTAGGCTTTACCATAATCCATGGTCTGATCCAGGTATCATTAGGTCCTACATCGAGACTCACTCTCCATGCGCTACTGTACATCCCATCCTGAGACTACTAGGCCCAACATAGAGAAATCCGTCTCTTGGCTTTACTATATATCCCGCCAGTCATCGGCAAGGATTCCTAGGCCCACCGAGGCACACAATCCTGGATTTACCGCAACCAACAGTCTGGATCAGGGGGTTACTAGGCCAGTGGATTTACCGTGATCCACAGTCTAGTTCAGGGACCACTAGGCCATGTGTTTTTCATTTCAGAGGCCCACCTCACTCAGCTTCAAATCCATCTGGAAATTCAGCTCAACCAAAGTATGAGAACCCATCTAATCAAGGCTATCAGGAAATGAAAAGGCTAGGTTGAAAACATTGTCACACCTGGAAAAACCCATGCTATGACAGAAAACAACCACATGCAACACCATGCATGCCAAATCTAGCAAGGAAAATACACATGCAAATCGATACCTACAAAGAATATTGATGTAGCTGCTTGATCCTGCCTTTCCCTACTTAGTCTTTCCTTCCTTTTGCCTTATTTTCCTTTCTTGTTCCAATGCCAAAGTGCTCCAATAAAACTATGTGTCAAAGAGTGAGAGAGAGAGAGAGAGAGAGAGAGAGAGAGAGAGAGAGAATAATGAGAGAGCTCGAAAAATGAACTGAAAAAAGGTTACCAACTAATCCTCAGAAGCCTTTTTATGTATGAGGCCTTATTTTCTCCATTTTCCATTATTTTCCTTCATTTTTCTCCTCACATGCAACATGTGACCTTTCACCTCCATTTTCTCCTAATTTCCATTATTTTCATAAACAAATGCGCCAAAAATTCCATTTTTCCTTTCCAAAGCCTTAGCCATTTCCTTTGTCATGTTCCTTAGCCATAAACAACCAAATGAACACCCCTTAGGATGCCTTGCCCAACATTCAACTTGGAATAAGTGTCCCACAAAATGTGGTTATTGTTTTTAACTTTTATTACATGGAATTTTCACTAGGACTATTACAAAATCCTCCCCCTTGGGGAACACTTCCCTCGGTGTTAAATCACAGATATACCTTAGCAAAATCGCTAAAAAATAAATATAATTCCTGTGGAGCTTTATAATACAACTTGTTGCAGTATTTACAATGATCGCCCTGCTGAAAAGAAAACCAACATGACCACATAACAACATGACAACATAATGACATGACACCCATACTACTTATTGGATCTTTATAACATATCTCATGGCGGTGTTTACATCCATATACATATGTACATATACCAAAACATCATCAAAACATGTACCAAAACATATACCAAAGACTCATACCAAGACACCATACTAAATCTTCTTTTCCTCAATCGGAAAATAAGGAAGGATACATAGCCTACATATGACTCGCCATCTCCCATGTAGCTTCATCAGGCCCAAAGTACTTCCACTGCACCTTAACTTGCACGATTCCTTCGTTTTGGGGCATGAGCACCTTTTTCTGCAATATACACTAAGGCTTTGACTGGAATTCTCCATCTGTTTCCACCTGCAATAGATACCAGTTAATCACATGATCAAAATCCTTAACATATTTATGAAGTAATGATACATGGAAAACATTATGGGCTTTCACTGTCAGAGGTAGTGCAAGTTTAAAGGCTACTGGCCAAATCTTGTCAATGATACTGAAGGATCCATAAAACCGTGGTTCCAGTTTGGCATATGATCCAATCCGTAAGGATCTCTTCTTCGGTTTTATGTGCAAGTACACCTATTCCCCAACCTGGAACTCCTTGAACAACCTGTTCCAATATGTATAGCTATTCTACCTATCTTGTGTTTCCTTTAGATTCTTCTTGATCACCTACATTTCCTATTCCATGTCTGCCAACATTTATGGTCTAATCAACACCCTGTTAATTGGATCACTCTAACTGATAGGATTATTGTAACTCCACCCATACAATGCCTCAAAAGGACTCATCCTCAATGACTCCTGATAACCATTGTTGTATGTGAACTCAACCAAGGGAAGGCATTCCTCCCAATTCTGCTATTGATGCATCACATACATCTTAAACATGTCCTCTAATATCCTGTTGACCCTCTCTACCTATCCATCTATCTGTAGATGATAAGCTGTACTAAAGGCCAACTTTAAGCCCAAACTTGCAAACAACTCCTTCCAAAACTTGGAAGTGAACTTTGCATCCCAGTTTGACACAATATTCTTTGGAACACCATGTAAACTGACCACATATCTGATGAATACCTGTGTCACATCGCTAGCTGAGAATGTAGACTTCTCTAGAATGAAGTCTGAAATCTTTGTCAACCTGTCCACAATAACCATGATGGAATCATGCTATCTCACTATCTTCATCAACCCTGTCATGAAGTCCATGAAAATGACTTCCCATTTCGACTCTGGAATCAAAATCAGTTGTAGCATTCCACCTGGATGTTTACACTATGCATTTACTCATTGACAATCAAAACACCTAGCTGCGAACTCTGCTCCATCCCTCTTCCAATTCACCCAATAATAAAAGTTCTTCACTACAGTTAAGGTCTTTTGATAACCTAGGTGACTTGAATAAGGTTTCACATGAAACTCTCTCAAGATCACCTTCTTGAGCTCACTACTATCTGGCACATATATCGTGTCTCTGTGTCTAACCAATCTGTTTACTGTAAGACAATAGTCCACATCTCGTACACCTGCGCCTGTACTTGTAACTGTAAATGTACCTGTACCCATACTAACACCTGTACCTGCACCTATACTATCACCTGTACCATCACCTATACCTATACTCTGCTACAACTTGTTCACAATCTCCATATACCTGGCATCCTGCTGACCTGCCTGAAAGATCTTATATGTAAGTTTGTCCCATAGGAGCTCATAATTTCCAAGTGATTTACTTGTACCTATCTGCTGAGAGCATCTGCCATCCCATTCTCTTTACCTTTGATGTAAATGATATCAAAATCAAACTCACTGAATGTGTCCATCCATCTAGCCTTCGGGGCATTCAGAATTAGCTAGTCAAACAAATACCTCAACCCAATATGATCACTCATCAATACAAACCTCCTACCAAGAAGATAATTTCTCCACATCTTCAATGCATGTATAGTTGCTGCTAACTCAATATCATGTGTTGGTTAGTTCTGATCATGCTCGTTTAGTTTCCATGACTCATAGCATACCACCTATCCATCTCGAATAAGGACTCCACCAAGTCCTTTCTTGCAAGAATCTATGCGTACTACAAACTCTTTGTCTGGATCTGCAATCTATAGTAATGGTGAATGTGTCAACATTAACTTAAGATGCTGAAAACTAGCCTCACACTCCTCTGTCCATTCAAAATTCTTACCTTTCCTCTGCAATGATGTGATAGGATAAGAAATATGCGAGAAGTTCCTGTTGAACATCCTATAATAGCCTGCCAACCCCATGAAATATCTCACGTCATCCACACTCTTAGGAGATACCCACTCCATGATGGCCCTTATCTTCTTTGGATCTACTACAATTCCCTCCTTGGAGACAACATGTCCCAAGTAGTGTACCTATGTATGAAAGAAACTACACTTGTTGATCTTAGCATACAACTGATGCTCGCTCAACAACCTCAACACTGCAGCTAAATGCGCGCCATGCTCTTCCTCATTTTTAGAATATACTAATATATCATCAATGAACACAATAAAAAACTTATCCAAATACAAACACAACGCACTGTTCATCAAGCACATAAACGTAGCTGGAGCATTAGTTAGGCCAAATGGAACTACAAAATACTCATAATTCCCAAACTTGGTCCGAAAATCTATACTGTAAATGTCCTCCTCTTTGATGCGTACCGGGTGATATCCGGATCTTAGATCAATCTTCAAGAACACTGCTTCTCCCTTCAACTGATCGAACAAGTCATTAATCCTTGATAAAGGGTACCTATTCTTGATGGTCACTTTTTTCAACTTCCTATAGTCAGTGCATAATCTAAGAGTTCCATCCTTCTTCTTCACAAAGAATACTGGTTCCCCTCAAGGTGATACACTTGAACTAATGTATCTCTTGTCCAACATTTCCTTCAACTGCAACTTTAAATCCACCAACTCAAGTCTGCTCATCTTGTAAGGTGCTTTTGATGCTAGATCTTCCCCTGGCACTAACTCAATAGAAAAATCTACCTCCTTGTGAGGTGGAAACTCTGTAATGTCCTCAGGAAATACATCCTTGAACTGCTGCAGAACTCGGTACCTTCTCAACACATTTTCATCTTCAACCTCCTTATCCTTATCACTAGAAATGTGCATTGCAAATAATAGATGCCCTTTCCTGCAACTACACTTTTCCTACATATATTTCACCATCCTAGCTGATGTGGCTTTCTTCTTACCCTGCAAGACTCTTGGTTCTCCATTGTCATCAATTCACTCAATGGCTTTGTCATAACAGTCTACCTTGGTTCTATGAAGATATATCCAATCCATGCCCAACAACATATTGTATGATCCCAATGGTAATACATTCAAATGTGCTACTGTAGGCATACCATTCAATTGAAATACACAAAAATTTACCTAATGATGAACTCACTTCTTTGTACCTATAGCCAACAACACTAACCAAGATTCTACATGAAATTCCTTATGCAAACCACACTTATCCACCAAGTCAAGACTAACATAGCTATAATTAGATCCAGGGTCAATCAAAATAAAAATAAATTGATCAAAAAGATTACCATCCATCTCAATGATAGATGCCTGGTGCTTTTCCTGATTGTTGTCAATGGTTGCATAAATATGAGGAATACTCTGCCCCACATCCCAATAGTCTGTACCTCATGTGCACTGTATATCTTAGGCCTACCACCCTAATTCTATGAACAATATCTCCTAAGGTGTTCCTCATCACATGTCCAACAGTCCAACTGATCAATGCACTCACCTATAGGATGTTGTTGTGACCCATGTCCTTGTCTAGATGCATTAAACTTCTTTTGCGGGGACATATTTTCTTTCCCATATGCATTCTGAGTCCTTACTCTCTTAGGCTTCCATTTACATTTACCTTTGTCTTTCCCTTCCATCCTTGCTGAGATTCATTCTTATGCTTTTACTATTCATAACAATGCTTCAATTTCCTAATGACTTCCTTAAGTGACCCAAGCTCATCATACTCAATCCGATCTCTAAATTCTAATGGAAAACCAATGACAAATCATTGAACTTTAGCCTTCTCATATGTGAGATATGGTACATACCTCAATAGCTCTAGAAACTTGGTTGTGTACTCTTCATCTATCATTGACCCCATACTTAGCTCATAGAATTCTTTGGCCTTGCTATCATAGTACCTTTATGACAAGTACTTCTTCCAGAAAATCCTCTTGAAATCTCACCAACTCAAGCTATCCATCCTGATGCCTCTGACCTGCTTCACATCTTCCCACCAAATGTCTACTTTACCTTTCAAGCTGAAGATAACTATTTTGGCCTTCGTGTTACCTATGTACTCATGCAACTCAATTTTTTTTCATTCCAAGTATCCAAGACTCTGCATCTTCCATCTTCTTCACATCTCCATCAAAATTAGGTGGCTTTTCTTTCTTAAATTCATCTAGAAAGTATCCCCTATCACTGCGCCTGTAACTATGATAACGATGACAATCATGATGTCTGTAAGAACCAGAACTAGAATAGTACCTTTACCCATCACCCCTCCTATCCAAATTGTCCAACAACCTACCATCTCTCACCATGTCAGCTCTATCTGACCTGTGTCTACCAAGAGACTTACTGCCACATGCCCCATTAGTTATGTCCTCCTATCCATGGCTGATCCGAAGTGGACCTTGTCGCTACAATTCTGTCAAACTCTGAAGAAGTATTGCATTAACCTCTGCTTGCTTCTCTTGTGCCTGCATGATCCTGTCATTATCTGCCTTACAACTCCTTATTTCTTCCTTCAATCTTCTCAACGCATCTGTTAAATCAGAAGAGTGCCCACCACACAATTCATCTGATTCATAGGGAGAGTCCTTGTAGTTTACCATTTTGCTATTCATTTTGACCTTCTTTTCTACAAGGCATAATATGTCAGATAGACGAAATCATAACAAACCAACCTACCTTAGTATAATTTTTGGAGGTTACCTCATCTGTAAAATCATCCAAATCAACGTGATACATGTATAACATAATCATAACAACATATAGACATATACAAATAAATGCATCAACACATAAGCATCATTCTAGTTAGATTCCATTCATAAATGAATGACCATATCGACTTCACATACCATGACCTCATGCATGAAAACAATAACCATTATGCCATTGTACACATGGCCACATGCAACCATCAACATGCATAAGTAATGCGCTAGAAACCACACACAAATATGGACGCATGCGAGCATAAGCGAGCAACACTTGTAACCAAACCTGCAAGAATGATACACGTAACGAAGCATACAAGAATGTAACCAAACATATGGGAATGTAACCACACATACAAAATGATACATGTAAGTGACATATAACAATATGCAATTAGTCATACATTCATGACAATGCACTCCATAATAACAACATCAAGCTTTATATAATGACATCACTACAACCATGATGAAAAACATGAAAATGCAACAAACACATGGAATGCAAGTTTAAGAGACACACATGCAGCTGATATTCATGCATGACCAACAAACACAACCCATCTAGTCTGAGGGGTGAACCATGCTTTGATACCACTCTATAACACCCTCCTGCCACATCTACCCAAGCAATCGACCAACTGGGGTAAACATGTGATGAGAGGCTACTATGGTTGGATTCGACCTCCTATGTGACCTTAAGGTGATGGAATCAAAGGAAACACAACAAAAAAACCTTCGACATCAGTGACGGGACCCCTGAGAATCATGCCAATACTTCAAGCAACTTGCCCCTGGGTCATACTAAAACTTCTGATCACTTTCCCTCTAGGCGCTCTCATGCTATGGGCATGCTAGCATCCAGGGACATATGGACGCTCTCTAGTTCTGTGTTAGCATCTGTGAGATTTGAGCCACTTTTTCTGGCGTAGAGCCCTGGTCACTGCTAGGAATGGAATGATGTCTTAAGAGAAGTAAAATGAAAGGGAAACAAGTATAAGAAATTAGTTAAACAAGCCCTAAACTAGAACCCTACTACCCATGACAGGCATTTTGTCAAACATATCACAAACATGTAATCTACAGGTGTAAATAACAGAATTAAGCATAGGGATCTCATAATTATATGAGAATCGCTAAGAACCATTGTTCCCTCATGTCTTTTGCTGCATTATCCTCTATTAGGTCATATATACATTGTCCATTCATTTACAAGTAAAAACACACTGAGATCCATACATGGACGTTGTCATAAAACATAAATATAACCAAAATAGTAACAACAGAAATACCATAAATATATCATCCATAAAATCCACATATAAACTAGTACATTTACACATGAAAACCAAGGGAATGAATTTCTCATTAATGAATGCAAAAATCAACTAGAGATGGGACTACCATGTTCCACCCAACCAAATATTGGCTGAGCTAAGTCTCTCTTTAGCCAATCACCCCCGTACCATATTCTAAGCATGAATGTGGGACTCATAACCAACCAAAAAGAACCAAACAAGCATGGATGTTGCCAGAGTTATGCACCTACACCGTGAGGAATTTGAGTGCCTCCTAGTCTCTCAGGATTTACCATAATCCACAGTCCGATCGAGGGATCAATAGGCCCTACAAAGAGATCCACTCTCCAAGCTTTATTGTACATCCCATCTTGGGACTACTAGGCCCAACAAGGAGAAATTGACCTCTTTTCTTTACCATATATCCCGCCATTCATTGACAAGGATTCTTAGGCCCATTGAGGCACACAATCCTGGATTTACCACAATCCATAGTCTGGCTCAAGGGTTACTAGGCCAATGGCTTTATCATGATCCACAGTATAGTTCAGGGACCACTAGGTCATGTGTTTGTCATTTCATAGATCCACCCCACTCAGCTTCAAATCCATCCTACAATCTAACTCAATCAAAGTATGAGAACCCATCTCATCAAGACTTCATGAAATGGCAAGGATAGGCCGAAAACATTGTCACACATGGAAAACCCATTCTATGACAGAAAACAACCACATGAAACAACATGCATGCCAAATATAGAAAGGAAAATACACATGCAAATCGATACTTGCAAAGAATCCTGCTATAGTTTCTTGATCCTACCTTTCCCTACTTGGCCTTTGCTTTTTATTGCCTTATTTTCCTTTCTTGCTCCATTTCCAAAGTGCTCCATGAAAACTCTGTGTCCAAGAGTGAGAAAGAGAGAGAGAGAGAGAATAAAGAGAGAACTCCAAAACTGAAATGAAAAAAGGTTACCAACTGATCCTCAAAAGCCTTTTTATGAATGAGGCCTCTATTTTCTCCATTTTCCATTATTTTCCTTCATTTTCCTCCTCGCATGAAAATTGTGGCCTTTCACCTCCATTTTCTCCTAATTTCTATTAATTTCATAAATAAATGTGCAAAAAATGCCATTTTTCCTTTCCAAAGCCTTAACCATTGCCTTTGAAAATTTCCTTAACCATAAACAATCAAATGAAAACCCCCTAGGATGTCTTGCCCAACATTTAACTTGGAATAAGTGTCCCATCAACCGTGGTTACTATTTTTAACTTTTATTAGTACATGGAATTTTCACCAAGGCTGTTACAAGTATAGCTTATCATTCGTAGGAGATGGACATACAAAGAGGGTCAAAAGGATTGTTATCACTTAGAACCATAGTTCATGTATGTAATGTTGTCCACAAGTTTCATATAAAGGTTTTCAGTTTTGTGAATAGGTTTATATGTGTGTGTCACTTTGAAATTTGAATTTCAAAAGGTATTGATGTAAGTTCGTGTAAGAAAAAAAATCGTTAGATACCCTCCATCATTGTCAGTTAAGGCATGTCATGTCATTAGTACTTTGCGCAGTTTCGCAGCGCATGTTTGTTTGATCAATTTAGCTGCGCAATGATGTTTCCGTCTTTTCGCAGCGTACTGTGTATCAGCCATTTCGTAGCGCGTTTTGTTAAATTTGAACTGTCCGCGCTACGAAATCGGGGTTTCGGGGTTTTTGTAGCGTTTTCTCTTGCAATGTCAAATCTGGGAGGGGTGAGTCATAGGTCTGTTTATGTTTGTCAGTTGATGTCCTCTCCAGGTCATGATAAATCATCATTCCGCCATAAGGTCCAGAGTCATGCATATGAATGTCAGCTTAAGGGATTTTAACGAGGTATGGTTATGTCATAATGTGTTTTCATAATGTGTAAACATGTTTGCTGTATGAGAAGCCCAAGTTCTTATTTAAAGAGATTATTACAAGTGAGCCTGCACTCCAAAGTCGAGATTGTTTTCGCGCTGTAGCTGCCATTAGTTTCCTGTGTGAAAATATCCGAAGCAAGATGGAAAAGAGGGAACATCGATCCGGTAAGTGTTTGAGGACAGAGCCGGAGGGGTTAGATGTTACTCTCGGGGATGAAGGTGTAGAAAGAGCTTTTCGAAATGCTGGTTGCTGGAGGTTCTGCGAGAAATTGAAGGGAGGACATGCAGAGGTAACGAAGGCTTTCGCATTGAATTTTACTGGACTGAATTCAAAGGTGTCAATGTTAGAGTTTCCTGTGTCTCCTGAAGCTATTTCCACTGTCACTGAAATTCCGAGGGGTGGTCAAGAATGGTTCAAAAACTTTAAGTTCGACATGAGTCCCTGTAAAGAGTTTTTGAAGGAACCTTATGTAAATGAGGACCTCACCAAAGCGGTGCCAAGGAGTTACATAAAAGAACATTATGCTATGCTCCTCACATGCATCCAGAAATACCTGACATGTGAGGGAAGGTACAATAAAGTTTACGCCTACCACTTCAAACTTTTGTTGCATTTCACAGGTAAGGTTTCAATAGACATACCTTTCTATTTGTTCAGAAGCATTAGTAAAATGTGTGATAAAATCCAGTTAAAGAAAGATGGTTGTGAAACATCCCTGTTTCATCATGGTTTAGTAAAGTTGCTGGTGTTGGATGCTTTACAAAAGATTGGCAAAGATTGGGATTCATTTGTGTTTATGGCTGGCTTCCCAAGCAAAACAGGCCTCACTCCATTGCTTGTGAGGGAAAGGGAAGAAAGGAGTGAAGAACCCACTCTGGCTGAGCTTAGAAAAGAGGTGACTGACCAAAAGAAGCCTAAAACCAAGTTAAGGAAATCAGAGAAGTCTGTGGCAGCAAAAGAGACACCTAAATCATCAGCGAAGGAAACTCCTAAGCCATTATCTAAGGAGACATATAAATTATCAGCAAAGAAAACTCCTAAGTCATCATCTAAGGAGACACCTCAGTCATCAAAGCAGAAGATCCAGAAAAAGAAGGATGAAGCTAAATCAAGTGAAGTTGAAAAGATTTCAAGGGTGAAAACCAGAGGTCAACTAAACAAGGAGAAAGGTAAGTCAATTACTGTGGAAGAAAGCCCTATTTCAAAAGGCAGTTTAAATGACTTACTTGAAGCTATTGAACTTGAGCAAGATCAGCCAATACAGATTGAACCAATAGAGTTTGAGCAAGATCACCCAGTGCAGCCAATGCATATTGACCTCACTCAATCTTCACCCGAAAGTTCTAAAAAACCAAGAGCTTCAAAAAGGTTGAAATTTGAGGAGCCTAGTAAAGAATATGCTTTCAAGCCACGTAGGCCAGTTACAAGAAGACAAATGAAAGAAATGGAGAAAGCGCAGAAAGAGAAGGCACCTTTAGAAGTGCCTAATACAGATGTACTTGAGGTTTTGACCAGAACAGTTCATGCAGCCAGAAGCAAAGACAAGGGTAGTAGGGTCATCATCAGCCAAGGTGGAAATGTCATTGCTATCAAGCAACAAGCAGGAACAACACAAGAAGAAGTGCCTCAGATTAAAAATGTTTCTAAGGAAAGGGCAGTGAGATATGCAAATTATAAAAGGGCTGTGATAAAAGGCAGAACAAGTCTAATGAGCCAAACTGACTCAGTGTCTGATGCATATGTGTGGACGGTGCCAGCTCTGAAGCAGGCAAAAGTCATGAAACAGATGAATACAAGCTTAAGAGCAGAAAACAAGGTTTTGAAGAAGAAGCTAGGTAAACTAGCTGATTAATCCAAGGGGAAATTTGCTTTTCAAGTTTTGATAAATTTTGGCTGTCATCATTTCGAAACTTTTTGGAGCCCTTACACCTGTACAAAATAGCTGAAGAAATCACAGAGTTAAGTCATCAGTGCTTTAAAGGTCATATGCTTTGTTTTGATTACCTACAGCAGTTTCGTAGCGCGCTACGAAATTGCTGTAGATGACTGTTTATGTGAAAAAAATGAAATTGATGCTGAGGTCAGCAAATCTTAGAAGGGATGACTCGAGGCCAGCATGGAGATTATACAAGGCTATCTAAGCATTCAAAAGGTGACAGGTGTGAGTATGTAAGGAAAAGGTGAAATTTTTGTCTTTGGTTAAAGTCTTCCTAAAGTCACTTTATAGCCGAAATATTAGGGTTCTGGTAGGGTTACCGAAATTTTGAGTGGTACACCTGTTCAGTTCACAAAGTGTCCAGATCATAAGGCATATTGAATTATGCGTGGTTATTAGAAGAATTAAATGGCTTGGAGCATAGTCTTTTAATGCATGAAGACTAATGGGAGGCAGAGACCGTGAACATAGGACACAGATCCTCATCAGTTGATGAGTCATCCACATATCAAGTATCCGAAGCTGCTCATTCAGTGAATGTTCCTCCAGCATGTCTTGGCTATTACTGAAGTGATACAAGTGTCAAATTTCAAGAAAGCATCAATGCACACGAGGAGATAGACTTAGAGTTTCAATGGGAATGGGACTCTATGTTTTCACAGCGCAATACCTTTGTAATTAATTAGTTTGTTTAGATATGGATAAGGCAATTAATGATAGGATTTCGAGCTCCCTTCATGCTTGTTGAGGAGTCTCAAGTAGTTGTATTTTGGTTTTCCTATATATAGAAATGACTCTGATGTAAAAAAGGTTGGACATTTTATACAAAAACAGAGTTATTTGGGCCAATGTAAAGACTTGTTACAATAATAGTAAAACAATGGTTGTTTCTTCTCAAGATTCTCAATGGATTATTTTGTTCAAATATGATGGTGGTGTTTTCTCTTATATGTTCTTTTACAGCCTTGTTATAACATAATCACTCAGAATTCATTTCTAATGCTCTGACTTCCTGTATGTTTGGCAAGCTGTGGTTTGTGTGAGATATGTTTGAACATCTAATGCAAAGAGCCTTGACTTCCATGAAATGACTGTGCTTTTGTTTATTAAATGTGTAAGACTCCATAGCCCAATGAAGACCAATTTGATATGTGTTCAACCAGCTTTGTTTTCATGAATGTGTGAAGAGTTAGCCATCTGTTGTTGTAATTGATTTCTATCAAAAGTCTGTGAGAGAGCCCTCTCTGACTAGGAAGGCTAATTCCTAGTCTAAAGTCTGGTTGAAAGAGTTACATAAAATCTTACTTGGTTGCAGCCCTTAGTACTGATTTTGTGATAACAAGGATATTGGAGGACATGTTTAGGATGTATGTGATGCATCAACAATGGAAGTGGGAAGAGTATCTTACACTAGTTGATTTCACTTACAAAAATGGGTATCAAGAATATTTGAGGATGAGTTCATTTGAGGCATTTTATGGGCAAATATGTAATACTCCCATCAGTTGGAGTAATCCAATTAACATGGTGTGTCTTGGACTAGATATGCTAGTAGAGATGGAACAAGAAATGCATGTAATCAAGAAGAATATAAAGGCAGCACAGGAAATGAATAAAAGTTATGCAGATGAGTTAGGTTGTTTAAGGAGTTTCAGGTTGGGGAACATGTGTATTTGTGCATCAAGTCAAAGAAGAGCTGCTTGCGGATTGGATCATGTGCGAAGCCTGCACCTCAGTTTTGTGGACCTTTCAAGATTTGTGAAAGGATTGGACCGGTAGCCTATCAACTTGCATTGCCTCTGGCAATGAAATTCCATGATGTTTTCCATGTGTCATTGTTTAAGAAGTATGTTAAGTATATTGATCATGTGATTGACCGCTTTGTATTGTAGGTGGAGCCAGATGGAGAATTCCAGCCAGAATCTTAATGTATATTTCATAGAAAGATACTCATGCTATGGAATCGAGTAATCAAGCAAGTTAAAGTGAAATGGAAGCACTTTGGGCCCAATGAAGTTACATGGGAGATGGAAGATCATATGTGGGCTATGTATCCTTCTCTATTCGCTAGTTGAGAAAATGTTCTTGGTATATGTTTTGGTTTATGTACATATGTATATGGATGTAAATACCACCATGAGTTGTGTTATAAAACTTTTTTAAGCGGTATGGGTGTCATGTCATTATGGTTTCCATGTTATTATGTTGTCATGTTGGGTTTCTTCTCAGTAGGTTGATCATTATAAAAACTTGTTAGACCAGGCAGTAACTCCTCGAAATCAATTCACATTTATTCATTCAGGTTGATCTTTATTATATACATGAGGCAGAGACTATTCACTTCATCTCTCGGTGACTATTCATATTTATTATTATTTATTTACATCAGTTACACTTATTCACCCAATCCTAATGATTAGGTGTCAACATTCCCCCCCTTAATCCGAAGGGATGTTGGTGAGTCCAAGCATCATTCTAAATCGTTCAAGCTTTTCTCTTCCAAGTGCTTTGGTGAAGATGTCGACAATTTGCTCATTAGTGGAATAATGGTGGAGATGGATTGTTTTGGCCTCAACATGATGTTAAATCAGATGATATTTAGTATTGATGTGCTTCGTTCGATCATGGAACTTTGGGTTCTTGGCCAACTTTATTTCCGAGGTATTGTCAATCATGAGTGGAGATTGTTCTTGTTTTACTTGCAAATCTTCAAGAATTTTCCTGAGCCACACAATTTCTTTTATTGCCTCAGCTGCTGCCACATATTCTTCTTCTGTTGTGGAATCTACTAGAACTGATTATTTGCATGATCTCCAGGAGACAACTCCTGATCCAAGACTCATAGCATAACCTGAAGTAGATATCCCAGTTTCTTTGTCTCCATCGAAGTCTGAATCGGTATATCCAATCAAGCTGAAGTCATCCACTTGTGTATACTTGATTCCAAAGTCTTGAGTTTCCTTCAAGTACCTTAGAACTATTTTTACAGCAAACCAATGTCCCTCACAAGGCTTTTGCATAAACCTAGAGAGGATTCCAACAACAAAAGAAATGTCTCGTCTGGTAGTAGTTAGGTAGTTGAGGCTTCCTACAAGCTGTCTATACTTTGTTACATACTCAAATTATTTTCCTTCAATAGATGTGAGCTTTAAGTTTTGTTCCATTGGAGTAGTAAGAGGATTGCATTATGTCATGCCAAACCTATTCAACAGATCTCCAATGTACTTCTTCTGAGAAAGGAATATGGACTTTGGATGTTGACTTAGTTCAATACCAAGATAGTAATGAACATAACACAAATCAGTCATTTCAAAACCTTTCCTCAATTCCTTCTTTATGGATGCAATGTAGCTCTTATTGTTCCCTATCATCAAAAGATCATCTACATATACCACAAGATATATAACTGTTTTGCCAACTTTCTTGACAAATAAAGTTGCATCATCAAGATCATAATGTTTGAAATTGAGTTTCAGAAGATGCTCAGTTAGTTTTTCATACCAGGCTTGCAGTGTTGTTTGAGGCCATACAAGGATTTAACAAGTTTACATACTTTATGTTCATGTCCTTTCACAGAAAATCCTTCAGGCTGGGACATAAAAATATTCTCTTTTAGATCTCCATTCAAGAAAGTAGTTTTTACATCCATTTGATGGACTTTCCAACCGTTCTAAGCTGCTAGGGAAAAGAGTGTCCGGATGGTAACCCATTTTGATGTGGGGGAAAAAGTCTCCTCATAATAGATCCCTTCCTTATGTGAAAAACCTTTTGCCACAAGCTTGGCTTTGTGCTTGTTAAGTGAGCCATCAACTTTATACTTGTTCTTGTAGACCCACTTGCAGCCAATTGGTTTGGTTCCTAATGCAGGATCAACCAGCTTCCAAGTGCCATTCTTTATCAGGGCATCATACTCCTTTTGCATCGCTTCTTTCCATTCATCATGAGAAGTAGCTTCTTTGAAGGAAGTTGGTTCGAAATTTGTAGACAAATTCAATTCACAATCATAAGAAACATCCATATCAATAGGTGAATCAGAGTCATCTACATCACCTCCATTTTGTTGGTTTGAATTTCTAGTTGATGTCTTTCCAACCTCATCAGGATGAACACTTTCAAGTGTCTTTATCAGCCACTTTGGAGGACCTTTCTTAGATGGTCCAGGCTGCTTCGTTGATTGAGTTGGGACTGAATCAAGATTGAGTCTCCAAATTCTATCAATCACATCACTTAAAGCATCATCCATTGTTGGAGTTTCATGCGGGAGAGAGAGTTCTTCAGAAGAAGATTCCACATGTTGATCTAGTATAGGAATCCCCCCTTCAAGATGTGGAATCTGATTATCAAATTCTTGAAATGATTTTGCATTTGCAAATCTATCCAAGCGATCAAGTTTCTGCTCAACAACATTGTTAGTTTTGGTTGATTCAAGAAAGATTACATCTCTAGATACAACAAACTTTTTATTGACTTCATCATAGAGACGATATGCTTTGGAGGTGTTTGAATACCCCAGGAAGATACACTTACGACTTCTTGCACCAAGTTTGTTTCTATGTACCTTTGGTATCAAGGCATAACAGGTGCAACCAAAGACCCTGAGATGCTTTACTGAAGGAACGTGCCCATACCACATTTCATATGGAGTCTTGTTTCTAATAGCACTAGATGGACATCTATTCTTTATATATATAGCACATAGAACTGCATCAGCCCAAAACATAAACTTTACATTTTTTAAAAACATCATGGAACACACCATATTTAAGATTGTCCTATTCATTCTTTCAGCTACACCATTCTGTTGGGGATTATAAGGCACAATTGTTTGATGTTTGATCCCATGTTGGCGAAGATAGTTTTCAAATTCATTTGAAGTGTATTCTTTTCCATTATCAATGCAAATAGAGCCAACATGAGATTGTGCATCATTTTCAATCCATGTATGAAAGTTCTTGAATGTTTTAAAACAATCAGATTTGTTTTCTAATAAATAAACCCAACACATTCTGGTGTAGTCATCAATAAATGTCATCATATATTTATTTCCATTTGCAGAAGGAACATGCATTGGACCACATAAATCTGAATGAATGAGTTCAAGTTTCCTATGTGCTCTTGAATGTGAATCATGAAAAGACTGTTTTCTATGCTTTCTTAGAATGCAAGCATCACATTGCTTAAGTTTCCTAGGAATTGTAGGCAAACCAACAACACCATTTTTCTTCAACAAGCAAAGGCTGTCATAGTTCAAATGTCCAAATAGCATTCCATACTAAACTTGATGGAAGTGTATGTTCTTCATAATGAGAATTGTATGAGAAATTTTGTGCACGAGCAGAGGTACCTTGCAGTTTGAGAAGCCTTCCTTCTTCTATCCCCCTCATGACAAGTGAGTGGTCAGATGCTTTTCTCACCTCAAGCTTGCCATCAAACATATGAATAGAGTGACCTTGCTGGTGGATGTGGACCAAGGACCACAAGTTTCTCTTCAGCTGTGGGAGATATAGAACATGATGCAGAAGGAAGTCTGGAAGACCAGGCAATTTGAGCCTGATTGTGCCAAGCCCTGATTGCTTGATTTTTGACTAGTTTGCAAAGTATACTGCTCCATCAACATTGTCAGTAAATTCTTCAAAAAAATCTTTTCTATGAGTCATGTGGCAAGTTGCTCCTAAGTCAAGCAACCAATCATTTTTCCAAGAAGCAAGTGAAGCATTAAATAAGTCTTCATTTACTCCAATATTACATTGTGCCACAACATAATGAGTGGATTCAGGTGCTTTACCTTTTTTTGTGTCATTAGTTTTACCTTTCTGTTGGTTTCTTTGCTGCTCAATTTTGTCCCAAGATAACTTGCATGTGGAGGCATCATGTGATCCATTTATTTTGCAGGGTATGCAGTGCAAATATGACTTTTCTCCTTGAGAGTGTCTGCCCCCCCTACCTCTGAAATATCTTCCTCTTCCTCTTTGACCACCTCTTCCTCTAGAAGAATCTTGAGCAAGATTCTTTTCTTTATGAGAAAGGCACACAACCTTTTCAGAAGATTCAGGGGTTATTTTCTTTCCAAAAGCTTTCTCTCTTTCAACAAATTTTTTCACAAGAGTGTCAAAGGTAATATCTTTGAGATTTCCATTTGCTTGCAATGACTCAAGATAATTGGAGTAAGTAGGATAAAGTGCCTTGAGAAAAGAGATAAGAGGAATATCCAATTCAACCTTAGTGGCTTTGATATCATGCATTATAGATTTTACTTCGGATGTAAGAGCAAGAGGTCCGATCATTATTTTGCAAGAGTGAAGAGTTTAATCATGAGTTGAACAACTTCAAGTGCAGAATGTGAGTCATAGAGTTCTTTCAGCTTTTGCAAGGCTTCGAAAGCAGTTGAAAATGGCGAAATATGGCGACTCACCTCTTCACTTACAGATGCTGCAATTAATGCATAGGCTTTGCTGTTCTTATTTTCCCAAATGGCGAACTCTTTGTCTAAGGTAGGTTGTTCTAGATCTTTGTCTCAATACACACTCCTTTCCACAACTCATTGATAATGAGGGTGTGTTTTATCATCCAAGACCACTTAGGATAGTTCTACTTGCTAGTGAGAACTATTCCCAAAATAGATACGATTGAATGCATACTGTAAAAAAATACTTTTGCTGGCAAGAAAATCTGTGTACTGTAAAAAAATACTTCTGCTGGCAAAATGTGCTTCAAAATAATACAGCCTTATTCTTCCTTCTTGATTAGGTAAGAAATTGATTTAATATACAAAGAGCAAAACTATATTCTATCCATATAGAATATCACCATTTTTTTTTTTGCATTACAATATGGTTTCAATTCAAGAGAAATAAAAGATGAACAATATCAACTACTCAAAATCCTATGCTTTACAATCCTCTCACCATACAATGTTGTCTCAAATCCTATGCTTTATAATCCTCTCACCATACAATGTTGTCTCAGTTTATGCATTTTTTTCACATAACACTGCTCCAATTTCTAGATCAGAGGCATGAGTTGGTAAGAGCCCTAATGTATTCAGCTTCTAGATTCCTAGCAGCAGTGCTATTAAGTTCAAGGCAGTGTAAACCACTTTAGGTAGTAGGAGGTCTATTCGTGAATCTTGAAAAGGCTAAAAAACTTTCCCAACACCCTGAAGAGCACTGATAGGTAGCCAAAGAGTAGAGATATGCAACCAAAAAAATAGCAACGACCTAAATAGCAGATGGAGAAGTGATTATGGAAAGATAATAGGAGCAGTGATATCACCTTTGGATTCATGGAATTAAGTATGATGAGCCAAGGAGATACTAGCGAGACAATGATATTTTTGTGGCGTTGTGAAGTTTGGAGAAGAGTTTTTATGTTGGAGCACAAGAGTAGATAAATTAGGCACTCAGTTATTACCAGCGTGGAGAGAGCAGTAGCGTATAGGAGCAGTTAGCAGTGGAGCACTGTTATACCAGCGTGGAGAGAGCAGCAGCATATAGGAGCAGTTAGCAGTGGAGCACTGTTATACCAGCGTGGAGAGAGAAACAACGTATGGAGAATTCAATGGAGTTTATGGAACAACGTTTATGGCCTCCTCACTCAAGCGTTACCCAGATTATCACGCAGAGGGCAGACCCTGATTATTACACAGAGGGCAGACCCAGATTTTTGAAAAATGGCAGAAGGGAGTTACAATGGCAGTTAGAAGCCAAAAATGGCGTTGGCTCTGATACCATGTCAGAACAGGCAGTAACTCCTCAAAATCAATTCACATTTATTCATTCAGGTTGATCTTTATTATATACACGAGGGAGAGACTGTTCACTTCATCTCTCGATGACTATTCATATTTCTTATTATCTATTTACATCAGTTACACTTATTCACCCAATCCTGATGATTAGGTGTCAACAAAACTACATCGAGCTAAGTCATAAAGCTCCATGAGAAATATGTTTTTCTTACAATAGTCTTGTTAGTTGTAGGTGTCATTGAACATCGAGGACGGTGTTCCCCCAAGGGGGAGGGTTTTGTAATAGCCCCGGTTAAAATTCCATGTAATAAAAGTTAATAAAGGAAAAATAATAATCACGATTATGGGACATTTATTCCAAGATGAATGTTGGGCAATACATCCTAGTGCGGGTGTTCATTTGGTTCGTTATGGCTAAGGAAATTGGCAAAGGCTTTGGAAGGGAATGAGGCATTAATTGCAATTTTATTTATGAAAATAATGGAAATTAGGAGAAAATGAAGGTGAAATGTCACAAGTTGCATGTGAGGAGGAAAATCAAGGAAAATAATGGAAAATTGAAGAAAATAGAGGCCTCATTAATAAAAAGGCTTCTGAGAATCAGTTTGTAATCTTTTGTCAGTTCAGCTTTGGAGATTTCTCTCTCTCACACCCTTGGATACATAGATTTTTCTTAGAGCACTTCAACATTGGAATAAGGAAATCAAAGAAGGCAAAAGAAAGTTAGGATCAAGCAAGGAAGAGTAGGATCAGGCAACTACAATGTGATTATTTGTAGGTATCGATTTGCATGTGTTATTTCCTTGTTAGTTTTGACATGCATGGTTATGCATGTGTGTTCTTGGTTCTATTTCTGTCATAGGCATGAGTTTTGATAGGTGTGACAATGTTTTTCAGCCTAACCTTTCCATTTTCGGATAACTATGGTGTGATGGAGTTCTCATGTTTTGGTTGAGCTAGATTGCTGGATGGATTCAAACTGAGTGAGGTGGATCTTTGAAAGAAATAAAAAATAGCCTAGTGATCCCTGAACCAGGCTGTGGATTGCGGTAAAGCCTTGGCCTAGTAACTTCTGAACCAGAATGTGGGTTGCGGTAAAGCCATATTTTTTATTGCCTCGGTGGGCCAAGGAATTATCGACTAGTGAATGAAAAGCTATATGGTAAAGCCGATAGGTGGGTGCCATTGACCAAGCCTAGGAATCCTTAGATGGTGAATGGAAGGATATACGATAAAGCTTAAAGGGTGGTGTCTCGATTATGGCCTAGTGATCCATGAATCAGAATATGGATTGCGGTAGAGTCTAGAGATTAGGAGACAGTAAATTCCTCATGGTGTAGGTGGAGAAATATGGTGGCATCCATGTTTGTTTAGGGCCTAGTGATCTAGTGTGGATTACGGTAAAGCATGGTTCTATTGATGAGGGTGAGGTGGTGTAGCCTCAGGAAGCCCTGGTTGAGTTTTGGTTATGAGTCCCACATTCATGCCTTAAATATGGCATGGGGGTGATTGGATGAAAGAAATATTTGGTTCATCCAATCTATGTCTGGGTTGTTCATGGAAGTCCAAAACCTGGTTGGATTTTTTATTCATTAATAAGCGTTTCTTTCCCTTGGTATTTCATGTGTAAATGTACTGATTATATGTGGATTTTTATGGCTGTTGTATCCTTGTAATTTTTGTTAATTATATGTTGGTTATGAGTATGTTTTATGACAATGATGATTTCTGGCTCTCATCATGTTTTGATTTGTAAATGAATCTACAATGAACATATGGCCTAATAGCTAATAATGCAGCTAATGTGATAAGGCAACAATGCTTCTTAGTGATTCTCAGATAAGTATGAGACCCTGTTACAGATCCATTTGGGCACATCAACCCCAAATTATAGATCAATACTATTAGGGCCCATCAACCCCTATTGCAGTTGTTACATGCCCTAAAGAAGTTAGTCATCAGAATGCCTCACTTCCCAAGAAGTTCCATCACTAAAAAAATCTAAAAACTACCTCTAAGAAGATCAGTGCAGGTAGGCCTTCATTAGGGTGCACTGAAATGTAAACCATACACTGACAGGGTGCTATGCAGCGCACTTGGTCCCTCTTTGGCCTGCGCTGGGCAAATTTGAGCGAACTTTCCTTAGGATTTGAAGATTCCTTATCCATTGGAAGCCTCTAGAAGTTTCTCAATGCCGCCTGCTCCTTTGAGTTCACATTTGGATTAGGAACGGAATTAAGAAACATCAATCCCTTATCCCTTATTCCATGGAACTGCGTTCTAAATTTAGAAAGGCATTCATTATCACCATTGATGGCATAACCTCCTTCACTCACCTATAAAAGGATCACTCATCTAAGAGATCAGGGGGTTGAAAAATATTGAGTTGTAAGGAGATGCTGGTGATATGAGATTAGAATTGAGTGCAAGTATTGTAATAGTGTTGGAGTGTCTTTCTTGTCATGAGGTGAAGAGGGATTGAATTGGAAGAGTGTCACTGGATCGAGCACATATGGGTTGTAATATTTCCTCTTATCAATAAACTTTTCAAGACTTTTTCCTTATGCTTGTGTTATATGTTAATGCTTTCATATGTATATCATGTTCTTGATTCCATGTTATTTGTAAGCAATAGATCATGATCATTTGCCTTGATGGGTTTTTGTTTCTGTTTTTATGCAGGTAATTTCCAAGTGGCTTGAGTACGGAAAGGAGCAGCAAGATCGGTCAAGGGAGACAAGGAGCTAGCCAAAACTACAAGTAGGTTTCTCTTCTCTCTTATTTTATCTGTTTATTATAGAAAAGGTAGAGATTAATTTGTCTGTTGTTTCTAGACCTGCTACTAGATCTAGAGGGTTAAGTGTTTGTCCAAGAACACTAAATAGTCCTGAAAAAATTGGCGACTCTGCTGGCGACCTGATTATCCATCTTAGTAGCTTATCATCCTCTTAAGACATTTCTACATACTGTACTTGTGGTCGTTTATTAATTTCAGTCCTCTTTCATTGAAAATTGAGTCAAAACTGTGACACAATTGCCTTCAGAGTTGCTTACTGTCATCAGCATAGTCTGATGAAGGACACAGTGCGTTGCAGTGAACTTCTTACATAGGTTCAGTGCGCCGCACTGTCTCTAACTACTACCCGCGGTGATCCCTTCAGGGTCAGTTTTCCATCTAGGAACTGAAAGTTTTTTCCAATTTTCTCTTGTTTGAATGAGTTGCTGAATGTCAATGATGTTTTGTCTCTGAAAATAGTTTTTATATCCTTATTCGACCCGATTTAGACTGAATTGTTTGATGTTATTTATGTATTTGTTTTATCATTTGCAATCCATTGTCGAAAGGTAGTTTTGATCGATTGTTTTGTCGATAGAAAAGTGTCATAAAATCGTCATTTTCTTTGAAAAAAGAAGTGTCGTACAGTCCTCCTTTCCCTTTTAAAATAAATTGTCACAAATCATCATTTTTTATGAAAAGAGTTATGAATCGTTTGTGCATTAGTTTTTCTTATTGCATCATTCACATTAAGAGAAACTGAAAAGAAATACATGCAATTTGCATTTTAGAGTTTGAGTTTGTGTGTTCAAAAGGAATGGTTTAGGGAATTGCATTAGTTTGTGCTCTTTGTTGCTTGTTCAAAAAGTACTTGCATGCTCTATCCCTCATAGCTAGGATTTTCATTGTTGAAATTAAATGGAAAGAATGCTTATCATGATAGTTGCATTCCTAGGAATTTCAGAATACATCATGCGATGAACTTGAAAGTCAATTTTTAAGCAAGATCAACCTAAAATTTACATCAAGTAATCTAATAATGAATTGGAAATTAATGAAAAACATCTAGAGGTCTAGGCTAGAGACGTGTTCCGACATCTTTAAACCTAGTGGCTATCGTTTTCACTGAGGTTGGGTGATTCCTCCTCTCTGATTCGAGAAGTGTTAGTACGGACTTGTGCTCCTTGTACCGTCGAGTATATGGTGAGAGACCCCAATAGGTTGAAATTTTTTATCCTTAGGAAGCCAAGTCTGCCGCCTTACCGATCGCAATGCACCAAACACAACATTCAGGAAGATTGACTGCCGTACGTAAAGTCCTTGGTCATTTCTCTTTCATTTATCACAAAGGTGTATATTGCAGTTTTGCGATTTGTCTGGTAAACCCTCTTGTCTAGAATCTCTAGAGCAGTCACTTTCATTGCTTTTCGACTCTTTAAAAGTAAAAGGATCATCTAAGCACTTGTCCTTTCAAGCCCATTTAACATCGAAGGTGACTAGAGTCATATTTTTCTTTTTCTCGACTCTTTAAAAATGAAAATGCGAAGTTGTGTTCTAGTGTCGTAAAAATTAATTGACCATGAATAGCATCCTCATTCCTTAGTTGATATAATAAATCAACAATTGTGGAGGAACATCAACCTAAACCTCGTCGTTTGCGGAGAACTGCGATCCAACCGCCTTTTCCTCCTGAAGTGACACCAATTCGGATAAAGCAGTCTCATTTAGCTGAGTCTAGTACATCAAGAACTCCTAGTTCTTCATCTGGATTACCTGAAACATTTGTTTCAGTAGCTACAAAGACTCCAGTTACTCCGACTATTTCTGGTACATCTATTCCTGAAGAAGAAGTTTCACAATTACCTGAGGACATTAGTACTGATCCTAGTGGAATAGTAACCGAGGTTGTCCAACAACAAGTTGATATTCAACTTGAAATTGTTCAACAAGAAAGTGCTTATGAACTTGAAACAACTCAACCAGAAGTTAGTAGTCTATAATCTACTCTAGTTCAAATAGAAGTTACATCTGAACTTGAAATTGTTCAGGAACCTCCCTTTGAATCTGCTTGTTATGAAACCATCTCACAAAAAGATAGAAAAGATAGATCAACGCCTTAGAATTCAGCCTCTTCGAGGGGGCAACCTCCTTTACATTACACAAATGAATGATTCTTTGATAATTCAAATGAAAAACCTCCTTTCTATATATAGGAGTCTAAGGAGTCACAATATTACCCAACCGACCTAACAATAATAATATAAAGGCACAAAAATAACAATAGAGGGATTCTATGGGGCATAGTAATAACAATATGGGGACAAAAGGGGCACAACAATATTAATAAGGGATACAACTACAATAGTAATGGGGTAATCACTAGTATTATAGGGACCTAACATGCCCCTCTCCTTCAAAAAAGTGTTGTCCTCAATGCTTGAGTAGTTCTGGATGCTTCTGTATAAAATTCTCATCCTCCCATGTGGAATCTTCAGTGGATAAGTTTTTCCACTTGATGAGATGCTCTGAAATTGATCGATTTCATAGTTGTCGAGTTCTTGTTTCTATGACTGCTTCCGATTCCAATATAATTTTTCCTTCCTTGTCAAATTCTGGCAATATTGTTTGAATTGGGAGCTTGTCTCCTATAACCTTCTTTAAACATGAAACATGAAAAACTGGGTGCACTCGAGAAGCTGCAGGAAGCTCCAATTTGTATGCCATAGTACCAATATTTTGCAACACCTTGTATGGACCATAATACTTTGGTGATAATTTATTATCCTTCTTAGCTTGCTTGAGGGACATTTGTTTATATGGTTGTAGTCGTAGGAATAAACAATCAACTACATCAAAACTTATTTCGCTGCGATGTTGATCTGCCTATTGTTTCATTCTATTCTGTGCCAACACGAGGTTATCCTTTAAGAGTTGGAGGACTTGTTGTTGATGCTCGATGTGATGTTCCATTGCTTGAACCTTAGAACTTTCTCTTAAATATGATGTGATGGATGGTGGCTGATATCCATAAAGTGCCATAAATGGGGTCATTTTTGTTGTTGTATGGAAGGAAGTGTTATACCACCATTCAGCCAGAGGCAACCATTTGACCCATTGTGTCTGTTTATCAGATACAAAGCAACGAAGATATCCTTCCAAACATTTGTTTACTATCTCAGTTTTCCCATCAAATTGAGGATGATAAGATGAGCTATGAGCTAACTGAGTACAAAGACAAGAAAATAATTTTGTCCAAAAATTTCCAGTGAAAATGGGATCTCTGTCACTTACAATAATCTTTGGGTTTCCATGTAGCTTTTGAATTGTTTCCATAAATGCAGTAGAAACTGTACTGGCTTTAAATGGATGTGATAATGCACAAAAGTGTGCATACTTGGTAAGTCTGTCAACTACCACCATGATGACACTCTTTCCCTCAGACTTGGGTAAACCTGTGATAAAATCCATTGAAACCTCCTCCCAACGTTGGCTTGGAATGGATAAAGGTTGTAATAGACCTGGGGTCTTAATTGTTTGAACTTTATTTTGTTGGCAAACCAAACATTCCGCCACAAACTTTTGAATATCCGATTTAAGGCCATCCCAAAAAAATTCCTTCTTAACCCTGTGGTAAGTTTTTAAAAATTCTGAGTGCCCTCCTAAGGGAGAAGTGTGCAATTCCATAAGAATCTTTTGTTTGAGTTGGGAATTCTTACAGAGGTAAAAGCGATCTTTGTACCATAACGAATCATTTTTCCAACTAAATGTATCAGATGTACTAGAATCTTGTTGCAACTTTCGAATAAGTGCCCACACTTCTTCATCATTCTTCCATTCCTCCCTTGCTTCGTTTATCCAATCTGGTTGGATAATAAAAATGGCGCACAACAATGCTTCCATATCCTCATCCTTTCTTGAGAGTGCATCTGCCACCACATTTTTCTTCCCTTTTTTGTAGATGATTTCAAAGTCATAACCCAACATCTTTGTGACCCACTTTTGTTGCTCTTCAAAGGATAATCTTTGTTCTAAAAAATATTTAAGGCTATCATGATCCATTTTTACCTTGAAGTGTCTTCCCATTAGGTAGGGTCACCATTTCTTAAGTGCATGTAATATTGCCAACATTTCCTTCTCATAAATAGATTTGTGTAAAAAATTTCCCTTGATTGGACGAATTTCAAAAGCAATGGGTCTTTCATCTTGCATTAAAACAGCACCAATTCCATTTCCTAAAGCATCACATTCCACAATAAAGGTTTTTGTGAAGTCTGGTGTAGCTAAGACTAGTGCTTGGCACATTGCCTCTTTAAGATGTTTGAAGGCCTTTGTTGCTTCTAGAGTCCATGAAAATGCATCTTTCTTCAATAATGTTGTTAGAGGTGCTGTTGTTCTCCCATAATTCTTAACAAACTTGTGATAATACCCTGTCAACCCGAGAAATCCTCGCAGATGCTTTATGGATGTGGGGATTTTCCATTCCTTAATGGCTTTAATTTTGCTAGGGTCTACCTTAACTCCTTCATGAGATACAATATGACCCAGATATTCCACCTCTTGTACTCCAAAGAAACATTTGGATATTTTTGCATATAATTGTTTCTCCTCCGATAGTTGTAGCACCCTGTCAACATGTTCAACATGATCCTTCCAAGACTTGCTATAAATTAGTATATCATCAAAAAATACTAACACAAATTTTCTAAGGAAGGGTTTGAAAATGGAATTCATCAAACCTTGAAATGTAGAAGGTGCATTGGTAAGGCCAAAAGGCATGACCAAAAATTCATAATGACCCTCATGAGTTCTAAATGCTATTTTCAGAATGTCTTCAGTCTTCATTGTGATTTGATGATATCCTGAACGAAGATCCAACTTGGTGAAGTAAATTGATCCATGCAATTCATCCAGTAATTCATCAATGACAAGAATGGGGAACTTATATTTAATAGTGAGCTTGTTGAGCTCCCTATAATTCGGACACATGCGCCATGATCCATCCTTCTTGTGCACCAATACTACTGGAGCAGAGAAAGAGCTTTAACTAGGTTGAATTATACCAGCCTCTAGCATTTCTGCAACCATACGTTCAATTTCACTCTTTTGGGTATAGGGATATCTATACGACCTGATGTTTGGAGGAACACTTCCTGGAATCAGATGAATAGCATGATCATGATCACGAATAGGTGGGAGACCTTTGGGAGTCTCAAATACCTTGGAATTATTGTCCAAGACTTTTTTGAGATCTGGAGAAATAGATTATTTCGACGTGGAAACATCTAGCAAACATAATTGTGCAATTACACCTCTTTGTTCCTTTTTTAGAAGCTTTGTCATACCGTTAGAGCTGATTATCTTTCCCAGTTTCCCTGCAATACCCCTTAATTCAACTTCCTTTCCTTCCGCATAAAATTTCATAAAAAGTTCTCGAAAATTAAAAGCTATTGTACCCAAGGATTGTAGCCATTGTACTCCTAGTACAACATCAGTACCTCCAATTGGAATGGACAACATTGGGCTAGTCAATACATATTCTAACATGGATAGATTGATATTATGGCACTTTCCAGAGCAATTTATTGTTCCTCCATTTGCAACTATCACTTGACACTATGGTGCTAGATATAGGAAGCAATTCAATTCTTTTGCTACCTTACAATGAATAAAATCGTGGGTACTTCCTGAATCAATCAACACTATTACCTTTTTCTTCTTGATTTGTCCTTCTATCTTGATGGTTTGAGGAGTGGTAATTCTAGCCAATGCATTACAAGATATGGACGGATTCATTTCTTCTTTATCTAGGCTTTGTTCCTGGAGTATATCCTCTTATTTTGACCTTTCTTGCTCCTTTTCTTCTTCCTCTTCACAATCTATGTAAAATAATTTCTTCTCAGCACACTTATGACCTTCAGTGTATTCGCTATCACAACTATAACAAAGCCCTTTTGCTTTTTTCTTTTCCAATTGTTGTGGTGTCAACCTTATAGGTAGTGGAAGACTAGGGGCAACAACACTTCCATCTTTATAGTTGTGAGTGGTATGCTTCCTGGTTGCCATAATTTTGCTTTCCATTTTTCTTGCTAACCTGAATGCCTTCTCTAATGAATCAGGTTCCCAAAGGCAAACATCATGTTGGATATTATCCTTTAAAGTCCCTATGAACACATCAATCCTATGCTCCTCTGGAATATTTTTACCTTTATGTTAAATTTTTGGAACTCTTCAGTGTGCTCCATTATTGAACCCTTTTGTTTGAGACTTATCAATTGGCTAAAAAAAGTGTTGCTTTTTGTATCCTCATAATATGCTGTCAATTCTTAAGTAAAAATTGCCCAAGCGATAATTTGTTTATGAGAGCAAAGCCATTGATACCATACAAACTAATTTGGTTCCAAATATAAAGTTGCAATACGTACCTTTTGTGTGTTTCGCACATTATTGAGATCGAAAAATTGCTGCATCTGTAATATCCATGTTGCAGGATCCTTGCCATCAAACTTCCTCATATCAATTTTTGGAATATGGTGGGTCTTCGATCCAACATTAGAGTCTATGAAATCATGATTAACATTTCTTTTGTTTGCATCATGAGTTTCCTTTACTACCATTTCACCATTAGTAAGTATTTCTTGTAGAAAATTTGTCAAATTTGTCTTTAAATCTATCTTCAAATCTTCAATTTTAGCTTCTACGCCATTTATCTTAGCTTCTGTTAGCTTTTGTGAGAATGAAATTTGTTGCACTTGGTCTTGTAATTATGATATATCATGTAGCATTTCTTCTTCTTCTTCATGAGTCATGCTGGAGCTTTCAGGTTGCTTACTAGGTATTTGTATTTTCTTTCCTTGGGGCATCAGTTACTGATAATAATGCTCTACTATGCCCTTTGAATTCCTTCAAAATAATTTTTCAAACCAAGCTTAAGCAAAAATTTAAAAAAATCTACACACCTTTTTTCACTTTGTAGGAGCTCAATATTGCCTCTAATGTATCTCCGTAATTTTGGATCATCCAGTTCTGAAATTAGGATCTATAGTAGCCCTATATGTCCTCTTTCCAATGCCACCAGTCTGATCCCAATTGGATTCTTCAAGGAAGAGTTATGCCAAATCTCCCATAGTGACCTGATTATAGAATAGTTCAAAAGAGCGAACTTGTATGACGTGCCACGTGTCCCTGTTTCGACCTTTGGCTTTGAAAAATATATACGAGAAACTACAGTCCATCCTATTTCTACACCTTCTTACAAAATTTCAATCCGATGCTCAGAGAGAAAGTTATGATGATTTTCCCCAGGTCACCTGTTTGGAATGTAATTCAGGAGTCTACAAAAATACCAACTTCCTCAAATCATATCTCCGCAAATGTAGTGTGAAAAGCTCTGAAATTTAGACCCAAGGTTCAGTGCGATTTCCTCTCAAATGGGTTTTTTTTTGCGCTTTTGAAACATTCCAGAAAAAAGGTTATAATGAAAATTCCACAATGACCTATTTGGAGCAGTGAAACCCTAGAATCCAAAGCTCTGATACCAAATGTTATGAAACCAGCTCACAAAAAGATAGAAAAAATAGATCAACGTCTTAGAATTCAGCCTCTTCGAGGGGGAAACCTCCTTTACATTACACAAATGAATGATTCTTTGATCATTCAAATGACAAAACCTCTTTTCTATATATAGGAGTCTAAGGAGTCACAATATAACCTAGCCGACCTAACAATAACAATATAAAGGCACAAAAATAACAATAGAGGGATTCTATGGGGCACAGTAGTAACAATATGGGGAAAATAGGGGCACAAAAATATTAATAAGGGATACAAATGCAATAGTAATGGGGTAAACACTAGTATTATAGGGACCTAACACTGTTGTTCATTTACCTGAACATCTAGATTTTGAATTTCAACAATCAGAAGTTGTTACCCCTTAGACATCTGTTGTTGTTGAAACTACACTTCCATCAAGACCAAAATTTTTTTACGGACCTAACGGTTAAGTTCTTCCACCAGATTTGATTGCCATAGAGGAGTAACTAGTAGAAGATTCCACACCTATAATCCCGTTTCATTTTGGAACTGGGCTTAATCTTTATCCTTCTACTCCTCATTATTTTGCTTCATTTGATCTTGCTTCCCTTCAAGTACCCATCAAATCTTTAGGACAACTGTTGGGCTAGTTAACTATGGCTGAACAACTGGTAACATCCCAGACTATATCATTTGATGCAGCTGCAGCAAAATCTTTTGTTGTAACTCCTTCAATGTTTTCTACCACACTTGAGTTGCACCTGTATGGTGAATCATCCATCCCGATTGGTTACCAATCATTGTCAGGAATCCATACAGGGGTTGCTTTTGCACCATGGTCATCACCCATCTCCTTAACCAGAATTCTACCTGGTTCTTCTCTAATGGGAAGTCAAGAGTTTGACCATGCACATCAGTATCAGGCTGGGCGATCTGGTTAGCAGAAACCTATGTATCCATTAAATACTAGATTGCCACCATATGGAGAGCAATATGCTTATTCATCGTATCCTCCTGTTGTGTTGTACAACAACCCCCCATTTCTATAAAAAAAGTTTAATATGAAATGGGTCCCTTTTAAAATAAACTTAGTTAGATTTGTGAGTTGATGAATAAAATTGGTATTGACCTCATTTACAAGAAAAATCTTTATTAAAAGGCCCGATATATTTCAAATCATGTCCTTCTGAAGTAAGTCCTAATCCTAGATTGATGTTTTGTGGCTTGTCCTCTGTACCAAGATTTATTAATTTAAATCTCAAAGTAGAACTTTGAAGCTTTGAATTAGTAACATGTTTAAACCTATCTTTGATGTCATAAAGATCTTCTAGTTTGACCATTGGTTTAGGTATTGAATTTTCTTCTAGTTTTTCCTTCATTTGAATATCATGCTCACTTTCATCAATAATTTGATCATCATAGGACTTATCAGAAGTTAAGAAATTCAAAATGTCATCATCATGATTGAATACTCACCAGTTAGTGACATTATCGAGAATCGATGGTCTAAAAATTAACTCAACTGAAAATCTATCGGGACTGTAATCTTCAGATGGAAGGAGCTTAGAAGCAACATTGGCTAATAAATTTACTGCTGCATTCTGAGATATAGGAATGGGAGAAATATTAAACGCTAGAAAATGAGATATAAGGTCTTGTACCAAGGATTGATAATGTTTAAGATGATTAGAAACACAATGTATAGTATTTCTGACTTGTTTTATAACAATTTCAGAGTCACCACACACTTTCAAATATTGTACCTTAAGACTGATTGCTTTATAAAGTCCTTGAATCAAGGCTTCATATTCAACAATATTATTTGAACACTCAAATTCTAATCTGCATGATAGCATGGTCTTTTCTCCCTCGGGACTAACTAAAATACATCTTGCTCTTGCACCTTCATTAGATTTAGACCCATCAAAACATAATAACCAAAATAAAGGTTTATCTACAGTTTTATTTATAGTTTCCTCAACAATTTTAACACACCTTGATGTATCTGTTTGAGAAAAAATTTCAATTTGAGATGTGAAATTATTAAGTAAGAAAGGTTATGATTGAGCAGTAAAATTACCAAAGAATGATTCAGATGAGTAGTTACCCAGAATGTTGTTGTTGAATGCTATAGGCTGGTTTTCTTGTTCAAACTCTGTTACAGTATGAGTCACATGCTTCTCTCGATCAATCTTAATCTGATTTGGCTTTCATTTATAAGGAAACCACATGTGAAACCAATCGGTAGAAATGTAACCATGAATTTTCTCAGGCCAGTCTCTACTTAAAATCAAACCATAGAACTCAGGAATATCAATGATTAAAATATCAATTCTCTGAACCACTCTTGGATCAATTGATAATCTAATGGTAACTGAGTTGATTTCTCCTAACACTTGGACCTTAGTTCTATCTAACTGGACAATATGTATTGCGGACTTTTGGGGTTCAATATTTAGTTTAGAACAAACCGAGGCTGACATTATATTCGATGAAGCCCCTGAGTCTATCAAGCAATTGTGCATATTTATATTATAAATCTCGTAGGTCAAGAGAAAATGAGGAGTATGGAATTTGATCTATCTTCGATTAGAACAACATCAGTGGCTTCTACTCTGCCTAGTGGTGGTTTACCTGTCTCATTAGCAGCTTTGGACAATAGAGCATTTGGAAGAGGAGAAGAAGGTATTGCATCTAATTCCTTGAGTAGAAATTTTTGTTGATGTTTGAGTTTACTTAGCTCAAACATAGTGATATTTTCTTTATTTTTCTTCATGTCTTCAATGATGTTGTAGTCCATAGAGTCTGTAACTACTAATGTTTTATATGCTAAAGGTGGATTGGAAGCTGATGGTTGATTTTGAGTTGGTGTCGTTGTAGACTTCTTTGAGGGAACTTTTTCTTTAGTAGTAGTACCCATGTTCCTTTTCTTATGAGTTACTTGAACAAGTTCTGGAGTGCCTTTACTCCTGGTACTTACTGGGAAAGCTTCTTGTTCATTTTTAGTGTCAGAATTGGGCAAAATGAAGTCCCACATCCCATGACATTCTATAGTTACCTCTTCTTCAGTTTCTTCAGATGATAAGACTGTATCTTATTCTTCATCATCCTTGGGGTCTGACTCTGCATTGAATATAGCATTAGGGGGTGTTGATTCTGGTTTCTTAAAGTTTTTAAATGGCTTTTTAGTTGAATTCTCAGCTACTTGTTTTTTGATTTCTATCATTTCATTTGACATAGTCTTTAGAACTTTTTGGAGACCTTCCATATCGTATGGCTCTTTAGCCATTTTCTTTTTTGAATCATCTTTGAAGGAGACTTTTTAGATTTTCTATCTTCAAGAGCATCTTTCTTTTCTAAGGCGATGATACGTTTTTCTACAACAAGTGCCTCTTTCATATTTTCTGCCAGAGTAGGTTTTGCAGCTCTATTTATAAAGACAGCTATATTTGAAGGTAAAGCTGTTATATACCATTCACTTCTAACTTGTTCACTAGGTTTAGAGGCAGTAGGAATTTTATTCAAGAGTTTATTAAATCATGAATTGAACTCTTTTATAGGCTCTCTAGACTCTGTTCTAAGATTTTAAAGATCACTGATTAACGTTGCTACAGATCTGTCATCACCGTATTTAGTTAAGAATTGTTCTTGAAAAATATTCCAACTAGTAATGGATCCTGATGGTAAGGAAAAGTACTAAGACCCAGTCGATCCTTATAAGGTATAAGGGAAAAGTGTGACAACCAAATATTCCTCAGTAACTCCTTTTAAGTTGATTGACAACATAAAGTTGTTTATGTGTTCATCTGCCTGTATGCCTGCATCTGGATTAAATTTCGGTAACCAATTTTCAGGATGAGCTGGCAATGGATGCAAAGGTGCAGGCATTGTGACTGCACCAGGATTGTTCCATGGGTTATGTACCATTGTCAAGCTACTAATGGATGATAGTGCCGATGAAGTTCCAGATGGTTGGGAAGGGGTAGATATTGAAGTTTAAGAAGGTTGAGAAACAGATGTTGAATTTCTAGTTCCCTGTTGAACGACAATCTAGAGTGGAGGAGTGGATGGTTGACTTCACACCGGAGAAGATGAAATGGATGATGATGATGAGAAAGTTTCACTCTCAGACCCTTCAGTTGTCTTCCTTGCTTGTTTCCTTTTAGGTAAAGGTAACTCAATAGGTTCAATACCAAGATTTTCACTCTGAAGTCTGGTGAGGGGGTGAGAAGGAACGAATTGCGAAGTTACACTGCCTTGAGATAACTCAAATTTCTGTGGTGATATTGAGAATCCTTGAAGTTTGTGAATGAGAGACTGTACTTCGGGAGATTCTAGAGTTAATTTATTTGAGATATTTTGGGGTTGAGCAGTGGTTGTTGATTTCTTAGCTTCTTGCTTGAAAACCGAAGTTTCAGCATGCAAGGGAGAAGTTGGAGGTGAGGTGGAGGGAGATTTACTCTCAGAATGGATTGTAGATTTGGGTTTGCTCGCCATTCATAGTTCATGCCTCCTCCTAGCACCAAAAATGTTGATGCCTCAAAAATCAATGCATCAACATCGGGGAAAACCACCCGGTCGGGACCTTAAAATCAGCTCCATTTCCGTTTGGTGTGGTGGCTCCGACTGGATATAATGGGACCAATTTCCCAATGATTTATAAACGGGATGGATAAGTGATCAATTTTCTAATATCTAATGGAAATGATGGATGATTTATTCTAAAATGCAACAATATAAATAACTAATCTATCCTGGGAAGTCTTTCACTTAGTGCAATTTTTTATGATTCTTATTGACAAGTAGGCATATAGATGACTCTACTTATAAACAAAAATATTCATCCATATAATAATTACTTTGTTCAAGTAGTTGAACAAAGTAATAATTAAAACGATATCACACTATTCTTTATATATCATTGACACACATATGTATGAAAAATAACAACTCTTAAACATTCAATAGTGATACGTTAAAGAATTGTTGTGAAAGCAAATACATACATCAATAATAGCAAAATGAATAAATGTTGATTCACATAAAAGCATGAAGCAAAAACATAGATAGTAGTACCATATGTATTTGAGTCTCCTCCAATATGAATCACATTTAGATCCTGCCTTTCAAATTGGAAATACTTTTACAAGAAGCAATAGTGCATATCACATAAAAGTACTCTTCATTAAAACTCAGAATTCAGGTCCAGTTTTATAAAAATATATATATATATATCGGAAGCACAATAGTGCAACTTCCAATCCAAGTCTTAATACAAAATTTGAGGACACTTTCTAAATACATGAAAGGGTCTATAAATACTATCTAAACTAACAAACTATGAAATAAAAATTTTATGTGCTGGTATGACCAAATCACAAAAAATGTGAAAATCTTCTCGAAATAGGTATGCTGTAGTCGGTCAGAATGATTCACTATATGGGCTGATCATTTGGTGTCTTGAGCTAACAAATGGCAAGCATTGGTTGAAGTTTTGGAGGATGACTCATGTTCGGGTGTAACTGAGCAGTATATGTGGCATCGGTAGACTGTGGGGACTACATAATTATGCCAAATTCACTATAGAGATGGTCCCCTTAATGGAAGCTGCGATCATAATAGGAATAGGAGCGATGGAGCGATGGAGCGATGGACTTATTTTTATGATGGATCGATGATGTGTAGACTGTGGGGACTACATAATTATGCCAAATTCACTATAGAGATGGTCCCCTTAATGGAAGCTGCGATCAATGGTTACGCTATGGATTGGGCAAATATTTTCTCTGATAGACTAGCCACTGAGATATTAGAATATAGAAGGAATGCATATACAACTTCCCAGATCATTCCCCCTTTCTACTACAATGCATATATTCTGGATATTATTTGTTTTAATTCTGAATACCAGTACTCGGATGGAAATGGACTCCCCAAGATCCGAATCTGATTCATATTTACCACAAGCAGTTATGGAAGGCACACTATAAAAATCACCTGTACAAAATTTGCAATGGTTTTGTTTTACCTGTATTTTATTCTATTTTCAATAAGCCTGCCCCCAGGATATCCCAGGAAGCAGAAGTTGACCTGACAACAGTAGGTAGTTGGTTCGGTGAGGAGAAATTCACCTATGTGAGGCTTTTTGGCAGTCTCACTAAACCCCATGTTCTCCCCCTGTATGTTCCCGATAAATTGTTAGCACGGGAATTGGCTTATCAGATAACAGTCGAAGGGACATCAAGAACCCTTAGGGATTCCAAAAAACAGATGTGGCCTATATTTCCCCTATGATGTGGCATTTTCACCTTACATGACTATAATCATGCGGAAAAAGAGGCATAGAAGATTCAAATGCTGAATCTTGCCACCATTCCAAACAGGCAATATGACCCAAGGAAGGTTGCCCATAACATCACCACTCAAGCTAAACATGCCAAATTCGATCATGAAGGGGATGATTTTGATGATTTATTCGCTTTAGATGAAACATTTTTTCAAGTTAAAGGACTGGTAAGGATCAGATATGGAGAAGATGGGTTAGAAACATTCAATAGGCTCAGAGCTCAGAGGTTGCAAACTCTTCCTTTAGACCTATTAGCTACAACCCCGATAGTTCAGCTACCAAGTAAAAGCGAACAGAAAGTTTCTGGCAAGACTCTTGTAGTGGAAAAAATTCCCGAAAAAGAAAAATTGCTCGAGCAGGATCATGAACAAGGAAAGAGTGGTGAACTCATTGATTTAAGTATCTATGTTGACCCTAAACTGATTAAAGAATGACAACAATTTGATTCTATTATCAGTAATACTGAGAGCCTACAACGATTCAGCACACCCGAGGTGACAACTAGTCAAAAATCAGCAACCAGTATAGTTCCGACTGAAGGAACTAGCGGCCCACCCATAACACAAAAGGATGTAGAAATAATCCCCGAGAATCCATTCCATGAAATTGTTCTACATGTAGAAGAAATACCACCCTTAGATGTCTTCTATAGCCCTAAGCATAGGGCTGTAATCAAGAGGCAAAGGAAAGAGAGGAAAATTGATCAATCTCCTCTTTTGCCTTCATAAATGGAAATAACAAACGTGGTATGGAGAGAAGAGGTTAATCCTTCTAAAGATCTTACTAAACTTTCTTAGTATTCCAGAGCATACACAACGCTACAATAGACAAAGCATCGGAGGTAAGTAACTTACTCAAGGAAAATGACCAAGCAATCATTTTGTTGGAAACACAGGTACAAGAGAAGCAACAGAAGATAGAGTAGTTGGAATAGTAGTTAGTAGCCCAGAAGTAGTCAGATGACCAATTGAAGGAGCAATTGCTCAAAGAAAAACAAAGAAATGATCAACATGCAATTCAGAAACAACAGGAATTATCCCAGGCATTGAGCAAATTGCGAACATTAAATGAACAATTGAGAAAATCAAAGGAAGAACAGATCGCTCAACTATCACTGCAAATAGAAAGATTCAAAGAATATCCCCAAGTGGGAGGATTCATATTGGAGGCTCTACAAATTACCAAAGCATTGTCTAATCAGTTGAGCCTATCATGTCATAATATCTCGCTCATTCTTCCCTTATGTGAAATTTCATCATCCATGATTGATAAATCAGTTGATGCGAGACATAAGTTGGAGCAAGCAGATGAAAGATTAACAAATTTTCTCTCTTGGCAAGAAACCAAAGAAGGAAAGGCTGCTAATCTTCCACAAATTCTGGAATCACATAAAGAAATCCTATTCATTGAATGGCAATCCCAACTAATGAAAGCAGAAAAAGCGTCATCAAGGTGCAGATCGGCAACAAGTAATCTAGTTTAACTGATTAATGATACTCTTTATTTGTCAAATTTAATTACAGAGTGTTCTCCAGGGAAACTTCCATTGATAAAAGTGTTAGAACAGACATGGAAACAAGATCTGGAGCAGAGGGCAATATTAATTGCAAGAATTCAAACTTTTACATGGAAAACCTTTTGGTTTTTCCTTGTTAAACCATACAGTCAACGTATAGTGATGAAATGCCTCACCGATGCAATGGATCATATGATTCTCAAGCTTACCGATGCCACATATACTGCTTAGTTACACTCGAACATGAGTCATCCTCCAAAACTTCAACCAATGCTTGCCATTTGTTAGCTCAAGACACCAAATGATCAGCCCATATAGTGAATCATTCTGACCGACTACAACATACCTATTTCGAGAAGATTTTCACATTTTTTGTGATTTGGTCATACCAGCACATAAAATTTTTATTTCATAGTTTGTTAGTTTAGATAGTATTTATAGACCCTTTCATGTATTTAGAAAGGGTCCTCAAATTTTGTATTAAGACTTGGATTGGAAGTTGCACTATTGTGCTTTCGATATATATATATATATATATATAACTAGACCTGAATTCTGAGTTTTAATGAAGAATACTTTTATGTGATATGCACTATTGCTTCTTGTAAAAGTATTTCCAAGTTGAAAGGCGGGATCTAAATGCGATTCATATTGGAGGAGACTCAAATACATATGGTACTACTATCTATGTTTTTGCTTCATGCTTTTATGTGAATCAACATTTATTCATTTTGCTATTATTGATGTATGTATATGCTTTCACAACAATTCTTTGACTTATCACTATTGAATGTTTAAGAGTTGTTATTTTTCATACATATGTGTGTCAATGATATATAAAGAATAGTGTGATATCATTTTAATTATTACTTTGTTCAACTACTTGAACAAAGTAATTATCATATGAATGAATATTTTTGTTTATAAGTAGAGTCATCTATATGCCTACTTGTCAATAAGAATCATAAAAAATTGCACTAAGAGAAAGACTTCCCAGGATAGATTAGTTATTTATATTGTTGCATTTTAGAATAAATCATCCATCATTTCCATTAGATATTAGAAAATTGATCACTTATCCATCCCATTTATAAATCATTGGGAAACTGGTCCCATTATATCCAGTCGGAGCCACCACACCAAACGGAAAAGGAGCTGATTTTAAGGTCCCGACCGGGTGGTTTTCCCCGATGTTGATGCAGTGATTTTTGAGGCATCAACATTTTTGGTGCTAGGAGGAGGCATGAACTATGAATGGCGAGCAAACCCAAATCTACAACCCATTCTGAGAGTAAATCTCCCTCCACCTCACCTCCAACTTCTCCCTTGCGTGCTGAAACTTCGGTTTTCAAGCAAGAAGCTAAGAAATCAACAACCACTGCTCAACCCCAAAATATCTCTGATAAATTAACTCCAGAATCTCACGAAATACACTCTCTCATTCACAAACTTCAAGGATTCTCAATATCACCACAGAAATTTTAGTTATCTCAAGGTAGTGTAACTTCGCAATTTGTTCCTTCTCACCCCCTCACCAGACTTCAGAGTGAAAATCTTGGTATTGAACCTATTGAGTTACCTTTACCTAAAAGGAAACAAGCAAGGAAGAAAACTGAAAGGTCTGATAGTGAAACTTTCTCATCATCATCATCCATTTCATCTTCTCCAGTGTGAAGTCAACCATCCACTCCTCCACTCTAGATTGTCATTCAACAGGGAACTGGAACTTCAACATCTGTTTCTCAACCTTCTCAAAATTCAATATCTGCTCCTTCCCAACCATCTGGAACTTCATCGGCACTATCATCCATTAGTAGCTTGACAATGGTACATAACCAATGGAACAATCCTGGTGCAGTCACAATGCCTGCACCTTTGCATCCATTGCCAGCTCATCCTGAAAATTGGTTACCGAAATTTAATCCAGATGCAGGCATACAGGCAGATGAACACATAAACAACTTTATGTTGTCAATCAACTTAAAAGGAGTTACTGAGGAAGATTTGGTTGTCACACTTTTCCCTTATACCTTACAAGGATCGACTGGGTCTTAGTACTTTTCCTTACCATCAGGATCCATTACTAGTTGGAATATTTTTCAAGAACAATTCTTAACTAAATACGGTGATGACAGATCTGTAGCAACGTTAACCAGTGATCTTTCAAATCTTAGAACAGAGTCTAGAGAGCCTATAAAAGAGTTCAATTCATGATTTAATAAACTCTTGAATAAGATTCCTACTGCCTCTAAACCTAGTGAACAAGTTAGAAGCGAATGGTATATAACAACTTTACCTTCAAATATAGCTGTCTTTATAGATAGAGCTGCAAAACCTACTCTGGCAGAAAATATGAAAGAGGCACTTGCTGTAGAAAAACGTATCATCGCCTTAGAAAAGAAGCTGCTCTTGAAGATGGAAAATCTAAAAAGTCTCCTTCAAAGATGATTCAAAAAAGAAAATGGCTAAAGAGCCATACGATATGGAAGGTCTCCAAAACGTTCTAAAGACTATGTCAAATGAAATGATAGAAATAAAAAAAAAGTAGCTGAGAATTCAACTAAAAAGCCATTTAAAAACTTTAAGAAACCAGAATCAACACCCCCTAATGCTATATCCAATGCAGAGTCAGACCCCAAGGATGATGAAGAAGAATATACAGTCTTATCATCTGAAGAAACTAAAGAAGAGGTAACTATAGAATGTCATGGGATGTGGGACTTCATTTTGCCCAATTCTGACACTAAAAATGAACAAGAAGCTTTCCCAGTAAGTACCAGGAGTAAAGGCACTCCAGAACTTGTTCAAGTAACTCATAAGAAAAGGAACATGGGTACTACTACTAAAGAAAAAGTTCCCTCAAAGAAGTCTACAGCGACACCAACTCAAAATCAACCATCAGCTTCCAATCCACCTTTAGCATATAAAACATTAGTAGTTACAGACTCTATGGACTACAACATCATTGAAGACATGAAGAAAACTAAAGAAAATATCACTATGTTTGAGCTTAGTAAACTCAAACATCAACAAAAATTTCTACTCAAGGAATTAGATGCAATACCTTCTTCTCCTCTTCCAAATGCTCTATTGTCCAAAGCTGCTAATGAGACAGGTAAACCACCACTAGGCAGAGTAGAAGCCACTGATGTTGTTCTAATCGAAGATAGATCAAATTCCATACTCCTCATTTTCTCTTTACCTACGAGATTTATAATATAAATATGCACAATTGCTTGATAGACTCAGGGGATTCATCGAATATAATGTCGGCCTCGGTTTGTTCTAAACTGAATATTGAGCCCCAAAAGTCCGCAATACATATTGTCTAGTTAGATAGAACTAAGGTCCAAGTGTTAGGAGAAATCAACTCAGTTACCATTAGATTATCAATTGATCCAAGAGTGGTTCAGAGAATTGATATTTTAATCATTGATATTCCTGAGTTCTATGGTTTGATTTTAAGTAGAGACTGGTCTGAGAAAATTCATGGTTACATTTCTACCGATTGGTTTCACATGTGGTTTCCTTATAAATGAAAGCCAAATCAGATTAAGATTGATCGAGAGAAGCATGTGACTCATACTGTAACAGAGTTTGAACAAGAAAACCAGCCTATAGCATTCAACAACAACATTCTGGGTAACTACTCATCTGAATCATTCTTTGGTAATTTTACAGCTCAATCGTAACCTTTCTTACTTAATAATTTCACATCTCAAATTGAAAATTTTTCTCAAACAGATACATCAAGGTGTGTTAAAATTGTTGAGGAAACTATAAATAAACCTTTATTTTGGTCATTATATTTTGATGGGTCTAAATCTAATGAAGGTGCAAGAGCAAGATGTATTTTAGTTAGTCCCAAGGGAGAAAAGACCATGCTATCATGTAGATTAGAATTTGAGTGTTCAAATAATATTGTTGAATATGAAGCCTTGATTCAAGGACTTTATAAAGCAATCAGTCTTAAGGTACAATATTTGAAAGTGTTTGGTGACTCTGAAATTGTTATAAAACAAGTCAGAAATACTAGACATTGTGTTTCTAGTCATCTTAAACATTATCAATCCTTGGTACAAGACCTTATATCTCATTTTCTAGCGTTTAATATTTCTCCCATTCCTATATCTCAGAATGCAGCAGTAGATTTATTAGCCAATTTTGCTTCTAAGCTCCTTCCATCTGAAGATTACAGTCCCGATAGATTTTCAGTTGAGTTAATTTTTAGACCATCGATTCTCGATAATGTCACTAACAGGTGAGTATTCAATCATGATGATGACATTTTGAATTTCTTAACTTCTGATAAGTCCTACGATGATCAAATTATTGATGAAAGTGAGCATGATATTCAAATGAAGGAAAAACTAGAAGAAAATTCAATACCTAAACCAATGGTCAAACTAGAAGATCTTTATGACATCAAAGATAGGTTTAAACATGTTACTAATTCAAAGCTTCAAAGTTCTACTTTGAGATTTAAATTAATAAATCTTGGTACAGAGGACAAGCCACAAAACATCAATCTAGGATTAGGACTTACTTCAGAAGAACATGATTCGAAAAACATCAATCTTTTTTTGGAAATATGATGATTTGAAAACATATGATACTTCTATCATACAACATACAATTCCAATGATATCTGAAGAAAAACCAGTACAACAGAAATTAAGAAAAATTCATCCTAACCTCGAGAGTCAAATAAAAGCTGAGTTGAACAAACTCTTGAAAGCTAAGATAATTTTTCCTGTTAGACATTCAAATTGGGTGTCCAACATGGTGGTAGTAAAAAAGAAAAATGGTGACATTAGAATTTGTATTGAATTCAGAAATCTTAATAAAGCAAGTCAAAAGGATAACTTCCTTCTACCAACAATGGAGAAATTTCTCCATTCAGTAGCTGGTTCTGAATTAATGTCCTTCTTAGATGGTTTTTCAGGGTATAACCAAACTTTGGTGCACCCGGATGACAGACGTAAGACTACTTTCAGAACTAAGTGGGGAACTTATGCCTATAAAAAAATGTCTTTCAGATTAATCAATTCTGGAGCGACATTCCAAAGAGCGATGGACATAGCATTCAAAGATCTAATCAATAAATCAGTAGTTGTCTATTTATATAATATAACTTTATTCTCTAAGAAAAGATCAAATCATTTACATGATTTAAAACAAATCTTTGAATGTTGTAAAAGGTATGGCATTTCACTCAATTCTAAGAAGTCCTTTTTTCCTCTTAACCAATGTGAACTCTTGGGGTTCATTGTTTCAAAAGAGGGCATTTATATTGATCCAGATAGAATCAAAGAGATTTATAATATTCCATTTCCACATAATAAAAAAACAATGCAATCATTCTTAGGTCAAATTAATTTTGTAAAAATATTTGTTCCATATTTTTCACAGATTGTTTTACCATTACAAACCATGATCAAGAAAAACTCAGTGTTTAAATGGGGACATATAGAAAGAGAAGCCTTTGATTCAATCAAGCAAGCAATAATAAATGCTCCTGCATTAAACACCTCTGATTTTTCAAATCATTTCATTTTATATACTCTTGCATCTGATTCATCTTACGCAGCAGTGCTGAATCAAATCAATGTTCAAGGTGCTGAACTTAATTACTCTGAAGTTGAAAAGAAAGCCTTTGCTGTATACAAAGCCATTAAACACTTTAAGCCCTTTCTCTTAAACACTCACAAAAATGTTATAGTCCCTTTTTCAGCAGTAAGACAGTTACTAGTTCAAAGGGAATTGGGAGAAAAAAGGGAAAATTGGGTCACGACATTACAAGAGTATGATTTGGACATTAGACTAGCAAAGATTGTCAAAGGCCAAGGTTTTTGCAGGTTGTTAGCAGGAGCTTCTAATATTCAAGAACATGAAGGTACAAACAATATTGAAGAAATCAATGAGATAAGTACCATTAATCCTGAATCCCAATATGCAGATTTGATATTCTATTTGAAAAATGGATATGCTCCTTCTAATATTTCCTATAAAAATAAATGTGCCATAAGACTGAAAGCAAAAAACTTCATGATTGTTGATGATGTGTTGTTTAGACGAAATTATGATTCAATTTTGTTAAGATGCTTAGAAAAACCTGAAGCGCAAAAGGTCTTGCAGGAATTACATGATGGTCCAGCAGGAGGACATTTTGGAGCTGATACAAAAACCCACAAAATAATTCATGTTGGACATTACTGGCCCACCTTGTTTAAAGACACTCATGAATATGTAAGGAAATGCAAAACATGTCAAACTACCAGTGGAAGACAAAGGAAGCCAGCTTTTCCTTTGCAACCAGTCAACATTGAACAATCCTTTGAACAATGGGGATTGGATATCATTAGAGAAATCATTCCACATTTATCCAAACAGCATAGGTATATCTTTACAGCCACATATTACTTTACTAAGTGGGTGGAAGCAATTCATTTGAAGACAAAAAACTCTGAAGCAATCATTGAATTCATAGATCAGTTCATCGTTACCAGGTTTGGTGTCCCAAATGCTCTTATTTTTTATAATGCATCTTATTTCTCTAGTAATTCCATACTTGAATTTGCTATCAAAAGAGGATTCAAATTGAAATATTCTGCAAACTACTACCCTCAGGGTAATGGTTTAGCAGAATCTACAAATAAGAATCATATCAAAATTATTAAGAGGATTATTGATTAGAATCATAAGAATTGGCATAAGCCTTTGATATTTGCACTATGGGCAGACCGTATAACACAGAAGGCCTCAATAGGCACTTCTCCATTTGATTTAGTGTATGGAAAGGAGGCTGTCATACCAGCAAACTTAGTACTTCCATCACTAGCCTTAGTGCAGTTTATTGAAAAGAATCCTTCATCTTCTATTCAATTGAGACATGATCAGATCCTGAAACTAGAGGAAGAAAGGGAGAAAGTCCAAATTACACATGCAAAGCATCAACAAATTATCATGTCTTCTTTTGATACAACTTCAACCAGCTCAAAACATTTACAAGTTGGTGATATTGTTTTGAAATGGGACAAAGCCCACGAGGATAAACGAAAACACACTAAATTTTAGAAAATGTGGCTCGAACCATTCCAAATCAGCGAAAAGATAGGCCCATCAACATTCATATTGCAAGATTTATCAGGAAAAAGAGATTCTCTTTCTGTCAATGGGCTTATTTTAAAAAAATTCTTCAATTGAGGAGATAACTCCTTCTCACTTTGTAAATATTCAATTTTCAGCTATAATTGTTTGAATAATTAGTTTATTTTCTGTCTTGGGAAATAAAGTTGTGAATAGCCTTCTATTGGTCTTTACTATTTTGAAAAGGTTATTCAAAAGAAAATAGACTGAAAATTTACTTTGGATAGATGGAAGCCTTGAAGGAAAAAGAAAAAGTTCTAGGAAATTAGGTATAATTAAACTCTGAAAACCCTTTTTATTTTTGTGAAATCTTCTCAAAACTTGAAAATACTGTAAATCATTATAAGTTTTAGAAGCCTAAAAAAGGTTATCAATAGAAAGCAAAGACTGATCCAATCTTAGCATCTTCAACTCTCAAAACTATCATCCATGTTCTCTTAAGGAGAAAATTATTCATCCCATCCATCAAAGTTTATGATTTTTCAGAGTGTAATTCTAAAATATATTTGATATAAAAGATAAGAGGTCTCATCATGAGCCTGCTTACCATAATCATAGGGGACTAGTTCAACTGACATTACCAGCATTGCATACCAAAATAGAGTAATGGCTTATAATTATAAGATAAGGGGTCTTATCACGAGCCAACTTGTTTAGTTAAATTACAACCAACGAATGGCATTGTCAACAGCTGGCCACCAAACCAGGATAATGGTTTTTTATCTTACAAAATAATGAAATAAGGGAAAAGAAAATGCAATACAAAAATATGGAAACATATCTTTTGGATTCATTCTTTTAAATTATACTTTGAATGGATGGGACAATGAATGATCAAATGGTTAAAAGATAACCTTACCAAGACTATGAACGTTTGCTGGTAGCAGTGGCTCTACCTGTGACAAAGTAGTCATTATACAAGCTAAGTTGGAGAAGTCTCTTGTTTTATCATTATCAACCAATTAAGTTTTACTTAAACTTAGAATGTATTTAATTTTGAGATGAGAAAGAAACAATAAAAATAGTTTTCATTATATTCAGAATTTATGATTACCTAATTATATTAGATTTTCTCTATCTATTAAAGTTTTCAGATTAAGAAGGTTACAATATTCTATTATTTTCTTAGAGATAACTGTTTCTTCCAGTGAATCGCCAATTGTTATGCTATACAACAACCCCCCATTTCTATAAATATTTTTTAATATGAAATGGGTCCCTTTTTAAATAAACTTAGTTAGATTTGTGAATTGATGAATAAAACTGGTATTGACCTCATTTACAAGAAAAATCTTTATTAAAAGGCCCGATGTAAATAAATCATTTTATAAAGCCTTTTGATAAAAAGCAACGTGTTCCTTTAAAAACATTATAATTAATTTTACATTGCGATAAAGCGATCAGAGATCGCATATCACAATAACAAAGGGACACTCACAAAAAACACCTCATCAAATCCTCCGATCCGATTAAGGAAATCACAATCGGCAATCAACCATGTCGATGATAAAGAGACATACGTAAAGGCCTCATCAAACCTTTCGATGCGATAAAGGAAATCGCAATCGGCAATTGGCGATATCAAATGACAAAGGGAGAAAAGCGCAAGCCAAGCCCCAATTGTGATCAATCAATTGGGCACGCATCTCAATAGAAAAAGCATACGCTAAAACGATTTGCATGCATAATACTCCGCTCCATTATAATATTACTTTTCGGCAATCGGAGATATTCGTTGCAAGTGCTAAAGCCTTTCCCTTTGACACTCCCAATTGCGATTTGTGATTTATCACCGATGGCTGATCGAGGAAATCTGAAGCACGCTTGAAATAATCATTCGGTATACGATCGACGAGATGGGCATTTATGGTATTATTCACCACGATTGGCGGTTTGAACAACTATTTAATGTTACAGTTAAGGGTAGATCCTTTAAAAGATTTCATTCGTGGTAATTCTTAACTGCGTCTAATTTATCATATGTCAATCGCCACAATTTTGTTTATTTTCATATTGGCTTTCAGTGGCAATATCTCTATGTTACAGTTTGCAATTGTCTGTGCAAAGTCTCTCCAAACCCATAAATCCAGAGAAAATGGGGAAGAAATCGAAGAAACCCATAGCAAGTCCTGTAGCCAAGAACCAGGACTGAGCAAGAAAGGATTAATATCAAATACAACATGTCTCGGTCTAGGAAATACCAGCTAGGAAAGCATTTATAATTTGATAGAAGCAGAGGAGCCCAAAGAATTAGAAGAGGAAGCCACTGTCAATTCAACCAACAAGTCAGAGGGAACTATCAAAGAATTGGCTTGTTCTTATCTTCACAAGATAGCAGCGCGGGCCAAAATTTTGCCATATACTGATGTGGTAAGATGGGTGGTTGAGAAAATCCCAACTTCAGATAGAACATTTTTTATAGCTGATTGGAGGATATTTGGCTCATTCAAGCCTAAAGATCTTAGGAAAATGCACCATCTGCCTCCACCTGAGAAGAGATACAACAAGGCATTCCTAGAAGCATTTGCAAAGGAAAACGACTTGGATTCGGACTCGATCAAGCAATGGAGGCATTTCCCCTAGAAACACAAGCACGAGTCATCGGGTAAGTATTATGTCGACTCATTAGCTTCTCCTTATTGTTATGCTGGAGTGATGATGTGTAGAATGTGGGGACTCTATGATTTTGCCAAATTCACTATAGAGATGGTTCCCTTAATGGAAGTTGCGATCAATGGTTACATTATGGATTGGGCAAATATTTTGTCTGATAGACTAGCCACTGAGATATTAGAATACAGAAGAAATGCATATACAACTTCTTGGATCATTCTCCCTTTCTACTACAGTGCATATATTTTGGATATTATGTGTTTTAATTCTGAATACTCGGTATTCGGATAGAAATGGACTCCCCAAAATCCGAATCCGATTCATATTTACCACAAGCAATTATGGAAGGCACACTATAAAAATCACCTATACAGAATTTGCAATGGTTTTGTTTTACCTGTATTTTATTCTATTTTCAATAAGCCTACCCCTAGGATATCCCAGGAAGCGGCAGTTGACCTGACAGCAGTAGGTAGTTGGTTCGGTGAGGAGAAATTCACCTATGTGAGGCTTTTTGGCAGTCTCACTAAACCCCATGTTCTCCCCCTGTATGTTCCCGATAAATTGTTAGCACAGGAATCAACTTATTAGAGAACAGCCGAAGGGACATCAAGAACCCTTAGGGATTCCAAAAAATAGATGTGGTCCATATTTGCCCCACGATGTGACATTTTCACCTTACATGACTACAAGCATGCAAAAAAAGAGGCAGAGAATATTCAAATGCTGAATCTTACCACCATTCCAAATAGGCAATATGACCCAATGAAGGTTGCCTATAACGTCACCACTCAAGCTAAACTTGCCAAATTCGATCATGAAGGGGATGACTTTGATGATTTATTCGCTTTAGCTGAAACATTTTTTCAAGTTAAAGGATTGGCAAGGATCAGATATGGAGAAGAGGGGTTAGAAACATTCGAGAGGCTCAGAGCCCAGAGGTTGCAAACTTTGCCTTTAGACCTATTAGCTACAACCCTGACAGTTAAGCCACTAAGTCAAAGCGAATAGAAAGCTGCCAACAAGAATCCTGCAGTGGAAAAAATTCCCGAAAAATAAAAATTGCTCGAGCAGGAGCAAGAACAAGGAAAGAGTGGTGAAATCATTGATTCAAGTATCTATGTTGACCCTAAACTGATTAAATAATGGCAACAATTTGATTCTATTATCAGTAATACTGAGATCCTACAAGGATTCAACACACCCGAGGTGACAACTGGTCAGAAATCAGCAACCAATACAGTTTCGACTGAAGGAACTAGCAGCCCATCCATAACACGAAAGGATGTAGAAATAATCCCCGAGAATCCATCCAATGAAATTGTTCTACATGTAGAAGAAATACCACCATTGGATGTCTTCTACAGTCCTAAGCACAGGACTGTAATCAAGAGGCAAAGGAAAAAGAGGAAAATTGATCAATCTCCTCTTTTGCCTTCACAAATGGAAATAACAGACGTGGTATGGAGAGAAGAGGTTAATCCTTCTGAAGATCTTACTAAACTTTCTCAGTATGCCAGAGCATACACAGCGGCTACAATAGACAAAGCATCGGAGGTAAGTAACTTACTCAAGGAAAATGACCAAGCAATCATTTTGTTGGAAACACAGGTACAAGAGAAGCAACAGAAGATAGAGCAGTTGGAACAGCAGTTAGTAGCCCAGAAGTAGTCAAATGACCAATTGAAGGAGCAATTGCTCAAAGAAAAACAAAGAATTGATCAACATGCAATTTAGAAGCAACATGAATTATCCTAGGCATTGAGCAAATTGCGATCATTAAATGAACAATTGAGCAAATCAAAGGAAGAAAAGATCACTCAACTATCACTGCAAATAGAAAGATTCAAAGAATATCCCCAAGTGGGAGAATTCAGATCAGAGGCTCTACAAATTACCAAAGCATTGTCTAATCAATTGAGCTTATTATGTCATAATATCTCACTCGTTCTTCCCTTTTGTGAAATTTCATCATCCATGATTGATAAATTAGTTGATGCGAGACAGAAGTTGGAGCAAGCAGATGAAAGATTAACAAATTTTCTCTCTTGGCAGGAAACCAAAGAAGGAAAGACTGCTAATCTTCCACAAATTCTAGAATCACATAAAGAAATCCTATTCACTGAATGGCAATCCAAACTAATGAAAGTAGAAAGACCGACATCAAGGTGCAGATTGACAACAAGTAATTTGGTTGAACTGATTAATGATACTCTTTATTTGTCAAATTTAATTACAAATTGTTCTCCAGGGAAACTTCCATCGATAAAAGTGTTAGAACAGACATGGAAACAGGAGCTGGAGCAGAGGGCAAGATTAATCGCAGGAATTCAAAATTTAACATGGGAAACCTTTTGGTTTTTCCTTGTTAAACCATACAACCAGTGTACAACGATGAAATGCCTCACCGATGCAATTGGTCATATGATTCTCGAGCTTACCAATGCCACATATACTGCTCAGTTACACTCGAACATGAGTCATCCTCTAGAACTTCAACCAATGCTTGCCATTTGTCAGCTCAAGACACCAAATGATCAACCCATACAGTGAATCATTCTGATCGACTACAACATACCTATTTTGAGAAGATTTTCACTTTTTTTGTGATTTGGTCATACCAACACATAGAATTTTTATTTCATAGTTTGTTAGTTTAGAGAGTATTTATAGACCTTTTCATGTATTTAGGAAGGGTCCTCAAATTTTATATTAAGACTTAGATTGGAAGTTGCACTATTGTGCTTCTGATATATATATATATATATATATATATATATATATATATATATCTATATATATATATATATATATATATATATATATATATATATTTTATAAAACTGGACCTGAATTCTGAGTTTTAATGAAGAATACTTTTATGTGATATGAACTATTGCTTCTTGTAAAAGTATTTCCAAGTTTAAAGGCGAGACCTAAATGTGATTCATATCGGAGGAGACTCAAATACATATGGTACTATTATCTATATTTTTGTTTCATGCTTTTATGTGAACCAACATTTATTCATTTTGCTATTATTGATGTATGTATATGCTTTCACAACAATTCTTTAGCTTATCACTATTGAATGTTTAAGAGTTGTTATTTTTCATACATATGTGTGTTGATATATAAAGAATAGTGTGATATCATTTTAATTATTACTTTGTTCAACTACTTGAACAAAGTAATTATCATATGAATGAATATTTTTGTTTATAAGTAGAGTCATTTATATGCCTACTTGTCAATAAGAATCATCAAAAGTTGCACTAAGTGAAAGACTTCCCGGGATAGATTAGTTATTTATATTGTTGCATTTTAGAATAAATCATCCATAATTTCCATTAGATATTAGAAAATAGATTACTTATCCATCCTGTTTATAAATCATTGGGAAATTGGTCCCATTATATCCAGTCAGAGCCACCACACCAAATGGAAAAGGAGTTGCTTTTAAGGTTTAGACCGGCTGGTTTTCCCCGATTTTGATGCAGCGATTTTCGAGGCATCAACACCTCCTTATTCCGGAGGACAACCATATTGTAATTTTCCACAATATTCAAGTCAAACTGGAATTAGAGTTTGTCAATGGCAACCAACAATGCCAACTCAACCAAGGCTTGTGTATCCAACACAACCGATGCAAACTGTGTCAAATATTCCTACTACACCTATTGTTACTACTGTGCCACAGTCACAAGCTCAATCTGTTGTATCTCAATGGTACAAACTGATCCTTCTCCCTTGCAACCACAAGTTTCAAGTCAAGAGGTTCAAGTTTCTCAAGTTGTTATACGACAACCACTTGTTTCTGGAGCTCAACAACAACCTCAGGTTAGTATACCTTTATTTGGATTGACCCAGGCTTACATTGGTATAGTTGATTCACAACCTGGTCAACCTTTCATTGCTGGGCAACCACAGTTGGTTCAACAACAATGGCTGCCACAATTCCAACAACCCCAGTTCCAACAATTCCAACCTCAGTTTGGACTTGGTTCACAAGCTCAACTTGGGTTTTGTCAATATCAAGCTTACCAAGGTCCTGGGCAACAAAGCTTTGGAGGTTATGGACAACCACAAATTCAATCTAGTTATCAACAACCACCTTACTAGTTTTGTTCAACAATCATACCAAGGTTACCAAATGTAGATGCCCTACGATGGTCTGCAAAGACCTATTGCATAGGCAATTCCATCATATCTAGGGTATGCTCAACATGACTTGAATCGATAGTTGCCATTCGTAGAAACTTTAGAATTACCAGATTTAAACTGGCTCACCAATGATCCAATCGCATATGTACCTTGGTGGCCGATAATTCCGCACAAGTTACCATCTAATATTCCAAAGTTTAACAAAAATCCTGGAGAAGACCCATCGAATCATGTTATGACATTTTATTTATGGTGTTCATCTAAAATTTTGAATGATGATTTGAACAGACTTCGTCTTTTCCAAAGAATACTTACTGGTCCAGCTGCTAAATGGTACATTGAATTACCAAGAGCTTCTTTCGATAACTTCACCACTTTAGCCACTACCTTTTTGACCCACTTCCAGTTACCTATCAAATACGAGACTGGAATGGAACTCTTGACCAACTTTAAACAGACTACCTCTACCCATATATCAGATCATATTCATGAGTGGCGGCGTCGTCGTCGAATGGTTAAGACATACGTTCTCGATCAGCTTTTAGTTGAGTGGTTCATAAATTCCTTGTTGCCATCAATCACCGAGGATGTGGCAAAAGGTGGGGTTGTCATAGAAGAGCAAGTTATCACCCCTACCCAATACTTGGATTTGATTTACACACAACCTAGCACATTCTATGATAAAATCCCCAATGCACCTAGACCAGCTTACACTGTTCCACCACCCCCACAATCGAGTAAGGACTCTCATGCCGGTGACGGTGTGATCGGTTCTTCAAGCACACAAGCAACAGGAAGACCATTTGGTCAAACTCTTGCTATTTCCAATCAAGCTGCAAATGCATCAGAAAACACTCATGCCTTAGAGATTAATGTCGTGTCATCTGATAGAGGCAAAAATCCAAAGTAACTAGGAGGTAAGAAAAAGGGGAAGAATAACAAAAAGAAACAAGAAAATTCTACTCAAGAGAAATCATCTGATTCCCCTACTACAGCCAGGAAACCTCGTTATCCATGTCCGATATGTAATGACGAGCATTATACAAGAGATTGTCCACATCACTCTGAGGTCTCTAAATTTTTAAAGACTTCAACCACATCAGCAGTGTTGAAAGATTTGTTTCCAACCTCGGAGACACATTTGGTTGCAACTAACCATGCTTCCACATCCCAAGTACTTATGTTGTCCATCGCAAATCCACAAAACAATGTTTTGGTGTCAACAAGAAACAAAGATTATGGAAATCCATTGTCGTCGAATAACTAGGCTACTGATCAACCTGGTACTTCGACCTCGACTTCATTAGAAGTTGTTCCACCAGTTATACCTAAATTGACGATAAATCAACCAAAGGGAGTTATGCACAAATCAACATTCAATCCTCGTGCTCAGCAACTCAAAACTATAACATAATGGAAGATCTAGCTCAATCACCTTCCGCTATGTCGACACTCGAGGTGTTGCAAAACTGACCCTCCCAGAAACAAGCTTTATTGTCAGCAATAGGTGGAATAGATCCTACGGATTCCAACCTTGTGGTTTTTAACCATGTGGGATATTCACCACAGTTACCGACACTATTAGATTTCCTAATACAAGTAAAAGCTCTCAATAAGAATGTTCACCGAACTATTATTGATGAGGGGGCATCTAATTGCATTATGTCCATGAGCTGCTGGAAAACACTTGGTTCACTGCCATTGTCACGATCACCAACTACATTAAAAGACTTTGATGGAAGAACATATACTCCATATGGGATTTTGAGTAACCTGCAAATCAAACTAGGCGGCAAGACAGTTACTGTTGACATCGAGGTAGTTGACGGGCTCCTCGATTACAACATTTTACTAGGAAGGCTTTGGGTATATGCTATGGCTGCTATTGTTTCCACATACTTTTGTACATTTGCATTCCCTTTCAAGGGTGGAATCACAGTCATTGATCAACTAGTCTTCTTTGCCAATAGTTCACAAGCTACGGAAAGCATTCCGTTGATACATGAAAACTCACTATCACTTCAAAGTGTTGGAGTAGGTCTCCTTAAATATCCTTCCTTGTTGGGCACTTTTACCCTCCCGTCACCATCTGGTCTGGCGGAAGTGGCAAGAGTGGAGACTTGCAACATGATTTCTTCTACATCATATGATTTTAAAATAATTCCAACTACTTTAAAATTGATGGCCATAGTGAGACGTTGCCGTTAAGCCCCATTGAATCATCATAGCAATCAATTTTTCAGGCTTGTGCGGCAAACCCTAATCCGCACTCAACAATTGTAAGGGTAGATAGATCGTTAGAATAGGGTACCTCTTCGGATCCTTTTTCACGTATACATTCTACAGATGAAGGAATCACCATATCAATGATGATAGGAGAGACGTCGTGGGAGGATTATCATCATCGTTCCCACCTTCGAGATGATAATGAAGATTATTCAAATGAACTAAATCACCCATCAATCGTTGATTTCTTGTCAAATTCTGTAAATACTGTAGATTTTGAGCGTAATTTGTCCAACATAGAAGAAATGGTTTTTATAAAAATTTCGACCAAGCCTAACATTGTAGAAAACATTCATGTCGGCAAATCCTATTCTCCATTGGAACTTGATAATTATTGTGCTCTTTTTCATGAATTTCGAGATATCTTTGCATGGTATTATGAGGAGATGCCAAGCATTGACTCAAGTATTGTTGAACATGAGAGTAAAATGTACCCTGATGTTAAACCAATATGACAGCGGCTTCGACCTGTTCATCCTAAGAAAGTTGTTGCCATTAAAACAGAGGTTGAAAAACTTTTGCATGCTAGCTTCATTTTCCCTGTACCTCTTACTGATTGGGTATCTAATATTGTTCTAGTAATGAAAAAACAAGGGACAATTCGAGTGTGCGTCAATTATAGGGATGTAAACCAAGCATTTCCAAAGGACAATTATCCTACACCTTTTATCGACTAGATTATTGACGAATGTGCCAGATGTGAAATCTTTTCATTCATGGATGGATTTTCTGGCTACAATCAAATCAATATCCGCCCATAGGACAAATCAAAAACTGCTTTTATATGTCCGTGGGTCAAATTTCCTTATCGAAAGCTACCTTTTGGTTTGAATAATGCAGGGGCTACGTTTCAAAGGGCGATAAATTATGCCTTCCATGACATCAAGCACATTGTTCATCCTTATCTTCATGATTTGCCTTCTCATTCACGAAAACGGATTGATCAGCCGCAACATTTGAGAGCATTATTATTATGATGTCGACACTACAAGATAAGACTCAATCCACATAAATGTGTGTTTTGTGTTGGCTTTGGTTGATTGCTTGGATTTGTAGTTTCAAAATATGAAATTCAACTTGATCCCATTAAGGTTCAGGCAATCCTTGACTTGCCTCCACCTTCAAACTTGTTACAGATACAGAGACTTCAAGGGAAGGCAAACTTTTTGAGGAGGTTCATTCCAAATTATGCTGAATTAGCTAAAGGTTATACACATCTATTGAAGAAAGGGGTACCCTTCCATTGGGACCAAGTTGTGCAAGCTTCTTTTGATGCTCTCAAAGATTCCCTGATTAGAGCATCATTAATGTATGCCCCAAATTATCAAAAAGACTTTTACCTTATATCTCGTCGCTGCAGATACAACCATTGGTATGGTTTTAGTTCAAGAAGAAAGTGGAACTGAACATCTTATTTACTATTTGAGTCATAATCTCAACGATATAGAAAGTAAGTATTCACATGTCGAAAATTTAGCCTTGGCAGCCATTCAAGCTGTGTAGAGATTTCATCATTAATCCTCCCCCACAAAACTGCCATTATATCGGACTACAACACTATGACATGCATTTTTTCACGTCAATTGCTAGGGGGAAAGTATTTTAAATGGATAGTCATCTTGCAGGAGTTTGATTTGGAATTCATCAAGTCTAAATCAAAGAAATCTCTTTTCTTTTCCAAGTTACTTTGCAATCTTCCCTCATGCTCCAATGATTTAACATTAGAAGCATCAATTTTGGATGAGTCTCTATTTCTTATCTCATCAAGTGATCCATGGTATGGGGATATACTGGTCTATCTCCATACCCAAGCTTTTTGGCCTAATACCTCTCGCTCTGAATAACGACGTACTCGATACCAAGCCAAAGATTATCTGATCATTGGTGATAAACTTTATCGTCGTGGTGTCGATACGATCTTATGTAGGTGCCTTACTCATGAGGAGGCAGAAAAAGCTTTGAATGAGTGTCAGTCAGGTGCTTGTGGGGGGCATTTATCTGGCTATGCAACTGCATAGAAAATTCCATGTGTTGGTTACTTCTAGTCAACCATATTCAAAGATTGCATTCTTGCTGTCAGAAGTTGCCACGCTTGCCAAATATTTGACAGTAAAACCAGATTACCACCTGCACCACTGCATCCAGTCATTGTTATTGGCCCATTCACAAAATGGGGCATTGACTTCATGACATGTAACCCCACCTCGACCGGGGGGCATGGGTATATTATAGTCTTCTTTGACTATTTTACCAAATGGGCCGAGGCGATGCCAACATTGAACAATAGTGGCGAAACAGCTACTCTATTTTTCCAACCATGTGGTTGCCAGGTTTGGTGTACCACAAGCTATAGTTACAGATCATGGGTTGCATTTTCGCAATCACATGATGGTCGAATTAACTGCCAAATTAGGATTGTCACATGATAGTTCTACTCCATACTACCCGCAATCTAATGGACAAGTTGAAGCTATCAAAAAAGTCTTTAAGCACATGTTGCAAAGAATTATTGGAGTTCATAAAAGGAATTGACATTTAATCTTGTACTTTGCTTTGTGGGCATATCGAACCTCGGTGAGAAATGCAATCGGATTTATGCCCTTTTAGTTGGTGTTTGGTTTGGAAGCAGTCTTACCAATCCAATGTGAAATCTCGTCTCTCAAACTCGTGATTGACCTGCTACCTGACACTTTTGAAGAAGAAGCATGTTTCTTGGAGTTAATCCATCTATATGAAACCCGTCATGATGTCGCAGTGGCTAACGAGGCGCATAAAAAACGCATCAAGGCATAATATGATAAAAATGTTAAGCTTAGTGTCTTCTCATAAGGTGACCTGGTCTTGCTTTACGATCAGGATTCTGATAAACTTGGAGCAGGAAAATTTGAACCGCTATGGATGGGTCCTTATCTTGTTAAACGTGTGTTGACGAAAGGTGTCTATGAGTTAGTGGACTATGATGGGATTCCATTGTCGTAGCCTCGGAACGGGCCGTACCTTAAACGTTACTATGCTTAGTTAAGTGTAGTAAAACTCATTGTATATATGCTTTGATTACATTTGTGTGCGTGTTTCTTTTAGAGTTTTTATTTGGTTAGGTAATCCACTTCGCACTTGTTTTAGATGTCGAACTTTTTGGAACCATTTGTTGGTTATGCTAATGGAGCTAGTCGTAGTACACAAAATTTATCTTCTACAGCATGGGCCATTTTTGCTCGAAGTGGCGAGTTAGTGAGTTTTAGAGGGATATGTATTGGATGATCGATAAACAATATCGCTAAGTATAGCGTGTTAATTGAACTCCTCTCTTATGCCATTTCACTTGGCATACGCTGAATCATCATTAGGCTAGACTCACAACTTTTTGTACTACAACTTACTGGCATTTATACCATTCGAAACCCAAAAATTCATTGCATGTTCCTTAGAGTTCGTATTTTGGAAAGATATTTTGAGTTTATTCAATATTAGCATATTTCCAGAAATCTAAACACATTAACTGACTCTCTAGCGAATTATGTGTTAAATAGACATTTTCAACATATGTAAAGTAAAAATTTTCAATTCACATCATCATTTGAATAGGATTGCATCACTTAACCATAATAAAACTCTGAAAGTCAAATTGATAGTTGTATATAATTTTTTACAAATAGTTTGTGTCCAAGACAAAAATTGGTCATCTGACCCAAAAAAATAAAAAATGTATGCAGAAAATATCCAAGTAGATTAGTGCTTCTCATGATAACAGGTCATAGCCTGTGCTATCATGTGTAGGAGTCTCATCCAACGACTCGACATGCCAATGGTATGGCGCTGCAATTGCATAGGTAACTCCTTGATCCGGACATCCGGAATACCTAGGGTCAAACCCTCTATGTGATCCTGTAGCTCAGCCAATGTCTCTGCTAAATCCAAGTTTCGGAGAACTGCTCTCCCAACAGCTCTTTGTATTGGTGCACCTGCCTCCTGTTGGTGTCCCACAGGTCAAACAGATCCAACATTTGCATGCATATAAAAATGTTTGTTTAGTCTTGGCAATAATCAAAAAACACAAAAAAAGTAGAAACTTTAAAAAGAAAAACACTTTGGTCAAACAATTTACCAATAGCACTCCATTGTGCTCCAACTGGTAACATCAGATCTAGATCACCATGGAAATCCATTCCTGAATATGGATATTCTACGAAGGTCATGTCTTGTTGGTCAAACCACTCAAAGAAATCAGGGGTAAACGAGATCAATGACTGGCCAACATGCCTAGCCATAAGATCTACCCACCTCTACATCCATGGGTCTCTAGGTCTAGGTACTCCCAGTGAGATGTGTTGTGGCTGCATGAGTGGAATTCTCTCCAAGGAAAAATAAATCAAGATAGACCCATAGCCAAAAATTTTTGTCTTTCCATTCTTTACCTTGGTCAGTTGTTCTTTCATGGATGAAAGAACTGCCTCACACCAGTTGAACACCTTTGGCTCCAAGCACTCTAAAGCATACTGCATATATGACCTGTTTTCCAAGTGTAAAGTTGCACTACCAGCCAGTTTGGTGAGGGTAAAAATGATTGTTCTCAACGATAAATCACTAACATCCCTGATGTTGATCTTTCCATCTCTGCTAGGTTGAGCTCCTTCCTGGCAGAACTGTCGTATATAATATCTCATTGATTCACCTCCTCTGGTAAATCCTGATAATAAGATGGGGGCACCCGCTTCGACAGTCCAGTCAGAAAGTAAATATCATCGATGGTAAAGGGAATCAATTTTCCCCTAATGTGAAAAACCTGATCAGTAGGATCCCAAGAACGAACAAGGTACTGTAAAAGTTCAATTTGTTGCCGCATGCTGGATAATCGAAAATACTTCAGTAACCCACAATTCCTTAGGGCATCAACTGTTCCCTGATTATTTAGGGCAATCATGTCTTGTTCTTCATGCTCTCATTCTCTCCATATAATCACCATTTTGATCCGATGAATGTATGAAAGGAAACCATTAGACAAATTAGGATCCATTTTTTGCAAAAAGCAATTGAAAATTTGGGAGAAAACAACTGTCAAAATTTGGTTTTTGTGCCCATCATACCCCTCCATTAGAGACAGTGCACTGCAATGCATACTTCCTTCTAGGTGTATGCAATGCAGCGCACCTTTCGATATTGAAAGGGTGCGCTGATCCAGAGTGCACAAAATGAAACCATAGGGGCCTCAAAAACCAATTTTTTTTCTTAAAACTAAAAATAAATGGAATAAAATGGAAGAGAACAAGGATAGCTCCTACCTGGTCCGTGTTGAGCCCCAAACTTGCATATTTCCTATACACCTTTCTAGACTTTTTCCCATTTACCTGGACCTCCTAAGCTGTCAACATCATTGCATATTAGTTTAAAAGAGCATATAAAGTGGTTTCCTAACTATGTTTTGTGTCTGCTGTTTGAATTAGATTTTTTCTCATTGAGCTGCGGAATCTTGTCACTTTCCGCAACCAGTTCAACTTTCCACAACCTTTTTGTTAAATTCTATATTGCAGGTGTCTTCAGGCAAATCGAGCCACATGGGCAAGTTGGAAATGACGTGGACATGGACCGAGTCCTATTGGCTCAGTCGAATTCACCAAAGAAGGCTGTGGTCAAAGGTAGTCAAGCGGTGGTCAACATAAGAGTCCTACGGTGACAGAACTCCGTTTTTCACCACGTGAAGACTTGTGTGGCCGTTCCTAGATCTCAGGGGACGTATCAACACCTGTGGACTGTTCCATAAGGCAAATCCAACAGCCACCCTCAATAGATTTAATCTTCACGGCAGCCATGATGCTAGATCCTTGGACGTGGGTGTTCACGTGTCTTTTATCTGCGCAGTTTTTAGGAAATTAGTTATGTAGTTTTATGTTATAAATAATTCGTTCCCATACGCATAATAGCTAGCCTTTGTAATGTAATTTTGACTGTTAATGAGCCCATTTTGCCGTGACATTATTTCTGTGTTATGACTACATTTTGAATACATGAGAACTCTGTGCATAAGCATAATTCATGGTTGATAGCTGATTGCCCGAGGTTGTGCAGAGGGCCCCTGTACACACCGAGGTTTTGTTTATTGCTGTATAGTTTCATGCTTTATTTCTTTACGTTCCTTATGCCATAAATATTCACTTGTATATATTGCCTTTCTTATGGTATTAACGCTTCATTTCTGTCCATAATTTTTCATGCTTTATAATGTTGTTAACTGATCAGTGTCTTTGTTTCAGATTACAGTAGGCAGCCCGGGCATTTGCACATAGTTTTACAATGACTAATGACATGGAATCAATCTTGTCTTTCTGCTGATTTATTTTTCTTAGTTTTTAATTCTAGCACTGTTTTATTTATTTCAATTTTTTTCATTTGCTTTATTAGTTAGATTAGATATTAAATTACTCATGTCATTATCAGTTACCTCCGAAAGCCATAGCGAGACTAATGGTGAGGGATTGAAGTATGAATGTGTAGTTTGATATTAGTTTATTTTTCTGTAAGTTAGATATTAAATTGCTCATGTCATTATCAGTTACCTCCGAAAGCCATAGCGAGACTAATGGTGAGGGATTGAAGTATGAGTGTGTAGTTTGATATTAGTTTATTTTTCTGCAAATTAGTTATTGAATTGCTCATGTCATTTTCAGTTACCTCCAAAAGCCATAGCGAGACTAATGGTGAGGGATTGAAGTATGAGTGTGTAGTTTGATATTAGTTTATTTTTATACAAGTTAGATATTAAATTGCTCATGTCATTATCAATTACCTCCGAAAGCCATAACGAGACTAATGGTGAGGGATTGAAGTATGAGTGTGTAATTTGATATTAGTTTATTTTTTCTGCAAATTAGATATCAAATTGCTCAAGTTGTTTATGATTACCTCCGAAAGCCATAGCGAGATTAATGGTGAGGGGTCAGAATATGAGTTGATGTAATTTGATTTTAGCTTACTTTGCTTGCAATTTTTGGATTTCTTTGAGTTCAGTTTCTTTTGTATTTAGACAGCAGCAAGGATAATGGGTTTCATGATCAACTGTCACTATTTGTTTAATTAGAATAGTGGCACATTTTCATTTTCTTTTAGGAATTAATTTCATCACTACATGTTTTAAAACCTTTTTGAAAAGTTTGAAGTTTTGGAAATAATTTTAAAGGACACCATTTCCTTGAACATTTATATCCATACTTGTCTTTTAGAATTGCCATCTCACATTAGGGAATCAACGAAGATAAACCCAAAAACAAACTAAAAATCAAAAACGACAAAAAGTAAGAAATAGGTTATCTTGCACATATAGTGCGCCACACTTTAGTAGTTTATGACTCCCAGATTGACAATTAATATAGCAATTTAGGACACTCTAAATTGACCAAAAATTTTGGCGCCGTTGCCAGGGAAGTGAAACTAGGTAGCCAATTTCTTAAAAAAAAAGGAGAAAAAATTTTTAAGAAGGGAAAAATCGATAACTTCTCAAAGTATGCTCTCCTCTTGCACCTAGTGTGATCTGGAGGATCATAGAAGAGAGTTATTGGTTCAATAATTTCTTGAGTATGCTCTCTTCTTGCACCTAGAGTGATCTGGAAGATCAGAAAGAGAATTATTAGCCTGACTTGAAGATAAAAAAATAAAAATGACATGCATAGAGCAAGAGATTCTAGGGGAAGGTTTATAGCTAGGGCCAAGAGTTCGATTTTTACAACTCCATCCACTTCAAGGCATAGAAAAGATACACCTCCATCATCTCCAACTCACACTCCCAGCCTTAGGATTCCCGAAATTCAAGGGGCAACAGCTGAATTAGGAGACTCTCCCATTGTTGGCATTATGGCACAGGTTTAGAGCTATGGCACAGGTGTTGTCCTTGATGGCAACTCTCTTTGGTAACAGATCTCAGTTCAGGCTTTCAGAATGAAGGAAAAGACACATACGCAGGTTAATCTAGATGAAGACACGTATACATGCGGGTTAGTCGTTTCAAAGGCACGTATGCGTATACACGCACTTTCATGCAAGGAAAAGCGCGTATATGTTGGAAAACTTACTTTTGGTCCGTGGTAGTTAGTCCTTGGTATTTGAACCTATGGTTTTGGACCATGGTACCTCGTCAGAAGTGTTGATCCCAAGTATTGGGTCCATGGTATTAGTTTATTATGGTTTTGGACCGTGGTATTGTGGAAGGCCTAAAACTATAAAAGAGGAAGGAGATCATGTGGCAAAGGATCATCTGAATTATTATTGAATATCTGATAAAGTGCTAGATCTGGAATACTGGTAATTGGGTTATGGTACAGATCTGGATCTGAATGAAGGACGAACCTTAGCGCAAAGAGAAGGATAAGTTCTATTGATGGGTCATAATCTTTAAGCTTGAATGATAGTATCTTTGTATGATTTTGATCTGCTATATGTGGCGCTTACTTGATCTATAAGTCTCATAATCTGGGTTAATTAGTGTTTGAATATCTGAAAGAGCGAATTATCCTTTATAGATCTGTATGTAGGTTTAGTGAAGTGAAGGCGCGTATACATGCTGGTTCAGTGAAGCGAAGGGGCGTATACGCAGTTTGTTCCATATGAAGAAGAGTATGCACGCAGGTTTCAGGTTATTAAAGCAGCATATATCTTTTGAGTTGTGATCTAGCTGCCTCTGTTTATTGCTGCAGTGTTCTGGGTTCAGATTTGGTGTGTGGTTACTGTTACTGTGATTGGGGTACAGTCGTCAGAGAAGTGTTTGTGTTGATTCAGTTTTGATTGGTGAAAAGGTGATTGGTTGATGCAGAAATTCTTGATGTTTGATTGATGTTATTTGTGGATCCAGTCTGAAAATTTATGAAACGTGGTCCCTGAAAGAAAGAGAAGGTTGTAGCCTTCTGTAGGCCAGCACCTACATACTAGTATCTTGGCTAGTGCAAGAGCTAAGGGGGTTGTAGCTCCCTTCCAGGAGAATCTGGAAAACGAGAGAGGGTTGTAGCTCTCTGCAGGTTGCAGCCTGCGTACTGGTAAAGGACTGCACCAGTACAATTGTAAAAAGAAGTTTCTAATTAAAGAGAAGATAGAGACGAATTGCAGCAGGTGGTTTTCACCCACATTGGGTTTCCACCTTATATCTTGTGTTCTTGTGTGCGATTGTCTTTCTGCTCTGTTTTACTGGTTCTGGTTACTGGTTATTTGCTTTTGAAACAAAGATTAACAATCAACATCAGAAAGATAAAGTAAATTAAAAGTTTGCATTATATACGCGGGTTTAATTAACTGAAGTAGCGTATATAATTTGATTTTGAAAAAGGAATATTTTACTTGATAATACTGATTCACCCCCCCCCCCTCTTAGTATTATTTCCAACAATTGGTATCAGAGCCAGGTTCTTCAGAAGAAGCTTGATCGCTTGAAGAAAGATCTTTCATCATGAGCAACTACGAGAGGGAAGCATCAATCAGGCCACCGATTTTTGATGGGACAAACTTCGTTTATTGGAAGGTAAGAGTTACTACCTATCTTCAATCTCTTGGTACAGAATTCTGGGATATCATAGATACAGGGTATACTTTTCCATCAGCAACTCCTATAGATCCGGCTGAGAAGAAGAAATATGAAACAAATGAAAAGGCGGTCAATACTCTATTAGGATGCCTATCTCAATCAGAATTTATCAAGGTAATGCAGTTTAAATCTGCAAAAGAGATATGGGACAAGATTGTTCTGAGCTATGAAGGAGATGATCAGGTAAAACGAGCAAAACTTCAAATCCTCAGGATTCAGTATGAAAATCTCAAGATGTATAATGATGAAAGTGTGGCTAATTGTTTTCTTCGTGTAGATGAGATTGTTAATTGTATGAAAAATTTGGGTGAAGAAATAAAAGAGGCTATTGTGGTTGAAAAAGTTCTAAGATCTTTGTCCCCTAGGTTTGAATCTAAAGTTTCTGCAATAGAAGAAAAAGAGAATATACAAAGCCTTAAAATGTCATAGCTGCATGGAATTCTAACTGCTTATGAAATGAGGAAAGGAGGTCCATCAGACAGGAGAGAAGCTGCCTTCAAGGCTTCAGGCAAAGGAGAGTACTATGAGTCAGGACACGTGTTAGAAGAAGAAGAAGAATCAAATTTTGTCAGAAATCTTCAACGGGGTACTGGAAGATTCAGAGGTAAGTTACCTTTCAAATGCTTTGCTTGTGGAAGAGTAGGTCATTATGCTGCCAAATGTCCTCATAAGGATAAGATTGACAAAGGAACAAGCCTCAAGCACTAGAACATGGAGAATAAAGGAACCACGACTAGAAAGATGTGGGATAGCTTTTTATGCAAAAGGATAGGAAAATATATGGTACATCAATAGTGGATGTTCGAAGCATATGACAGGTGATAAAGAAAAACTTGAATCATATACTGCTTTAGAAAAAGGAAAGAAAGTTTCTTTTCGAAATGATACCCCTGCAGCTATAAAAGGAAAAGGCACTGCTCAGTTGAAAGAAAAGGTCAAAGCTGGAAATGTTTTGTATGTTGATGGCTTGAAGCATAATCTACTGAGTGTCAGTCAGAGGTGCGATCAAGGAACCGAGGTAATATTTCGATCAAATGGATGTAGTGTTCGTGATCTTGATACAGGAAAAACAATGATCAAAGGTAGAAGAACTCCAAATAATTTATACATATTTGAAGAAGGACAACAACAATGCTATTTGAGCAAGGATGATGAACACTGGTTATGGCACCGGAGGTTGGGGCATCTAAGCTTTTCACAAATAAGGAAAGCATGCAAATACCAAGCAGTTCGTGGTCTTCCAGATATCAAAATTCCAAACAACACTATATGCAAATCATGTCAGTTTGGTAAGCAAACCAGAACTAACTTCCCTGAGAAGGAAGGATCAACTAGCAGGCCTCTTGAGCTAGTCCATATAGATGTATGTGGTCCATTTAGGACAAGGTCACCTCAAGGAGAAGAATACTTTATATTATTCATTGACAACTTCTCCAGGATGGTTTGGTTAGGACTTATGAAGCACAAAGACGTAGCATTCGAAAAATTCAAATCCTTCAAAGCCTTGGCTGAAAACGAATCAGATCACAAAATTAAGTGCCTCAGGTCCGACAGAGGTGGGGAGTTTACCTCAAATGAATTTTTCGATTTCTGTGAAGAACATGGAATAAGAAGGGAATTCTCTACAGCTAGGACTCCTCAGTAAAATGGAGTGGTGGAAAGGATGAACAGAACGATCCAACAAATGGCTCATGCTATGCTTGATGAATCTGGAACTCCCGCAACCTTCTGGGGTGAAGCTGCATTTGCCGCGGTTTTTATTCTCAACGAAACAAATGTCCGAGTCAACAACACTCAAACTCCTCGTGAGCTCTGGTATGGTGTGTTATGAAACCAGCTCAAGAAAAGATAGAAAAGATAGATCAACGCCTTAGAATTCAGCCTCTTCGAGGGGGCAACCTCCTTTACATTACATAAATGAACAATTCTTGGATGATTCAAATGACAAAACCTCCTTTCTATATATAGGAGTCTAAGGAGTCACAATATAATCCAGCCGACCTAACAATAATAATATAAAGCCACAAAAATAACAATAGAGGGATTCTATGGGCACAGAAATAACAATATGGGGGTAATAGGGGCACAACAATATAAATAAGGGGTATAACTACAATAGTAATGGGGTAATCACTAGTATTATAGGGACCCAACATGCCCCTCTCCTTCAAAAAAGTGTTGTCCTCAACGCTTGAGTAGTTCTGGATACTTCTGCATAAAATTCTCATCCTCCCATGTGGAATCTTCAGCGGATAAGTTCTTCCACTTGATAAGATACTCTGAAATTGATCGATTTCGTAGCTGTCGAGTTCTTGTTTCTGTGACTGCTTCCGGTTCCAATATAATTTTTCCTTCCTCGTCAAGTTCTGGCAATATTGTTTGAACTGGGAGCTTGTCGCCTATAACCTTCTTTAAACATGAAACATGGAAAACTGGGTGCAATCGAGAAGCTGCAGGAAGCTCCAATTTGTATGCCATAGTACCAATCTTTTGCAACACCTTGTACGGACCATAATACTTTGGTGATAATTTATTATCCTTCTTAGCTTGCTTGAGGGACATTTGCTTATATGGTTGTAGCCGTAGGAATACCCAATCACCTACATCAAAACTTCTTTCACTGCGATGTTGATCTGCCTGTTGTTTCATTCTATTTTGTGCCAACACGAGGTTATCCTTTAAGAGTTGGAGGACTTGTTGTTGATGTTCGATGTGATGTTCCACTGCCTGAACCTTAGAATTTTCTCTTAAATATGATGTGATGGATGGTGGTTGATACCCATAAAGTGCCATAAATGGGGTCATTTTTGTTGCTGTATGGAAGGAAGTGTTATACCACCATTCAGCCAGAGGCAACCATTTGACCCATTGTGTCTGTTTATCAGATACAAAGCAACGAAGATATCCTTCCAAACATTTGTTTACTATCTCAGTTTGCCCATCAGATTGAGGATGATAAGATGAGCTATGAGCTAACTGAGTACCAAGACAAGAAAATAATTCTGTCCAAAAATTTCCAGTGAAAATGGGATCTCTGTCACTTACAATAATCTTTGGGTTTCCATGTAGCTTTTGAATTGTTTCCATAAATGCAGTAGAAACTGTACTGGCTTTAAATGGATGTGATAATGCACAAAAGTGTGCATACTTGGTAAGTCTGTCAACTACCACCATGATGACACTCTTTCCCTCAGACTTGGGTAAACCTGTGATAAAATCCATTGAAACCTCCTCCCAACGTTGGCTTGGAATGGATAAAGGTTGTAATAGACCCGGTGTCTTAATTGTTTCAACTTTATTTTGTTGGCAAACCAAACATTCCGCCACAAACTTTTGAATATCTGATTTAAGGCCATCCCAAAAAAATTCCTTCTTAACCCTGTGGTAAGTTTTTAAAAATCCTGAGTGCCCTCCTAAGGGAGAAGTGTGCAATTCCATAAGAATCTTTTGTTTTAGCTGGGAATTCTTACAGAGGTATAAGCGATCTTTGTACCATAACGAATCATTTTTCCAGCTAAATGTATCAGAAGTACTGGAATCTTGTTGTAGCTTTCGAATAAGTGCCCACACTTCTTCGTCATTCTTCCATTCCTCCCTTGCTTCGTTTATCCAATCTGGTTGGATAATAGAAATGGCGCACAACAATGCTTCCACATCCTCATCCTTTCTTGAGAGTGCATCTGCCACCACATTTTGCTTCCCTTTTTTGTAGATGATTTCAAAGTCATAACCCAACATCTTTGTGACCCACTTTTGTTGCTCTTCAGAGGATAATCTTTGTTCTAAAAAGTATTTAAGGCTATCATGATCCGTTTTTACCTTGAAGTGTCTTCCCATTAGGTAGGGTCGCCATTTCTTAAGTGCATGGAGTATTGCCAACATTTCCTTCTCATAAATAGCTTTGCTTAAAAACTTTCCCTTGATTGGACGACTTTCAAAAGCAATGGGTCTTTCATCTTGCATTAGAACAGCACCAATTCCATTTCCTGAAGCATCACATTCCACAATAAAGGTTTTTGTGAAGTCCGGTGTAGCTAAGACCGGTGCTTGGCACATTGCCTCTTTAAGATGTTCAAAGGCCTTTGTTGCTTCCGGAGTCCATGAAAATGCATCTTTCTTCAATAATGTTGTTAGAGGTGCTGCTATTCTCCCATAATTCTTAACAAACTTGCGATAATACCCTGTCAACCCAAGAAATCCTCGCAGATGCTTTATGGATGTGGGGATTTTCCATTCCTTAATGGCTTTAATTTTGCTAGGGTCTACCTTAACTCCTTCATGAGATACAATATGACCCAAATATTCCACCTCCTGGACTCCAAAGAAACATTTGGATCTTTTTGCATATAATTGTTTCTCCTCCAATAGTTGTAGCACCCTGTCAACATGTTCAACATGATCCTTCCAAGACTTGCTGTAGATTAGTATATCATCAAAAAATACTAACACAAATTTTCTAAGGAATGGTTTGAAAATTGAATTCATCAAACCTTGAAATGTTGAAGGTGCATTGGTAAGGCCAAAAGGCATGACCAAAAATTCATAATGACCCTCATGAGTTCTAAATGCCGTTTTCGGAATGTCTTCAATCTTCATTCTGATTTGATGATATCCTGAACGAAGATCCAACTTGGTGAAGTAAATTGATCCATGCAATTCATCCAGTAATTCATCAATGACAGGAATGGGGAACTTATCTTTAATAGTGAGCTTGTTGAGCTCCCTATAATCCGGACACATGCGCCATGATCCATCCTTCTTGTGCACCAATACTACTGGAGCAGAGAAAGAACTTTGACTCGGTTGAATTATACCAGCCTCTAGCATTTCTGCAACCATACGTTCAATTTCACTTTTTTGGACATAGGGATATCTGTACGGCCTGATGTTTGGAGGAACACTTCCTGGAATCAGATGAATAGCATGATCATGATCACGCATAGGTGGGAGACCTTTGGGAGTCTCAAATACCTTGGAATGATTGTCCAGGACTTTTTGGAGATCTGGAGAAATAGATGATTCCAATGTGGAAACATCTAGCGAACATAATTGTGCAATTACACCTCTTTGCTCCTTTTTTAGAAGCTTTGTCATGCCATTAGAGCTGATTATCTTTCCTGGTTTCCCTGCAATACCCCTTAATTCAACTTCCTTTCCTTCCACAGAAAATTTCATGAAAAGTTCTTGAAAATTAAAAGCTATTGTACCCAAGGATTGTAGCCATTGGACTCCTAGTACAACATCAGCACCTCCCATTGGAATGGAAAGCATTGGGCTAGTCAATACATATTCTCCCATGGATAGCTTGATATTATGGCACTTTCCAGAACAATTTATTGTTCCTCCATTTGCAATCATCACTTGACACTCTGGTGCTGGATATAGGAAGCAATTCAATTCTTTTGCTACCCTACAATGAATAAAATTGTGGGTGCTTCCTGAATCAATCAACACTATTACCTTTTTCTTCTTGATTTGTCCTTCTATCTTGATGGTTTGAGGAGTGGTAATTCCCGCCAATGCATTACAAGATATGGTCGGATTTATTTGTTCTTCATCTAGGCTTTGTTCCTGGAATATATCCTCTTCTTTTGACCTTTCTTGCTCCTTTTCTTCTTCCTCTTCACAATCTATGTAGAATAATTTCTTCTCAGCACACTTATGACCTTTTGTGTATTTGCTATCACAATTGTAACAAAGCCCTTTTGCTCTTTTTTCTTCCAATTGTTGTGGTGTCAACCTTGTAGGTTGTGGAAGACTATGGGCAACAACACTTCCGTCTTTATAGTTGTGAGTGGTATGCTTCCTAGTTGCCATAATTTTGCTTTCCATTTTTCTTGCTAACCTGAATGCCTTCTCTAATGAATCAGGTTCCCAAAGGCGCACATCATGTTGGATATTATCCTTTAAAGACCCTATGAACACATCAATCCTATGCTCCTCTGGAATATCTTTTACCCTTATGTTCAATTTTTGGAACTCCTCAATGTGCTCCATTATTGAACCCTTTTGTTTGAGACTTATCAATTGGCTAAAAAAAGTGTTGCTTTTTGTATCCTCATAATGTGCTATCAATTCTTCCGTAAAAATTGCCCAAGTGATAAATTGTTTACGAGAACAAAGCCATTGATACCATACAAACTGATTTGGTTCCAAATATAAAGTTGCCATACGTACCTTTTGTGTGTTTTGCACATTATTGAGATCGAAGAATTGCTCCATCTGTAATATCCATGTGGCGGGATCCTTGCCATCAAACTTCCTCATATCGATTTTTGGAACATGGTGAGTCTTCGATCCAACATTAGAGTCTATGGAATCATGATTAACATTTCTTTTGTTCTCATCATGAGTTTCCTTTACTACCTTTCACCATTAGTGACCATTTCTTGTAGCAACTTATTCATATTTATCTTCAATTCTTCCATCTTATCATCCATGCCATCAATTTTACCATCCATGCCATTCACCTTAGCTTCCATGCCATCCATCTTAGCTTCCATGCCCTTTATCTTAGATTCCACGCCATTTATCTTAGCATCTGTTAGCTTTTGTGAGCGTGACATTTGTTGCACTTGTTCTTGTAATTTTGATATATCATGTAGCATTTCTTCCTCTTCTTCATGAGTCATGCTAGAGCTTTCAGGTTCCTTACTAGGTGTTTGCATTTTCTTTCCTCGGGGCATCAGTTACCGATAATAATGCTTTACTATGCCCTTTGAATTCCTTCAAACCAAGCTTATGCAAAAATTAAAAAAAAAAACTACACCTTTTTTTCTTTGTAGAAGCCTGATATTGAATCTGATGTATCTCTGTAATTTCAAATCATCCAGTTCTGAAATTTTGACCTGTAGTAGCCTTCTATGTCCTCTTTCCAATGCCACTAGTCTGATCCAAATTGGATTCTCCAAGAAAGAGTTATGTAAATCTCCCACAGTGACCTGATTATAGACTGGTTCAGTAGAGCGAACTTGTACGAAGTGCCACGTGTCACTGTTTCAACCTTTGACTCTGAAAAATATATAAAAGAAACTACAGTCCGTCCTCTTTCTGTACCTTCTTACGAAATTTCAATCCGATGCTCAGAGAGAAAGTTATGACGATTTTCCCCAGGTCACCTGTTTTGAATGTAATTCAGGAGTCTGCAAAAAGACCAACTTCCTCAGATCATATCTCCGAAAATATCGCGCGAAAAGCTCTGAAATTTGGACCCAAGGTTCAGCGCGATTTCTTCTCAAATGGGTTTTTTTTGCGACTTCTGAAACGTCACAGAAAAAAAGTTATAGCGAAAATTCCACGATGACCTGTTTGGAGCAGCGAAACCCTAGAATCCAAAGCTCTGATACCAAATGTTATGAAACCAGCTCAAGAAAAGATAGAAAAGATAGATCAACGCCTTAGAATTCAGCCTCTTCGAGGGGGCAACCTCCTTTACATTACATAAATGAACAATTCTTGGATGATTCAAATGACAAAACCTCCTTTCTATATATAGGAGTCTAAGGAGTCACAATATAATCCAACCGACCTAACAATAATAATATAAAGCCACAAAAATAACAATAGAGGGATTCTATGGGCACATTAATAACAATATGGGGGCAATGGGGCACAACAATATAAATAAGGGGTATAACTACAATAGTAATGGGGTAATCACTAGTATTATAGGGACCCAACATGGTGAGACTCCTTCGGTAAAACATTTCAAAATTTTTGGAAGCAAATGCTATATTAAGAACAATGATGAATAGCTTGGAAAACTTGAACCTAGAGCAGATGAAGGCATTCTCCTTGGTTATTCTCCCCACAGCAAGGCATATAAGTGTTACAATAAAAGACTTGGAAGAATTGTTGACAACATTGATGTAGTGGTTGATGAAAAAGGATACATTCCTAGACAAGTAAATTATGAAAATATCGAAGAGGATGAAGACTACTCTCCAAATCAGACTGATGATGAAGAAGAACCTCAAGAGGCATCAGAGGAATAGATAAGGATAGAAGAGAAGACTCCATCTAGGTACGTTCAGAAGAATCATCCAGAATCTTAGATTTTGGGGCAGAAAGAGGCAGGTGTACAAACAAGAAGAACAATTGCAGAAGCCTCAAGCTATTTGGCATTGCTCTCCTCCACTGAGCCACAAAATGTAAAAGAGGCATGCAAAGATGAATGTTGGGTCAAGGCAATGGATGAAGAACTTGAGCAGATTGAAAAGAACAACACTTGGGAGTTGGTTCCTAGACCAAAAGATAAGAATGTCATAGGGACAAAATGGATTTTTAAAAATAAGTTGAATGAAAATGGAGAAGTAATAAGAAACAAGGCCAGACTTGCGTGTAAAGGGTATGCTCAACAAGAAGGAATAGACTTTGAAGAAACTTTTGCTCCCATTGCTAGACTCTAGGCCATCCGAATGTTCCTTGCTCTCTCAAGCTTTCAGAAGTTCAAAGTATTTCAAATGGACGTAAAATCAGCCTTTCTGAATGGAGACTTAAAAGAAGAAGTGTACATTGAGCAACCAGATGGTTTCATCCTTGGGAATGATCCAAATCTTGTGTGCAGACTAAAAAAGGTGCTCTATGGTCTTAAACAGGCTCCAAGGGCTTGGTACTACCGTTTGGACAAATATCTTCATCAACAGGGTTTTTCAAAAGGATCAGCAGATAGCAATCTTTATATAAAAATTGAAAATGAAAAATTGCTAATACTTGTTGTGTATGTAGATGATATTATCTTTGGCAGCAATGAAGAAGATATGAGTCAAAGCTTTGCCTTGGTGATGCAGAAAGAATTCGAAATGTCTTTGCTTGGAGAATTGACATATTTTCTTGGATTGCAAATACAACAAAATGAAGGCGGTATCTTTCTGTCTCAAACTAAGTATCTCAAGCAGATCTTGAAGAAATATGGCATGGAAGATGCAAAACCAATATGTACCCCTATGGTTACAGGATGCAGCCTCAGTGCAAATGATGAATCAGCAGCAGTGCATCAACCAACCTATAGATCTATGATTGGAAGTCTACTTTATTTGACAGGTACCCGACCAGACATCATGCATGCAGTAGGAATAGTTGGAAGATTTCAGGAAAATCCAAAGGAAACTCATCTTCAGGTAGTGAAGAGAATTTTCAAGTATCTTCAAGGAACTCAAAACTATGGCTTATGGTATCCTAGAGATACAGATCTCACTCTTCATGCTTATACAGATGCAGATTGGGCTGGAAGCGTGGATGACAGGAAGAGCACAAGTGGTGGTGCATTCTTTATGGGTTCCAGATTAGTATCTTGGTTCAGCAAGAAACAGAGTTCGATTGCTTTATCTACAGCTGAAGCGGAATATGTGGCTGCTGCATCTTGTTGCACTCAACTTCTTTGGATGATGCAAACCTTGCAGGACTTTCAAATCACTTGTACACCACCTATCTCCATCTTATGTGATAATACAAGTGCAATCAGCATTTCAAAGAACCCAGTCATGCATTCAAAGACCAAGCACATACCGATCAAGTATCACTTTCTCCGGGAACAAGTGTTGGAACAAAAGGTCAAATTGGAGTATGTTCCTTCTAAGGAACAAGTCGCTGATATTCTCAGCAAACCACTACCCAGGGAGACATTTGAATACCTCAGACAGAAGCTGGGATTAGTTGATGCATCATCTTGCTGTTAAAACTTGTCTGTTTCAGAGAAAAATGGGTATACGCGAGTTGCCTGAGGAGGATCCGTGTAAATACGCCTGTTTGTGCATAGACAGACGCGTATATGGAGGTTTGATGGATATAAGTAGGGACAAGATCTGGTTGAAGATATTCTGATATGGGTCTGATAGAGACCATCCGGCACAGGTTTAGGGGGAGCAGATAATCTTCTAATAATGCATTGTTGGCATTATCTTAGAAGCTTTTGGTTCTAGTTCACAGCTGTTGTTGGTTTCAGGTGGAACAGAGGCAGAGGGAGCATAGAAGGAAATCTTGGTTGCTAATCTGAATGGTGATTGACAGATGCTGCTACTATCAGTTATTGGTGACTTTCATAAGTCTTGTTCTAGACATTTTGTCTCTATGTCATGTATCTCTTTTGTGGAATCTCTTTTATGGTGTCAAGGTCATGTAACGGCCTATTTTGGTCTCCCCACTATGCCTGGGATGAACATGTAATGAACTTGGTTGGCATATGTAAATTTCTGATGTATCCCCACTTGGTTGGGTGGATGATCCCCACTTGGTTGGGTGATGGATGTATGTATTGAGTCTTTTGGTGATAGGAAGGTTTTTTATGATGCATAAGTCATGGTTCTTCTTGAAGAACATCTTTTGCAGATCTTGCCTACAGTCAGGGGGAGCATGGTCAGCACAGCAGGGCAGAAATTTCAGCATGTACTCAGGGGGAGCACAACCCTTTGCCCTTGATGACAAAGGGGGAGAATGACTTTGAGGATTCGGGTTGCCATCAAGTCCAAAGGGGGAGATTGTTGGCATTATGGCACAGGTTTGGAGCTATGGCACAGGTGTTGTCCTTGATGGCAACTCTCTTTGGTAATAGATCTCAGTTCAGGCTTTTAGAATGAAGGAAAAGACATATACACAGGTTAATCTAGACGAAGACGCGTATACATGCGGGTTAGTCGTTTCAAAGGCGCGTATGCATATACATGCACTTTCATGCAAGGAAAAGCGTGTATATGTTGGAAAACTTACTTTTGGTCCGTGGTAGTTAGTCCTTGGTATTTGAACCTATGGTTTTGGACCATGGTACCTCGTCAGAAGTGTTGATCCCAAGTATTGGGTCCGTGGTATTGTGGAAGGCCTAAAACTATAAAAGAGGAAGGAGATCATGTGGCAAAGGATCATCTAAATTATTATTGAATATCTGATAAAGTGCTAGATCTGGAATATTGGTAATTGGGTTATGGTACAGATCTGGATCTGAATGAAGGACGAACCTTAGTGCAAAGAGAAGGATAAGTTCTATTGATGGGTCATAATCTTTAAGCTTGAATGATAGTATCTTTGTATGATTTTGATCTGCTATATGTGGCGCTTGCTTGATCTATAAGTCTGATAATCTGGGTTAATTAGTGTTTGAATATCTGAAAGAGTGAATTATCCTTTATAGATCTATACGTAGGTTCAGTGAAGCGAAGGCACATATACACGCTGGTTCACTGAAGCGAAGGGGCGTATACGCAGTTTGTTCCATACACAAAAGCGTATGCATGCAGGTTTCAGGTTATTAGAGCAGCGTATATCTTTTGAGTTGTGATCTAGCTGCCTCTATTTATTGCTGTAGTGTTCTGGGTTCAGATTTGGTGTGTGGTTACTGTTACTGTGATCGGGGTACAATCGTCAGAGAAGTGTTTGTGTTGATTCAGTTTCGATTGGTGAAAAGGTGATTGGTTGATGCAGAAATTCTTGATGTTTGATTGATGTTATTTGTGGATCCAGTCCGAAAAATTATGAAACGTGGTCCCTGAAAGAAAGAGAAGGTTGTAGCCTTCTGTAGGCCAGCACCTACGTACTAGTATCTTGGCTAGTGCAAGAGCTAAGGGGGTTGTAGCTCCATTCCAGGAGAAGCTGGAAAACGAGAGAGGGTTGTAGCTCTCTGCAGGTTGCAGCCTGCGTACTAGTAAAGGACTGCACCAGTACAATTGTAAAAAGAAGTTTCTAATTAAAGAGAATATAGAGACAAATTGCAGCAGGTGGTTTTCACCCACATTGGGTTTCCACCTTATATCTTGTGTTCTTGTGTGCGATTGTCTTTCTGCTCTGTTTTACTGTTTTTGGTTACTGGTTATTTGCTTCTAAAACACAGATTAACAATCAACATCAGAAAGATAAATTAAATTAAAATTTTGCATTATATACGCGGGTTTCCTTCTGCATAGTTGCGTATATACGCGGGTTTAATTAACTGAAGTAGCGTATATCATTTGATTTTGAAAAAGGAATATTTGACTTGATAACAATGATTCACCCCCCCCTCTCAGTATTATTTCAAACACCCACACTATCCACCAAATCTGACTTAGGAAAAGAACCTTTCTTCACTTTTACAGGGGAACATATTGTAATCAAAGAAGTGGAATCACCTGAAGAAGAAGAGGGAGAAATTACTCCTCATTCGCCATTGATAGAAGAACCAGAGGACTCTGAAATCTCTGACGAAACTATCATGACAGAGGAAGTAGTAAACAGATTAGGCGGTGGAGGTAGAGGTAGAGGTAGAGGAGGAGGAAACAATGTAGGAGGTAGAGGTAACAATGGGGGAAATAGGGATGGAGATAACTCGTTTGGATTTCCTATAGTTGATGAGGAATCCCGTACAACAATGAAAAAAATCTCACCATCTGTCCTCCCAAACTTTTATGCGTTGCGAAGTGAGGATCCTGAAACATTTCTATTTGAGTTTGAAGTCGTGTGCCAAACTTATGATTATATGGAAGACTCTCAAAAACTCAAATTGTTTCCTTCAACATTGAAGGGAGCTGCTTTGAAATGGTTCATGGGATTAGTCACTCAATCTATTAGGACTTGGAATGATATGAAACAAAAAAATTTGGATAGATACTTGGACTATTGCATGCCCACCAATCATAAGGATGAAGTATTCAAAATGGTGCAAAAAGAAGATGAAAACTTGGAGGATTTACTTGAAAGATTTCAATACAAGTTGAAAAGAGCAAAAATGAATAACTTAGATGAGGAGACCTTGAAAGCCCTTCTATTAAAAGCCATTAGAGATGAATGGATAGATATTTTAAACATGATGGGAAAGGGAGATATTTCTCAACTTCCACTTCATGACATAGCAGAACTATGTGTCCATCTCTCAAGGGGAAAATCTAAAACTAGAAAAGGGCCTAGAGATCCTTCTCTCATTAGAGCAAACAAATCTGCAACTGGATCAGTAAGTAGGGCAGAGATTGGCAATATGCTTGATGAATTCAAAACTGATAGTTTAAGGAGCCTTAGTGAGAAACTAGACACCCTTAAAATACAAAACAAGCAGAAAGCAGAAGCTGAAGCTTTGGCCATCTTTTGTCCAAAATGTAGGAAGAAACATGCTCTAAGGGAATGCCCCTTAGATGCAAAAGTTGTAGAAACATGTATGATTTGCTCAGAAAGCCATGAGACCAAGGATTGTCCTTCAATTCCTAGGCTCAAAGAAGTCTTTCAAGAAGATCCAAATTCAATTGAGTCTCTCTGCTTTGTTTCAAGGAGACCTTGGCAGGGGCAACAAAATCAAGGGTTTAACAACCCCACGAACTTTCAATCCCCACCAAATTGGAATCCTTGGCAACAACCTTGGTCCCAACCTCAAAATCCATTTCAATCATGGGTACAAGGTATGCAAAATCCTTATGGGAGATTTAATCAATTTTATCAATATCCTCCATCTTTTCAAAATCAACAAGCTCCACAACTTCCAAATCAAAATCCACAACTTTCATTGCCATTTCCACAACAACAACAACCTTCTCAACAAAATCCAAATTCTCAACTCTTGCTTCCATTCCAACAAAAGACAAATCAACTACCATCCCAGCCATTGCCAAATCCCAATAATAAAAATCCTCAGAATGCTTACATGGTAGAAGGACAACAATTTCCTACCTATATGATTTTTCCTCTCAATGATGTACAACTCAGATCTGGTAGAGTTTTAGAAAAGCCTTCTATAGATGCTCAAAAGAAAAGTATTTCTGAGGAAGATTCTCTTGAAGCTAATAAAGGTTCTGAAGCATCTCTTCAAAACCTAAACACTCAAAAAGAAAAAGGAAAAGAGTCAACCCCCACAACTCCTATAGTTGAGCAATCTGCATCTTCATCCACACCTCCTTTTCCTGAAAGATTACAAATTGACAAAGGAGTGGAAAAACAAATCTTGTTGCCTGACTATGATTTCCTAGATGGATTAAATAATGTTTGTATCAAGATTCCATTGCTACAAGCCATTAGAGAGATTCCTATTCTAGCAAAAACAATAAAGGAGTTGAGTCTCAAAAGACCAGGAAATAAACCAAGAGATACAAGAAGAATTCACCTGGTAGGAAAAATTGCAGATATCATGATGGGAAAAATTACCATGCAGAAGTATGTAGATCCCGGTAGTCCAATTGTCAAGACACATATAAATGTGGTAGACATTCCAAACACTTTGATTGACTTAGGGGCTGCTATCAGCATTATGAGTAGACAGACTATGGAACATCTAAAACTTCCTAATCTTCTTTTTACACCTACTTTACTGCAACTTGCAGATCGATCAATTATCAAACCAGATGTTGTATTAGAAGATATTTCAGTCTCCTTAGATTCTTAGGAATATTCAGTAGATTTTATGATTTTGACTCCCAAGAGTAATTTAGGAGGGCACCCACTTGGTGAGCTCTAGTATTGCAGCAATAATGCTGCAACTCTTGGGACTCCCTTCTTTACTTTTATCAACCCGGTAGTTTGTAACAAACTTGGAAGCGACGGTGCTGTATGCACAAGTACTAGCTCTTGCCGCAGCTGTCACGTGGTCAACTGGCACAAGTCCGCTAGGAGCTTAAGCCAACTTCTATGAGCTCTGGGAAGAATCTTTTTAACTAATGGACGAAAGATAACTCAAAGAAGGCTGATCTACTTGCAGAAAGAACTGGAAAGCTGAAAGGAAACGTGAACCCTAGAAAACCCTAATTTTACCAGCTATCCCTACCGATGCAAGAAAGAGGATGCAAGCTACTGAAAGAAATGCCATTGACTTCTAGGAAGGTAAATAGATGTATCTAAGCTACTTCTATAGTAACATCTGAAAAAAAAAAAAAAAAAAAAAAAATAAAAAAAAAAATAAAAAAAAAAAAACAAAAAAATTGTATTTTTCAATAAGTTGCTAGAATTATCATGCATGCGATTTTACTGTTTTGACTGTGCAGAGGTGGATTGGCGAGAGGAAATGCTTGGAGGAGGTCGGGAAGGTTCAAAGAGGGCCTAAGGGGTCCCTAACACCCTTCCAGAGAGTTTCATAGAGTTTGGCTATCAAGAAACCTCATTCGTGAGCTTCTACAGGAAGTCTGCAGGGGTTCTACAGGATGTCTGTGATTTTCTACAGGATGTCTGTAACTTTTCTACAGGATGTTCAGAAATGGGATTTTGGAGGATGGATGGATGGAGAAAGATGAAGGAGTGGGTATGGAGGTAGGATAAGGGTTGGAGGTGGTCCAGGACTTGGTGGATGGAGTTGAGGACAGATGTAGATGGCTAGATTTATTCAAGGAGGATTGAGGCAATGTTGCACAGAAACTAGGGTTATATGAGCAAATGGAAAAAGTAAGGCAAGAAGTTGAGTTGAGGAATGGATCAGACGGGTTTGATGGAGTATGGGCAGGTAGAGAAGTGGTACAGGTGCTCTGCAAGTCGTTTTTCCAACTAAACCAACGAAGACTTGTAAAATCAAGGACCTAGTTACGTTGACCTAATCTGATCTAGCTGTTAGTGAAGAGAATGAACAGAAGTTTGAACTGCAATGAAACCATGTATACTAACTTATGCAACTAAGCAAGCAAAAGTCTGAACTTGTAACCAACTTCTACAAATGAAAATCAAACACTAGTGATTGCATGGCAAAGCAAAATCAGTGTTTTTGTGGGCATCAAGGTCACCCTAATCCCAACTCCTGATCCTGCTGAGGGAGAGGTGAAATCAGAGGTGTTTGATGGCCCTTTTTTGAAGCTTTTCCCTGTTAACAACCTATCAACTAAATATGAACATCAACAGTCTTTCTAATCATCAATAGTGACCTGGTTAATCAGTAAGATTAAATCTACTTTAACAGAAATGATTTTGCAAATACATAAAGAACAAATAACAATACATAAAGGAGGCCTTAGCACTCGGGTTGGGCCCAACCCCAAGAGCTGCAGGATCCTAGAAAGAAATCAAATCTGATGCCAAGTAAATCTACTTCTCATTACTCAAAAATAATCATCACAAGAAAGTTGTACAACAGTAGCTAAGAAAAAAAAGCTGAAAAGGACAGCACTATAGTGCAAATACCAACAATTCCAAAAGTAAACTACGAAGGTTGAGGCCTTCATATTTATACAATACGAGGGGGCTAGCAGCCCTCATAAATTCAAGGGACTCGGCTGTTCCAACTGCTAGTAAACAGTCACTCTTCCCAAAGTTGCTTGGCTGCCTTTAGAACTCGTTTTGGTGGCCTGTTGAGCTCTGAGTTGAGGGTGGAGATTTCGAGGAAGGGCCATTTAATGCCACAGACAACCTCCCTATGAATCCTCACCTCAAGCTTGGCTATCACCTGGGCCATAATTGCTTGGTTTTACTCCAAAATTTGTCCCAAAAACCTGAAATGACCACGTATTAGCCTCCTTGGTAGAGTGACCACCCTTATTCTTTCAAATAACATAAACATACTAGAAAAACATGCATAATCTATGAAAAATGGAGGATTGAACAAGGACAATTAGGCAAAATGAGCCCAATAAGTTACCCAATTTGGGGCTCATCATCACCCCCCTGCTAAATGGGTTGCTCATCCTCTGAGCAACTAGACCAGCTCATCATCCTTTATGGCTTTGATCGCTTCCCTCACGTCCCAAGCCTCTGCGGTGATATCCTCTTCCCGATCGTGGAATCCTGCCTTCCTTTCCACTTCCTCCCATTTTCTACCTTCTTCCTCTTCCTTCACTCCTTCTAGCAATCCCAAAAGTAAAGGAGGATTGAATTTCAAGCCAATCCAATTGGCCTACAAATTTTGCATCAACTGCTTGTAGAGAGGTACCCTTGCCAAGGCTTCCCTCATCCTGGTGGGAGAGTGGTATTCTTTTATCTTCAGGCTGTGAGGCAGTGTGATCCACTGCCTTGTGCAAGCATGCATGCAGTTTTCTCCCAACAGTCTCTCCATGTCCTCAAAGTGGGCAATGGCTTGAGCCTGTTGCTCAATGTATTCCGGTAGCTCCTGAGGACTGTTGGCCAAGTGCTGGTGGGCGCTTATCACTGCTGAGGGGTCATCCGGCTCTGCTCTGATCATGAGTGGCTCACTGAGCTCTCTGCCTATGATACTGCGGACCTCTGTTGTTCTCTTCTCCTCATGGCTCATCCAAGAGGCCATGGCCATAAGCTGGACATCTCCTATCATCGTTTTGGGATCCCATGCGTTCATGTTCGGAAGGGCGAAGTTGTGCAAGTAGAACTCTGATAATTTGGCCTTATCCTCAGATGAACTACTGCCACATAGAGCTGCAAACTGATGATAATTTTGGAATGGGGTGATGCCCCTTTGGGCCAAGGTATTGATCTGAAACTGTAACCACTGATCCTTGAGGTATAGGGCATAGGATTTGGCAGGCTACCTACACTGCAGAGCTTCCATTGCCCAGCTGGCCATGCAGGTCAGTTGGGCCTCCTTTTCTTGTACCTGCTGTTTCATAGACTGTGTCTCCAATTATTTTTCCTGTAGCTGTCAATTCAGTGTCTCAATTTTAGTCTACATCCCTTCCTTTCTCTACTGTCCATTAGAGGTATCTTTGGCTATTGTGGGCTCCTCCTGTTGCTGTTGTTCTCCCAAGATATGAGGCCTGTCTTCCTTCCTCTGTCCCTGTAATTGTAGCTGCTGTCTAAGCAGCTCATTTTCTTCCTGTAGCTTGACCTGTTGGCTGATATCCACATGTCATACCATAGCCAATTCCCTCCTTGCATCTTTTATTTGTTCCTCCAGAGGACCTATATCCGCCACACCCTTGGACTTAGCGATTTTCATCCAAGTGTGGGTCCTCACTCTCTCTTCTTCTAGTGCAAGGAAAAGTGGCACTGTGAATTTTTGAGGAATGATCTTTCCGGCCTCTAAGAAGTTATAGTAGGAGCCCAAGCTGGGCTGGGGGCTAGGTTCCACAATGTTCTCCACCTTTTCTTCCTCCTGTGGTGATTTAGCTGCCTCACCTTCCATTGCTTCGGTCTCCTTTAGCCTAGCCAGTGTTTCCTGTAGAATAGTCTCAGCATCTTGTAGAGAGGCCTTTGTGTCCAAAATTTTCATTCTCTCCCTCCAGGTGGATGTCTTCGGGCTTCCCCGTTCATAAGTGATGGATGCCTTGGAGGGGGACCTCTCCTTTTGTGTGGTAGGGGTATCTACAATTGTTATTGGTTCTTTTGACGGTGGCTGGGGTTGGCCAGTCTTAATCCTCACAATCCTTCTTGCTTTAAAATACAGGGGAGGCTCCCTCTTTCGCTTCCCCTTATGCTTGGGAGATGTGCTTAGGGTGGCCAGCACAGCTGCTGCCTCCCTAGCTAAAATTTCCGGCGATTTTTCCCTCTGTTGTTCTGTCTTCAGACTTCCTGTAGAAAGTCCTGTGTTGACTGTTTCCTGTCTTCCTGTAGAAACAGTTTTTGGGTTTCCTGTAGAAACAGTTTTCAGGCTTCCTGTAGAAACAGTTTTCACTATTTTGGCATGCTTGGCTGGGGGTGCCTTCTCCTTCATTTTTTTTGTGGTTGCCTTGGATGTGCCCTCACTTGCTTGGAATTTTTCAATCCTTTCTGCCCTGATTTGCAACCATTTCTCCCTTGGCGTTTGTGCCTTTATTCCACCCACAATTTTGGGCTTAACAGCTTGGCCCTTCTCTTGTTTCTCTTTTTGCTTTTTCTGTGGTGGTCTATCCTGGGGTTCCTTACCCTTGGCTTTCTTTTCTGCCTCAATGTGCTCCCATTCCTCACTGCTGGATGAAGTGAGTTCCTCGGCCGGAATCCAGGTATCATCATTCTTGGACATATTGCGGAAAATATCCCAGGATAGAGGGACAGTATAGGTATGGAGGGCATCTTCTACTAGAAGCTTGATAAGCCCATGATGAGCCATCTGGTCCGATGTCCCTTCCTTCATTTTTGTGCCACACTCCATCAATGATTGTAGGAGGAAATATGGGATGCTTAACTTTTGTTCTGTGGGTAAATCCATCTTATGCCTGAGTTCAGTGAGCAATCAGAAGTGATAACCATATACAATATTGAACCGCCCCTCACAAGTAATGTATTTCATGATCTGAAGGCTGACCTCACTCCAAAATGGATGTAGGCTGGCTCTTCGGACCCCATTTTTATCCTCTGAAAATTGTTCTTCTGGTAGGAAGAATGCCTTTTTGACTTTTTGGCCCAATGCCCTCTCCTCTTTACTCCAAGGTATCCCCAATGGAAGATCAGTGACACAGCTGATGAGTTGTGGGGTAAGTTTTAAGGCCAACCCTCTGAAATTTACAGTGGCCAGTATCTTGGATTTGGGCTGCAGAGACATTAGGAACTCTTCTATTACCTCATCATCGTGACCTTGAATCTTGTCACAGAAGGTCATCCAATTGGCACGAGTAAATAGGTCTACCACCTCGGGGTTTTCTCATAATTTCCTAGAATCCGAGAGTTCCTTTCTGATAAACCCTCCTGGCATAGTGAAAATGCTCTGTTTTGGCTTGTGTTCTGATCAGAAGGGGAATTCTATGTATGGTTTCCTCCTTTGATTCTCAAGACAGGGTTTCTCAGATGTTTGTATCTCCCTTTTCACCAATTCCCTGGTTATAATGCTACTGCTGCCCCAAAACTCGGCTGTCAAAAGGAAATTAGGCTCTCACAGACAGAGTGCAGAGCTTAATTTTCACACTAATCACATACAAGTCACATTCTTTATGAACAGGTCAGCCCTTACAGTGGTTTATCGTTTCTACAGGAGGAATTTGTTAACAGGCACCGTGGGGAAGAATGTAACACAGAACCAACTGAAAAAAAACCCATGTATCACATAGGCAAACCACCATTCTTGACCCACAGGCAGACTTGTTTTAATTCTCTTATTCCAAATAGTTTAAGTTACCACCTTTCGAAATATCATGCATGGGTATGGTGTTTTTCGAGCCTACCTCTCTTCGAAAATCCAATTCCGACGCAGAAGATCCGGATTTCTCTACTCTGGGAGGCTATGTTGTGCTCCTTGTAGAGCTCCTTCCTGCAGAGAGCTTTGCTGGCTTCTGGAGGACATCACGGCACTTTTGAGCAAGCCTGGGACACGGGAGGAGTTTGAAACGAGCCGAAAAGCTTGGGCTAATGAACTGCAGAGGAGGAGGACGCGTACGTTGCTGAAAACCAGTTGCAAGAGTAAATGACAGTGGTTAATGTGAGTGCTCTGGCCGAAGGATTTTGAATTACGGCGCAATTCATGGCGCGGGGGTGAGGTGTCTAGGCCGATCCATTAGCCAACGTCATGGCCATCATTCTCTGGCGTGTCTCTGACCGCCATTTTCTATCTCTGCCATTACCCGCCATCATCACTGCCCATCCACCGATTTCACTGCAAATCCGCCGATTTTCCTCGACTGGACACTTCCCACGTGTCAGCTCCATGTCCCTTTGGTGGATTCGAGTGTAACCGAGCTCGTTCGGATCCCACGAGGCCATTCGACTGACTGTGGGTGGCCAGTTGACTGGCCACCGAATTCGTTCAATCCGCACCATTCACAGACATGCAATTTTCATAGTATAGTCTATGCAATTTGACGAAATAAGGTTAGGCACTTACCTGTGTGGCCATGGACATGCTCTGTAGGTTTTTAGACATGGAACGATGGCTTTGCTCATTGCTGCTTCGTGCACAGGCGCTGGAATTCCTTCGTTCATTGGTTGATGCTGCATGCAAGGCTTCGGGACCCGATCCTCTGGTGGTGAACGTTGCATGCACGGCTCTGTCTTTTCTCAGCTATCGAGGAGGTGTTCACGTTCAAGTAGAGCTGGTTACATGCCTCCTGCGTTGATTTCAACTGCTATTGACTCCATAGTGTGTACTCCAGGCGGATCAGCTGCTACAAGATTCCTGTAGGACATCCTGTAGTCGTTTCTCCTCCTAGGATGCATGCTGAAACGAGCAGGGTTGTATTCACGATTGAAGGGTGCTGATGAAGCTTTAACAGGTAGAGTGTGAGAGCCTTCATGTATTTGATTTGTCCCTTGGAAAAAAAAAATGCAATTTGAGGAAAACAGGACTCTTTGCATGACTGTGCAGGAATACAGGACCAGATTGTTGTAATGGCAGTGGAAAGAGATGAAACCGGTGATGGATGGAAGAGAGGAGTGGCTGCAGGTCTCATCAACAGACTTCAAGCTTTAAATCCCTTTCCAGAATCGACTTTGGCCTGCCCGAAGGCTCTACAGGATGTTTCCTGTAGAAATGTGAAACTTCCTGTAGAAATCCCCAAAACTTCCTGTAGAAAGCTCAAAACTTCCTGTAGGAGGTTGAATCTCGACTCGAATGTGTTCAAATCCTGGAAAAAGTGAGTGGCCATGGAGGGGGTGTCTGTGAGAATGTCTGGTAGCTTGGTACAGACCCCTGTCCTCGTTTTGTGCGACCTTCTTTATCTGCACTGTATTTCCTGTAACCTGCAATAAAACTAGAGATTAGACCTGTTTCTTTTTCTTTTTTCTTTATTTTTTCTTTTTTCCTTTTGAGAGACAGCAGGGGCACCTCCATGAGGTTTTCACCCCCACTATCTGCCCTGGGTGCCTCAGAGAGGTTTTTGCCCAAGGATCTTTTTTATTCCATTTCTTTATTTTCTGAGAGATAGCTGGGGTGCCTCCATGAGGTTTTCACCCTCACTGTCTACCCTGGGCGCCTCAACGAGGTTTCCACCCAGGGAACTTTTTATTCCTTCTTTTTTTTTTGATGATCAAGGTGTGGCCGGAATAGAGGCAGAACCCTGCTCTACTACCAACACTGATTTTTCCACAGTTTCAATGAACTCCTACCTTGAAAGGGGTTCCTTGTAGATTTTCAATCGATTCCCATTGACAAGCATGGGGATGGCTTCTTCATCAATGTTCCTGATAAGGACTGAACCATTGTCATTGCATTTCTCCATTGTATATGGTCCTAACCATCTTGTCCTCAGCTTTCCTTTGAAATCCTTGTATCTTGAGTCATACAGTAGCGCCCAATCTCCCAGCTGGAATTGCTTTTCATTAAGGTGCCGGTCATGCCATATCTTTCTCTAGAGTTGAACTACTTCTAAGTGGAGGAGGGTCTGCATTCTCTGTTCATCTAATCCATTCAGCTGCAATAATATTTCACGTTGAGCATGGCTGAGATCTAGGTCCAGCTGAGCTACCACCCTCAATGTATTGTACTCGAACTCTATGGAAAACAAATATTTCTTCCCGTAGACCAGCTCATAAGGTGTGAAACCAGTTGTAGTCTTCCAAGTGGTGTTGTAGGCCCAGGTGGCCTCAACCAGGTGATCTGTCCAATCCTTTCTGCTGCTGCTCACAACCTTAGTCAAAATACCTTCCAATGCTCTATTAGTGACTTCCACCTGCCCATTTGCTTGAGGATGATAGGGGGTGGAAGTCTTGTGCTTGATCTTGTGATGCGCGAGCAAGTCTTCAATCAGGTTGGAGGTGAACTGGCTTCCTTGATCTGTGACTAACTCTCTTGGGTAGCCATACTTGTAGAAGATATTTTCCCTCAGAAACTTAGCCACCTTTTCTTCCGTTGCTGCTTTGATTTCCTTTGTTTCTGCCCACTTGGTCAGATAGTCGGTGCACACAATGATGTAAGACCGTTACTTTGAAGGAGGGTTGATAGGACCCACAAAATCCATGCCCCACTTCTCAAATGGCTCGAAGGTCACTTGAGGTTGGAGAGGAATTTCATCCCTTGGAGTCAGTTTTCCCATCCTCTGACATCGGTCACACTGGCTGATGTATCTTCTGACATCTTGATGAAGAGTAGGCCAATAGTAGCCTGCCTGTAGAATTTTGAAGGCAGTCCTTTTGGTTGCAAAGTGGCCTCCACAAGGTCCGTCATGACAGGTTAGGAGGATGTCAAAAACTTCCTCCTCCCTAACACAACGTCTCAAGATCTGATCTGGGCCAAGTTTAAACAGGTTGCCCCCGATCCAAGTGAATGGGGCACTCTTCCTTACAATTCTGCTCTTCTCCTTTGAGGATAGATGCGGAGGGAACTGTGCTGAGACCAAGTAATTTGCTATATCATCAAACCATGGAGAGAGTACTGAGATAACAAACAGATGTTCATCGGGCATCTGGTCATCCACTGTTCCTTCTTCACCTGCAGTCAAGTCCAATCTAGACAAGAAGTCAGCAACAACATTTTCCTTACCTGGCTTGTTAACAATCGTCAAATCAAATTGCTGCAACAAAAGTAACCATCTAATGATACGAGCATTGACATCAGGCTTATTCATTAAATATCTAATCGCAGCATGATCAGTGTGTACAAATGTTTGATAACCAGTGATGTAGTGTCTAAACTTGTTTAGGGAATGGACTACAGCTAGGAACTCTTTCTCGGTTACAGTATAGTTCATTTCTGCATTGGATAGGCTTTTGCTGACAAAGTATATGGCGTATGGGAGTTTCTCCTCAAATTGTCCTAAGGCTACCCCTATGGCTTTGTTTGAGGCATCAGTGTGGATGTGGAAAGGTAGGGCCCAGTTTGGACCTCTCAAGATCGAGGCGGACACCAGCTTATCTTTCAACTCATCCAGTGCCCCTTGACAATTGTCAGTCCATTTAAACTCAACATCTTTCCCTAAGAGGCCAAACAATGGCGAGGCTAGCTTGCTGAAGTCTTTAATGAATCTTCGATAATATCCTGCTAAGCCTAGGAAACTCCGAACATCTCTTACCTTTTGAGGAGGTGGGACCTTTTGGATGATAGCAATCTTATTAGGGTCCACCTGTAATCTTTGCCGAGAAATGGTATGACCTAGCACGGTCCCTTCAGTCATCAAGAATTCACATTTTTTGGGACTGAGGGACAGGTTCATCTCAGTGCACTTGGTTAGAACTTTTCCCAAACTAGTCAATGATTCTTGGAAGTTGGACCCATAAGGATTAAAGTCATCCATATAGATTTCTACCGAATCATGGACCAACTCGGAAAAGATGCTCAATACTGCTCTCTGGAAAGTGGCAAGAGCATTGCATAGCCCAAAGGGAAGGAATCGGTAGGCAAAGGTACCCCAAGGACAAGTGAAGGTGGTTTTATCTTGGTCTTCCGGGCTGATTTGGATCTAGTTATACCTTTTGAACCCATCTAGGAAAGAGAAGAACTTCTTCCCTGCCAGTCCATCCAACACCTGAGCTATGAAAAGCAAAGGGAAATGGTCTTTCTTGGTGGCTTTGTTAAGTTCTCGGTAATCTACACAGATTCTCCACTTCCCGTTCTTTTTTGGCACGAGCACTAGAGGTGAGACCCACTCACTATCGGAGATAGGGCAGATGAATCCTGCATCCAATAATTTTTGCAATTCTTATTTGACAATGTCTTTAAGGGCTGGATTCATTCTCCTCTGAGGCTACCTGACCGGCTTACAATCTTCTTTAATGTAAATGTGATGGGTACAGACCGAAGGATGGACTCCTTTCATCTCCTTATAGCTCCAAGTGAAAGCATCTAAATGATTGTTCAGTAAGCTACACAGCTCCTTCTCCTAGGAAGGAGATAGGGAGGAGTTGATCTTTAAAGTTCTTTCGGGACCAAACTCCACATTCTTAACTCTGGGAGAGGTTGGATCAGTCACACAGAGGTCCACTAAGGTGCTGGCTTGGGTATCTTCCACCAATTCCTCTAAGGACAGTGCACTGGGAGGTGGATTTTGAATCAAAGTCTTAATCAAATCATCCTCGGTTTAAGGGCCTCCCCTAGTAGTTTCTACTGTGCACAATGGTGCAGAGTAGACCTCATCCTCATCTCCTTCTTCCAACCAGAGTGGTAAGTCATGTTCTAGCAGAGGTTGGGCAGGAGGATATAGGACTAGCTGCTTGGACATAGGCCCATTCTTGATGGTCATGCTTCCAGCTCGGCAACTGATGTAAGCATCCGCAGTGGCTAACCAAGGCCTTCCCAAAATGAGGGGGTATCCAGTGAGCTTTGCCTTTAGCTGAAGGACCAAGAAGTCCGCAGGGTACTCCCAAGAGTCAACAGAGACCAAGACATCTTCCACAATCCCTTCGGGAGTCACGGTGGAGCGATCTGCCAACTGCAGGACTGTCGAGGTCTTCCGTAAGGAATTCTGAAGGTTGAGTTTAAACATGGTGTCCCTGGTCATCACATTAATGGCAGCCCCTAGATCAATCAAGGTATGGGGGATTATGGTGCCATTGATGTGGACATCAACTACAGGACTCCCCGGGTCCAAATACTTTGGACAGATTACTTGCCCAAACATTAGATCGGACAGTTGTCCGATGACATTGATAGTCAAGGCATCTCTCTTTCGCCTACCTGGGTGCCTGAAACACTTCTCCTTAATCAATTTGTTGTATATCGGTACATCTTTGATGGCCTGGAGAACTAGTATTTTCACACACAACTGTTTCAGTTCTCCCAGAAGTTCAGTCTCCTCTAGGTTTGGTTGCGTGGTTACTGTTAGTCACTCAGGAAAGGGTGGCATGGCTTTGGGTTCACTTTCCTGTTCCTCTTCCTCGTCCTCTAGGGGATGAGGTTGGCGATCTGGAAGGGTCTTCCCGGATCGCAGGTTGATCTCCTGGATCTCCACAACATAGGTAGGACATGTTGTCTCCCCAGTGTATACCTGTTGGGCCTGTCGGATGTTGGGGTTCGAGTTCAGTTGAGTAGGCACCTGGGGTTGTCTTGGAGGAGCAGGAGGTAATGGTTGTGGCTGAGCCGGTGGTGGAGGCAGAATGGCGGGAGGAGAGTTATATTGGGGCCTCCACCCCGGTTGAGGTGCATTCCACTGAGGCTGTGGCTGGACATGTGAGTGAAACGAACGAGCAGTGGGTTGAGTATGGTATTGAGGTGGATAAGACCATGGAGGAGGTGCAGACCAGGAAGGATGAGCAGGGGGACCCCAAGAAGGAATGTGAGAAGATTAGCTAGGGCTATAATAAGCTTGGGATGTCCCTTGCATCCCCTGCTGGTAAGGTCTGGGTCCATTCGGCCTCCTTTTGGTTGAGGAAGTAGAGAGGTTCAGTGGGTGCCTCAGTCCCTTGGTACATGGACTTGAATCTGGGCAAGGTTGGACATTGGTTTGTGGGGTGGTTCTCCTCACAAATGAAACATACCACTACTGAGTGCAATGGACACTCGTTCTTAGGGTGCTTCCTCGTACATCTGGGACCGAAAATGGCCAAAGCCCTCTCATCTTCCTCTTTCTTTTGTTGGATTCATAAAGTATCAAGTTGCATGGCAATGGTCTGTCTCATCTCACTTTTGAGGTCTTCCATCTGATTAGCAAACTCATGCTTGGAGAAGGCAGTACTAGCTGAAAGTGGATTCCCCCTACCTCTTTTCCAGGTTGCCCTAGAGTGGTTTCTAAACACAGTCTTTATGTCCTCATAAGGTAGTTAGTAAATGTCTCCTCCAGCTAGCATGTGAAGGGTATCTAGAAGGTCTTCAAGGACTCCTCGGAGCAGAACCAACTTTAGAGATTCAGGTTCAAGTGTGCACCTGGCCCGTTTATAGCTGAGTTGGAACCTTTCCTCGTAGTCTTCTAAAGACTCATCATTTCCCATGGTCATCTGAAAGATTTCTCCCTTGGTTTCCTTTGACCTACAGTAGTCCCGGTATTTGTTGTTAAAGGCTTGTTGCATCTGAGCCCAAGTGGTGATACTGTTTCCAGGTAACCCCATGAACCAGCATAATGTTGCATCCTTGAGGGTAGAGGGAAAGAGTTTCAACTTTTGCTCATCTTCTGTATAGTCATAAGTTCGACAAAGGACAACAAACTCAAACAGGAAGGTATCAGGGTCTTCAGTGGTCAATCCATGGAAATGAGGTAAGGCTGAGGGACTTATGTTCTTCATTTTCATGTCCCCGTTGGTCTCTCGGATGGGGAAGGTACCTTCTATTCTCTCGTCATCATCTCTACCATTTCTGTTGTCAGCCATGGTCTCAAAAGGAATGTTTTCTTGCTCTTCTTCTATTATGGGATCTTCATATATCTCAGGAGGTTCACCTATAGGTTCTTCTGGGTCACTACCACCAAAGAAGAGAGAAGGGTGACTCAGTGAAGTGGTGGGGGTGTTGGGTAGGAATTTTCCGGTATTATCTCTGTTCCTACGAGGCATGAAAGGATTTTTGGTTGCTTTTGCTTTTTTTCTCTGCTTGTACCTGCAAAACTGAAACAGATGGAATTGCAACTAACTAAAATCTATCTTGCAGAAATGAAAATGCGGAATTGAAATGAAATCAGGAAAGGACTAATCTATTTTGCTGAAATCAAATTGCGAGAATGAAATGCTAGACTACACTTGCAAAATTGAAATTCTATTCTACGCTTGCAGAATTGAAATTGCGGAATTGAAAGGCTAATCTATGAAAGCAGGAAATGTATAATTTACTTTTGTAGAAATGAAATTACAGAATGGAACTGAAATAAACTACTTAGCAGAAGGTTAGAGTAAGAAAATAGAAGAAAAGCTGCATTTACAAATACTCTGACGCTTCCCCGGCAACGGCACCAAAAAGAGTGGTGAGCTCCAGTATTGCAACAATAATGTTGCAACTCCTGGGACTCCCTTCTTTACTTTTATCAACCCGGTAGTTCGTAACAAACTTGGAAGCGACGATGTTGTATGCACAATTACTAGCTCTTGCTGCAGTTGTCACGTGGTCAGCTGGCACAAGTCCACTAGGAGCTTAAGCCAACTTCTATGAGCTCTGAGAAGAAGCTTTTTAACTGATGGACGAAAGCTAACTCAAAGAAGGTTGATCTACTTGCAGAAAGAACTGGAAAGCTGAAAGGAAACGTAAACTCTAGCAAACCCTAATTTTACCAGCTATCCCTACCGATGCAAGAAAGAGGATGCAAGCTACTAAAAGAAATTCCATTGACTTCTAGGAAGGTAAATACATGTATCTAAGCTACTTCTATAGTAACATCTGAAAAAAACATCTTTTTGTATTTTTGAATAAGTTGCCAGAATTATCATGCATGCGATTTTACTGTTTTGACTGTGCAGAGGTGGATTGGCGAGAGGAAATGCTTGGAGGAGGTTGGGAAGGTTCAGAGAGGGCCTAAGGGGTCCCTAACACCCTTCCAGAGAGTTTCACAGAGTTTGGCTATCAAGAAACCTCATTCGTGAGCTTCTACAAGAAGTCTGCAGGGGTTCTACAGGATGTCTGTGATTTTCTACAGGATGTCTGTAACTTTTCTACAGGATGTTTAGAAATGGGATTTTGGAGGATGGATGGATGGAGAAAGATGAAGGAGTGGGTATGGAGGTAGGATAATGGTTGGAGGTGGTCCAAGACTTGGTGGATGGAGTTGAGGACATATGTAGATGGCTGGATTTGTTCAAGGAGGACTGAGGCAATGTTGCACGAAAACTAGGGTTATATGAGCAAATGGAAAACGTAAGGAAAGAAGCTGAGTTGAGGAATGGAGTAGATGGGTTTGATGGAGAATGGGCAGGTAGAGAAGTGGTACAGGTGCTCTGCAAGTCGTTTTTCCAACTAAACCAATGAAGACTTGTAAAATCAAGGACCTAGTTACGTTGAGCTAATCTGATCTAGTTGTCAGTGAAATGAATGAACAGAAGCTTGAACTGCAATGAAACCATGTATACTAACTTATGCAACTAAGCAAGCAAAATTCTGAACTTGTAACCAACTTCTACAAATGAAAATCAAACATTAGTGATTGCATGGCAAAGCAAAATCAGTGTTTTTGTGGGCAGCAAGGTCACCCTGATCCCAATTCCTCATCCTGCTGAGGGAGAGGTGAAATCAAAGGTGTTTGATGGCCCTTTTTTGAAGCTTTTCCCTGTTAACAACCTATCAACTAAATCTGAACATCAACAGTCTTTCTAATCATCAACAGTGACCTAGTTAATCAGCAAGATTAAATCTACTTTAACAAAAATGATTTTGCAAATACATAAAGAACAAATAACAATACATAAAGGAGGCCTTAGCACTTGGGTTGGGCCCAACCCCAAGAGCTGCAGGCTCCTATAAAGAACTCAGATCTGATGCCAAGTAAAGCTGCTTCTCATTACTCAAAAATAATCATCACAAGAAAGTTGTACAGCAGTAATTAAGAAAAACGAGCTGAAAAGGACAGCACTATAGTGCAAATACCAACAGTTCCAAAAGTAAACTACGAAGGCTGAGGCCTTCCTATTTATACAATACGAGGGGGCTAGTAGCCCTCATAAATTCAAGGGACTCGGCTGTTCCAACTGCTAGTAAACATTCACTCTTCCCAAAGCTGCTTGGCTGCCTTTGGAACTCGTTTTGGTGGCTTGTTGAGCTCGGAGTTGAGGGTGGAGATTTCGAGGAAGGGCCATTTAATGCCACAGACAACCTCCCTACGAATCCTCACCTCAAGCTTGGCTATCACCTGGGCCATAATTGCTTGGTTTTGCTCCAAAATTTGTCAAAAAAACCTGAAATGGCCACGTATTAGCCTCCTTGGTAGAGTGACCACCCTTATTCGTTCAAATAACATAAACATACTAGAAAAACATGCATAATCTATGAAAAATGGAGGATTGAACAAGGACAATTAGGCAAAATGAGCCCAATAAGTTACCCAATTCGGGGCTCATCACCACTCATATTAGGAAGACCTTGGCTAGCCACAGCTGATGCTTTCATTAGTTGTAGATCTGGAGATATGTACATTTCTGATGGTAGTTCGACAAAGAAGTTCAATTTGTATCCTCCAGCAAAAGCAATTACAAAAGTAGGAGATAATGAATGGGTCGATGATGAGGACACTATACAACCTGTCTTTACCATTTCTGAAATCAGTGAAGATAGTGAAATTCTGAACACATTAGAAAATTTTGAAACATCTTCAGAATATGACCACACACAATTTTAGATAGATTCTAACATTGAGTATCTATCATCTAGACAAATATCTCTTTACTCTATGGAAGAATTCTATAGTTCCGCCATTGAGATTTTTCGAGGTAAAACATTGAATATCAACAAAAACTTGGAAAAATCACAACAGGGAGAGCTAACCAAAATCTTGCAAAAACATTCTACTGCATTTGCATGGGAGTATACTGATATGAAAGGTATTGAACCTAAGACTTGCATTCATCACATCTACATCGAGGAAAACAGTAGACCAATCAGACAACCTCAGAGAAGGATGAATCCAAACCTTAGGGAGATAGTGAAAGAAGAGCTCCAAAAACTACTCAATGTAAACTTCATTTATCCAATTTCAGATAGCCGATGGGTTTCTCCTTTGGTTATAGTAGCTAAAAAGAATGGTAAATGGAGAGTGTGCATTGATTACAGGGAATTGAATAAAGCAACTTTGAAGGATCACTTTCCTTTGCCCTTTATCGATCAGGTATTAGATACTCTAGCAAGCAAAAAGTACTTTTCATTCTTGGGTGGTTTTAGTGGCTATAATCAAATTCAGGTAGCACCTGAAGATCAAGATAAGACCACATTTACCTGTCCATGGGGAACTCTTTCTTACCGAGTGCTTCCTTTTGGATTATGTAATGCACCTGCAACATTCCAAAGAGCAGTACTAGGAATCTTTTCTGATCTAATCCATGATTGTGTAGAGGTTTATATGGATGATTTTACAGTTTATGGTAATACATTTGAAGAGGCATTAGAGAATTTGGAAAATTTCCTTATAAGATGTAAAGAAACAAACCTTTCATTAAGTCATGAAAAATTCTTTATGATGTTTACTGAAGGTATTGTTTCGGGACATCACATTTCAGGGGATGGGATTAAAGTTGAAGTCATCTCCAAGTTGCCTATTCCAAATTGTCAAAAAGATGTTAGAAGTTTTCTGGGATTTACTGGGTACTATAGAAGATTTATAGAGAACTTCACTAAAATAGCATCTCCACTCTTTAAATTTCTTACAAAAGATTGTGAATTCAAATGGGATCCTGATTGTCAATCAACATTTGAAACTTTGAAAACAAGAATATCTGAAGCACCCATCTTGAGAGGGCCAAATTGCAAACTTCCTTTCCATATTTCTACAGATGCTTCAGATACAGCTCTAAGAGCTGTGTTGGGTCGAAAGGATTTAGTTCCTTATGCCATTTACTATACCAGTAAAAACTTAACTCTCACTTAGTTGAACTATACTGTGACTGAAAAAGAGTTCTTAGTTGTTGTTCATGCAATCAATAACTTTAGACATTATATAACAGGCTATGAAACTTTTGTCCATACTGATCATTCTACGATTAGATATCTAATGAACAAACCTGTTACTAATGGCAGAGTTACAAGATGGATCTTACTTTTATAGGAATTCAATATTACTGTGTTGGATAGACCAAGGAAACAAAATACAGTAGCTGATTTCTTGTCTAGGATCCAAAATACTAAAGAAGATTCTCCTGTAGAGGATAAGTTTCTTGATGAATATTTATTTGCAGTAACTACTAAGACCCCTTGGTATGCAGATATTGCTAACTATTTGGTTACAGGGAAACTACCTCCACATCTATTTCCTAGTGAGAGAAGAAATATTATTCAGGCGAGTTCAAAATATTCATTGATTTCTAATGAATTGTTTAAAATAGGGCCAGATCTTGTGATCAGAAGATGTGTTAGGGAAGATGAAATGCCTGACATCCTCAAGGCTTGTCATGATGAACCATGCGGCGGACACTTTGCTGACAAAAGGACAGCCTATAAAATCCTTTCTTTAGGATATCATTGGCCTTCCCTCTTCAGAGATACAAAAGAATATGTCAAAAGGTGTGATAGCTGCCAAAGAGTAGGGAGACCGACTCTTTCAAATGAAATTCCATTACAACCACAGGTACTCATTGAACCCTTTGAAAAATGGGCTTTAGATTTAATTGGACCTATTAATCTACCATCTAAACAAAAGAAGTATATATTGGTATGTACTGATTATGTCACTAAATGGGTAGAAGCCAAAGCATTACTTTCTGCTACGGAAAATTCAGTTGTTAGTTTTCTTTATGAGGATATTTTTACTCAATTTGGTATTCCAAGAGAAATTGTGATAGATCAGGGAAGTTAATTCACATCCAACATGGTGGAGAAGCTGATGGAAGAATACAAAATCAAGCACAGAAAATCTACTCCTTACCATCCGCAAGCAAATGGCCAAGTGGAGTAGACAAACAAAGTTATTGAAGGCATCATCACCAAAACTGTTCATTTACGCAGAAGAGATTGGGCAAAAAGGCTTCTTGAAGCCTTATGGGCCTACAAAACTACATGGAGGAATACAACAGGACATTCTCCCTATGAACTTGTTTATGGGAAAGAAGTCCTGCTCCCCATTGAGTTCCAAGTCAAAACTTTCAAGATGGCAGTTCAGTTGGGGATGGATCTATCAGAAGCCCAAAAGCACATAATAGAGCAATTGAATGAGCTAGATGAGATTAGACAAGAAGTAATCCTAAGAACTAATATAGTTCAGTATCAAAGAGCTAAGTGGCATGACAAATACATCAAAGAGAAAAAGTTCCAAAAGGGAGATTGGGCATTACTATTAGATTCCAAGTTTAAAGACTTCAAAGGCAAATTTCAGACTCATTGGATTGGGCCATATGAGATTGACAAAGTCTTTAGCAATGGAGCGGTAAGAATCAAGAATTTAAAAATCCTCTTATTGTGAATGGCCACAAATTAAAGATCTATCATAAGCCACTCTCAAAAGAGGAATTTGTCAAAATGTTTCAAGATAGTTCCGTAATAAGGCTGGTGAAGAAGAATCCTTCTTCTCCACCAACCTAGCCTTTGTTCCTTTCTGTTTCTAAAAAAAAAAAATTGTATAAGCCTGAAAACCAATCACTGATTGGCAGTCTTATACAGAAAATATAGAGTGAAAATCAAGAACACCTGACACCCTATATTTTCCAAAAAAAAAATCTCTCTTTCTTTCCCATTTTCATTTCACTTCACCTCATTTTCATTCCACTCCATTTCATTTTCATTTCACTGCACTCCATTTCATCCATTTCATTTCATTTCATCAATAAAAGTCTCTTTCATGACCATTTTCACTCAGTCAGTTATCATCTATCCATCTTCATTCAGTCAAGTGGTTGTTGTGTTAGTTTCCGCAGCTGGAATCAGTTTCCGCAGCCAGAAGCAGTTTCCACAGCCACCACTCTGTTTTTCAAATTGACAGTCAAGATGTTAGTTCAATAATCATGAAATCAAATGCAGGTATGATCGAGGACATATTATGAATACATGGAGCACCTAAAGGTATCAATAAGGAGCAGTTGATCATGGACAAACAAATGGCAAAAATTCCAAGGTATGAGTAAAAGTTTATTTCAAATAGCAATCAACACACATTTTTGCATAGCTATTAAACCATAAGCTCCACTATATGCAATGATTGCCGTGATAGCTCCATAATCATTCCACGACATTCCTCCACAAACCATGCATTTATTTTCCAAATGGTATTATGATTAGCCTTCGGATTTAATGTGTGTTGGCTACATCTTAACATTCCACCTGTAATCATGACGTGGTCGATTTGACTACGGCTCTTCTCAGCCGCAGAAATCCGCAACCATTTCATAAACGTGTTCATATCTACTCTACGACCACCCAATTTAAAATTATGCCGAATTCACTTTATTCCCCCTACTATTATATTGACATCACGGCTGCATTTCCACCTTGCTCACATAAGCCTTCACCCATTTCACAAATTCATTTCCACTTTCTGTCCTCTGTTTTCCGCTCACAGTCACTGGTTTTCTCCATAACCTTTGTTCACTCCCATAGCCCAGCCGTCTCACTTCTGCTAAATCCTCCTCACGCAGAAGAGTTTAAGAACAAAAGGAAGGATGGGTCGGTTGTTGAGGGCAGAACCGGAAGGGCCCAATTTTTTGGAAGGATACCCGCAAGTAAAAGACATACTGAAGAAGGCAAAATGGCTACGGTTTATTCAAAAGTTCAAAGGCTACAACAAGGAGATTACAAAGGCCTTTGCGAGGTCTTTTAACGGCTAGGAGGTGGAAATTGGGGACCTTAAGTTTACAATCACCAAGGCATCCATAGCAGCTGCTACAAAACTTCCCCAGGAAGGTGAATGCTGGTTCAAGAACAAGAGCTTTGATGAGCATACTTAGAGGGTCATACTACGCAACCCAGGTATGGACGTAACTATATTCAAAAAAGGAATTCATGTCCATGCTTTAAAAGAGGAGTGGGCCAGCTTACTGTTAATCATTCAAAAGTTCATTACTTGTGAAGGCCGTTTTGGGGCAATGTATATGTATCATACTCGGTTGTTGATGAACTTTTTAGAAAACCAAACCCTCAATCTGCCCTACTTTTTATTGCTGAGCTTGAAAAAGATGTGCACAATAGTCCAAAAGAATATAGAAGACATAGAGCCCCATTTGTATCATCATGGGCTTGTGAGAATTCTAATTGAGGACCAATTAAAGAAAAATAGGGACACCTGGGAACGTTTTTTGGTGAGGAACTATTTTCAAGAGCCACCCGAGGTACCTGAAAGCAGTACAGCAAGAAGGAGTAGGAGAAAGGAGAAAAGTGTAATAATTCAAGACCCTCCTATTAGCAAAACCAAAGAAGTTGATCAAGAAGAGAGGCTGAAAAGAACAAAGGATAGAAACCAAAGAAAATCAAAAATAAAACAAGACATAGAAGCTGCATCTCAAACTGCAATGCCTTCTCAAAAAGAAGATCACCAAACACTGTCTGAAAGGTTAGTCTATCTTAAAGAACAAGTGGCTGCAGCAAAGAAGAAACGAAAGGAAAAATAGAGTAAGGAGGAAGATACTAGTCCACAGCATGTGAGAAGAAGCTCTAGGCTTAAGGGGAAATTAAAGACAGTAAAAACCAAAGGGCCCCACTTTATTGATTTGGGGGAGGAAACCCCAGAAAAGCCTCCAACAACCTCTCCTGACCGTAGCCCACAACATACTTCCATTTCACAGCCAGATGTTGACATGAGCCCTTCTCGGCCAGAGTTTGAAATTAGTCACTCTCAACAGGATTTTGGGGTCAGCCCAAGGAAGGCTACACTCGAGGTGGACCCAAATCAGCAGGAGATGTATGATTATATAGAATCCTTAGAGAAGATAGTTGCAGGTCCAAGCATGTCATCCACTCAGCCTCACACAGCATAAGAAGCTCTAGTCCAATCATTGAAACAAGAAGTCTTTGAATTAGAGGTTTTAAATAGACATATTAAAAATGAAAATGAAGCATTAAAAGAGCAAAGTAGATTGGACAAGATCATTCATGACAACACTATGTTACATCTAGGACTGTGGCAGAAAAAGAACAGGAAATTAAAGAAAAAGTGCAGGAAGTTGAGTGGGGTATTGATCAGTCTCAAATTCAGATGCTTGATGAGGAAGCCCAGGATGGTAGTAGTACCAAGGAAGAAGAGAAGAGGACTGGATGTACTGGCAGAAGCTTCAGAGCACATGGACTAAAGGGAGGATGATCAAAATTTTGGTTGCATGGAGACATGCAACACCTTCACAGTGGGGGTATGTTGAGCCCCAAACTTGCATCTTTCCTATACACCTTTCTAGACTTTTTCCCATTTACCTGGACCTCCTAAGCTGTCAACATCATTGCATATTAGTTTAAAAGAGCATATAAAGTGGTTTCCTAACTATGTTTTGTGTCTGCTGTTTGAATTAGATTTTTGCTCATTGAGCTGCGGAATCTTGTCACTTTCCGCAGCCTTTTTGTTAAAGTCTATATTGCAGGTGTCTTCAGGCAAATCGAGCCACATGGGCAAGTTGGAAATGACGTGGATATGGACCGAGTCCTATTGGCTTAGTCGAATTCACCAAAGAAGGCCGTGGTCAAAGGTAGTCAAGCGGTGGTCAACATAAGAGTCCTACGGTGACAGAACTCCATTTTTCACCACGTGAAGACTTGCGTGGCCGTTCCTAGATCTCAGGGGACATATCAACACCTGTGGACTGCTCCATAAGGCGAATCCAACAGCCACCCTCAATAGATTTAATCTTCACGGCAGCCATGATGCTAGATCCCTGGACGTGGTTGTTCACGTGTCTTTTATCTGCGCAGTTTTTAGGAAATTAGTTATGTAGTTTTCTGTTATAAATAATGTGTTCCCATACGCATAATAGTTAGCCTTTGTAATGTAATTTTGACTGTTAACGAGCCCACTGTGTCGTGACATTATTTCTGTGTTATGACTACATTTTGAATACATGAGAAGACTCTGTTCATAAGCATAATTCGTGGTTGATAGCTGATTGCCCAAGGTTGTGCAGAGGGCCCCTATACACACCGAGGTTTTGTTTATTGTTGTATAGTTTCATGCTTTATTTCTTTACGTTTCTTATGCCATAAATATTCACTTGTATATATTGCCTTTCTTATGGTATTAACTCTTCATTTTTGTCCATAATTTTTCATGCTTTATAATGTTGTTAACTGATCAGTGTCTTTGTTTCAGATTACAGTAGGCAGCTCGGGCATTTGCACATATTTTTACAATGACTAATGACATGGAATCAATCTTTTCTTTCTGCTGATTTATTTTTATTAGTTTTTAATTCCAGCATTGTTTTATTTATTTCAGTTTTCTTCATTTGCTTTATTAGTTAGATTAGATATTAAATTACTCATGTCATTATCAGTTACCTCTGAAAGCCATAGCGAGACTAATGGTGAGGGATTGAAGTATGAATGTGTAGTTTGATATTAGTTTATTTTTCTGCAAGTTAGATATTAAATTGCTCATGTCATTATCAGTTACCTTCGAAAGCCATAGCAAGACTAATGGTGAGGGATTGAAGTATGAGTGTGTAGTTTGATATTAGTTTATTTTTCTGCAAATTAGTTATTGAATTTCTCATGTCATTTTCAGTTACCTCTGAAATCCATAGCGAGAATAATGGTGAGGGATTGAAGCATGAGTGTGTCGTTTGATATTAGTTTATTTTTCTGCAAGTTAGATATTAAATTTCTCATGTCATTATCAGTTACCTCCGAAAGCCATAGCGAGACTAATGGTGAGAGATTGAAGTATGAGTGTGTAATTTTATATTAGTTTATTTTTTCTGCAAATTAGATATCAGATTGCTCAAGTTGTTTATGATTACCTCCGAAAGCCATAGCGAGACTAATGGTGAGGGGTCAGAATATGAGTTGATGTAATTTGATTTTAGCTTACTTTGCTTGCAATTTTTGGATTTCTTTGAGTTCAGTTTCTTTTGTATTTAGACAGCAGCAAGGATAATGGGTTTCATGATCAATAGTTCACTGTTTGTTTAATTAGAATAGTGGCACATTTTCATTTTCTTTTAGGAATTAATTTCATCACTGCATGTTTTAAAACCTTTTTGAAAAGTTTGAAGTTTTGGAAATCATTTTAAAGGACACCATTGCCTTGAACATTTATATCCATACTTGTCTTTTAGAATTGCCATCTCACATTAGGGAATCAACGAAGATAAACCCAAAAACAAACTAAAAATCAAAAACGACAAAAAGTAAGAAATAGGTTATCTTGCACATATAGTGCGCCACACTTCAGCAGTTTACGACTCCCGGATTGACAATTAATATAGCAATTTAGGACACTCTAAATTGACCAAACAGTTCGGACGGCATGAGAAATGGTCCACTGAATCCTTCGCAGTTAGCTAGTGAACTTTGAGGTGAAAAACTACTCTAGAGCACCAAAGTCAAAGGGTAAAAGTGAAATAGTGAAAATGAATAATAAAACTTGTTTTTATGTTTATTTCTTGCATATTAATCGAGTAAATGTTAGTTTTTATTCATTTTATCCATGAACATGTATTTTTAATCCTCTTTGATGGAGTTTTGAGCAAGTTTAACAGCTGAAAGCAGAATTCAATGTGCTCAAGTGTAAATTGAACATCTTTGACCACAAAGCAAACTTTTATTTCTTTTTCGAGCTTTGTTAAAAATGAAAAGAAACCCCTTAGAGTCCTCTTTAAACTCTTTTCAGACTCTCTAAATATGAAAAGATTGTCGAGCGCTTGTCTATTCCAGCTCGTTAAAGGATTGGAAATGACATCTCTCTTGTATTATTTTACGCTTTTTCGGACTTGAGAGATTATTTTACGAAAAATAACTTATGGAGTTTCCTTTTCATCCCTTTTCAAACTCTCTAAACATGAAAAGGACCGAGTTGTCTTTGTCGTTAAACTCGTTAAAAACATCAAATAGTGACAAACTTGTCCATCTAGACAAGGCCGAGTTTCACCTTCACTAGACTCGTTAAAGCATCAAATAGCGATGGATTCGCTCGAAGGGTGAAATTATACAACAAGAATATGTTATCCTCCTCAAGCTTGATAAAAAATAAAGAGGTACTGGTCAGCAATGACTGGGGAAAATGGGAAAAAGCTGAGAAAACTTTATGGTAGCAAGTCACTCTTGAACATGACACTTTCACCTCATCACCGTGACTATGTGGGTTGGGTCATTCAGCTTGATGGTTATCACACCGTTGGTCTATCATACCATCCATTACTTTGTTGTGGGTCAATGCTACCAATTCATCTTAGTGTCGTCGACATGTTCAAGAGAAGTCATTCAGTTCAAACTTCATCCCTTGCAATACCGTAAACCTTCATTTTCATAACTGCCATTCCTGAACCTTGTGTCGCCAGTCGTTTCTTTCATCTCCAAAATAATTTGCCTCGTTTTGTGTCGTAGATGTGGGATACATCAAGGCCCTCCTGCGACAAGTCACTTCTTGTTAACATCAGCACATCATCCAAGAAGTTGAATTAGAAACACCCCTTCAGTACATTGAAGCTTGCATACATCAATGATAGGTATGTTGCTTCTAGTGATAGGTTGACATCAATGGCCTTCGACCGAAAGAATTTGTATGGTGTTTGATATCAAATCATTTATTCACACCATGCAAAATGTATTATAGTATCTTGAGGGTCATTAACATTATTGGTGATCCCTCTCGCGTCTATTAACGACTTACATCATTGGTTGGTAATCAGAAGATGTATTTCCATGTTCGACTTCAAAACATCTATTCACATGGTTAGACTTGTACTTGAGCAAAAGATTGAACGAGATTGGAGACCCCAGATCTAGTTTCATCCATCCGGGCTGTGATATTTTTTAGGAGTACTAAATCAAATGTACAATGGCCTTACATTCTTGGTCAGTCATTCATGAGTCTATATCTATAGACGACTATATTTGTATATGTAATTAAAGTTTATAAGTTGAGCATGGGTATGCCTTCCCTCAGCTAGTTCATGAGAAAAAATCAAATTATCATGATATATGTGTTGTAATTGATGCAAGTCACCTTCTGTTTCGAAACCTCCTCTCCTCGTGATAAATCATTTCACACGAAATATATATTTACGACTTCATGCTTTAGGGGGGAAATTGTTACAGATCCATTTGGGCACATCAACCCTAAATTACAAATTGATACTATTAGGGCCCATCAACCCCTAATGTAGTTGTTACATGCCCTAAAGAAGTTAGTCATCAGAATGCATCACCTTCCCAAGAAGTTCCATCACTAAAAACATCCAAAAAATACCTCTAAGAAGATCAATGCAGGTAGGCCTTCATTAGGGTGCGCCACAATGCAAACCATACACTAACAGGGTGCTTTGCAGTGCACTTGGTCCCTCTTTGGCCTACGCTGGGAGAATTTGAGCGAACTTATGTGAGGGTTTGAAGATTCCTTATCCATTGGAAGCCTCTAGAAGTTTCTCAATTCCACCTACTCCGTTGAGTTCGCATTTGGATGAGGAAGGGAATTAGGAAACATCAATCCCCTATCCCTTCTTCCATGGAATTGATTTCTAAATTTAGAAAGGCATTCATTATCACCATTGATGGCATAACCTCCTTCACTCACCTATAAAAAGATCACTCATCTAAGAGATCAGGGGGCTGAAAAATGTTGAGTTGTAAGGAGATGTTGGTGATATGAGATTAGAATTAGGTGCAAGTATTGTAATAGTGTTGGAGTGTCTTGTGATGAGGTGAAGAGGGATTGAATTGGAAGAGTGTCACTGGATCGAGCACATATGGGTTGTAATCTTTCCTCTTACCAATAAATTTTTCAATACTTTTTCCTTATGCTTGTGTTATATTTTAATGCTTTCATATGTCTATCATGTTCCCGATTCCATGTTATTTGTAAGCAATAGATCATTATCATTTGCCTTGATGGGTTTTTGGTTCTGTGTTTGTGCAGGTACTTTCCAAGCAGCTTAAGTATGGAAAGGAGCAGCAAGATCAGTCAAGGGAGACAAAGAGCTAGCGAAAACTACAAGTAGGTCTCTCTTCTCTCTTGTTTTATCTGTTGATTATAGAAAAGGTAGAGATTACTTTGTCTGTTGTTTCTAGACCTGCTACTAGATCTAGACGGTTAGGCGTTTGTCCAAGAACACTAAATATTTCCGAAACAGACCCTTATGCTCAGATATGTTGTTATAACTTGTAGAATGCATATTTGTGACATTTTTGACAAAATTCCTGTCATGTCTAATAGGGGACCCTTCAAGTATTTGTTAAATTATTTGCATTTATATCATTATTTCGATGTTAATTTTCATTTTTGGAAGTTTCATGAAGTTATGTGTAGTGGCTTGAGTCCTGGCCCTGAAAAAGTGGCATAGAATCCAGGGTCCTAGGCTTTGAACTAGCGGAAAAATACCCCAGTCACTTGCATGCCCTTTCTATGAGAGTGACTGGAGGATCTCATTCACATGCATGCCCATGTCATGGGAGAAACTAAGGCTCTAGGTCAGTAAGATGTTGAATTTCTTCAAGAGTTGGTCACCTTAAAATGTTGGTTGGCTCCTGGAGGTTCTATAGCATGTGTAGAAGGTTAGGTTGGTTGTGTTTTGTTGGTTCTACTTCCTTAACTATATATGGGGAGTTGAATCAAATCATAGTAGCCTCTCGTCACATTTTTACCCCAGTAGACTGATTAACTTGGGTAAATGTGGGAGGAGGGTATTACACTGCCACATAGAAAATTCAACCTAAAAGCATTGGTTAAAGATTTAAATAGCTGCCAATGACAATAATGCCTTGAATTCTTAGCTAAAAGTATGATTTCCTTGAGAGTTTTAGTGGATCTCTTATTAGAATAGAAGTTTTAGAATTAAACTATCATAGCAATATATTGAAAGACTTGGGTTAGATTAAAAGGAAAAATATTTTCTTTTTATTTATTTATGTAGGTTTTATTTAATAATGCTTACTAATTGCTATTTTGATAATTATGTAGGTTTTAATACTAAAAACAAATAATGAAACTCGATCATAGGCTATAGGAAACTCATTGCAAAGAAAAATCATGGGGTTATTGTGGGTAAGAGGTTGATAAGATAATTAGCAATTATTAGGATTCTAAAAAAGGCAAACAAGAAGCAATTGCAATGGAGGTTTTCTAGTGGTGGTTAGGTTCAAAGATAGAATATGATTTCTTATAAAAAGATGATGCTACAACAAAGGACCAATAGGAGGGATGGTATTTTTTTGTTGAAAAGAAATCAAAGTTTACATTGTTGTAAAGACATATATTTTTTGGAAAAACTTTTGTACTTGGAGGACCAGACTAGAGGGGAAACACTTTGAAAAAGAGAGGCTTATGTTATCATGGCTAATACTTGAAACCATTTATACCTTGAAGCCATATCAGTGTTTTGTGCACTGCAGTCTGAATTGGAAAATTGGCGCAAAGCCTTTAAAAATATATTCAGTTTTGATCTATTATGTATTCCAAATAAGTGTGCATGGTATGGGTTTTCATTGTTGTTAATTTGATGTAAAGACATGCTCGTTTAAAACTAATGAAAAACTAATTTTCATGGCTAGTTATATTTATATCAAAATTGAGTGTTGAATTCAGATAGATCTATGTGTGATTTTTTACAACTATTTATGCAGTGAAATTACATGATTGTATTTGCTCTAATTGTTGTTGTATCATATGAAGTATTTTTGTGATACAATAGCTCATATTAATCTAGAATTCAGTTATTAATATTTGAATCTAAGTATGTGTCCAAATGGTTATGGCAACTACTGATTTAGATACCCATATATTCAAGTATCCCAATTACTATAAGTCATATGAACTATATCTAGGATTTATTACCTCATATTAATATTATGTTCAATTCAGATCCATTCTCTATGCTCCTGATTGAGATTGGAATTGTTTCCTCTCACAATCAAGATAAATTAGATAGATATAGCTTTAGAGTAAGGATAGAATAATTCTTTCCATTTTTTTGTGTATTAAATTAGGCTACATCTAGACTTAGGAAAGCATATTAGAAAGTCTCCTACAAGGATAAATTCATTCAATGCATCTAGGCCCACATATTAGAGAATGTCACTACTTTATATGGATAAAGGTCTCATTGGGACCTTGACCAGGTAACAATCCTTTGTTGTACGTAAGATATTTCCACCTCTTAACCAACCCTAAAAAATGTTATTTGGTAATTTGGGGTACCAATGGTTTCCATTGCATGCCTTGGCTCTAGTCATATATTTTAGTCCCTAGAATGTCTTTCCAACAAGTTATTGTGCACCCTAAAAAAATATTGTATGCCAAAGTTTCACCCTTGGGGAGTTGATGTACCAAGTAACCACCTTGGGGCTCACAAACCTTTTGGCATTTAATATTCTAGTGTTAGGCTTTTGTACCTATAGGGTTCTTTATTTATGACAAAAATTCATTCTTTCTACCTTTTGCAATAGCTTTTATGAATTTGTGTAGTTTCCATCTCTCTCTTTTTAGAGATATCTACCACCATTCTAACTAGTTTGTGTTCTACACTATTTTTCTATTTCATTTATTAAAAGAAGTTTGATTTTCGCCATATCATTATAATATTTTTTATATTTTCTATGTGTCTTCCATTTTATTCTTGATTTTTGTTTCACTTCTTGTACAACTTGGATCATTGATACCTTCAAGTGGCCATAATTATACAATAACGACTATGAATTTGCTACTACATACAAAATGTTGATGATAGGTAAACAAGTTCCAAAACTCCACCTCTAGGATGTGATCTTGTGATATCTAGGCCACATGTGTGTTCCTTCAAGTAAGTTTTTAAATCTAATCTGGGAATCACATTACAGTTAGATGGTAGGGAACTTTGGTGTGGAGACAACAATAGAGGTACTTCGGAACTATTTCTATTATCCAAAGCTTCAACAAGATTTCCATTGATATATCATGTCATGCATTGTGTGTGTCATTTATAAACTAACCATCAAGAAGCAGAGGTTGTACACACCTCTACCTACCCCAAACAAGTCCTCATAGTCAATTTCCATGGATCACATGTCATTTTTATCCTCTACCATGCATGGTAATGATTGTCTGTTTGCGGTTATCAATTGATTCTTTAAGATGGCCATTTTGGCATCTTGTAAGAAGGGTATAACAACTAAAGTCACTACTACAATCATCTTTGAACATATTTGGATTCATATTGGGACACCTTGCACCATTATTTTAGACAAGGATAGTAGGTTCCTCAATACCTTCTGGTCCATCCTATGATGTCCAATGGATACCAAGAATACCAAGTCAAACTCCTTTAATCCCAAAATAGATGGAAAAGCATAAGTGTTTAACACAACGATTGTGCATGTATTACACATTTACAAATCCATGCATCCAGGTACATGGGATGAAAAGTTCCGTAAATTACCATGGATATTCCACTGGACAATTCATCCCAACAAATCTAATAGAATATATTAAAAAATATAAAATATACACTATGACAGATTATTTCTCCTTAGGTTTTTGGATTTGTAAATTACTCTTTATTGTGTGCACGAAAATTATAATTATGTAGAAAATAGAGAACAATGAAATAAAACTCACAAACCACAAATGACACAAGATATACCTAGGGGAAACCCTTTTAGGAGAAAACCCAACTCGAAGGTGAGGTCACTTTTTTCTCTTTCTCTGAATGCAAAATGGATGTAAGTAAAAAGAAGTGAGTCATGTATCCCGTGGGTAGGTAAAATTCACAACTCCTCTTTGTTTCCTCTTTCCATATAATCTCTTAGCTACTCTTCTCATCTATGGACCAAAATGCACTTGAATATAATGGAACCCTTTTTCCTCCTAGTGGCCTAGTTATAACACATCTTGATAGCCTACTAGTAGTGATGTTTGAGTCCTTCAACCATTACCTAGAGTTACAATATTGAATATTCTAGAGTCTTCTTCATCATGATCATGTGTCTAGCCCCTTTTCCATTAGTAATGGTGGCTAATTTGGCATCCTCTCCAATTTTGGTGGTAAAAACATCAAGGTCAACTTTCGAGTGGCATAATATGTTGAGATTGCAACAAGATGATGGAGCTTAGTGAAAAGAGTCGTCTTCACTAAGTGGGCCCGCAGGCAAATTATGGTGCAAGTTATATTTTTGATCACAGTGTGGATGATCACAGTATGAGTGATCACAGTGTGGGTGACCACAGTGTGGGTGATCACAGTATGAGTGATCAAAGTCTATTTTTAGACTGGCTGTCAAAAATAGAAAAGTCAAATATTATTGTCTCATAATAATATTTGGACTATAAACTTGATCTTATTCTCTTGGAGCTTCAGTTTGAGCTACAGATGTGGCCCATGCAGCTATCAGAAGGAAGTACGCTTTTCTTATGAGTCAGTTGAGTTTTTGCATGCATGACTTCAGTTAGAACTCAATCAGTTGAGTTTGGTGGAGTTGATTGTGGAGTTGATGGAGTTGTGTTCAGTTTGACTTGGTTAAACTAGTTGTAGTTAGTCTAACTGCAAATAGACTAATGATGAGTTGTTAAACTAATTATTAACTCATAATACAACTATAGAATACATCAGTTAACTTAGTTGCATGTCAGTGCATGTTCAGTTCAGCAGGGACAGGTGTTAGAGAATCAGATTGCTATCAGTTGTGACTATAGTTGTGCATCAGATCTTGCACAATCAAGGGATTGAGTATGCCAATGAGTTTTCTCATGTATTTGCCCAGTATTATAGCCTTTTCTCACGTCTTACACAGTGTGAGTGATTCTTTGGAGGTGAAATACAAGTTTGGTAAACCATTCTCATTCATTCTTGAGCAGGTATTGAGCAGTGGAGGCAGGCAAGCAGTGGAATAGATTTGGAGATCAGATCTTAGCTATATTGTGTGTAACAGGTGGAGCTGGTACTGGATTGCTTGTGATAAGCATTGTACTTTGTAATGTTACATGATTCAATCAATATAATATACAGATAGTTGGGGTTTTTAGCGAGATGCTTTCCCCGGGATACATATTGTGTTAATGAGTTTGATTGATGCTTCTATGTGCGCCTGTGAATGTTTCTGCTTCTGTAAATTGATGATCAACGTAGAGGAGCTTATGTATTGTGTATGTATTCTGCAATAGTACATGATCAGGATAATCTCTGTTGAATATGTGTTAAATTATTCAAAATTTCTACATGGTATCGGAGCGAGCTGATTTGTAGAAGAAGTTCTACATGATATCAGTGTTGTTGATCATCAGATCTACTATTCAGGAAGTGTTTACATTCTATTTCTTCAGGCAGAGTCTGTAATCGGGCCAGGTAGCCTCTGGATTCATCCTTCCTTTGGAAGGTGAGATATCTGGTGAATGCCCATACAGTCAATCTCTGTACGAGAAATATTGTGTTCTCACGAATCTTAGATCCGAGGCGGTTGAGTTGGTTGCTGGTGGAATTCGAATTTGCAGTAGTGTTTTCTTGGTGACAACGCAGCAATGTCTTTCAATGGATTGCGATTGGAGTATGCTCTTGAGGGCAGCTCAAACTATATTGCATGGAAGGACAGGATGGAGGCAGTATTGGATGATAACGGGCTAAAGGAGTTCATAGAGACGGATGTCCCAAAGCCTATTGATGCTACTCAAGTTGATGCTTGGCAAAAGAAGACCGCAAAATGTCGAAGGATTCTGTTGGAGGGCGTGAAGGATCACATTGTGTCTAGCCTCCATGGAAAGGCTACTCCATATTTGATGTGGAAATCATTAACAGAATTATTCCAAAGCAAGAGCGATTAGAGGAAGCTGGCGCTCAAAGATAAACTCAGAAACATCAAATGCGAGAAGGGTGACAGTATACCCAAGTATCTCACGAAGTTCACTCAGTGTCGAGATGAGCTGGGAAGTGTGGGGGTTACTGTCGATGATGAGGACTTGGTGAGCTTGGCTCTCCTTGGTCTTCCGAAGAGTTGGAATTCCTATCAGGACTCTGTCAATGGTCGGGAGAAATTGCCAGGATGGGAAAGACTATGGTCAGATCTTGTGCAGGAGGAGATCAGGCGGAGTACCAGGGACGAATCTTCGTCAAAGGAAGCTGATGAAGAGAATTGTGCTTTGGCTGCCAAAGCAAAGAAAGGGAAGAGAAAGAAAGCTTCTCAGTCTTGTGCGAAAGGTAAGAAGCAGGATATGTCCAAGGTGAAGTGTTTTCACTGTCACCAGCACAGACTGTTAGGATATTCCGACACATAGGATATAGTTAAGTTCAACTTGGTCTAGTATAGAGTTAGGTTAGAGTTAGGTAAAGTGTGTTTCTTTACCGTTGTACATTTTGTAACTTACAATCCGACGGTCACGATATGTAGTGATCCGACGGTTCACTCTCACCTCGGTATTACCGACACTTGATCCGTGGCTTGACACCCGATTGGTCCATGAGTTCTATTTAAAGCGCATGGAGGGTCATTGTTCGGGTAATCTGTGCATGAGAGAAGCTTATGTAAATTTTCATTCTTTGATTAATAAATTGTCTGTACCCACGTCGGGACAGGCCGTGGACTGTTTCCCTCCTTGCACTCTGAGGGTTTTAACCACGTCAAAAACACTGGTGTATTGATTTGAGATCTGGTTGTGAGCGGTGTCCTCTTGGTATTCTTTCTGAGGAACTTACCCTGTAAATTCCTACATGGTATCAGAGCTATTTGAGGGCCGCGTCCGTTGGTGATCCAAATCTGAAGCCGGTAGAACTGCATGCGGCTGTCGTTTCCTAGATCTGCTGTTTCTGACTGCTTTCGGGCCGAGAGGACTGCTCTGTTGCGTTCGGAGCATCTGTTTCAGTGAGGAACCCCTTTCGTTTCACGCGAAAAGGTTTCCGGTAGCCCTAGCTGCGTCATTTTTCAGATCGGGAGGTATACAGTGTTTTTTTTGCAGTTTACTGTCATTTTCTCTCTGCTTATTTCGGTTTCGGTTTATTTAGCCTTTTTTTTTTCCGGATCTATACCTTTCATTTCTGCGTATGCTCTTTGCCCTGCGACTCTGTGCGATCTGGGCAAATCAGAAACAGAAAGAAAGGATTTTTCTCATGCGTATGCTCTTTTCCCTGCACCTTAGTGTGATCTCGGAAAATCAGAAACATTGAGAAAAATATTTAGTTTTTCGGCTAAAAGCTAACTTTGAGATTTTTTTTAAAATTTCTAGTTTTTTGGCTAAAGCTAACTTCGAGCCGTAAGGTTCGTTTTTCTTTGGATATTCGTGTTGGGTTTTGTGTTTTGTGTTTTGTAGGGGAAAAGAGTCTTCCCAAGGCAAGCACGCAAATCGAGGCCCCCCCCCCCCCCCTCTCTCTCTCTCTCTCTCTCTCTCTCTCTCTCTCTCTCTCTCAAATATTTTGTATAGATCAATTGGTTCAAAGACCTTTTAAGAGAGTAGAGGTCTTGGGTTCAAGTCTCCATTTTGTGGGGGCGGATTTTTTCATTCGCGCACTTTGCCGGCAACGTCAACAATTTTTTTTCAAAAAGCCATAACTTCTTCATCCGGAAGCCTTTTTCAGAGCCGTTTTTTTTAAAACCGCCTATTTTTTCGAGATCTATCCATTGGACCACTTACTTTCAGCATCTTCAGCTTCAGTTTTTTTCAAAAAATGGAAAGTCCATGCCAAGTCATTCTTGACAGCACTAACTACTTCCAATGGGTAGCCTACATGGGAGATTTACTTAGAAGTAAAGGTCTCTTCAGAATAGCCACAGACCAAGAGAAGAAACCCAAAGATGAAGACAAGGCCGAAAAATGGGAAAATCGACAAGATCAAGCACGTGGTTTGATAGGAATGTCTGTTTCTCCTGATCTTAGATTCCACATTGCAGAAATTGAAACTCCTCATGAAGCATTAGAAAAACTTGCTAAAGTTTTTGGGATTAAAAATGAAATTAGAGCCCATCAACTTGAGAATGAGTTGCTTACTTTGGATCCTAATAATTTTTCTTGCATTGAAGATTTCTTGTCCAAATTCAAGACCCTTAGATATCTCTTGGAAGGTGTTAAAGTTAAGAAAGAAGATGGTAACCTTATTTATTCCATCCTTACTAAGTTGGGACCAGCCTACTCTGTATTTGTTTCCACTTTCCATTCTACCAGGGAAGCTTTCATTTGTCAAGGCAAAGACTACAAGCCCCCTTCCTTTGACTCCTTTTGTGATTCCTTAATAAGAGAACAAGAAAAACTCTTACACCTTGGTCTTCTTAATCTTGGAAACTCTTCCTCGAAAGCGTTAGCCGCCCAGCAGCAACCAAATTCAAAGAATCCTAAGAAGTCTTATCCTCAAAGGAATGGTCCTAAACCAACTCAGCCTCAAGATGAAAGATCATTTCAGCAATATGACAAGACCAATAAAAACAAATGGAAGAAGACTGACAGACATTGTAACTTTTGTAATCGAGATGGCCACTTAGAATCTAAATGCTTTAAGAAGATGGAAGCCTTGGAAGCCGCAATGAAGAAACATAACATCCATCTGGAGCCTACTTCAACTTCAACTTCCGGAACGGCATTTTCTGCATGTCATCGTCAATCATCTCAGTCTGGTTATGCATTAAATGTATCTTCTTCTTCTTCTCATTCTCATGAGTGGCTCATTGATTCTGGAGCCTCTTGTCACATGGCCAAAAACCAAGCCATGTTTTCTTCTTTAAATGATTGTAACACCAAAAATATATATGTTGGTGATGATAGATCTCTTAATGTTGTAGGGACTGGAACTGTTCATCTAGACAATGGTCAGTTCAATGATGTATTATGTGTTCCAAACTTATCCTGCAACCTTCTATCTGTCTATCAGATAACTCATTCAGGTGAAGGTAAAATTGTTGAATTTTCACCTCATGATGTTGTAATCAAGGATCTAAAAGATCCTAAACAGATTCTAGCTACTGGTCTTGCTGATGATTCCAAAAGGTTGTATAAGTTTCACAACTTTGGGTCATCCCATCTTCCCTCAGTATTTGTTGCTCATAATGATGAAGTGAGCAAACTTTGGCATGAGCGGTATGGTCACTTAAACTATCGCTCCCTTCAGCATCTATGTAAAGAAAACATGGTGACAGGTCTTCCTATGGTATCTTGCAAAGATGGTGTTTGTTCCGGATGTGTACTCGGAAAACATCATCGGGACAGTTTTGACAAACGTGCCTCTTGGCACGCCTCAGCCCCTTTACAGCTTGTGCACAGTGATTTATGTGGTCCTCTTCCTGTTGCTTCATTCTCTGGCTGCAAGTACTTCTTAACTTTCATTGATGATTTCTCCAGACGCACTTGGGTATACTTCTTAAAACTCAAGAGCGAAGTATTTACCACCTTTTTGGCCTTCAAAGCATTCGTTGAAAAACAATCTGGACATCAAATTCTTAAGCTAAGAACTGATAATGGTGGAGAATATGTTAAAAATGCATTCATCAACTTTTGCACCGAAAATGGAATTCAAATGCAACATACTGTTCCATACACTCCACAACAAAATGGTGTAGCTGAAAGGAAAAATCGCACCTTAAAGGAAATGGCTAATTGTATGCTGCAATCTAAAGGACTCAGTCTTAGTTTTTGGGCCGAAGCAATTAATTGTGCAAATTATATAATCAATCGCACTCCTACTAAGGTTCTAGAGAATATCACTCCAGAAGAAGCTTGGAGTTCCATTAAACCAGATGTAAGTCACTTTCGTGTGTTTGGAAGTGAAGCATGGGCCCATATTCCAGATGAAAAGCATAAAGCCTTAGAACCTAAGAGTGAGAAATGTACTTTTGTTGGATATTCTGAAGATGTAAAAGGCTATAGACTTATTCCATTTAAGTCCAAAAATGTTATCATTAGAAGAGATGTAAAATTTGATGAAAATAAATCGGCCTGCGAGCCTAGTCCGGCGGATGTGCCACCTCTTCCTATCTCTTCTATCTTTGAAAACATTTCTTCTTCTGATGATGAAAGCGAGGATGATAATCCTTCCCCACCTTCTCAGGATCCTCAACTTCCAAGATGGGTCCGTGCTACTCGGGATGCAGCAGGTGATCTTGCCGGTGATCCTACAGATCAGCGACGTACACGTTCTCAGTTTGAAAGAGCCTCTTCTTTACTGGCTCAAGCTCCAGTAAATCATGATCCTGACACTTTTGCAGAAGCTTCAGGCCATCCACATTGGGAAACAGCTATGAATGAAGAATATCATTCATTGATGACAAATGATACATGGGATCTTGTTCCTCTACCAAAGGGACGCAAACTTGTTAGATGCAAATGGGTTTACAGAACCAAGTATGGACCAGATGGGAAAGTTGATAAACATAAAGCTCGTCTAGTTGCTAAGGGCTTTTCACAGGTTGAAGGCATTGACTACACTGAAACCTTCTCTCCAGTTGCCAAAATGAACTCTATCCGCCTTGTTCTTTCCCTTGCTGCCTCTTTAAAATGGGAAGTCCATCAAATGGATGTTAAATCTGCCTTCTTGCATGGGGACTTGCAGGAAGAAATCTATATGGAACAACCCATTGGCTTCATACAAACAGACTCCAGCCTCGTTTGTCGACTTAAGAAATCCCTTTATGGCCTCAAGCAAGCTCCTCGAGCTTGGTATGCCAAAATGGATAGCTTTCTTTTAGAATCTGGCTTTTCTAGGTGTCATTCTGACAATACTGTCTACACCAAGAAAGTGGGCAACTCTCTCATCATCCTTGTTCTTTATGTTGATGATCTTATTCTTACTGGTAGTGATCCCAACCTTATAAACCATGTGAAGTCCAGCCTTAAAAAGAAATTTGAAATGACAGACTTAGGACACTTACACTATTTTCTCGGTCTTCAAGTCTTGCAATCCCAAGAGGGTATTTTCCTTTCCCAGTCCAAGTATGCTTGTGATATTCTTCGTCATTTTCACATGGAAGACTGTAAGCCAGCCCCTTCTCCCTTTCAGTCTGGAGTCAAACTTTCAGTCTCTTGTACTTCTCCTGAAGTTGATGCTACCTTATACCGTCAACTTGTCGGAAAACTCTTGTATTTAACCCATACTCGTCCTGATCTTTCCTTTGTTGTTGGCCTTGTTGCTCGTTTTATGCAAAACCCCCGTGAAAGTCATTGGAAAGCAGCTAAAAGAATACTTCGTTATGTTCGAGGTACAGTACAGTTTGGGATTCATTACAGTGCCAAAGCAGCTCCTCTGTTAGTTGGTTTCACTGATTCTGATTGGGCTGGTGACCTTGATGATCGGAAGTCTACTGCCGGTTATGTCTTCACTCTTGGTTCAGGACCTATTACATGGGCTTGTAAGAAACAGGCTGCCATTTCTCTTTCGTCAGCAGAAGCAGAGTATCGTGGTGCCGTGGAAGCTAGTAAGGAAGCCTTGTGGCTTCGTCAGATCCTATCAGAGTTTGGCTTTGAGCAGCAGCATCCAACCACACTTTGGTGTGATAATCAAAGTGCCATTCAGCTATGCAAAGATCCAGTCCAGCATCAGCGCAGCAAACACATTGAACTACACATGCACTTCATCAGAAAGCTCATTCATGACCATGTTCTTGAAGTGCAATATTGTCCAACAGATGATCAGGTTGCAGACATCTTCACAAAGGCTCTCACAGAGGCGAAGTTCACTAAACTTCGATATATGCTTGGAGTTCAGGAAGTTGTCACTAAGGGGGGATAGGCTCTAGTGCCTCCTTCCTTCTCCTATTGTGTCATATTTGTAAATCCTTCAATCCTATCCCAAGTTGTTCTTAAGGGGGGATGTTAGGATATTCCGACACATAGGATATAGTTAAGTTCAACTTGGTCTAGTATAGAGTTAGGTTAGAGTTAGGTAAAGTGTGTTTCTTTACCGTTGTACATTTTGTAACTTACAATCCGACGGTCACGATATGTAGTGATCCGACGGTTCACTCTCACCTCGGTATTACCGACACTTGATCCGTGGCTTGACACCCGATTGGTCCATGAGTTCTATTTAAAGCGCATGGAGGGTCATTGTTCGGGTAATCTGTGCATGAGAGAAGCTTATGTAAATTTTCATTCTTTGATTAATAAATTGTCTGTACCCACGTTGGGATAGGCCGTGGACTGTTTCCCTCCTTGCACTCTGAGGGTTTTAACCACGTCAAAAATACTGGTGTATTGATTTGAGATCTGGTTGTGAGCGGTGTCCTCTTGGTATTCTTTCTGAGGAACTTACCCTGTAAATTCCTACACAGACACTATGCCACTAATTGTCCGCAGAAGAAGAAGAACAAGCAGGCTGCTGGATCTTCAGCAGGAGAGGCTCTAGCCTCACAGTTTGAGCTTGATTTTTCATTGATCGCATGCTTGGTTTCAAGTGTGATGGGATCGGTGTGGTTCTTGGACAGTGGTGCGTCTTTTCACATGATGGGAGATAGAGATTTGTTCTCTGATCTGGAGGACAAAGATCTTGGAGTGCACATCGAGATGGGCGATGATGTTAGATACAGTGCGACCGGTATCGGTACCATTTCCTTTGAGAGGGAGTCTGGTAAACCCTTCGTATTGAAGGAAGTCATGCATGTTCCAGGATTGAAGAAGAATCTCATCTCAGTGGCAATGTTAGAAGACAAGGGGTATGATGTTGTTTTCAGCGAGGGAAAGGATTTCCTGCGCAGCAAGACAACTGGTGAGACCCGGAAGATAGGGGTTCAAGTGAGGAACCTTTATCAGTTGCATGTAGATGGATGCGCAGCAATGGCGGGCAAGGAAGAAGGATTGGTGAGCCGGGATGATGGCGAGTTGTGGCACAGGAGATTGGGTCACCTTCACCATGGAGCCTTGAAGATACTGCAGCAGATCACTACAGGGCTTCCTAAAGGCACACTTGCGCAGTCAGATCAGTGCAAGGGGTGTACTTTGGGGAAGTTTGTGAAATCCACCTTTCACAAGAAGGATAGTCGCGCCACGAAGATCCTTGAGAGAATTCACACAGACGTGTGTGGACCTTTCTCAGTTGCTTCGATAGCAAAACACAGGTATTATGTGATTTTTGTTGATGATTTCTCTCGTAAGTGCTGGATCTTCTTCATGACGAAGAAGAGCGAGACATATTCAAAGTTATTGGAATTCAAAGCACTGGTCGAGAAGGAGTCGGGGAAGAAGGTGAAGGCTCCTAGGAGCGATAATGGTGGTGAATACATCTCGGACGAGTTCAAGGATTTCTGCAAGGCAGAAGGGATTCGTAGAGAGCTCATAGCTCCCCATAACCCACAGCAGAACGGGGTAGCTGAGTGAAAGAACAGAACGAATGTGGGTGATGCACAGGAAATGTTGCATGATCAGGGCCTACCCCTTCACTTGTGGGCGGAAGCATGCAATACAGCAGTTTATGTGCAGAACCATTGTCCTCATAGGATACTTGGCATGAGTACACCCGAGGAGGCTTATTCTAGTAAGAAGCCTGATCTTTCTCATTTGAGGATTTTTGGTGCTAACGTTTACATGCATGTGACGAAGGATGCCAGGAAGAAGTTGGAGCCAACCGCAAAGGTTGGGATATTTGTGGGGTACACTGATACGCCCCACAACTATCGTGTGTATTTGCCAGACAGTGGTAAAACTGTCGTGCGACGGGATATAAAATTTCAGGAGGAGAAAGCCATGAAGTGTTCGCTTGAGAGGGAGATACACTTGCATGAAGATGAGGAGCTATTAGTTCCTAAGGATGAGCTTCAGGACGTGGATCAGCCATAGGATGAGGTTCATGGAGTGGAAGAGACCACTCATGCAGCGCCAACCATCAGAGGGTGAAATCGCTTGAAAGAAGCTGAGCGACTGGCTCAAGATGCAGAGAAAGTTGTAGGACCACCTACAGCCCAACGCAGGTAGAGACAGTCACCTGATCGGTACACTGGATACATGGCTCTGATGAGCAAGTGTGTTGTGACTGAGCCATCCTCTTTCGAGGAAGCTGTGGAGGATCCCGCATGGGTAGACGCCATGGTGGAAGAGTATGATTCTATTGTCAGAAACAGTGCATGGGAGATTGTTCCTAGACTGGAAGGGAAATCAGTGGTGGGTTCGAGATGGATCTACAAGGTCAAGCAGGAAGCTGACGGGAGTGTGGAGAAGTACAAGGAAATATTTGTTGCCCAAGGCTTTTCACATATAGATGGGATCGATTATGAGGAGACCTTTGCACCTGTCGCAAGGTATTCTTCCATACAGACGATTCTTGCTCTCTCAGCGCAGATGGGATGGCACATTCATCAGATGGATGTGAAGACTGCGTTCCTCAACAGAGTCATTGAGGAGGAGGTGTACATTGAGTAGCCCGAAGGCTTTGAGGTCTTCAGCAGCGAGTCGCATGTGTGCAGGCTCAAGAGAGAGCTGTATGGGTTGAAGCAAGCACCACGTGCTTGGTACACATGGATAGACAGCTATTTCACAGGAATTGGATTCTCCAAGAGCAAGGCGGATCCTAACCTATACCAGATTGTGGTGGAGGGTAAGTTGCTTATCATTGTACTGTATGTTGATGATTTGATTATAACGGGTGATGAGCTGTTGATACTGTCATGCAAGAAGGATCTTGCTACAGAGTTTGAGATGAAGGACTTGGGCCTCCTTCACTATTTCCTAGGATTGGAAATATGGCAGCGCAGTGGTGGACTGTTTGTTTCTTAGGGCAAGTATGCTCGGGAGATACTGGAGAAGTTCAACATGCATGGCTGCAAGCCTGTTGATACTCCTCTTCCTGGAGGTTGGAGGAAGGAGGATGCCACTTCGGGAGAAGAAGTGGATGCCACTGTTTATCAACAGTTGGTGGGGTCGCTGATGTATTTGGTCAATACACGACCCGATATATGCTATGCAGTTAACCAGCTTTCACAAGCTATGGTTAAGCCTACCAAGCTCTTCTAGAAGGTGGGCAAGCATGTATTGCGCTACTTGAGAGGCACATCGGGATATGGTTTGTGGTATAGATAGGAGGATGAGGTGAAGCTATGTGGCTTCATGGATGCAGATTGGGGAGGGAGCCCAACAGATAGAAAGAGCACATCAGGAGGGGTCTTCAGTATTGGATCGACAGCAGTTTCTTGGTACAGCAGGAAGCAGAGATCCGTGGCACTCAGTTCAGCGGAGGCCGAGTATATGGCAGCAAGTTTGGCTGGATGCGAGGCTATATGGATGAGGAAGATCCTGGTTGGTTTGTTCGGTTCTCATTTGGATCCTACTGTGATTTACTGTGATAACCCGAGTTGCATTAAAATCTCGGCTAATCCTGTATTTCATGATAGATCTAAGCATATTGACATCAGGTACCATCATATCAGAGATTGTGTGCAGCGGAGGATCATGTTGCTTTCATACATTCCAACGGAGGATCACGATGCTGATATTCTAATGAAGGCTCTCACTAGGAGCAAATTCGAGTACCACCGAGGCAGGATAGGGGTTGTTGATAATCCATATCTTGTCGAGAGGGAGTGTTGAGATTGCAACAAGATGATGGAGCTTAGTGAAAAGAGTCGCCTTCACTAAGTGGGCCCGCAGGCAAATTATGGCGCAAGTTCTATTTTTGATCACAGTGTGGATGATCACAGTATGAGTGATCACAGTGTGGGTGACCACAGTGTGGGTGACCACAGTGTGGGTGATCACAGTATGAGTGATAAAGTCTATTTTTAGACTGGTTGTCAAAAATAGAAAAGTCAAATATTATTGTCTCATAATAATATTTGGACTATAAACTTGATCTTATTCTCTTGGAGCACTTTAGTTTGAGCTACAGATGTGGCCCATGCAGCTGTCAGAAGAAAGTACACTTTTCTTATGAGTCAGCTGAGTTGTTGCATGCATGACTTCAGTTAGAACTCAATCACTTGAGTTTGGTGGAGTTGATTGTGGAGTTGATGGAGTTGTGTTCAGTTTGACTTGGTTAAACTAGTTGTAGTTAGTCTAACTGCAAATAGACTAATGATGAGTTGTTAAACTAATTATTAACTCATAATACAACTATAGAATACATCAGTTAACTCAGTTTCATGTCAGTGCATGTTCAGTTCAGCAGGGACAGGTGTTATAGAATCAGATTGCTATCAGTTGTGACTATAGTTGTGCATCAGATCTTGCACAATCAAGGGATTGAGTATGCCAATGAGTTTGCTCATGTATTTGCCCAGTATTATAGCCTCTGCTCACCTCTTACACAGTTTGAGTGATTCTTTGGAGGTGAAATACGAGTTTGGTAAACCATTCTCATTCATTCTTGAGCAGGTATTGAGCAGTGGAGGCAGGCAAGTAGTGGAATAGATTTGGAGATCGGATCTTAGCTGTATTGTGTGTAACAGGTGGAGCTGGTACTGGATTTCTTGTGATAAGCATTGTACTTTGTAATGTTACATGATTCAATCAATATAATATATAGATAGTTGGGGATTTTAGCGAGATGCTTTCCCCGGGATACATACTGTGTTAATGAGTTTGATTGATGCTTCTATGTGCGCCTGTGAATGTTTCTGCTTCTGTAAATTGATGATCAACGTAGAGGAGCTTATGTATTGTGTATGTATTCCACAATAGTACATGATCAGGATAATCTCTGTTGAATATGTGTTAAATTATTCAAAATTTCTACATAATGTTTGCATACAGACTTTGATTGAGGTGATTATTATGCCTTCAAAAAGGTATTTGTGTGTAGAATATGAAGAAAATGTTCCAAACTGTTGTTGGGAAAAGTATCCAATACGGAATGACCCTATCCCACTCTAAGGGTGATAGTACCTCAGCAACAATCAAAGCAAAGCTATTCGAGATTACTTCTTTATGAGATGTAAGAGAGAGGAGGAAGAGATCCACTAACCGATGTCTTCCGCTAATGATTGATCCAATCTTCTCTCTTTGCTACTTGCTCCCAGCTCCTTGCTCTTTCACTGGCCCAGCTACACCAAGATCCTGCAAAATAACAAGAAAAGGAAACTACAAGAAGCATACATTCATAATTGATTCAAGGATTAGAATAAATCAAATATACAAATATCAATACGCCATTGAGACACATGCATATAGAAGAACCTCAAATGCTTTATTAATGGAAGAAGTAAAGTTCAAGAAGTAATACAACCATAAAAGGCCCAATCCAGCATCACCTCCTAGCAGAAAGAAATCTCCTCTTCACCTCCTTCAAGCAAATCACCCAATAGTTCTATACTCAAACCAACAACACTTCCTTACATTCACAAGATTCCAGCCTCCCTAGACCTCATGAGAGAGCTCTATATATAGGAGTTTTGGAGAAAGGATGAGTCAGCTTGAGCTTGGCATGGAGCTGACTATTGTCCTCTCCCACTTCAGTGATTCTTCAGTTCTTGAGTCCACTTGGAGTTTCTTGCTTCCACTTGGAGATCTAGATCCTCTTACTCATCACAAGGCGAATTCCCTGATCCAAGTGTCATTTTGGAAGCTTCCTGGGCATTGACACCTTGAGGAATGACTGTGCCACTTGGCCAAACTCGCCCAGCGTAGGTAGCCTTCATTGCAGTTGACATTCAGTGCAGGTACAGAGTGGAGCAGTTGACATTCAGCGCAGATGCTCAGTGGAGTAGTTGACATGATCCAGAATTAGCTTTTTTTTGAGTGTTTTCAGGTGGAGAACTGATATTTAGTGCTGTGGTTTGCTGACCTTGTTCCTCTAGGGGTAGGAACAACATGTTTAGGGACTTTGGATCCCTTAGATTATTGACATTTCATGCTTCATGCTGTAAGGCACAAAAATGTCTATAACAGTTGCCCCCTAAAGTATGAGGTCGTTTATCGGGTGAAATGCTTTATCAGGAGGATCCGAATTTCATTCAATCGCTGAGAGGTGACCTGTAACAAAATACAATACAATACATTATGATTCATTCTGCTTTCATGATCTAGCTGAGGCGGGCATTCCCATGCTCAGCTTTATAAATTCATTTTGGTACATAGAACAGACGATCGTCTGATGGTAGACTGATAATTCTCTGCTGAAATTATCATCCTTTGAGTAGGATGATCATCTGCTGCAATGATGTACATATCAAATGTCTTTATATTTCCTGAATATATATCGCAGCCCGGATGGATGAAACTAGATCCGGGGTCTTCAAACTCGTTCGATCTTCACTCTAAGTACAAGTCGATCCATGTGAGAATTGCGCTGAAGTCGAACATGGAAAGACATCGCTTGATTACCGGTCAATGATGTAAACCGTTAACAAGCGCGAGAGAAATCACCAATAATGAAAATGACCCTCAAGGTACTAGAGTACAATTCACGTGGTGTGAATAAAGGACTTGGCGTCGAACACCACGCAAAATCTTCTGGTCGAAGGTCATTGATGTATACCTGTCGCCGGAAGTGAGAAACTTGCCATTGAGGCATGCAAGCTTCAAAGTACTGAGGGGGTTGTTCCTAGATCAACTTCTTGGATAATGAGCTGAAGTCGACAAGAAGCGATCCGTCATAGGAGGGCCTTAATGAATCCCACATCAGTGACACGGAACGGAGCTAATGATTTTAGTGGAGGTGAAAACAATCTGTGAAATATGATTCAGGGTGGCGATCATGGATGGATGAAGGATAATGTATGGCAGTGGATGGGACACGGTTGACTCTTTCTGAACAACATCTCTTGAACATATAACGACACTGATGTGATGGATCGGTAGCATTACACCAAATGTGGATGGTTTGGCGAAGACCATGGTGATGAGACCGGTGAATGAAACAACCCAACCCGATGTGATACGGAGGACAAAGTGTCATGTTCAAGAGCGACTTGCTACCATTAAAGCTTTGAGGTTCTCCCAATTTTTCCCCAGTCATTTCTGACCAGTACCTCTTTATTTTTGTCAAGCTTGAGGAGGATAACATATGCTTGTTCTATAACCTGCCCTTCGGGCAAGCCCATCGCTATGTTTTAACGAGCCTAGCGATAGGGAAACTCGTTCTCGTCTAAAGACAAGTTTGTCGCTATTTAATCATTTTAACGAGTCTAACGACAAGGAAAACTCGGTCCTTTTCATTTTTAGAGAGTCTGAAAAGGTACAGAAAGTTAACTCCAAAATTCCTTTTTCGTCATCTAATCCCTTAAGTCCGAAAAAGTATAAAACAATACAGAAGGGATGAGTTTTCGATAACTTTAACGAGCCGAATAAAACAAGCGCTCGACCTTTTTGTGCAATAATCCCTCAGGTCCAAAAAGATTAAAATCTAGAAGAGGGATAGCTCTTCCGGTCATTTTAACGAGCTGGAAGGCCAAAACTCGGCAAACTTTTCATATTTTACGAGTCAAATGAAAAGAGCTCAAAGAAGACTCGTCTTTTGAGGAACGAGTGATAAACAGGGATAGCAGCAGATTCCAGGTACAGGTTGGAATTTTCCAATCACGGCAGTGTCACAAGGATGGCTAGGTGAAATCACTCTTCGCAGCTGTTCCTCAAAATGGGTAAACAATCATATGGAGGTGAACGATTGGCCAAATGGAATGGAGGTGGCAGGTGCAAAACACGACCAAGGCTTTTTATGGCTAATAAATTTACGATCACAATGGTTATTTACCGGGGTATGTTCATTTTTTAATGAGCTTGAATGCTCAATCTTATGTTTATTTTTTAACGAGCATGAACTATGTGCTAAAACTGCTCGGATCTCGCTTTTCTATTTTTTAACGAGCATAAATTCCGCGGTAAAACTGCTCGATATACCAGTCATAAGATAAGAATGTCTCCTGTGAGATAGCTATTTTTTATGGAGCTTTATCTCACGAAGCTATGCTCCTAATTTGGCAAATTTTGACTTTTTCCCCACATCCTTTCTTTATGCAAGTTAGGAAACGACTAATCCCAAAAATAGATAAATAACCACTCTTTGCTTGCACTCCAAAAGGTTTGCATGCCCCCAGGTATAAAATACAATTTCAAGGCTGCCCCTCCTCTCCTCCACCTCTGCTTTTCTTTGGGTGTTCACAGCTACTTGTCGTCTTGCTAGTCTAATGTTAACGATACTTGTCTTCTCGTTATTTTTAACAGGTCTTATGCGGTACTTGTCTTCCCGTCAGCCCAACTTTTGACAGCTCTTTTGCAAGATCACAAGAGAACAGCTACTTGCGACAAGAGAGCAGCTACTTGCGACAAGAGAAGAACACTACTCAAAGATAAAACATTAATGTTATTGAGGGAGGCTTGCCTCTTTTTGGTTACCCAAAGATTGTTTTGTTAACACCATCAAACTAAAACATTTCCTCGGCACTGTCTACCGAAGTAGACAATGGTGAATGACCTTTGTCAAACAAGTAACCTTAACAAAAGAATCTTGTTCTAGAACAACCCCTCTTCCATCCACGGACGGGGTACGGACTAGTCATATTCTTTCGCGGAAATTCTACCCTATACCCAAGGTTTCTTCTGCCCGAAGCAGACCAGGATGCATGCCCCCTGGGTTCCAGTCCCATCTTTCCGAATCACTCGCACTCATCGGGAAGGAGGACTGGGGGTGGAGACATTTCTTGATTGAATAGACCATTCAGGGTTGGTATCTGACTATTTGCGATGCGTGATCCCGGAAATGAAAGTTGGTCTACGAGCTTGACCATTCTTCCTTCGTGTGGAAAACACATTACTCTAAAGAGTGAGGAGACTATAGCTCCCATGCAATATATATAGTCTCGTCCAAGGAGTAGGTTATAATCCAAGGGTCCTTGAACGACCATCACGTTCATTTGAACGGTCTTCCCTTTCAATGTAACAGGCACATTGGGGAGGATCCCTAATGGTCGACTGGTTCCTTTATCAAAACCCGAGAGATTTCTTATCTCAGGCAAAAGCTCCGGGGAACCCAGTGCTTTCCAAGCAATAGAGGAAAGGATACTCACAGATGCCCCTTCATCAATGATAGTCCCAACCATTACCATTCTGTATATTTGGACTATGATTCTGAATGGTATACTGGCTGGCAACCGGGGTCTGCCTAGTTGGTTCCAATCAAAGGACACAACCAGGTTGCTTGGTGGTGGGACCGAATACATGGCCGGATATGACCCTGACGATGTTCCTTCCTGCGATAAAGGAATGGGTGCATTGCCCTGATGCTCATCAGAGTCGGTGTTGATGAAAAGAACCTGGATGGTGTCATCCTTATTCTCTTCAGTGAGGGTGTCATTTGAAGATGAATCTTCAGTGACGGTGTCATTTGAGGATGAAACCTCTGAAGGAAGAACCGGGTCAACTGCCGTTTCGACCTTTAGACTTTCGTCTGGTCTGGATTCAGTAGGTTCATTTTCAATGACTGACGCTTCAGCTGACCACTTGAGCGGGCCGGCTGTATTTTCAACCAACGAAGGACTTGGCACGAGTTTTTTGCATCCAGGAGGAAGTCTCAACGGTGAAACCGGGCAATCTTCCAAAACTCTCTTCGCTTCGTCTAAGAAGGGACAATGGTGGATGGCGTGATCGCCTTCACACAGTCTGCAGGGGGATCTTGCTCCCCCTCTTTGTCTCGAACCTTCACTTTCGCTGGTTGACGGTAAGCATTCAACATGGCTATCAGAGGTTGATGCTCCCGAATTGTGCAAACGAGGGGACCAGTCCCTTAGTATCCGGGGAATACAGGGACAATCTCTATGGAAGTGGTCTCCTCTACATATGACACATGGCGATTTAGGCCCGGTCTGTGCTGTGTGTGGATTTTTTTCAGATGTCTTTTGCTCGCCCCCAGTCACCTTAGGCTCCTTCTTCTTCTTCTCCTTCTTCTTCTTCTCCTTCTTCTCCATGGGAGCTTGGATTTTGCCGGCTCCACCTTGCGAAGATGAAGGATTAGAGGAAGAGTTATAGGAAGTAGAAGGTTGGTGGGCAGCTCTAGACTGATCTAACTGTTGACTCGACTGTTCAGGAACCATGGTGCTCTGAACTACATTGGTTGAGAATAGCCAAATTGGCAGGCCAATTGTCAGTCCTGGAAGTGACAATGTGGCCATGTGGGGCGCACCAACTTCTCCCCAAGAGGAGAAAGGACTAGGATTTCCATCATGTGGAATTCCTTGGTTGGGGCGTTCCATGTTCTCAACCTACAGATCAACGCGGGAATAGGAGGTGATTATGTTCCGTTTAAAATAAATTTTATAACGACGCTTTAGACACAACTTGCTTTTTCACTTTTTAAGAGTCGAGAAAAAGCTAAAGATGACTCTAGTCTCCTTCGATGTTTTAACGAGCCCGAAGTGACAAATGCTCGGATGGACTTTTTCAGTTATAGAGTTTGAAAAAGGCCAAAAGAAACTGCTTTGGAGTTCTAGGCAGAGGGTGTGCCAAACTTTTCGCAAAACCACAGAATACGTTTTACAGTACAGGTGGTCGATCTTCGTGAATGCTGTGTTCACTGCATTGCGATCAGTAGGGCGGCCGACACGGTTTCCTATGGATAAAGGCTTTGTTCCTATAGGGGTCTCCCAATATATACGCGACGGTACGTGGGAGCACAAGTCCGTATTGATACTTATCGCTTCACCGTGGAGGAATCACCCAACCACTCAACGCTAAGATATCACGTTTAACGACGCCGGAACACGTCTCTAGCTTAGACCTCTATGTGTTTGCATTATGTTTCAATGCGTTGTTATGTAAATTCAATTTATTTTAAGGTTGATCTTGTTTAGCAGTTTGCCTTTATGGATCACCACGAGATGTATGATAACACTCCTAAATGCAGTCTAAGATGATAAGCAAGCTTTTCAATCTTTCAACTTTGAAAATCTTAACTACTGAGGGAAAAGAAAGACAACATCTTTTCACACAGATCATATAGCACACACTAATGCACTTTTTCCTAAATCAACATGCAAACTGTCAAAATGCACATGCACAATGCAGGTATTTCTTTTCTCTTTCTTAATGTTTGTGCGATACAAAAAGAAAGCTGTTGTATAACTTTGAATTCAATTTCAAGTGAAAGCAAACAAGTTTGTCCAAAATCAAAAGACACCTTAAGATTTACTTGTTTCGACACTAGAAATATATAAACTCAAACCATATGACGAAAGCAAAAGCTCAATCAACTATGAACAGCAAACAAACTAACTCTTAAGATCAAAACGACACTTTATCACAGGTCTAGATCTAAGAGGCCACAGCAAGACTGGTTCACTTTCGTTATGGGAAACTGCAAATGATATAAGAAATACACAAAGAACAAATACAGTTTCTTTATACAACCGAGGCGGAATAGTGGTAAGGAAAGTTGGTTTCAGATAGGTACATTGACTGGTAACAGGCTGCAAAAACAAGGGTGAAAACAGGGCAAGAAACAGCAGGAAACCCCAGTAGCACAAGGCAAGACTGGTTCAGCGCAGGTAGTACACTGTCAGTTTGACATTCAGCGCAGGTAGCCCCTTCGGGAACTGCGCTGAAATGCAGACAGCCTTCACACAGCCTGCATTGAAGAACGAAACTTTCGTTTCTCTTGGTTTCCGGGTCACAGATTGCTCAAAAATTCACAGTTTTTGGCCAAATCAGAAGCTATCAGTCAAGTACACACTAAGGGATGAAAAGGAAGATTAAAAGCTATCACTAAGAGCTTATCAGAGTCCTTGTGGATCAGCTCTTCAAATTATAAACATGCCCAGAAACTGAGCTAGAGTAGCTGCCTTCTACTTTGCATTTGAAAGTTCCAAATGCAGTTCGATTCGGTACTCCCTGTGTTTATAAAATGAATAGAAAAAACACAAACAACCAACAAGATACGATCCCTAGCGGAGTCGCCAATTTGTTGTTGGGAAAAGTATCCAATACGGAATGACCCTATCCCACTCTAAGGGTGATAGTACCTCAGCAACAATCAGAGCAAAGCTATTCGAGATTACTTCTTTATGAGATGTAAGAGAGAGGAGGAAGAGATCCACTAACCGATGTCTTCCGCTAATGATTGATCCAATCTTCTCTCTTTGCTGCTTGCTCCCAGCTCCTTGCTCTTTCACTGGCCCAGCTACACCAAGATCCTGCAAAATAACAAGAAAAGGAAACTACAAGAAGCATACATTCATAATTGATTCAAGGATTAGAATAAATCAAATATACAAATATCAATACGCCATTGAGACACATGCATATAGAAGAACCTCAAATGCTTTATTAATGGAAGAAGTAAAGTTCAGGAAGTAATACAACCATAAAAGGCCCAATCCAGCATCACCTCCCAGCAGAAAGAAATCTCCTCTTCACCTCCTTCAAGCAAATCACCCAATAGTTCTATACTCAAACCAACATCACTTCCTTACATTCACAAGATTCCAGCCTCCCTAGACCTCATGAGAGAGCTCTATATATAGGAGTTTTGGAGAAAGGATGAGTCAGCTTGAGCTTGGCATGGAGCTGACTAGTGTCCTCTCCCACTTCAGTTATTCTTCAGTTCTTGAGTCCACTTGGAGTTTCTTGCTTCCACTTGGAGATCTAGATCCTCTTACTCATCACAAGGCGAATTCCCTGATCCAAGTGTCATTTTGGAAGCTTCCTGGGCATTGACACCTTGAGGAATGACTGTGCCACTTGGCCAAACTCGCCCAGCGCAGGTAGCCTTCATTGCAGTTGACATTCAGCGCAGGTACAGAGTGGAGCAGTTGACATTCAGCGCAGATGCTCAGTGGAGCAGTTGACATGATCCAGAATTAGCTTGTTTTTGAGTGTTTTCAGGTGGAGAACTGATATTTAGTGCTATGGTTTGCTGACCTTGTTCCTCTAGGGGTAGGAACAACATGTTTAGGGACTTTGGATCCCTTAGATTATTGACATTTCATGCTTCATGCTGTAAGGCACAAAAATGTCTATAACACAAACTAAGGTAGAAAATTTGACCCCCAAAAAAGTCCTTTTGATGCCACAAAGTGCTCCTAGAGTTTTAGACCCAAATTTTCCAAACTAGGAATTACCAATTAAAATGGTCATGTGAGTTGATTCCTCCATTTTTTCCACTCTAAACTTGAATCAATATTGATGAAAAATAATATAATGATCCATTCTAGATCATACCTCCCCATTTCAGGAGGATTTTGGTCCCCAAAAGCTTCTACTGAATGAGGTGAGGAAATTTTTCCTACACCTTCTCTTGGGTGTATCATTTAGCCTTACCTAGAAGCTATCCTTTCAACCCAATATATCAAAGATAATGTTTCCCTTGTATTTTAGTTATAGACCTCTTATGCAAAATTTTATCCTCTGTCGACTCTCCCTAAGAATCTAGTGCCAACTCCTCTACAAAAGGTAAAATTGTTCCTATTCCTATTTTGGCATGGAAGGCTCATAGAGTAAATTCGCATGTATGTGGTCCAATGGTTAGGTGGGGAGGTTTTTTCCCCATAGTTCTCGTGGTCCAATCCCAGGAAGGACTATGCATTCGTGAGAGTTGCCCCATGCACTATTTCTTTAGGTGAAATAAAAATGTATAGGGATTAGACTTATTCTATAGCAATTATATCCCACGTTTTCCAATATCTCAAAGGGACCATATCATAAATCCTTGATTTTCTTACCAGGACCCTGTAGCCTGTCCTTGTTCAACTATAACCATTGTCTCCCACCTTAAATAATCTCTTTTTTATGTGTTAATTGTTGAAAAATGTGAAACAAGAAATTCTAAGTTTAGAAAGTGTTAAAAATAGAACCGCTAAAAAATAGCACTTCTAAAAAGAGAAATTTGGCCAATGATCATTTTGGCCACCTTGGGTAAGACGTGAAACTGCTAAAAATAGCATTTCTGGGTCCATTCCTATTTATAGTAGTCCCTAGTCTATCTATAGGAAGTAAATTCGAATTTGGTCTTACTAGCAGTTTGGAATATTAATTAATTAATTCTCCATGAGTTAATTGTCTAGTCAATTGAACATCTTAAATTTCTCTACATAAATTATCAATTCGGGTATCGTAAACTGATGAAGTGTGGTGCACCATATGTGCTTAGTTAACATTTTTCTTACTTCGTTGTTTTATAGTTTATGTTGTTTTTGGGGTTTTGTTCTTGTTGGTTTCCTAAAGTGTTTAACACAAATGGAAATCCTATTCTAAGGTCTTAAGAATACTTTTAAAGGTCAAGTATGGATGTAGATTTCAAGACAAGGTTTATGTCCCTTATGGTAACTTCCAAAACTTAGCACTTCAAAAGATCTCAAAACATGCTATTAATACTTGAACAGGAATGTAAATATGCAGCTACTTAAATCAAACAAAAGATGAAATATTGATCATGAAATCACTGTCTCTACTGCCCATCTAATTACAGAAATAAAATCTAAACTATTGCACTCAAACAAACCAAAAATTGCAGACTAACAAAAGCAAGATCAATTTACTTCACTTATAATCTGATAGCTCGCTAAGTAGCTTTTCTGGGTTAAGCCATGGCTCCAAAGATAACATCAATAACATGAAGAATTGATATCTAAATTACCTACTTGCAAATGAAAGTAAAATCAAGTCACTTCACTTATAATCTGACAGCTCGCCAAGTAGCTTTTCGGGGTTAAGCTATGGCTTTGGAGATAACGTCAATAACATGAAGAACCTGATATCTAAATTACCTACTTGCAAATAAAAGTAAAATCAAGTCACTTCACTTATAATTTGATAGCTCGCCAAGTAGCTTTTCGGGGTTAATCCATGGATCTGGAGATAACGTCAATAACATGAAGAACCTGATATCTAATTGCAGAGATGAAAGTAAAATCAAATCACTTCACTCATAATCTGATAGTTCGCCAAGTAGCTTTTCGGGGTTAAGCCATAGCTCTGGAGATAACATCAAATGACATGAAGAATTTGATATCTAAACTAACTAACAACAACAAATAAATAAGACTGAAATCAAAGCATAACTGAAATTGAAAAGCTTAAGAAAAAGTTTAGCAGAGAGGCAAATCTCATGTCACTATTTGATGCAAAAACACGTAAAGAAAACTAATCTACAATCAACTGGTTGAACACACTTGCATGAATTAAAATTGCATCAATGGAAACTCTAATCTATCAAACTTGAAAGCAATCAAATGACATAATGAAATCAAAGCAAAATTACAAAATAAAATCTACTCTACCTTACATTCTAATGTGCTCCATGGCATCTACTTCACATCTCCTTCCATGTTGAGAACATCAAAGCTTTATTAAAATTCTTCAAAATTACAAAGTACAACAAAGCTTTCCAAAGCTTTCAAAAGCCATCAAAGAAGAACTATAAACTCCAAGCTAAGCTAAGACTAACAAGCTAACAACCTCTAAACTAACAAGCTAAGACTAACAAATGAAGGAGAGAGATCTCCTATTTATACAAAAAGATGAGAAGCCATCTCATTAATGAGAGTCCATGAATCTCTCCCTCTACCTCTAGAATCCTAATCAAAATAGGAACTGATAAGACACATGTCTTCTTAGAGTTTTAATACAATTAGGAGATGTGACACATATCCTCATGATCCCATGATTCTTTCCACTCAAATTCGAATTTGGCCTTAGAGTGCCACATAAAGGTCTTCTAGAAGCCTCCTTTTGACCTACACATGTCAACAATCTCAACCCACTTGTTAGGTATAAGCATATGCACATTATTTTCTATTTTTTAACCACAAATTCACTTAAAAAGACTACGAATTAATAAAGTTTGGAAAAACATAAATGTGGCCCAATGATAATGAAACTGGGATGAATGTAGTGATATAGTAGTGAAATGGAAGTGATATAATGGACATAATAGTGAAAGTGTAATGGAAATGAATGACATTTTCAAGACCCAACATTAATTAGTTAAGGAAAAGCAAACTTGAAGTCTTTGTGAGAACATGCAATTATTTCTCCACTAATTGGGGAATGTGTCCTTGATTTTCTCCACTGATTGAGGAATTAAGGATGAGTTCTATATTGAGAGGATCAGTTGACTTAGTTTAACTTAGTCAAGTTCAATTAGATTAATTTAACAAGTCGTTAAATTAATGAGATATAGTTTGTTGATGCTTGCATGCATGTGACAGCTATTATTTTCAGATAACTAAGTATTCTCTCATGGATAACTGATGCATGGCAGTTCAGACAGAGACCCAGTTGAGATCAGATGGTGGGACAATGTTCTATCAGATGCTAGGATATTTCTAGTAAGTAATTCCTTGCATGCAGGAGGAACTTGAGTCCTCAAGTATTGCATAGTTGGACCTGAGGTGACAGCAGGTATGATCAGGCCAATTTACATGTGTTTTGTAATTGGACTCCAACCAAAATTGCACAAGGAAATAGGGGATTGGAGGACTTGTGGCCTATATATTGAGGCCTAGGTAGTCTATGACTTACATCATCAGAGTACAGAGAGAGCAATATAGCTTTTGAGCTGATTCTTTTTGTATGTTGTTGAGGATTTCCACTTGATTGATAATACAGTGTTGGGGTTTTATGCTGGTGCTTTCCCCAGTGATATATTCTGTGTTATGTGTGATTGATTCCTTCTTATCATTTATATGTGTCCATGCTTGATGTTGCTCATGTTCAATTAAGCTTCCACAAAGTTTATGGTAGATGTAGATCTAGTATTATGCTTTAGTACATTGCATATATCAATTGGATCTACAGGTGAAATTTCTACACGATATCAGTGAGCTAGCTGATTTGTAGAGAAAATTCTACATGGTATCAGAGCACAGGGGATCATGGAAGAACAATATACAAGAAGGAATTTGAAGTTTATTATTCGGGATATAGATCTCAAGTTCTTATCAAATCTATTTGCGTTCTATGGTTTGAGGCTTGAGTATGCCCTTGATGGCAGCTCAAACTATATAGCTTGGAAGGATCACATGGAGGAAGTATGGGAAGATAACGACCTTAAGGACTTCTTGATCAGCCTACTAATGCTACTCAACTAGCGGAATGGAAGAAGTGTGTGGATAGAGCTAGGAGAATTCTCTTGGAGGGAGTGCAAAATCACATTGTCTAGAGCCTCAATGGGAAGGAGACTATGTTTGCAATGTGGAAAACATTGAAAGATTTATATCAAAATAGTAGTGATCAGAGGAAGCTGGCACTGAAGGACAAACTTTGAAATATCAAGTGCGAAAAGGATGAGACGATTGTTGTGTATCTGACCAAGCTCATCACATGCAGGGATGAGCTTGGAAGTGTAGGGGTCGTGACAGCTGATGATGGCATGGTGAGTCTAGCACTCCTTGGCCTTCCTAAGAGCTGGCATAGCTACCAAGACTCAGTTGATGGAAGGGAGAAACTGCCAGATTGCGAATGACTATGGTCGGATTTTATGCAGGAGGAGATCAGACAGAGCACCAAAGATGGTTCTTCATCCATGGAGGATGAGAAGAACTGTGCCTTAGCGAGTAAGGAAAAGAATGGGAAGGAGAAGGTTTCTCTTTTTGAATCCAGTTCTTCCAATGGTGGGAAGAAGGTTGACAAATCAAAAGTGCAATGCTTTCGTTGTCATGAGGTGGGCAATTATGCTGCAAATTGTCCACAGAGGAAATCCAAGAAGGGATCCAGGGAAGGATCTGAAGGTGAGGCACCTGCTTCATATTTTGGGTTGGATTTCACACTTTTCGCATGCATGGTTTCATACATGGTGGGAAGTGGTTGGTTTCTTGATAGTGGAGCTTCTTTCCACATGACCGACGATAAGATTTTGTTCAGTACTTTGGAGGAGAAAAATATCCAGATACTCATAGCGATGGGTAATGATGAAAAGTATAGTGTCTCAGGTGTAGGCACGATTATTTTTTAGAGGGAGCATGGATCTCACGTTACCTTGACTGATGTCAAGTATGTACCAGGACTGAAGAGAAACTTGGTGTCGATCGCGATGCTGGAAGACAGAGGCTATGATGTAGTCTTCAGTAAGGGAAAGGTTTTCCTTAGACATATCATCACTAGATAGGTGAAGTAGATTGGTTCATGGGTCAAGAGCCTGTATGCTCTTGAGGTTCAAGATGCATGCAAAGCCTTGAGCAGAAAGGAAATTGATGGAGACTTGGTGGTTGAGAGGGAGGGTATATTACCTCTCAAAATGTAGTGCCAAAAGAAGTCTCAGACGATTGTGGAGGAGCCATGATTGGTGCAACAGCTTCAGGAGGTTGTGGAGCAACCACAACAAGAGAAGCTGAGAGGAGATCGAGTAGAGACATCTACTCATGCAGAGACCTCCAGTAGGGGGAAACTTCGAGCCAGGTGGGTAGAGGGATCACATGCAGCCATACCTCCAGGTAGGAGGTGGGGTGATATAGAGTGATCGTCCCAAGGAGGAGGGGCAGGATCCTTGAGGTACCCAACCTCTTGGATGAGACCTTACTACGGGAGCCTCGATGTGGAGTAGCAGGAACTGATTGATTGGGTAGAGACAGATGCAGATGGAGCGGCAGAGAGAGCTATAGTGCAGGGAATCCTAGGACAGCGCAGAGCATGAAGGCTGCAACAATGCAAGAGGCACAAGTGTGTTGCACAGTGCAGGGGAGAACAGAGAAGGGTGCAACGGTGCGAGATGCATGGAGATGTTGCAGTAGAACAGAGGTCAAAGAGGAAGCACTTTTCAGTAACAGGTAGAGCTTCAGCATCAGAGTATGTCCTAGCCCAACAGAGAGGTCAGTTGGGAGTTTTTTTTTGTTCCGAGTGTTGCTGGAGCAACCATAATTGGTAGATGTGTTGCATGCAGAACATTCTAGAGTTATAGGATCGGGTTCGAGAGGAAGCCTTTATTATTGAGAGGGAGTGTTGAAAAATGTGCAACAAGAAATGCTAAATTTAGAAAGTGCTAAAAATAAAACTGCTAAAAAATAGCACTTCTACAAATAGAAGTTTGGCCAATGAGCATTTTGGCTACCTTGAGTGAGAGGTGAAACTGCTAAAAATAACATTTATGGGTCCCTTCCTATTTATAGCAGTCCCTGGTCTATCTATAGGAAGTAAATTCGAATTTGGTCTTACCAACAGTTTGGAATATTAATTAATTAATTCTCCATGAGTTAATTAGTTAAGGAAAAGCAAACTTGAAGTCTTTGTGAGAACATGCAATTGTTTCTCCATGAATTGGGGAATGTGTCCTTGATTTTCTCCACTGATTGAGGAATTAAGGATGAGTTCTATATTGAGAGGATCAGTTGACTTAGTTTAACTTAGTTAAGTTTAGTTAGATTAATTTAACAAGTTGTTAAATTATTGAGATATAGTTTGTTGATGCTTGCATGCATGCGGCAACTATTATTTTCAGATAACTAAGTATTCTCTCATGGATAACTGATGCATGGTAGTTCAGACAGAGACCCAATTGAGATCAGATGGTGGGATAGTGTTATATCAGATGCTAGGATATTTCTAGTAAGTAATTCCTTGTATGCAGGAGGAACTTGAGTTCTCAAGTATTGCATAGTTGGACCTGAGGTGACAGCAGGTATGATCAGGCCAATTTACATGTGTTTTGTAATTGGACACCAATCAAAATTACACAAGAAAATAGGGGATTGGATGACTTGTGGCCTATATATTGAGGCCTAAGTAGTTTATAATCTACATCATCAGATTACAGAGACAGCAGGATAGCTTTTGAGTTGATTTTTTTTGTATGTTGTTGAGGATTTCCACTTGATTGATAATACAATGTTGGGGTTTTATGCTGGTGCTTTCCCTAGTGATATATTATGTGTTATGTGTGATTGATTCCTTCTTATCAGTTATATGTGTTCATTCTTGATGTTTCTCATGTTCAATTAAGCTTCCACAAAGTTTATGGTAGATGTAGATCTAGTATTATGTTTTAGTACATTGCATATATCAGTTGGTCTGCAGGTGAAATTTCTACATGATATCAGTGAATAGATGATTTGTAGAGAAAATTCTACATTGATAATGCTTGGTCCTATATTTTTCTTGTAACTTTTGCAATGTATGTTGTATATTTATATGGATCTACCTGACCTTCTCAAAAACTTTATTCTATTAAGGCATCCCATGTAAGATCCTCCTTCACTCCTCATTCCTGCCCATATATAATATCCAAAAGTGAAGGTGGAAAATATCCAAAAACAAGTTTCCAATGGGGACTTACCAATAGAAGTGTGGACTACTCTAATATAAGAGCGTTTTATATATACCAAATTTTCATCCCATGTTTTTGGATGCTTCAGTTTTAAGCCGTCAAAAGTTGCACCAAATTATTGTTAACTACTTCTGTCTACCCATCTATCTAAGGATGGAATTTTGTAAACCTCTTTAACTTTGTTTCCATCTTCTCCCACAATTTAGTCCAAAATTCACTAAGAAATATTGTGTTCCTATCTGAAACGATGCTCCTTGGTATCCTGAAGTGCACCTAAACCTATCCAAAAAACAAGTTCACTACTTCTTACCTACTGATGGTATTTTTATAGGGAATGAAAACACACATATTTCTGAACCTTTCAACTACCATGAATAAAATTTAGTCATGTCCCTTCCTAGTTGTTGGTAAATGCCCCACAAATTCCGTGGAAATGATTTCCTAAGGACGAGTGGGTATAGGTAAGGGATAATATAGATCTGGTTTCTTGTTACTAGGATTACTGGTACAATAAAACATGCATTCACTTGTGAACCTAGCTATGTGTTTTCTCATCTTGGGCCAATACACATACCTCTACGAGTTGGCCACTATCTTCCCTACACTAAAGTTCCTTGCAACCTTTGAGGTGTGAGCCTCTCCAATTAGCTGCAATCAGTTTCCTTTAGGAGCACATAACTTATCTAGCCTGTAGAGTAACCCATCCCAGAGATGGTATTCAACTATGTTATCACCATTGTGCACACAAATTTTTATTTTCAACTATTGAAACACCTTCTCAAAGTCCTTAGCCTTTAAATATGGCTCTCTATATGCATCATGAGTGAATGGCTCCATGTGCCTCAAAGTTCCTAAAACTCTAATCTTTAATTTGGGTGGCCTTGAAAGCACATTGGAAAACTTGTTTGTGTTTCCCTTTGTATACTTTATTACTAAATGAAACTACTGTAAAAACCCCATCCACTTGTAATGCCTAGTTTGTTGTAGCTTACTTTGGGCCTGCAGATACTATAACAGTTGGTGATTTGTGTGGATTACTATTTCCTTTCCCATTAGATAATGTTTCCACTTATTCATAGATTTAACTAGGGTATAGATCTCCTTGTCATAGGTAGGGTATTTAAGAAATGAACCATGAAATAATTTAGAATGGTAGCATACAAGCCTTCCTCCCTACATCAAGACCACTCACAGAGAATACCCACTCACATCTATCTACACTTTGAAGGGATGTTGCAAGTTTGGTAATGCCAAAACTGGTGCTTGACTGATCTTCTTCTTTACCTCCTCAAAGGCCCTTTTTTAACCCTTCCCCCACTAGAAACTCTTGCCACTTTATATGGCATGGAGTGGTACGATTAGTGCTGAAAATGAGGCTACGAATTTCCTCAGGTACTGTGATGCCCCATCCAAACTCCTAACCTCAAAAATGTTAGTAAGAACCGGTCACTTCATGATGGCCTTTGCCTTGGAAGGATCTATTTTTATCTCTCCTCCATTTATCACATACCCTTGATACACTAAATATTATCGTGAAAACTCAATCTTCCTTAGATTTGTTAGTAATTGGTCATTCTTTAATGTCTCTAATACTTGCATTAAATGTGATATGTGCTCTTCCCAAATAACACTATATACCAGTATATCATCCAAATAGATAGAAACAAATGAATATATAAAAGGGTGCAATATCATTCATCAAACTCATAAATTTAGCTTGTGCATTGCATAGGATAAATGGCATGCCTAACCACTTATACAAAAGTTATTTGGTTTTAAAGGTGGTCTTCCAAGTATCTTCTTCTCTAGCTTGAACTTGGTGATAACAAAAAATTAAGTGAAACTTGGTGAAGTATTTGGGTAGTTGAAACTGATCCAACAAATCATCTATCTTAAGAATAGGGTACCTATTCTTGAGTTTAATTTTCTTTAACACTTTGTAATCTATACAAATCTTCCAAGTTCCATCCTTCATTGGCACAATTATGATGGGTGACCAACATGGCGATGTGCTTAGTCAAATGTGACCCTGTTCCAATATCTACTGCAACTACTTCTTCACCTCACTTACCTTTATAATAAACTACCTATACAACCCAATGTTTGAAAATCGGGAGTCTATAAATAGTTATATCTTGTGCTCCACTTCCCTCTTGGGTAATAGCCCTTTAGATTCCTAGAACACATCCCTGTATGCCTTTAACAACTCTTCTAGTTATTATTTTTTTTATGTTTTTTAGTACATCCCTCCATGGATTCCTTTTCTCTTACTTATTCTTCTATAGATTGATTTTCTCTTAAAAATAGTAAAACATGCTTCTTACTAGAACTTATCAGTTTCATGGCTTGGTTGGCACTTACTAGTGAAATTTTGGACTTTCCCTTGTTCACGTTGATGATGAAATATTTTTCATACTTGATGAAGCAATATTGGTTGTCACTTTGCATAAATATTGCATCCCACATGTACATATAGGTACTAATTCCAAACACCACTCCACATACATCAAGGGGAACTACATCTAGTTCTACTTCATCAATAAAATCAACATTAAGGGAAAATATATTTTTCCACTATTTGGCTACCTTTATTTATGCATCCTTATTTACCCATCCTAATGGTTATGGGCTTATATGATCATGGATTTACAATCCATTTTTTTGCCAGCTCTACTACAATGAGATTCGCCTACGATCTTGAGTCGAACAAATCATCAATCTTTGTCTTCTTGACCTATATATTTATATGGAGGGGTATGCTATTTTCATTCTCTTCCTATTGTTGAAGGATACTCAAATTCACCTCCTTTTTCACTTACATATATACTATCTTCTCATCCATGTCCAAGTTTCTTCTAACCTGGTTACTCAAATAAGTGGTGATGAGGCTCTTCTTCTTTGCTTCTTTTTGTTCTCCAGGTTAAGCTTTTAATGAAACTTCTAGCACTTATCCTCTATATGACCATCAATGTTACAATGGTTGTAGTGGTTGATGGAATATTTGCATTTGTGTGTTTTGGCTACTGCCTTTTTATCTCTCCCCTTTCCAATTCTTCTTCCCCTCCTTAGAAGCATACTTGTGCTCCTTTTGCTTTGACCCACTTGATTTCCCTTTATTATAGCCTATGTTCTCCATGCATTGTTCTTGTACACAAGAATTTTTCACTAATCTAGTTTTGATCAACATCACTTACTTTGTATATGGTTGTGTAGACCCCCCAATTACTTTAGGAGTACACCTAGCTTCTTCGAGGAGATACCTTGCATTATGGCCATGTTTTTGAACTATGTGGTGTACTCCTATACACTTTGTGCTTGCTTCTACTTGAAGTAATGTCACTGAATCCACTAGTCCATTACATACCTGATAGGGTAAAATTGTGACTTTATGAGGGTTTTAAAGTCCTCCCACTGAGTCATTAGAGGATATCTCTCCAAACTTAATTTCTCCATGTGGATTTCTGACATGGTCAGGGTAAGGCCTCTAATTTTTGTTAGAAAATTATATATTATAGAGCAATGGAACACATAAAATATTGCAAAAATATAAACACGGAAAACAGATAAAACAAGAGAGACACAAATATACGTGGTTCACCCAATTTTGGCTACATCCACGGAGAAACATCCAGTCCTTCCTTTCATATTATCAAGCAAAATGAAGAGATACAACCTATAGCAGATCCATTGTAATTCCCTCTTTTCTCTCAATCTCCTCTCTCTTCTTCTCTCAGAATACATATATACTTAGACGCAATACAATTCCCTCATATATAGTGAGGGGTTGCCTTCTAGGGAAAAAACCTAAATTAAACATAACTTCTACCATCATATTTAATGAACGACCCAAATTGACTACAAAATTACAACATTTTACAAGGCAATTTTACATCTATTTTTAGCTTCGGGGGCCATTGCCCCCCTTGGACCCCCCTAGCGGTGCACATTCATGGGCAGCGTTGCCGCCACATTACGAACTGGGTTCAAATGTAGTGATACCTCTAAATAAAGAAGATAATCTGGCTCCACACCCAACAATTTTAGCCAAGCAAACAAAATATTATGTTCCTCATCTATGTGATGAACACTAAAATGAAATTATAATTGCCGGAACCTATAATGCTCCCTCCCTATCCTTAGAGGAACATATTAGCCATTGGAGGTGTTACTTATTAGTTAGCTTGATCTCCATGGTCCACTATGAAGACAAGGTTACAAAATTCCTCATACTCCAAACCTAATGGAATCAACTTCTGATATTATGATCGTATTTAAATCATCAAGAGATTTCCAACGATATAAATTTTGTCTAAATGCTACTATCGGATCAATAATTATGCTCATTTGAATTTTTACCAGTTAAGTAATGCCACATCAGTGAGGATACACCATGTGGCACCCACAATAAACCCTCGTGGATGTGTCAATTCATCCCATCCATAGATCATCCTTTAATGATATGGTATTTGCATTTGAAATGGGAAATATTGACTCAGAGATGCCACCTCACCCCAACTTCCTTCTCTTTATTCCGATTTCATTTCAAATGAAATTCACAGGGTTGTGATTATGTCAGCTTGCCCTAGCTCCCTTCTCACAGTGCTTATTCCTGGGTGTGACGACCTATTTTTTTAATATCATTTGTAATTATTTATGAAATTAATCTTGTATAATCAATGCAAACTTGGTAGATGGTTGAGAATGCAGACATGGATTTAGAGTCTTGAGGGGATTAGAGTCAATTCATTTATTGGACACCATACTCTGACTGAATCTTTATTGGCTAGTATGGTCACGAATACATTTATGCTAAAAATGTAAAAAGAAAAATCTCAGTTTGATTTGCCTTAGTCAAACTAGAGAAAGTTCAAATTTCCATTTCAGCAGATAACTTGGATAAGTTAACTTGAGTGACAAGGCTTGTCTCACCTAGTTAGCTTAGGTAATTCAAGTTGGAATACTTGAGTTCAGTTGAGCATAAATGATTCTTAGTTTCTAGCAATATAATTAAGTTAAATTGAGTTATTGTCAGTTAAACTAGTTCTAACTATTAGAGGAACTAATGGAAGGTCAAGTTGTGCAGTGTGACTTCAATCACACTTAGTTGTCGACCAATTAACTGATCAATCAACCCAAAATAATAGTTTCATGGAGAGTATTCAAGTTACCCAGTTGAGGTGCGGGTTCTAAGGAAGTTTACTATCATTTTTTACTATTCCAATGTGTACAAGTGGTGCGTGGAGTCAGAGGATCATCCTAGAGGAATTGTGCAATCCAATTGAGGGAATTTCCTAGTTAATAGAGGCCTAATTCCTCAAGGAACAATGCAAGGAAATAGGAGCTTGGAGGGCTCGAAAACTAACTATGTGTTGGCCAGAGTCAGTTAGTTAGGCAGAGGGATAGACTATACAATTGTAGGTTGTGTTCAAGCTTGAGCAAGCATATGTATTCACCCATATTCTTTGATTAACACAATACAAATAGGAAGGGGTTTTGAGCAATTGATTTCCCCTAGATAAATATATGTGTATTTGTGTTTATTATTGATGGATGTTTATGATTTGAGCTCTTGATCATGAATTGAATTTCACAAATGAGTAGAGTATATTTGAGTCTCGTGTTTTAGTAAATTACATGAGAAGTTTTATATCTACACATTAATTTCTACATGGTATCATAATTGTTAGAAAATTATATACTACAGAGCAATGGAACACATAAAATATATTGTGGAAATATAAACATATAAAACACATAAAACAAGAGAGACACAGATATACGTGGTTCACCCAATTTGGGCTACGTCCATGGAGAAATAACCATTCCTTCCTTTTATATTATCCAACAAACTAAAGAGATACGACGTACAACAGATTCACTGTAATTCCCTCTTCGCTCTCACACAGTCTCCTCTATCTTTCTTGCTCAGAATACAGATATACATAGATGCAATACAATTCCCTCATATATAGCGAGGGGTTGCCTTCTAGCTAAAAAAAACCCTAAATTAAATATAACTTCTATCGTCAGCCCTCCGCATAATGAACGACCCAGATTGACTACGAAATTACAATATTTTACAAGCCAATTTTACATCTACTTTTATCTTTAGGTACTCCCAAAGATCACAGCCGCCCCCCCTAGACCCCCCTTGCAGCGTACATTTTACACGTGGCATTGCCACTACATTACGAATTGGTGTCCAATGTGACGATACCTCTAAATAAAGAAGATAATCAGGCTCCACACCCAACAATAACAAGATTCACATTAGAGCATAAATTTAGAAGCTTTTATTGCAGTAGGATCGAATTTGCAGGATCAATTCTTCAGAGCTAGACAGATGGATTTCTATGGTCTAGGACTTGAGTATGCCCTTGAGGGAAACTAAAACTTTGTTTCTTGGAAGGACTGCATGGAGGGTGTTGGAAGAAAATGGTTTGAAGGAATTTGCTGAGATTGACATTCCAAAACCAGGGTCATCTTATGTCAAGGATCTAGAAGAATGGAGGAAGTGTGTTGCCAAGGCGAGGATAATCATATTGGAGGGAGTAAAGGATCACATTGTCTCAATCTCCACAGGAAAGAAACTCTGTATGAAATGTGGCAAGCATTGACAGATTTGTTCTAGAATAGTAGTGATCGCAAGAAACTAGCACTTAAGCATAAGCTTCGAAATATCAAGATGTAGAAGATGTTGGCATTATGATACAAGTGTTGTCCTTGATGGCAACTCACTCAGAGACAGGTACAAGTGATGGCAAATTGATCAGAGGACAGATCTCAGTACAGCAGGACAAGAAAGAGATATACGCAGGTTCATTAAGAAAAACCAGCATGTACACGCAGGTTGGCTTCAGTAAAAGCGCGTACATGTGAAAAGTACCTTTGGTCCATGGCGGTTAGTCCTTGGAAGTTGTGCCTATGGTTTTGGACCATGGTGTCTCGACGGGCGTGTCGATCCCTAGTTTTGAAGTTGATGGTATTGTGTTACTATGGTTTTAGTCCGTGGTATTGTGAAGTGCCTAAGGCTATATAAGGAGAAGACCATTAGGCAAAGTGGGGTAAGCAATGTGTGTCTGATGAAGTGAGAAGATCTGGTATTGTTGGTTATCTGTTCGGGACGCTTGGCAAGGGTCGGATCTGACAGCGAAGGTATAAGTAATTATTTCTAGATCTGCACGCGGGTTGCCTTTGGAGAAAGTGCGTATACACGCGGTTTTGGTATATCGAAGTAGCGTATGCATAAAAAGATTTGATATTTCAGGTTGCTGTTGATTCTGGTGGTTGTTGCAGAGTTCTGGGCTCTGGTTTGTGTTCTGTGTTCTTGATGATAGGGTTTCAGTGATTCAGTATTGGGTGATCTAGAGAATTATGATGCAAGTATAAGTTGATGATTGTATTGCAGCAGTGTTTGTTTTATACTTATGGATCCAGTCTGAAAATTGATGAAACGTGGTCCCTGTAGGAAAGAAGGTTGTAGCCTTCTGTAGGGTCAGCACCTACGTACTAGTAAATGGATCGGCTAGTACAAGAGTTGAGGGGGTTGTAGCTCCCTTCCAGAAGTAGTTGGAAAACGAGAGAGGGTTGTAGCCCTCTGCAGGTTGTAGCCTGCGTACTGGTATAAGGTTGCACCAGTACAAAAGATTGTAAACTGAAGTTTCTTATTAAAGAAAGAAAGAGACGACTTGCAGCGGGTGGTTTTCACCCACATTGGGTTTCCACCTTATATCATGGTGTTCATGTGTGTGGATTTTATGTGATGATCTGTTATGTTATACTGCACCTGTTTACTGTCAATGTGGTTAATAATGTTCTGATGCATTTACTGAAGATAAGCTAACTGAATCATAAGATTTCTGGATATACGCTAGTTGCTTTAGACACAGTAGCGTGTACACGCTGGTTCACTTAACTGAAATAGCGTATATGTTTCTGAGCATGAAATTTGAAAAGTTTTATTGATCTGGTAATACTGATTCACCCCCCCCCCTCTCAGTATTATTTCCAACAGAAGAATGAATCTATTTTGCAATACCTGGCAGGTTCACACAATGTAGTGATGAACTTGGTGGAGTTGGTGTTACTATTGTAGAAGATGATTGGTAAGCCTAGCCCTTTTAGACCTTCCCAAGACATGGCATAACTACCAATATTCTATGAACAAGAGGGATAAACTACTAAATTGGGAATGCTTATGGTCTGATTTGGTACAGGAAGAGATAAGGCGGAATACCAGAGATGGAACTTACTACATGTGTGAGGACAAGGAAATCTGTGCCTTGGAAAGAAAGGAAAATAAGGGTAAAGGGAAGAAATCCCAATCCAAACCAAATTCTAGTCAAGGGGAAAAGAAGAAAGACTTTTCCAAAATTAAATGCTTCAATTGTCATGAATTCGGGCATTCTGCCACAAAGTGTCCACAAAAGAAGACAAGAAAGAAGACCTCAGGAGGAACAATAGTTGAATCTTTGGCTTCACAATTCGAGCTTGACTTCACCCTTATCACATGTAGGGTGAGCACAGTTATGGGGAGTGTGTGGTACATGGATACTGGTGCCTCATTCCACATGAAGGGAAACACATATTTTTTCAATGATCTAGAGGAGAAAGACATGCAAATGCACATCGAGATGGGAGATGATGAAAGGTATAACATGACCGGTATTGGTACGATTAATTTTTAGAGGGAGTCTGGCTCCCCTCTCAATCTCAAGGATGTCATGTTTGTTTCGGGCCTAAAGAAAAATCTCATCTCAGTTTCTATGTTAGAAGATCGTGGTTACGATGTGATTTTTAGCAAAGGGAAAGCATTCCTAAGACACATAGCCATGAGATAGGTGAAGTGGATCAGGGTTCATGTGAAGAACCTGTAAAATATAGATGTGGAAGAATGCGTTGCATTAAGAACGAAGGTAAAAAGGTGTAGAGCCACGATGTCAGTGAACTATGGCATAAAATACTTGGCCATTTTCATCTTGGTGCCCTGAATATTATGCAACAGATAACCACATACCTCCCAAAAGGATCAATTGATCAACAAGATATATGCAAAGGGTGTACCTTGGGGAAGTACACAAAAGGCTCATTCCATGATTAGGACAACAAAGCACATGCAATTCTTGAAAGGATCCACTCTGATGTTTGTGGACCTTTCTTGACAGCCTCCATTGCTAGGCACAAATATTATGTTATCTTTGTAGATGACTTCTCACGCAAGTTTTGGATCTTCTTCATGCAGAAGAAGAATGAGACATTCTTCAAGTTCATAGAATTCAAAGCATTAGTAGAGAAGGAAACCGGTAGGAAGGTGAATACTCTCAAGAGAAATAATGGAGGTGAGTACGTGTTGAATGAGTTTAAATTATTATTTTTTTTGCAAAAGAAAGCATTTGGCGAAAGTCGACAACACTCCACAACCCGCAATAGAATGGGGTGGGTAAGAGAAAGAACCGTAGTGTTGTGGGAGAAACGAGGGTGATGTTGCATGCCCAAGTCCTACCACTACATTTGTGGGCAGAGGCATCCAACACAACAATATACTTGCAGAACTAGAGTCCTCATCGAATTCTAGGAATGATTACATCGAAGGAGGTTTTCTCGGGGACAAATATGGATGTGTCTTACTTCAGAATATTTGGAGGATCTGTTTACTGCAATGTCTCCAAATACTTTAGGAAGAAGCTTGAGCCAAAAATATAGTTGCAGGTATTTTTGGGTTACAAAGAAACTCCTCAAAACTATTATGTGTACTTACCATCCCCTAGAATGACAGTTATGAGAAAAGATGTAAAGTTTGATGAGGGGAAGGAAATGAGTTGTTAACTTGAGAGGGAGATTCAATTGTAACCAAATCAGGATATTTTGGCTCCAAAAGAGGAACCTTAGGAAGTTGTGGAACAACCACAAGTTTAGGAACAAAGAGTAGAGACATCCACTCAAGAAGAAACATCTAGAGAAGGAAGAAAATGAAACAGAGAATATGAGAGGCTATTGCATGATGCTAGAGAGACTGTGGGAGCACCCACTTCTCAGTGCATGCATAGAAGGTCACTAGATCAATACACTAACTACATGGATCTAATGACTAGGTTAGTTGAGACTAAGCCATCCTCCTTCAAGGAATCAGTAGAGAATCCTACATGGGTTGATGCAATGGTAGAGGAATATGATTCCATTGTAAAGAAGAATGTTTGGGAAGTGGTCCCAAGACCAACAAATAAATTAGTGGTGGGGTTGAGACGGCTTACAAGGTAAAGCACACAACAGATGGAAGCATAGAGAAGTACAAGGATGGATTTGTGGCCAAGTGATTCTCTCAAGTTGAGGGAATTGACTGTGAGGAAACTGTTGAGCCTCAGTATTGCAACAAGCTTAAACTCAATTATACTTAATTTGATAAATTGATATAACAATAGTTTAACTCCCATTTGATCTAAAAATAGCTTAACTTCCATATATTAATTTGCAGAAATTTAACACTAATAAAATCTATATAACAACGAAAATCTCAAATCAAACATAACCATCATCTTACTAAACGAAATAATAAGCTTCTAGCATATATGGTGAACCTGCACTTCATAAGTTTACCAACTTCGGTTGATAATTCATGCTTGCAATTTAAGAATATTAAATTGACCAAATAGGGGCACTCGCTCTGGTGGTTGGGAACCAATATCTGAATGCCACTTTGAGAAAACTATAGAGCAATATCTAACATAGTCAATGTCGATGGATTCCTTGCAATGCACTCTTTACCATGGCACCTTTTGTTCACAATTTTGGAGACTTTCATCTGGGAGCTATTTTAGCATGCACCCATATCGGTGCACACATTTTTGTATAACAATTTAATATTTTCCCTTTCCAAGTATTATTATGATAGAGCACTCCCATTTGTGGTACTCTTAGTTACTAGTACACAGATTTTGTGCATCAGACCCCAAGTCACCTTTAGCACAATTAATGATACTTTACAGGTTTTCATTAGGTAAGATGAATCAAACTAGCATATAAACCATTTGTGTCCCTTCTCAGATACATTTAATTTTTTCCTTTTATCCCTATGGAACCAAACACTTATATTGACCCCAATACCCTGCGATTCCTCCCCTATCATGTTGTTCAATTGCAAGAACTATATTTGCATTTACCTACCCAACAAGGTTGTTTGAGTAGAACCCTTGAATCATTTGGCAGCCACGCCAACATTCCCTATAGGCTTAGGATTTCACATAGTATTTCTCACAATTGTATCTTCTCTGTAAAGTTGTTCATTTTATCACCTACCTCAAAATCCCTTTCATTTGGTTTCCTCAGAAGTTGAATTATGAAGTTTCACATGGATTTCCTTCCCCCTTGTGACTATGCGCCTTTCATTTTTCATTTTTTATTCATCCACCTTCCCCCAATAAGACACCCCAGAGGCCCACTCCTTCCCCTGATTTAATCACCAACATACACATGTTCGCACTAAGGGCACCTATATTATGGTTGTATTACTCCAAAAAAATAAAAATTAACAACCCCTTCACCTCATGATACTTTGAGTACTTGATACCACTACACTAACAAAAATTAAGTTATATCTGTTACATTCATATGCCCCATCAATGAGGACACCTCGTTTTATTTATCAAGCTTGATCGCCATCAATATGACTCTTTCATTGCTCACTTAGATCAATAGTTACAACACCATCCAGTTCATAAAATTTTAGATATCCACTATTGTATATGGTATTCTATGACCATCATTGTAAATCGTAATTTCCTTTGACATTTATCATGAGCATGGGACATTCCCACCTCATTTGTATCAAGAAAACCTACATATAAATATATGTCACTTGTATGTACTGGTTTTCACAAGTGATCGCTCACTCAATCCCTTGGGTTTGTTTGACATCTCTCACTCTCTCTCCCATCGACAACTTCAATGGTTCATATTTTAGGCACTTCGAGTGTATGTTTCCATGCTCCCTCTCCACACATTAGGGGGAATATTTTATCCCATAATTTTGTACAAATGATAGAAACACAATAGCATGTTAGAAATAGGTTCAAATATTAGAGAAATCAGTCTTAGGTGAAACAAGTTCTTGAAATATGAAGATAGATAGGAAGAAATTAGAATTCCATTCATTGCGCAACTTTTTGACTAGGCTTGCATGTCTACAAACATGTTCTTTAGTAAACTCATGCGAATGCGTGGATACCAGTGGAAAATCCATGTGGAAACTATTTCCACATTTTTTAATATTATGCTAATGGATTTGATGGAAACTTGTTACACATAATGAGATTCCCGCATTTTTGTCAAAGGGAAAATCGACCCAAAAGCTTCAATTTTTCCATAAAAGTGATTTATAGTGGTTATGGAAAGTTTTTTAGAAATGCTCATCCACTAGGGTCTATAAAATAACAGCCATGATAACGAATTCAAAGAGACATCCAAAGTAAGGTTATGCTGACAATATTGTAACAAAGAACGAAGGTTTAAGAGAGAGAGAGAGAGAGAGATCCATCCCTCTGGAGAGAATGAGATGATCCCCTTATATCTAGTAACATAATGAGGTGAAGTTGTAGTAAAACCTTGTTTGTTAGTGAACTTTCTTGCCTTTTTGTTGGGTTATGCTCATAAAATAGTATTTTTGTCTGTTTACTTTACATGAAAATATTTGTGCATCGTTATTATTTTGTGGATTATGGATCTTTCCTAGTTTCTAACTAACAATCAACCTATTGTATGTTACCCACTAAAAAAGTGTTAATTCCATATTTTCATACATTCTTGAGGGAAATAACCACCAGTAGGCTTGAATTACTTATAATATATATTCATCACAAACACACACACTAATGCCGGTCCAATGGGGCCCAAGTGAGATGCTAACATGGAAAGTGCCACATAAGCTTACACATGACATGTGGGTAGGGCATGATGACGTGGGTATCCTAGGTGAGGTGGGGTTTCCATGAGGGCACCACATGGGTTTCATGTGGAAAATACCTTGTTGGCATGGTGAGGGTTTATTGGCCAAACTTTAAATGCAAATAACCTTAGATTTGGGAGTCAAATTTTGATAAAATTTATATCGTCAGAAATCTCCTGACGAGACAAACACGATGGTGGTATTTATTCTAAGTTTTAATGCAGTTAATAATAGAGAAATTTTGTGACCCTATTACCATGACAGGATTTTTGAGGTCAAGTTAAATGAAGGTAATACTTCCTAGTGATTTGGTTTTAGCCAAGGAGGAAAGCATGGTTCAACACATGGACCTAAATGGGCTCAAGAATAAGTAAAATAACCCTATGAGAATTAATTAATGAAGCTTTGACCTAAAGTATAGCAATTGAATGTGAATGTTTTTGTGTTTGGTTGATAACATTTGATTTGTGGATTGCATGTTGAATGCAATGATGTTTCTAATAAGTTAAATTATTTTGGCAAATGTACTGACTTGAAACTTGATGTTTTCAGATAATCTCACAACCATGTGTTGATGACAATATTACCAACGCTACAATGAATATGTTTATTAATTATAATGCTTGGTTAAAACTACATATGTATTCAAATACATACTAAGACATCAGGTACAGTAAGAACAAGGGATGAGTATCAAAACAAAATTATATAGCACTAACGGGTTCTAGCATGATCATGAAGATGAGTTAGTGGAGAAAGGAAGAGAAGAAGTTTCCCATGATTGGATGGATACTCTTATAAGTCTAAGAGATGAAATAACAAGTTGTAAGGATGGAAATGAAAATATCATCAAGGCACAGGAAAAGAAGGAAGAAGTGAATGAAATTATGTTGTAGAGCCTATTCGATTAACATAGATAGAAGAAACAAGAAAAATGAGCCAACTACAAGTTTAAGCAGATTTCATCAGGACTTGAAAGATGAGATTTAAAGAATGATGGTGTAAAAGGGAGGAGATATAGGAAGAGGCATAAATAATAAAATGAGGAAACAATGAGAGAAGGTACTCCATTTAGTCTTCTACAAAGGAGGACAAGAAATCATGGGTAGTAGTTTGGTGCTACTACAAGAAGACAATATCACCCAAGAAGGAAAGAAAATACTACATGCCATAACAGTTTGAGAAAGCCAAACCTCCTACATATGATAGAGAGGTGAAGAAGGCTAAAGAATAAGAGGCATGTATACTAGTATTAAATAAGTTCTTAGAGTCCATAACTACTCTCAAAATATGAAGGAAAGAGTGCCCATTTTCAGCCTAAAAGTAAAGGGTGATATTTGGTGGGAAGGCCTGAAAAATGTTAAGAGAATTCAAGAGGAAGAATTGTCTTGAAGGAGATATAAAATATGTTTTTGAAGAAATACTCGTTAGAGAAGTACTATGAACACAAGGCAAAGGAATTTTATGAGCTCAAGCTAGGGAAACTACCAAATGATGAATATACAATGAGACTTTTTGGAAATGTTGAGATATGTGCCCTACCTCAAGGATGAAAAAGTAAAAATACAAAGATTCCTTAGTGGATTTCCACAAACATTTAGGGATAGGATAGAGTTTGAAGAACTACAAAATATGAAGGATGCTATTAGAAAAATGAAGTACTGTTACTGGAAATTAAGCACATGTCTGAGTACAATATTGATTGGAATGTAAAAGAAAAGAAAAACTTCAAGGGAAAGGGGTAAATAGTTCCAACACAAAAATAGAAAGGAAAGAATATGAACTCAGCCACTTCTAACAGGGCTATGTTTCAACTGAGGTACAACATTGGTAGGAACCAATTCTCTCAAACCACAAGAGAGGAAGCTAAGGTTTTTATAGGTGAGCCCTTGAAGTGTTGGATTTATGGAGAAATCCACCTGAAGATATATTGTCCACAGTGGAAGAAGAGTGCCTCGAGATTGTATAATGTGCACGGGGGATTCACTCAGTGAAACTTTGACATATCACGTGCATTCGTGGCATATTAAAAAATACCCTTAATTTTACTACATATTGGAGAATCCCTCTAAAAATCACATTATTTAACCCCCTACCAATATGAACCCAATACTGTTTCCAAATTTAGAGAACCGCTACTTTCACTAGTTATTATAGGTATCCATTTTGTCATTAACATTTTTTATAACCCTTTATATTTTTCATTAACTTTAAGCTCCATTTTTTATATTTGCCAATATAAAAACCCTTTACCCCCTATATATCCCCCAATATATTATGTCATTTTTTCCACAATAAATATCCCCCAATATGAACCCACGTGGTATGATATTGCTCCACTAGTGAATCCCCTGTGACAATGTGCAGGAAGTGAGAACTGTGCGAGACATGGCTCAGAGTATACCAAGGATTTATGCGGCATTGGGAAACAAGTAGGTTGATAATCAAGCCTCGATAATCAAAATAGAAGGTATGATTAATAACCAGGATCTCTTGGTTTTAATAGACCCAAGTTTAAATTTTAGTTATGTTAGCCCCCAAATCATGGAGAAGTACAATTTACCAAGAAAAGGGCACACAAAATCATGGTTAGTTCAACTAACCACAAGGAAAAGGAAAAGATAGTAGAGCAAGTGCCTAGATCATGCCCAATTACACTGAGTGATATGCCCATGATTATGGATTTGAATTTGTTGCCTTTAGGCGCATACGTTGTACTCATCAGAATGGATTGGTTGGTAAAGCACAAGACAAAGGTAGATTGCTACAAAAAGTTGATCGTATGCCTAAGTGACAATGGGGAAACAATGATGCTGCAAGGAAAAGTAAAACCACTACCTTCAGACTAGTAACAATTCTCCAACTAAAACACTGTGGCTAAAAAGGGTGCAAACTATTCGTTGTTTAAGTCGGCAACAATTCTGAAAACAATAATGGTAGTGGCTTATTGGGACATCCAGTTCTAAAATAGTTTGAAGATTTTTTTTCTAAGGAAATCCTTGGACTACCAACACATTGTGAAATTGATTTCTCCATAGAAGTGTTGCCAGGAACAATGCTGACATCTAGAGATCCTTATAGAATGAGTACGTCGAAATTAATAGAGTTGAAGCTGTAGTTGAAGGGAATGTTAAACAAACTTTATATTAGGCCAAGTGTATCACCTTAAGGAACTTTGATTTTATTTGTGAAGTAGAAATATGGAATTCTAAGGCTATGCATATACTACAAGAAAATTAGTAAAGCCAGTATCAAGAACAAATACCCCTTGTTGCGAAATAATGATTTGCTTGATCAATTACAGGGAGTAGCGGTATTTTCAAAAATTGATATTAGATCTTAGTATCACTAGGCGCACATTTAGAACGAATATATTTATAAAACACCATTCGGAACTAGGTATGGTCATTATGAAGTTTTGGTTGTGCCCTTTGGGATTACTAATGCTCCTACTACCTTCATGTGTCTAATGAATAATGTTGTTAGTTCGTATTTGGACAAGTTTGTATTACTCTTTGTTGATGACATATTGGTTTATTCAAAAACCAAAAAGGAGCATGAATAACATCTAGCTACTATACGAAAATTGTTAAGAGAGAAAAAAAATTATTCAAATCTCAGCAAGTGTGAATTATTTTAGTCTCAGATTAAGTACTTGGGAGATATAGTCTCAAAGAAGGCTGTGGTAGTTGACCTAGACAAGGTTAAAGAAATTATGGAATGGCCAACACTAAGGAATTTCGCTAATGTCAGATCATTTATGGGGCTGGATGGTTACAACAAGAGGTTCATTAGGAACTTATCCTAGAATGGTTATCCAATCACAACATTGCAAAGAAAAGGGATTAAATTTCGATGGACAACTGAATATGTTGCAAGTTTTGAGCAGTTGAAACATTTAATTACACATGCACTAGTGTTGAGAATAAAATTTCTAGATAAAGTCTTTGTTAGAAAGTGTTATCATTGATTTCAAATGTAGTATAATGGAATATGTTATAAAGTGTTTTTATTGTGGATGGACAAGCATGTCAAAGGAGTGGCAAAGCTGAGATGTTTCCAACCAAATTGGTCAAGTAGATTGGTGAACAAGTGCTTCTATGGAGACTTATATTCTAACCTATTTTTTCATTATATAATCAGATTAGATGAATTTCAAAATTGCCTAGATGGATAGTTCTCAGAAATATATTTCCAATCGTATATTGAAGTCTGAAAAAGGCTTCCTGGATCAAAATATATGGTTGATCAAAGTTCTAAGGTTGAAAGTCAAATTTTGGTGTTTGGCCATGGGCTCCGTAACACACTCAACATGCATATGTGGAAAGTGTAGCCACGTGGGTGCACAAGTGAACAAGCTTAGGAGGTATAGTGTGGATCCCACCCAAGACACGTAATCCAAATATATAGTTTCCTCTAATTTTTCCAAGGGAGCACAAGTCCAAACCTCTGTGGTGATGCGGTGTCAAGAGTACATGGCACATATAAGCAGTGCATTCAAGTTTTTATTGGTGCACATCTTGGAAACATGGGACAACCTTTACATGTAAACTTGTCATTTTCTCCCTAGTAGGATTCAAGAAAAAAGACATTTTATTACGTGAGATACATCTCTAGGGTAATAGGAAAATTATTGTCTGTTGCAACAAAAAACATTTGTCCCAAATAAAAATTTAAAAAGTAAAAACATTAAAAAAAATAAGTCTGAGACCCCTGTTCTTCCATACCTGGTGATGTGGATAGAAGGCACGTGGCAATATGATATTGGTTGACATAGTGACATGGAGCCACGGTGGCAAGATGATGTCAACATCCAAAAGTTTTAGGACACATGGAACCAATAGGGACGTGATACGCGGCATGAAAAAATTATATTTTTGGGTGGCCAAGTGGACCAATAACATGTGACACATGGCACCTGTCGGCTAGTGACATGTGGAAGAGGAGTAAATGTGGCATCGAGGTGACATACACATGTTCCCAAAATTTTGTGATTGGTTCGTGGGTTCAACACAATGGTCCCCAGAGGACATTCAATCCTGGTAGATTAACCTCGACGATTTCCATTGCAGCAACATGTTTTATTTCTAGGTAAACAAGGCCATGGGGCTAAACGCATACTCCAACACCTGGTTCTATGTGAATTCCTGGTTAGTAAGGTCATATAAGGTTATTGTAAATTTTTTAAGCACCTTGAACCTATAGGAAAAAGGACCTAGTGGGTGGTTATATTTGATGGTTTTCGTGTGTTAGCGCTTAAGTGGCTAAGGGCGTAAGTTAAAGCACGTTGGAGCCTATGGGCATGTACAATGTGGATAATCCCTCGGGCCTACAGCCAATATACAATCTTGATTAATTGGTGAAAGTTCTTGGGACTTCATGATTTAACAAAGGGTGAGGGCCTAATTTAAAGTGCTAAGGGCATAAGTTCAAAAGCATGAATGAATTGGTAGTTGGCACTTTTGTGCCAAATTTGGTAGATTCCACCATAACTGTAAATGTGCTAAACTTAGGATAAAGCACATGAATGATTTGAGAAACAATTTTAGTGACACGAATAGACTTAGTGAAATATTTTGAAGTTTTGCTAAATTTGGCAATTTGCTAGATTTGGAACCTAATGCCACTGCTAAATCCTGTAACATACCATAATTGTGAGAATTAGTAAATTAACTTGGAGTTTTATATCAGGACAACAAAGCAGAGATTGAATACCATTAGTATACATCAAGAGAACATACCAAAAGTAGGAAAAACAAGAATAAATCAAGATCAAACCCTCAACTAGTTGAAGAAAGAGCTAAACTTAACTAAAGTTTTAAGTCCAAAATATCAACTCTTATTATTTATAAGCAGAACTCAACAACTAAGTTAGTGGTTATTGGTGCAAAAATTTGCATATTGTAGTATGCATTAGGGATGAATTAAAGATGATATTTGGTGTCTGAAAGGTGTGTGAGAACATAGAGAATGCATTGGTAATATTAGTGTCAAAGGTGTTTTAATGGTGATATTGGTGATTTGTGGTTGCCAAGTTTTGAAGAGAGAAAAAAAAAGAATTTGTTTATGCAATAAAGGCATTGTTTTGCAAGAGAGATGAAGCGATATTATTATATGTAAATGTAATGTTGATATGAGTTTGAAAATTGTATGAAATAAGGATCAACATGGACAACAAGTGGCGGTGAAGGAGAAACGGCGAACAGGATGGGGTTAGGGTTTCGACCAGAACCTACAGACTGCTACATGCCTACGGCCACCTGACTATGCTACTGCACTCTTCGCCCTCCCATACTATAGCCCTGTTACCCTCATACCACTCCCGTTTGATGCCATTATGGTCACTCCTCCATTCTTACCACTTTGCTTTTTACCCTTACCCTCCTCCTCGACAAGCCCCCTCCTGTTACCCGGTCACTACAGCGATAGGAGACCTTGGATTCTAAAGGCAGCTGGTGCAGAAATATAGCGACGGTTATGGAGGACCTAGTAGACTACTCAGAAGACCCTCTAGTGGGTACCTCCATCTAGACTTCTCCCCAGGTTAACCCGACAAGCAACTTCCATTACGGCTACAAATTCACCAACACCGTTTCCTTGCTTCCCTTGATCTTAGGGCCCTTGTGCTCAGTGGCTAAACTCTAAGAGGCCTCTCCCTCCATCCCTGACCTCACAGCCCAGCCATTGTTCCCCTCTACCCTAAATTTTGTGGATCAAACCCTAGAACCCAGTCTGGGCATCTCCTCTGAGGGTATCTCATATTTCCCTTCCTCTGTCGGCTCTCGCGCCCTCTCTGCAACAACCATCAACGATCCTGCAACCTCTGAATCAAGGATGCCTATGTTGACCTCATCGAACCCCCCTTCTAGCAATATCACAGAAATCCCCTTCCATCTCGGGGGTTCTTCTCTCGGACCCCCCTTGGGCGTCCCTGCATCTGAGACTAACCCTTCCCAAGAAACCCATCAGAACTCCATACTTGATGAAGGAACCCGGAAAGTGAAGAAACAAAGGGTCCTGAGAGCAAAAGATTTGGAGGTATTCCTAAGTTTGGGCAAGGACTTCCAGTGGAGTGAGGCGATGGACACAGCCGAGCAAGTGCTGGTTGGAAGAGTCAGGGGTCGTTTCTACAGCACTACCAAATTGAAGCAGTGGGCCACAAAGGTTTGGGGGCATCATCTAGTTGAACCACCGGTGGTTCAAACATTTTTTAAAGGATGGTTTGCACTTTGTTTTGCCAAGGCAGAGCACACCAACTAGGTACTTTCAGCGGTTTGGCATATTAAACAAGCCCCGGTGCTCCTTCGGAGATGGACACCACTCTTCGACCCAGAAATAGAATAGCTTGGTGCTAGCCCTCTTTGGGTTAGACTACTCGGCCTACCTCTTTAGTTCTTGTCAGAAGACATCTTTAGGCATATTGGTAACTCTCTGGGCACCTATCTGGAGCATAACAAATCCTACCTCGCGACAGGAAGAATGGCGTATGCAAGAATATTGGTACACATTGATACGAGTGATGGGCTTCAAGAATATATCACAATCCAATGGAGGAATTTCTCTCAGAGGAAGAATCTAGACTACGAAGGGGTTTCATTTAGATGCAGGAGATGCCATAAGGTTGGGCATCTCTTCAAGGACTGCCCTCTCAACAAAAACAAGGATTGGGGAGAAGTTGGGAAGACAATTCCCCCAAAGACAGATCACGAACAGGGGGAGTAACCCCACAACAAGGAAGATAGGATCCATGGTGATCCACCTCAATCGGACATGTCTCTCTCGCAGGGGACCCTGAAGAAATGTGGTAGGCCTCCGCTTCGACCTCCCTCTCCTCCTCTCACTAGGGCAAGAGCGGCTGCTGGGTTGGTGGTTTCTTCGGGTAAGCGACCAATCTCTCCTACTCCCTCTAGTATTCATGATTTTGATGGATTAAATGATTTTCCAGTTGATTGTTCTTTAAATGGAATCATAAACCCTCCCTCACAATCCCCTCTGATTGTCCCCTCTCCGACATCTAATCACACCTCCTCTAGAGCCATTCCAACAGCCCCACTTACCCCCCCCGACATCACTCCTATTCCTGTAGCTGGTCCTCCTGCCCCTCGGTACCGGACCCGATCCAAGGCCAAGTAGAAGATAATGTCCTAGGATTGTATCAGGCTTCATCTCTCTTTAACCCCTTTTCCTCCCAAGCTTCCGTGGGGTCAACTCTCCTCCCTCTCAAAGGCTCAAATATGAGCCGGAGGCGAAATTTCCTTGGGCAGGAAATCAACCATTCACAGGGCACTTAAAGCATTGAACCCCTCATCTGACCCCCCTCATGAAGACAGCCTCCTTCAATTGCAGAGGGTTGGTTAGACCCGAAAAAAAAACTAGCCCTCTGCAGATTGTTTCTTACCTCTCCTGTTGATATCATCCTCCTCCAAGAAACTCTGGGACCTGCTGACACCATTACTCACCTCCTCAAGGCAATGCTCCCTGGTTGGAGTTTCATACGAATAGATGCTAATGGAATATCTGGAGGACTTTCCCTGGGATACAACACCCGCACCTCAAATCTCTATAACTGTTGGGGAGGTATTGGGCACATTTGGGCTTGGAGGTACGAGTCATTAATGTTTATGGGCCTTGCCAACATAGCCCTGCCTTTTGGGACCATCTCCTTGACTCATAAGTTTTTCAGAATGATTATTTAATCATGGGAGGGGACTTAAACTTCTCCATTGGACACTCTGAGTCATGGGGGCATCATGCTCAACAGGACCCCTTATTTGCCTATTTCGAGAATCTACTGGATTCCCACAATTTGTTGGACATCCCCTCTGCCAAGCTCTCACCTACCTGGAGGAACAATAGGGCTGGCGAGGACTGTCTTGCTCGAAGACTCGATCGTTTCCTTATTAAGGAAGGACTTTTGACCTTGGGTCTTCTCCACAAACAATGGGTGGGATTGGGAGGGGTCTCTGATCACCTACCTATCTTCATGGAAATCAGTGGGGGACCTCGAAAACCCAAGGGACCTTTCAAGTTCAGCTCCTCTTGGCTAAAGGACCCCACTTATAATCAGATGATCAAGGAATACTAGAAGGCGCATTCCTCGGGTGCTGGTGGGAACATAACAAAGGGTTTCACTCACAATCTCATGGAGCTGAAGAGATTATCAAAAACCTAGGCCCACAACAAGAGAATAAAATACAATCAATCTCTATTGAAAGCCGAGGAGGAAATCGCTGAGATTGAAAAAGACCTGGCAGGGGCATACAGAGTGAGCGATCAAAGAAATAGACTCACTGAGCTATATACCACCAGAAGGAAAATTCTTAAGGATCGTGAGGAAGTTTGGTGACTGAGAAGTAGGGCGATCTAGCTGCTCGAGGGAGATGACAATACAAAGTTCTATCACAAGTTTTCAAATGGCAGGAAAGCCATCAATACCATCTGGCAACTCTCGAACGAGCAAGGCCACACTGTCAATACTTTCCCTCAACTGGCTTCCTTAGCAAACTCACACTTTAAATAGACCTATAGGGCCCCCCCTGATGCTAATCTAGCCGAAATTATTCAAGTAGCTCAATTATTCCCTCAATTTGTGGATCAGGAGGCAGGCATGGAACTGACAAAGGAGATTACTATAGGGGAATTAGAAGCCATGATCAAATGGTTTAAGAGGGACAAGAGCTCAAGGCTGGACAGCTGGACGATTGAGTTCTACTCATCTTTCTTTGATACTCTAGGGGAGGATCTTCTAAAAGTCATTGAACACTCCAGATCTAGTGGAAAGATTCTTGAATCCTTCACCTCCACTTTCATCGCCCTCATTCCAAAATCCGACAACCCTTCTACCTTTGATGACTACAGACCTATATCTTTATGTAACTACATCTATAAGATCATGGCAAAGATTATTGCAAATCGGATGCAGCCCATACTATCCAAGTATATTTCGCTAGAGCAATTTGCCTTCCTACAAGATCGACAAATTCATGAAGCAATGGGAATTGCCCAGGAGGTTCTACACTCTCTGCACTCCAAGAAAATCAAATATATGATCCTAAACGTAGACCTCTCAAAAGCCTTTGATAGAGAAAACTAGTTATATGTTAGAATGCTCTTAAACCACCTGGGATTCCCTTTTGATTTCATAAAATGGATCATGAGCTGCATCACTAAAATACCTTTCAGTGTGCTGATCAACAGGGCATCTTCCCCCTTTTTTATTCTGAAAGAGGTCTTCGATAGGGTTTCCCCCTATCCCCTTTGTTGTTCCTACTGTAATGGAACGTCTCAGCTGGCTGGTCAAAGAAGAATTCAAAAGAGGTAGACTAAAGGGAATAAAAATCACAGATGATTGCATTTTGGCCCATCTTCTATTTGTGGATGATGTTCTTCTATTCCTCAATGGAAGCATTAGAGACTTAACAATCATGAAGAACACAATTGCATTATTCCAAACAGCCATGGGTATGATTGTAAATTGCAACAAGTCGACCCTCATAGAGGCTAGATGTTCCCCCCATGAAATCCATTATGCACTGCAAAGATTCCAGTATACTCTTCTTAGGCTGGAGGATGGTCTCAGATATCTGGGCTACAAGCTGAAACATCTGGGGTACAAGATTATAGATTGGACTTAGCTAATCTCCAAAATGGAGAAAAGACTAAGCATTTGGTACCACAAATACCTTTCTAGGGTAGGCAGACTTACGCTCATTAAAGTTGTCCTGGAGGCCACCCCGGTTTACTGGATGTCACTGGCTTGGATCCCCCAGGGTATTCTATACAGAATACATGCCTTATGTTGCAGATTCCTTTGGAAGGGACAACAAACAGGAAGAATATTCACATGGGTAAAGTGGGACGCCCTAAACTTGCCCAAGAATTGGGGCAGATGGGGCATAAAGAAATTAGAAGACTTCTCCTCAGCTCTAGCGGCAAAACTAGGATGGCATCTTCTTACAAAAAACAGTCTATGGACTAGGGTGACCTATTCAAAATATATTGCCCCCTCAAACCTGATGGATTGGATAAGTCAACTGCAAAGATCACAATTAGGGGTCTTAGCTATATGGAAGGCAGTAACAAAATCACTTAACATCATCAAGGACGACATTACATGGAAAATTCAGTTCAGAATGAAAGTAAGGATTGGTCAGGATCCTTGGATTGTATGTGGACATAGGCTACCAGATGACCTTAGATCTTTCCTTAGGGACTGCAACATTACCCATATGGGACATATAGTAGACGTGGAGCACTCCACCCCTTTTCAGCAAGCCTAGAAATTGGCTTAGAGATTAAACATTCCCCATCAATGGACTCAGCAATGGAATACATTCATCAGGGCCCTCACTGAGGCACATATCAGGATTGGTGAGGATGAAGATGAATTCATCTAGACACTTTCAAAAATAGGAAAATACACACCTAAGGAGGGATATCTAGTACTTGCTGATGATCGTTGCCCACAAGTCCGAGAGTCATGGTGGAAGCATCTATGGAAGCTAAAATACCCCCCCCCCAGGAGAAGACTTCTCATGTGGACTATTCTAAAGAACAAAATCCCCACAGGAGATAATCTACTCAAGCGAGCTCATCATGGCCCCTTCTGGTGTCACCTATGTAAATGTAACAATGTATCTACCATTCATCTTTTTGTTGAATGTCTGGCTGTCCGAGAGCTATGGAAACTGATCTCAACAATGATTTCTTTCTCGACAAGGTGGCATGGTGCTTCTGTAAAGGAAGCTTGGTCAAATTGGTGGACAAGCGCCTACCCACAAAAACTCATAAATTTTCCTTTACTTATATGTTGGGGACCGTGGATAGACCACAACAACCTCATCTTCGAGAACTCCCTGCCTCACTGGCCCTTCATTACTTCTCGTATCATCTCTGACTATTCCATCATACCCGATGATGAGGAGAAAACCCGAACCAGAACCATCATTCCTGAATCCATAGATCATTCAAAGCCATGGGCTTACTTTGATGGGTCTGCCTAGGAGGACGGATGTGGGGGAGGGGCCATACTTAACCTCTCTGATTCTCATTCCCCCCATATATAGATGGGTTTAAGGGGAGGTACTAATAGTTTCGTAGAGCTATCCTCTGCCAAATTCCTCATCCAACATGCTCTGCAAATCCAATGCCGAGACCTTCAACTCTTTGGTGACTCAAAAAAAAATTTGATTGAATAAAAAGAATTCTTGATGCTCAGCATACACTCTATTACACATTCTAGAAGAGGCCCACCATCTTATTACTGCTTTTGACTCATTTACATGGCATCACATTTTCAAGGAGCGAAATTCAGATGCTAACAGATTATCCAAAGAAGTTGCGCACAGGCCATCCGGCACTTGGATGATCCAAGAACACAGAGAGGGAAATTACTACCAGTACTACCACCAGCCCTTCATGGACATGAATACTACAACAAGCTCACAGGGAGCTTAGATCATGACCTTTTTTATTACCACTTGTAAATATCCATATGTTTTTATTTATTTTTCAGTTTCCAGCAAGAACTATGGACAAGTTATATAACTATCAGCCTTTCTATGCTACTCTTTTTTTGGTAAAAACAATATGATGATTATAACAAAAAAGGATGCCTCCCTGTGTGGATAAAAGGCATCAAATTTTTGGATTTCTTTTTGAAACTAATAGGCACTACCTCTTACAGCATATGCTTATGCATATACAGCATGTAATTTTTATATATGAATGAAAATTATGTTTTTTCCAAAGGGAAAAAAAACATGGACAACAAGTGGATGCTTTCACTTTAGGGAGTAGATGCTTCTATCTGAGTAGATGTCTAAAGAATACATTTGGGGTGGGAGCCTTCATATGTGTATTCTTGCAAAATCTAGGAGTGGGTGCTTCTTGTAAGTTGATAAAATGTTTGGAAACTAGTCTGCGCTTCATGATAGTGGATTCTAGTAAAACAAATGAGGGGTAGTAGCTCCTTTAAGTGGTAGCTGATAAATCGGGGTTAGTATCTCCTTTCAGTGGTAGATGATAAATCACAGGTAGTATCTCTTTTCCGTGGTAGCTGATAAATAAGGGTAGTATCTCCTTTAAGTCATATATGATAAATTGGAAAGTGGTAGCTTCCTTCAGGTGGCAACTTGAGAAACCTACATGTAGAAGCTTGCAAGTTGTGATGTAATAACAAGTTATATCATGTGTTTGAAAAATGAATAAAGAATAAGACTGATGTCTTTATATGTTGCATATGTGCATGATAATTATTTATTTGTTATGTGTTTGACATGATTTATTTATGATGATGCTTACATGAATGATTGTAAAATAGATTGAAAAGTTTAATTTGGCAATAGTTGTATAATTTTGTTACACTACTAATTCACCCCCCAAATAGTGTCTTGGTTTCTAATAGTATTTGTAGTATGAAAAGCTTCTTGTAAATAAGGAGTGGGTGGAATATTGATGCAGAAGGGCCCAATGGTCTATTATGAATGTAGACAGTTGAATGAACACGAGAAAAACTATATGACTCATGATTTAGAATTACCAACAATTATTCATGCAGTGAAGGCATGGATGCATTATCTCTTTGGAATAAAATTCACATTGATGACATATCAAACAGGGATGAAGAGTTTCCTGACATGCTATTGGGTTAACTTTAATTATCGAATTTGTCTTTGAAATTAAATATTTAAAGGGAAAAGAGAATAAGGTTGCTAAGCGACACCCAACAGGAGGTCAAAAGTATTACATATAACATATGTGATTTCATATGTAACTAATCTTCAAGAAATGATTAAAGTAGCCAAGGAACAAGACAAGTGATACCAACAAATAAAAGAAGATTTTCAACAAGATCTAGAAGGAGTGAGAAGTAAGAATTTCTCTCTCTCTCTCTATGGGTTATTAATATTTAAAAACAAGGTATATATGCCTTGTGAGAATGACTTGAAGAAGCTCCTAGTAAATGAATTTCATAAAATACCATATTCTAGTCATCCAAGTTATCAAAATATGCTAATATCCATGAAAAATTCATATTATTCACCATGTATGAAAAGGGATGTGGCCAGATACATGGCTAAATGTTTAGAGTGCTAGCAGGTAAAAATAGAATGTAAGTATCCAACCAGATTTCGACAGCCAATACCCATTCTGGAATGGAAGTGGGAGGTAATTTCCATGGATTTTATCAGATGTTTTCCAAAGACAACTAGGTAACATGAAGCTATCATGGTTGTAGTAGACAAGTAGAGAAAGACAAATAACTTCGTGGTTGTCGTAAACCCATACAACAAGTTATATTTCCCAATGTTAATTTTTGAAACTAAAATTCCTCATTGAACAACTCAGATGCCCGAGATGATATTTGCATTAAATTTCTTTTTTCAAGAGCACCAAAATCGACCTAAAGATCACCCAATTTGGTTAAGCGGAAGTTAAGTTTTGAATTATTTTATTCATACATACATTATGGAATGGGTCGGCCCTAATCACATGGGTGAATTCTTGGGTCAATCCTAACCCCAAGTAAACCTTGAAGAAATCCTACAAATAGAAGCAAACTCAAGTCCATTTCATCACATTGATCAAGTCATTTTTCTATTCTTCTCTTTTGTCTTGGTTCACACAAGTTCGACGGAAGGAGTTCACACAGGGTCCAAAATCACCGACAAGAGGTTCACTATGAGTTAGGGTTTTCTGGGTTCTGGACGCTGACACAGAACATGGAATTTTAGTCCTTGGATGCTAGAACATAGTGGACAAGACAATTTCTAGAGAGCCCTAGACGCTGGCATACATGCTTATGAGAGCCTCCAAGGTTTTGAAGTTAGATTAGGTTGCATTGGTCCTTGGACGCTCGCTGCACGGAGTGTCCCAGAGGGCATCCAAGCCATCCCGGGTGCACACACATCAACATAAGGGAGCATCCAAGGGTTTATAGTGTATTTCACCCCATACACATGCACAATTTCTTCCTTAGCATGACTGAGCGATCATAGTCACTCTCACACAATGTCCAAGAGAGCGTCTAGGGTGTTTCAGACACACGCAGATAATTTTGATGAGAGCGTCCCTAGTTCAGATATAGGGTTTGATATCCTAGCTTCAATTGGCTTCAATGATTTGGTGGATCTGGGTTTCTCTCTATTGTTATACAAATCTGTAGATTTGTAGATCTCATTCATTGACATCCACCGCAAACATATGTATTGGGCTCATTATACTCTATGCTGAAATATTTTTATGACAATCTATTAAAGAAGAATATTTGAAAGGGTCTCCCCCTTGTGGGGTTTTTCCCTGGTCTTGGATCAATCTGTTGTCTCTTATGGTTGTTTTATTGTCTTCTTTGTCATTACATACATTGTTCTTTCTTCAATTAAATTTATGATTGGTCATACTACTAATAATTGGATGCATTGTTAATAAAGAAGTAATTTGGGTTAAGGTAATTGATACAACATAGAACAATTATAAAATTTAACACCCAAATATTTATGAAAGAGATAGTGTTACTGCATGGAGTGCCCAAGAAAACAATTTTGGACAGGGATACAAAATTGACTTCTAAATTTTGGAAGGAGATGATTTCTGGATTAGGAATAGAACTATATTTAGTACAGCTTATCACCCATAGACAGATGGGAAAACTGAGAGGATAAACAAATGAACAGTGGACATTTTTAGGATGTATGTCATGCACCAACAAAGGAAGTGGGAAGAGTTCCTTTGTTAATTTTATGGTATTTCCTATGCTTGCAATAATTACTTCAATGTCTTATTAGCCCAATAGTAATTCCTCTTTAGATTCCAATAGAAATCACAGTAAACTTCAATATCAATCAATTAGCATTCACTTTGGATAACATTGATAGTAATTGTAGATAGAACATCATCAACAATTCCCAAGAAGACAAGCCAAGAAAATTAACACAAAGGTTTAGGCCAATTCCAAGGAAAATCTCCATAAGGGGAAAACCCAACCAATCCTTCTTATTGATTAATATCAAATTTTCAACAGAGAGAGGATATCCAATTTAGTATAATAATTATAAATAAGAATTCCAAAACTGATCAAGAAAAATCTTGTTCCAAGTCTACAATTTTTGAGTAGATAGGAGAAATCAACATGCCCTAATCACAGAAGTCAATACCAGTCAAATAACCTCCAAATAATTTGGTCAAAAAAAGAAACTCGACCTCCCTAATAGGTCAAATTCAACCCAAAATAGTGAAGGAAACCAGTCAAACTTTAGTCAACTATTTTTAGTCTAGGTTTGTGATAAACACTGGTCAACTTGCCAAGAAATATTCGATCTATGTGCCAATGAACACGACCTTCCCAAATAGAACTTCCTCAAGTAAAAAAGAAATCAAAACATCCCCAAAAACCCTCGATCAATTCTAGTCAATGTTTATTGAAGCATAAAGTCAATGCATAAGATAAACAATCCAGTAAACCCTTTACACATGTGAGAGATGAAGTTGCCTCAGAAGTGTATGAACCAATCAAAGGAGATTTTTTTTATTTTTATGATGAGATGCCAAAATGAGGAGGTCTTATGGTGTATTTATAGTGATCAACATGGGGGCCAAAGGTCACGTCTCTTGACCAAGGATAGCCGACTTGTGGAGATGAGGCTGACTTGAAAAAGAACCATTTTGATAGGTGTAAAAATTATGATTTTTCAAGCGAATAATGATGTAATTAAGGGTAATCCATAGGTTTAAATTAGCCATCAAGGAGGGGACTCCAAGTGGGGGAATTAGCCCCTATTTTCACTCTTTAACACTCCCTCTCAACTAGGAAGGAATTCCACCTGTCAACATCCATCCACTACTATTCCATCATGTTCATCATGTAACATCTCTGCAACATTTCTTGTCTGTGCTGAAGATTGATTTCATAGACCAATAAGGAAGAATTTTAAGAGGGTGGGTCATAAGAACATGGCACCCTCGCCAAAATGACAGAGGAAAGTCCTCATGTCTAGGGGATATAACCCCTTCAATGCTTGATCCTTAGTGATCAAGCTATGGAATATCATTCACCCTAGTAATAGGGAATTCAATATTACTAGATCTAGTTTCACTCTTTAACATCCTCCCAATGGTGGAATTTTCTTATAACAATGGCAATAAAGAATCACTAAAAATGAGTCCATTTGAGCCTCTTTACATAATAAAATGCAATATACCCATTAGTTAGAGTGGTATGGCGAACATGGTTCATATTGGGCCTTATATGTTACAAGAAATGGAACATGAGATGGAAACTATAAGGTAGAAATAAAAGGTAGTTGAAGACACGAAGAAGATTTATGCAAAAAAAATATGGTGCACAAATATTTTAAAATTGGAGAACATTTCTACCTATGTATTATAACAAAGAGAAGATCATTGAGAATTGGGTCTTATGCCAAGTTGAAACCACAATTTTGTGGGCCATTACAGGTTCTAGAGAGAATAGGACCAATGGCATATAGATTGGCCTTGCCATCTACAATAAAGGTTCACGATGTTTTCCATGTTTCTTTACTTAAAAGGTATGTACATGAAAATAATCATGTCATTGATTGGTCTATGCTATAGGTAGAACTAGATGAAGATTTATAGATGAAAACTTTGTGCATTCTATACCGGTGGAAAATCCTAGTTTGGAATCGAGTAATAGAGCAGGTTAAGGTGCAGTGGAAGCACTTTGGTCTAGAGGAGGCCACATGGGATATGGTTGAGAAAATGAGGGTATCATACCCATTTTTGTTTGCTAGTTAAGAAAATGTAAATATGAAGGAAAATAAATGTAAAAGATCTATGTATATAAATCTCATGGTGAAATTTTGTGTCTGGTATAGGGCCTGGAAAAATTGTGTTTGAATATAGAACACCAAGGACAGTGTTCCCCGAAGGGGGTGGGGTCTTTGAAAACCCATTTTTTAATCTCATTTGTAATCATTTTAATAAATTAATCTCACATAATCGATGAAAAATTGGTAATTGGATGAGAACGTGGACATGGATTTAGAGTCTTGAGGAGAAGATCACTTGCGAATCAAGGGGATTAGAGTCAGTTCATTTATTGGCCACCATACTCTAACTAGCTCTTTATTTGCCAATATGGAATTCTAACCTGTTTATTTATTGTCCAATATGGGATTCGATGGAGTTAGGGATTGTCCAGGGTAGTACTGTAAGAAGAGTCGGTGATTCAGCGGTGGAAGCAATGTATACACAGACACAAGAAAAATAGGGGGAATTTTTTGTGGAGGATTCTTCGTCTTCGATGGGTAACTAGAGGAGAAGGAATGTTACAATGAGGAATAAATGACTCACAATTGAGTATTAGCATGTTGGGTTCAACATGGTTGCATTATCATTGATAAGTGTCATAGACAAAGTTTTGGGTTATGGATGCTTGTGTGTTGGGCTAGGCCCACAAGGATATTCAAGTGGAGGTGCAAAGTTCTTTGGATGCCTGGTAAAGGGTGGAGATTTTGTATCCTCTGGGTTCTTGGTTTGTAGAGGGTAATATTTGTGTTTTCCTTAAATTAATTGTGAGATTTGGAGTTGGATAACAGTGTGCTCGGGAATCCCGGTAAAGGGTGGAGACATTAGAGGTAGTAATGCCTATTTAAGTGGGTGGGGACATGGTGGTTGTTGGGACGGGGTCCCCTGGGGGAAATTTTGACTAAGATATTGTAAGTTCTCCTCATTTTGAGGAGCGGAGTGCGAGTAGTGCAGGTCACTAGGAGCCAAGGGGTTTTAGGAAGGTCAAATCCCCTTAGTTTTTGTATTGTTTTGAGCTTTGCCCATGGCTTTCAAACCATGGAATTGTAATGACAAAAACCATATAAAAGGGTGTCTTAGTGAGTCTAAGGAAATAAATCAGTAGAATGGGATTGGATATGCTTTGAGTCTATAAAGGTATTATCTTTCTGTATTTTTGGTGAAGGGGAAGGCTCCAACAGCTGAGTGTGAGGAAACCTTGGTAAGTCTACAACTGAGTGCACAGGCCCCTGCAGCTATGTGCGCATGATCTGGAAAGTTTGTATATTGAGGATCTAAAGTAATAAAGAGTATTTGAAGCGATTATGCATCCAATTTATATACTTAAGTGTTTTCTATATTTACATGCAATTAAATGCCATTTATTAGTATTTTTGTATTTATTACTCTGAGAAGATCTGGATCTACTATTATACGTTATTTAATGCATGATTAAACCGTTACACGAAGTTCATAACTCTGTTTAACTGAAAATCACTTTAAGTTTAGGGATTTCAAGGATAAGGGTTCGCGATGGCCAGACCAGGCCTAAAACTGAAGAAACGCTTTGACCCCACATCACATAGCCTTCTGGATGTAGAAACCTAGTTTTAGCATCCCCCAATACTGCCTTGGGTGAGATTATAGCATGTGATAAGCAGGTTGTTTCCGAAAGGGATGGTAGTTTAGGGTTTTTTTGGTTAGTGCAGCTAACTTTGAACTTGGGTCCAAGCCCCCTCAAGCCAACAGTGGTCTCTGGATTCCTGATAGTAGTGGATTCATTCTAGTTTTATTCCTTTGAGTGCTTCTCCTCAGACTTTAAATTTTGCTCAGGGGTGTTTGACTGTAAGATATATTAGTAGTGCATTTAGCCTACGGTTTGGTGGAGAGTTGAAGTCCCACTCTCAATTCTAATTACATAAGAATTCAAGGTAAGTGTTTACTTGTTCCTTGTTGGAATGTTCTACAACTCTATCAAAGAAGGAATATGAGGTTTTTATTATCCTGATATTCTTTCTATTTTATGGAGTCAATTTAATAACTAGTGTGATTTTTATGAATATAAGTTAACTATTATGGTGCTTGAATTCCATGTCTTAACTGTTGTATTTAACATGGGACTTTGGTGTCAAAGTTTTCTTGGTATTGGATGTTAAGGAAAATATTGTATTTATTTATGAGCTAATATAATGTAACTAGGTGATTTCATGTCTGATGTGGTACCTCTTAGAGACAACCCCCGGGTTGAATAGAAGGATCAGTGCCTAGGACATCTTAATGTATCTTGAAGATAAATTAGTGTTTCTCAAGAGATAAATGTAAAATGATTTAACTCTAGTTCAATTACCTTACAAAGAAGCAAATAAAATTTTATACATTGAAAACATTTTATCCCCAATACTTAATGTTCAATTATGGTGCCTGACACACAAAGAGTGCAATTTCATTAGTTGTTGCAATATAGGTGAAAGAGGAAGTAAAAGAAGAGAAACCCAGTGCAGAGGGATGGACAGAGACATAATACTATGCACTAAATTCCAATAGAATCATGACAAGATAAATGAAATGAAATTCAAAAACCATGGAGGGCATATTAAGGCCTTTAATCCCACACATTACAGGTACCAGTTTCCATAGCATAACATAGGTAAATCTGTTATACAAGATTGAAATCCAACGACTACAATTACACAATTTCTGAGATGAAGGAAAAACATATGAAATAATAAATAGATAAATTATTATATACTACACATATCAATGCTTGGAATCACCCAAAAAGTTCTTCATTAATATTCAAGAACAACACACATCTCATAAGCTCTAGAACTTGCAAAATTTGCAAACAAACTTCAACCTCTGGGATAGAAGATCAAACCCCAACAAATGAGTTCTTCATCTCTTTTATAGGGAGAGTCCAAAATAAAATAGTTACAAAAATATGTTATAGTGGTACAATTGTCTAAGATGCTCAACTTTGCAAGCATGCCAATGGCCTAACTACCCTAATTATTACATAGAAAACTTGATTCCCTCTTCAAAATAAAATATTTACAAAATTGCAGAAGATAAAATTGTCATAATGCTCGAAATAGAAAAATATTTATCGTTGGCTCTCTTGATCTCTTGAAATGGGTCTATGCTCCACTAACCAAAATCATGGTGGGTTGACAGTTGAACACTTCCTTGCCAAAAAATTTGAATGTCTAGAATCATCTCTAGCTCTGGAAGGGAACATGGCTTGATTTGCATTTAGTTGTTGAATATAGCCTCTCACAATGGTGGAAACATAAAGATGTTGGTAAGTGACTTTAAAACTAACCAATTGGTGTGAGGTTTGACCAAAAAATTCCAATTGGATTCAAGATCAACTTTACTCAATTGGTTAATCCTTTTTGTGCATTCGACCCTCTATTGAAGCCAATTCTTGAGCAAGCTTTCAACATCTAGAAGAGAATCCTCTAGATAGCTGGAGACAAGATTTGATTCAAGTAAGGATTCATTAATAGATTTAACTAGGACATTTGATATTTCACGAGCACTACTGATGATATTTTTAACTGAATGTATCCTGACTTTCCATGCCTTAATAATGATTGATTTACACATTTCATCAATTTTGGGAAGGTCAAATTTCCTCTCTTCAACACTATTTTTCCATTCTAACATTTTATTGAGATATTTCTTAGCTTCATCATAACATGAACTTATTTCTACTAACTTATCAGTCATATTATTTCCAAATGTGCATTGTTCATGAATCAAACTTAATCTCTCACAAAATAATTGTTTTTGCCTCTGTAGTTGTACATTTAAATCATGGGCCTCCTATTTGAAATTATTTAGCTGCAGGGTCGCAACTTGTAATTGTTCTATTTTCTACTGGGATTTTTTGAGTTGTTTATATTTTTCCTTGATCTCCTATGTATGTTGAATCTGAACAGAATTGAACAAATTTTTCAGTTCTACAAGTGAAATCTCCTTTTGATCCAATTGAGCTTGCCACTATGCTATGAATTGTTATTCCTTATTAATGAATTCTTGTTCCATAGTGGAAATCTTCTCATCCTTTTCCCTTAGTGATTCGTGCACTTCAATCACTTTGTCCATGGTGGCAGAAGCATATGCACCTGTAAATTGTGTCAACTTACCAAGTTCATCGACAGTGGTAGCTGAGGTATCCTTCCAGAGAACTTCAAGAGGAGTAGCTTGTGAAGTTTTCCCTGGGAATAATGCCTGGTAATAATCCATATTCCTTTTCTTCCTTCCTCTTTTTAACATTCCTTTATGCACATGGATGTAAAAAATTTCCACTGGAGGGATCTCTTCAATGTTGAGAAAGATCTCTGAAGTAGGATTGACTGGAATAATCTCTACTTCAAGCTAGGTAACCAATGGTGTCTTCTTAGTGGTAGATTTCTCTAGAATGGTGTATTGTTGAGAAGAGGGATTACTTAATGGAGTATGTTGTTGAAAAAAAGTTTTTCCCTCTAGGATATCCTTCTCTTGTTCACTTTCCTTGGACAGTTTCAACGCCTGATCAAATTGGTCCCAGACCTATTCCATTTTTGGGTATACAATATGCATCTCTCCTCCAGGATCTGAAGAACTAGTTGTTTCCATTTTTTGTTGTTGAGGAGGAACCACTGGTTGGGAGGAAATCTCATGTTGAGTTGATGTTGTAGTGCCCTTTAAAGAATCTAATGATAGGGGGCCAATCTTGCATTTCTAAAAGCGAGGAACTATTCTCGCTCCTGAACTGATAATTCCTCGTCCACCCTTTTCAAAACTGAATTATAAGAAGATTCTTCGGCGAATAAGTCATCAAACTTATTTTCTTCATGGAGGAATCTTCTAATACCAGATTCTAAGGCCACCTATTTCGCTACTCCATCTGGGTCATAAGGCCTAGTCAGAATGGTGGCTAAATTTAATACCTCAATAGGTTTCAACTCCTTTTTAGCATGTCCATAATTGGCCAAAGAGAATATTCCAAAAGGTAGAGGGAATTGAGGCCAAACCTTCTTGTTGGAGTCTTTCAAGGCTTTGGTAATCCCATGACCAACTGTTTGGTATGCTACTTCCCTCAATATCAGCTTGTATGGAACATAAATATGCAAGAGATGTGGTTGTGCATAGCTGTCTAATAATCTGATATACATAAATGAATCTTCGCCAAACTAATTCCCATTTTTATTAAGGTTTTCCATAGCCTCTTGAGACATCCTTGGGGGTTTGGTTCCAAATATAACTTCATAAATTGGGATCATGACCCTGTGAAAAATATGATAAAATTGACCAAAATAATGTGGTTTCCTGTTCTCCTAACAAGATCAGGGTTTACACCGACCTTTTAAAGTAATTTTGAGATGTATTCGCTTGGTCATATGAGGAAATGCTTGGTATTGATCTAGCTATTGTGGTGCATGAAATACCCGCGTATCCTGGTGTGAAGATTGTTCGCTAACGGATTTGTCCTGTGCATCCCAGGAAGGTTGTTGCTATTAAGGAAGAAGTTTAAAAACTTCTAAAAGCTCATTTTATTTACCCTATCCCATTGGCAAATTGGGTCTCTAATATTGTCCATGTTACTAAAAAGCAGGGCACAATCTGAGTTTGTGTTGATTATTGCAACATCAATCTCGCGTGCCTGAAAGATAACTATCCCACTCTGTTTATTGATCAAATCATTGATGAGTGTGCTGGGAGTAAGATTTTCTATTTTATGGATGGTTTTTCAGGTTACAACCAGATCAATATATTACCCGTTGATCAACACAAGATGACCTTCATCTGTCCTTGGGGGACTTTTGCCTATAAGAAGCTCTCTTTCAGCCTAAAAAACATTGGTGCTACCTTTCAGAGAGCAATTTCATATGCTTTTCATGACATTAAACACATTGTTTAACCTTATCTAGACGACTTACCAGCTCATTCTGCTAAGCGTCATGACCATCTAGACCACCTTCAAGCCATGTTTTTGCGTTGTCAACACTATAATATTTGTCTTAATCTACATAAGTGTGTTTTCTGCATAGAATCTAGTCGGCTTTTGGGTTTTTTTGTGTCCAAAGAAGGTATTTGAATATATCCTCTCAAATTTGAGGCTATTATAAATTTACCCCCTCCAACGTCGTTGCACCAATTCAAAAGTTGCAAGGAAAGGCTAATTTTCTTCATCGCTTTGTCCCTAACTACACTGCACTTGCCAAGAGATTTACTTTTTTTCTCAAATAGGGGATCCCATTCATTTGGGATGAAATTTTCCAATGCTTCTTCAATGCTCTAAAGCAAACACTCATCATTGCTCCTTTATTGCATCCCCTCGACTCGTCGTGATTATTTCCTCTACTTGGCCGCAGTGGACAATACCATTTCTATGGTATTGGTCTAGGATGATGACAATGACAATGAACATCTGGTTTATTATTTAATTCGAAATATTATTGACACTAAAAATCGATTTTCTCATGTCGAGAAACTTGCCTTGGCAGCAGTACATGATGTTCAGCAATTTCGCCATTACATTCTTCTACGAAAAATCACAATGATTTCTGACTGCAACCCCATGACTTATATTTTGACTCATCAATTGCTTGGGGGTAAATACTCTAAATGGATTGTTATCCTGCAAGAGTTTGATTTGGATTTTACTTTTTCCAAATAAAATAAATCACTCGTTTTTTCCGAATTGATTTGTGCCCTTCCTTCTGCAAACACCTCCATTGATTTTACTGAGCAGATTCCTGATGAAACTTTGTTTCTCATCAGCATTCTTGAACTGTGGTATGGAGGTATCATTCTTTATCTTCAAACCTGAACCTTCTAGTTTGAGTTCTCTCAATCTGACCGACGCCGCATCTAGCATCAGTCTCAACCTTATCGGATTATTGGGGATACATTATACCGAGACGGTGTTGATTATGTTCTTCGCAAATGTCTAACGCTTGAAGAGGCTAAACGAGTCTTGAATGACTACCACTATTGGGCATGTGGTGGTCACATGTTAGGCTATGCCACTGCTCATAATATCCTTCACATCAGTTATTTATGGCTTTCCATCTTCAAGGATTATATTCTGGTCGTTCATAAGTACCATGAATGTCATATTTATAACCGCAAACAATGCACCCCGCCAGCACCCTTACACCCAGTCATTACCATTGGCCCATTTGCTAAATGGGGCATAGATTTCATGACATGTAACCCTCGCTCATCTGGGGGGCATGGCTATATCATCGTCGTCATTGACTACTTCACTAAATGGTCTGAGGTGATGCCTACATATAATGTTGAGAGTATCACTACAGTTTAGTTCCTCTTTGACCATTTCATTGTTCATTGGGGCGTCAATCAAGCCATTTTCACTGATCATAGATCACATTTTCATCAATACATGATGGTAGAGTTGACTACTTAGTTGGGTCTTCGCCATGATAGCTCAACTCCTTACTATCCACAAGCCAAAGGCCAAGTTGAAGCAATTAACAAATTTTTGATTACTATGCTTCAACGAACCACTGGGAAGCATAAAAAGGATTGGCATCTAATTCTATTCTCATCTCTTTGGGCTTATCGAACTTTGGCTAAGACAACCATTGGTTTCACTCCATTCTATTTGGTTTATGGTTTAGAGGCGACACTCCTGATCGAGTGTGAAATCCCTTCATTAAAATTAGCTATCGAACTACTCCCCGATACCTCGCCTGAAGAGGAGTGGTTAATTTATCTTGAGAGGCTTGATGAGACACATTGTATTGTTGCGATGGTGATCGAAGCACAGAAAAAATGAGTTAAAACCCATTTTTATCAAACTATTTCTCCATACATTTTTGTTGAAGGTGACTTGGTCCTACTGTATGGTCAAGCCAACGATAAGTTGGGAGCTGGGAAGTTTGAACGTATGTGGCATGGGACATATATTGTCAAACATGTCTTGCAAAAAGGTGCCTATGAGCTAGTTGACTACGAAGGTAATGCATTTTCATAGCCCCGCAACAGGTTTTATCTAAAAAAGTATTACGTGTGAGTTTCATGTAATTATTTTTGTACATTAGTGTGTGAATATATTGGTGTGCGATTTTTATTTTTTGGTGTAATTGTTTTCTTTGTAGACATGTTTTTCTGCTTACCTTGCGTTCCACTCAGTTTGCAAATGTCGTCAAACCATTATGTTGGTAATGTTGATGGTTCTTGTCATAGCACACGAAACTTATCTTCCACAGCTTGGGCACTCTTTACCCCTAATGGCGAGTTGATCGATTTACAAGGTATTTCTCTGGGACAGACAACTAATCATATTGTTGAGTACAATGCAGTTATTGAACTATTATCAAAAGTAGTTGCTCTTGGCATTAGAAATTTATTTGTTAAGTTAGATTCAAAACTCGTTGTGTTACAATTGAATAATCATTACTGAGTAAGAAATCCACAAATTTTGCATATGTATCTATGTGTTCAATTACTGGAAAGAAATTTTGATTTTATCACATATCAACACATTCCACGCAATTTGAATACATTAACAGATGCATTAGAAAATTATGTTATTGATAGACATTTGCATAATTTATAAAACTGATCATATCATCATGATGCATGAACACATAAGTAGAAAATAAAAACATGCATATGTATATGTATATGTATATGTATATGTATATGTATATATATATATATATATATATATATATATATATATATATATATATATATATATATATCGTGTCTGTCAAAGTTTGTTCATCAAAATCTCAAAAAACAATGTGTTCCAAAACACATGGATTTCAAATCCTACAACAGTGCAAAAACAACTAGAAAGACTATTCACCCACATGATGCTCGTGATAACACAAGACCGCTCTACTCACTCAGCCTAATAACTGACGCAATCTCATAGACACTCCTACTGTATGCCTATGGTATCGCAGTGGCATGTCATCTATAGTCGCATATTCTGAAATCCCTTAGGTGATGACTTCCTGATTTCGTTCCATCTCTACCATGGGATCTGCTCCTTCCTCGTATGGAGCATCTTCTATCTGATGTGCTACTCATCATGCTATTAGGGACATTCTAGGAGACCTTTCTGGTCCTACATCTGCACATTTATCACAAGTTAACTCTCAGGCACACTTTAATAACATAAAACTTGAAAAATCCAAAAAACAAGTTTTACCTACATCAGTCCATTGTTCACCTAGTGGTAGAGGCAGATCTAAATCCCATTTGTAATATCTGCCTGCATAGGCATAGTCATCCATAATGATCATTTTGCAATGCAACCAACTAAAAAACGATGGAAGGAAATGCATTTGATGCCCCCCTTTTCCTCGAGGCATGAGCTCACTCCATCTGAGAAACCTCAGATCTTCTGGAGAAGGATTCGATACCTCTATCCACTGATACCAAAATAGGGGCACATGCTCTAGAAAGAAAGTGGCCAAGATCAAACTGAATATGAACTTCTTTACGTTTCCCCACTTAGCTTTGGTGATTTTCCTCTTCATGTTGGCCAATAACCCATCACACCAGTTGAACAATGTTGGGGTAAGGTAGTCTACTACATACTGGAATTGAGATTTCAAAATCTCGTGTAAAGCCTGTGACCCAACTATATGAGCCATGGTGTGTATGATTGTCCACAAGGGAGGATTTCTAATAGTGAGTATCTTCACCTTCCCGCTCACTGTTGTCTTTTCACCCGAGCAATGTATCCTAATTAGGGCATTAGGGCTCTCACCTCTAGGACAAGATTTGAAGAGTTGAACCTTTCCCATCTTCTAGACAATCTAGTAATGAAGTAGATGTCCACTACTTCCAGCTCCAGTTCTTAGTCTCCAATGAGGAATATCTCCTGATCAACATCCCATAAACTGATAAGGTAGTGTAGCAGCTCGTTTTGGGCTCTGAGTCTTATGGTTCAAAATAATTTCAGTAGCCCATAGTTCCTCAAAGCATTCACACATTCCGGATCTTGGGTAGCCTGGTGATCTTCTACCTCATGGCCTCTTTCCTTCCATTCAATGACCATGTCGTTGAAATATTCTGCAAAATAACCATTAACATTGATTAGATACTTTTTCATGGGTAAAAAATCAAAGATTTCACTCAAAAGAATAATTTTTTCTTCAAATATTTTGCCCCATGGCTAGTGCGACTATTTTGATTAATCACGCACTAGCAGCGTGAGAGCCTTTTGGGCTCAGGGGCAACCAACGCGAGTCCAATGAGTAGACCCACGATGATTGCCCCTGATATAAAAAATTGTAATCCTCTCTTCTGGCAAGAAAAAACCCAAAGAAAAAGCATGAAAGCAAAATAAATGCAAGATAAAATATAGAGCTCTTGCCTACAGCTGACGGTTCATGAAATGATGCCCTGGATCTCCCATACTGCTGACCTGAAAATTGAAGAAAATTGGGTAAAATGCACTCTCCAATTTACTCTAAGTGAAATGGTAAAAATGATTTTACTTTTGGTCTATTTATAAGTTTTAAACATATTTTTAGAAATATTTTATTATTTTTCTCGATATCAGTGATGTCTGGTTGTATTTGTGCAGTTACAGGTCCTTTTTGGTGGATACAGTGATAATTTTTTAATGATTCAACAACTTTTTATTTTTTTCAGACTTGTTAAAAAATAAACGAAAAAGGAACCACCCTAGAGTCATATTTAAGCTCTTTTCTGACTCTCAAAATATGAAAAGATCACTGAGTACTTATCTTTTCGAACTCGTTAAATTAAATGAATTGACGTCGTCTCAGTATACGTTTACCCCTTTTTCGAGCTGAGATTGACTATTTATGAAAAAGGTACACCTTGGTCCATATGGTCAAGAGGTTCTCTCAAATATTGTTTTCTACCTTTTTGGGTTTGAGAGACAAATTACGAAAAGGGACATGATGGAGTTTTCTTTTTTGTCTCTTTTTCAAACTCTCTAAATGTGAAAAATATACCGAGTTATCCTTCCACCAGACTCGTTAAAAATTTAACGGTGAAAGACTTGTCACCATGACAAGACCAAGTTTCTCCTTCCTAGGACTCGTAAAACTTACTAGGATAGGATTCATTCGAATAATGAACTTATATGACAAGCATATGTTATCCCCTTCAAGCTTGTGATTTAAAAAATAAAACATCCCTTGTATAGGCAACATGTCACTCTTGAACATGACACTTATCTGTTTCTCATGTCAGGTTTGGGATATCCTCACTCAGTCACTTTTCCTTCTAGGTTTGGGTTACCCATTTTTCCTCTCATCTGACTATTCCATTTCATCATCATGGCCCTTGGTATTATATTGAGTCAAATGCTGCCACACTCCGGAGTCGTGTCGTCGATGTTCAAGAGAAGTCCTATCTACAGTTTATTACCTATACTTTGTCTAACCCTTTGCTATAGTCTTGGATCGTACTCATTTCATTCCACTTTATTCCTTGTTTTGTGTAGATGATGGGGGAATCATCATGGCTCTCCTTCGATGAGTCACTTCCTGTCGACTTCAGCTCATTATCCAGGAAGATGGCTTAGAGACTCCCTTTCAGTGCCTTAGAGCTTGCATGCCTCAATGGGAAGTTCTTCACATCCAATGACAGGTTTTCATAATTGGACTTCGATTGGATGATTCCAAGAGTTTTCAACTTCATATTCATTTTCATATTCACGGATTGTACTGGTGTACCTTGAGAGCCATTGTCATTATTGGTGGTTTCTCTCGTGCCTGTTAACGGCCCACATCATTGGCCAGTAATCATGTGGTTTTCTAGCATGTTTGACTTTGATACATTCATTCGCATGTTAGAATTCATACATTGATCAAGTTGGGATGGAGAACAAGGCCCTGATTTTTGTCGGATATGACTCAAGTTGCATGGAGTTATTTATTATTCATGATTGTACACATGTTTCTTCTATACAGATGGTTGTGACCATACTGTGGGACTTTATATTTGTGATGATCCTTCTATATCGGGTGGTTGTGTCCATACCTTAGATCTTAGATTTACAGATGATCCTTCTCATTCAGATGGTTGTGCCCATGCCATGGATCTTTTCACATAGTCCTTTCTATCCAGATGGCTGTGTCCATACCGTGGATTCATGTTTTGATATCAGATATGTATATGTATATGTGTCCTTGATTCGCATGTATCCTGAGAGTGTTTGTTCTCATCCTTGAAAAATCTCATAAAGCATCTCAGCCATCACTCTCTATTCTATCTTCATGCTTTAGGAGGCATCTGTTACATAGTATTTTTTCACACCTCCTGCACTTCCCTGTGTCATAGCCCAAAGTGCTCGAAACTTGGCAATCATGCAGTGTACCCATCTTCATATACAACTCAGATCCTCCCTAAAACACTGATGGAAAAATGCCTTGAGCCTTCCCTAAAGAATAGGTCTCTAAAACCCTAATTTTAGGATCATCACAACCCTGACACTGGAAACCCATTCTAATCGCTAGTTGCACTATACTAGCCTTGAAATGCCAGTGTGCTTTTGGCTTGGATACGCATGATGATCCCTAAATGACAATTTTTCCCAAAAAGGACAAGAAGCTTCATGATCTATAGGCTTCCAGAACAATAATCTGGAGATTGTTCAGTATGGATGTGGTTGAATTCTCCAAATTTTTCCCTTTGATATTATCCCTATGAGCTACCTCCTTGAGATGAGGTCCTTCCCCTATGTTTGCATAGATCCTAACTCCCTCTCCCTGCCTATATATTCATCCTCTCCCATTCCCAAATGGTTGGTCTTTGGCTATTTGCACCCTTATGCTGAGATAGTGCATACATGCTACTCATTTGGCTTGCAGAAGGAGTGCTTGGAGAGCTTGAGCTTGGACATGGACATTCACTCAAGGAGAGCTTATTGACATCAAGGCTTGGTTGTATGATTCCTCCTTCATTCTATTAATATATAAAACTATTGGTTCACTTTCCATAAATTTTTGTGTCAATGCATCATTTATCTTAATGCTCCTTGATCTGTTAAGTGGATTAATTTTGATTATGCTATTTGTATTTGTATGCTTTGTTGTGTCTTTCATCTCTTGTGCATGAATTAAAATTTTGTGAGTAGTAGGACTAAGCCCAAGGTGCAAGCAATTTGAGGTCTTCAACAAAGGAGGATGTTATAGCATCAAAACGAGGTATGCCATCTTCCTCTTCTCTCATTTCAATTGTAATTTAGGAAAGTGTTTTGTAGATTATCACGTAGGTTGCTAGTCCCACTCATTGGGCTAGAGGGATCGTCTCTGTCCACAAAGAGGATTTACCTAGACAACACTATAGAAGCACATTTGAATGTATTACGATTGGGTTCATACAATATGTTATTTGGCATGGATTGGTTGTATCCTCATAGAACCAAGGTTGATTGTTATGAAAAAGCTATTAGGTGTGTTGATCACAATGGGGAACCAAGAGTCTTGCAAGGTAAGAAGAAATCCACATCAGTTAGGATGGTGAAAGCTATGAAAACAAAGTGTAGCCATAGGAAAGGGTGCAGGTTATTTGTACTACAAATTTATAGTGATAAGGGTAAGGAGGTTGAGGATGCAGATGTGTTGAACAGGTACCCAGTGTTGCAATAGTTCAAGGATGTATTTCCTAAGAACATTACAGAGTTGCCACATCATGGGGAGGTAGACTTTTCAATTGAGTTAGTGCCAGGGGCAACTATATCATTGAAAGCACCTTATCGGATGGGCACACCTAAGTTAGTTGAGTTAAAGTTGCAGCTGAAGGAGATGTTGGACAAGGGGTACATTAGGCTAAGTGTATCACCTTGGGACGCACCAATATTGTTTATGAGAAATAAAGATGGTACCCTCAGATTATGTATTGACTACCAAGAACATATACCCTTTTTTGAGGATTGATGACTTGTTCGATCAGTTGAACGGAGCAGTATGTTCTTGAAGATTGATCTGAGATCCGGATACCATCAGGTACGCATCAAAGAGGAGGACATATACAAGACTACGTTCAGGACAAGGTATGGTAATTATGAGTTTGTTGTTGTTCCATTTGGTTTAACTAATGCTCCAACTACATTCATGTGTTTGATGAATAGTGTGTTGCATCCATATTTGGATAATTTTGTTATTGTGTTCATTGACAATACACTAGTATATTCTAAAAATGAGGAAGATCATTTCAAGCATTTAGCAATAGTATTAAGGTTGTTGAGAGAGCATCAGTTGTATACTAAGCTCAGTATATGTAGATTCTTTCATAATGAGGTACACTACTTGGGGAATGTTGTCTCCAAGGAGGGAATTGCAGTAGATCTAGAGAAGATAAGGGCCATCATGGAGTGGGTATATCCTAAGAGTGTGGATGAGGTGAGATATTTCATGGGTCTAGAAGGCTATTATAGGAGGTTCATCAGGAACTTCTCACAGACTGCTTATCCTATCACAGCATTGCAGAGGAAAGGTAAGAAGTTAGAATGGACTGAAGAGTGTCAGGCTAGCTTTGAGTAGCTTAAAGTTCCTGACACATGCACCCATGCTACAGATTGCAGATCTAGACAAAGAGTTCATAGTATGTATAGATTCTTGCAAGAGAGGACTTGATGGAGTCCTTATTCAGGATGGATAGGTGGTATGTTATGAGTCCCGAAAACTAAACGAGCATGAGCGAAACTACCCGACACGCGATCTTGAACTAGCAACAATTATACAGGCATTCAAGATGTGGAGGCACTATCTTCTTGGTAGGAAGTTTTTTCTTATGAGTGATCATGTTGGGTTGAGGTATTTGTTTGACCAGTTGAATCTGAATGCTAGGCATGCTAGATGGTTGGCCACGATAAGCAAGTTTGACTTCAAGATCAAGTACATCAAGGGTAAAGAGAACATGGTGCAAGATGCTCTTAGCAGACACGTACAGGTACATCACTTGGTAACTATGAGCTCCTATGGGACAAATTTACAGGATAGGATCTTGCAGGTAGGACAACAAGATGTCAGGTATATGGAGTTTGTGCATAGGTTGTAGGAGGGTGATAGTACATGTCCAGGTACAAATGTAGGTACAGGTACATGTAGTGGTACAAGTATAGGTGGAAGTAAAGGTACAAGCACAGGCACATGTACAGGTGCAGGTGCACATGGCATGGACTATTGTCTTACAACAGAGGGATTAGTCAAGTTCTGAAACAAGATATATGTACCGGATGGTAGTGAACTCAAGAAGGTGATGTTGAGGGAATTTCATGCGAAACCTTATTCAGGTCACCCAGGTTATCATAAGACACTCACAGTGGTGAAGAGATATTACTATTGGCCGAATCTGAAGAGGGATGTAGCAGAGTTTGTGGTGAGATGTTTCGACTGTCAGCGAGTGAAAGAAGAGTGCAAAAATCCAGGTGGAATGCTACAACTGATTGTTACTCCCTAGTGGAAATGGGAGGTCATTTCCATGGATTTCATCAGAGGATTACCGAAGACAGTGAAGCAACATGATTCCATCATGGTCATTGTTGACAGGTTAAAAAAGGTTATGTGCTTTGTTCTAGTGAAGTCTACGTTGTCAGCTAGTGATGTGGCATAGGTATTCATCTGAGATGTGGTTAGACTACATGGTGTTCCAAAGAAGATAGTATCAGAAAGGGATGTGAAGTTCACTTCCAAATTTTGGAAGGAGTTATTTACAAGTTTGGGCATAGAGTTGGCCTTCAACACAATTTATCATCCGCAGAAAGATGGGTAGACAGAGAGGGTCAACAGGATGTTGGAGGACATGTTGAGGATGTATGTGATGCATCAACAGAGGAAGTGGGAAGAGTATATCCCTTTTGTTGAGTTTGCATACAAAAATAGTTATCGAGAGTCACTAAGGATGAGTCCTTTTGATTCATTTTATGGGCGAAGTTGTAACACTCCCATTAGTTGGAGTGATCTGGTTAGCAGAGTATTGATTGGACCAGATATGTTGGCAGACATGGAATAGGAGATGCAAGTGATCAAGAAAAATCTTAAGGCAGCACATGATAGGAAGAAGAGCTATGTTGATAGGAACAGGTTGTTCAAGGAGTTCCAGGTTGGGGAACATGTGTACTTGTGCATCAAACCAAAGAAGAGCTCCTTGTGGATTGGCTCATGTGCCAAGCTGGCACTACAGTTTTGTGGACCCTTTAGTATCATTGAGCGGGTTGGGCCAGTAGCCTATCGACTTGCACTGCCTCTGACATTGAAAGTCCATGATGTTTTCCATGTATCTTTGCTTAAGAAATATGTTAAGGATGTTGATCATGTGATTGACTAGTATGTATTGCAGGTAGAACCAGATGGAGAATTCCAGCTGAAGCCTCATTGTATATTGCAGAAAAAGGTGCTCATGCTTCAAAACCGAGCACTAGAGAAAGTTGAAGTGAAATGGAAGCACTTTGGGCCCAACGAAGCTACATGGGAGATGGCAAATCAGATGCGAGCTATGTATCCTTCCTTGTTTTCCAGTTGAGGCAAAGAAGCTTGATATGGTGGTTTGGTGGTTGCTTTATGGTGGTTTAGTATTTGCTTATGATGGCTTAGTATATGCTTTATGGTGGTTTAGCATTTTCTTATGCTAGCTTGGTATATGCTTCATGGTGGTTTAGTATTTTCTGTATGTTGGTTTAATATATGATTTATGGTGGTTTTATATATGCTTTATGATGGTTTGACTCATGCTTTATGATGGTTGATATATGATATATGATGCTTTGATATATGCCTTATGATGTTTTGATATATGCTATATGATGTTAGTGTATATTTGATATATGTTTGGTATATGATTTGGCATATGTTTTGGTATATATAATTTTGATGATGTTTTTGTATGTACACCCGTGCATGGATGTAAATATTGTAATGAGTTGTGTCATAAAGCTCCACTATGCGGTATCTTGTCCTAGTGTCATGATGTTATGTCTTGAGTAGGTATTTCATTGTAAATATTGCATCGAGCTATGCTATAAAGCTCCATAAGCAATATGTCTTCTTTCAACAGGTCGCTAAGGTATATGTGTGATTGAACATCGAGGATGGTGTCCCCTAAGGGGAAGGTTTCTGTAACAGCCTTGGTGAAAATTCCATGTAATAAATGTTAAAAACAATAACCACGGATGACTCGGACACTTATTCCACACTGAATGTTGGGAAAGACATCCTAGGGGGTGTTCATTTGATTTTTTTATGGTTAAGGAAATTGGCAAAGGCAATGGCTAAGGAATTAAAATGGAATTCTGGCACATTTATTTATGAAAATAGTGGAAATTGGGAGAAAAAGGAGGTGAAAGGTCACAGGTTGCATGTGAGGAGGAAAATGAAGGAAAATAATGGAAAATGAAGAAAATAGAGGCCTCATTCATAAAAAGGCTTCTGAGGATCAGTTGGTAACCTTTTGTCAGTTTAGCTTTGGAGCTCTCTCATTATTCTCTCTCTCTCTCTCTCTCTCTCATACTCTTGGACACTTAGAGTTTTCTTGGAGCACTTTGGCATTGGAGAAAGAAAGGCAAAGAAGGCAAGAGGAAGCAAAGATCAAGTAGGGAAAGGCAGGATCAAGTAGCTACAACAGGCTTCATTGCAAGTATCAACTTGCATGTGTATTTTCCTTGCTAGATTTGGTATGCATGGGATTTGATGTGTTTCTTTTCTACCATGGCATGGATTTTTCTAGGTGTGATAGTATTTTCAGCCTAGCCTTGCCATTTCCTGATAGCTTTGATGAGATGGGTTCTCTCAACTGGTTTTTGTGGGATGGTCGGTTTGGATTTGAAGCTGAGTGGGGTGTCTCTTCGAATTGATAAAAACATGGTGGTATTGATCCCTGAACTAGACTGAGGATGCACGAAGCCACTGGCCTAGTAACCTTTGAACCAGATTGTGGCTTATAGTAAAGCCAAATTGTGTGCCTTAGTGGGCCTAGGAATCCTTGTCAATGAATGGCAGGATATACGGTAAAGCCAAGGGTGGATTTCCTCTCCATTGAGCTTAGTGATTCCAGGATGGAATGCACGGTAAATCCTAGAGAGTATGTCTCGGTGTCAGGCATATTGATCCCTATATCAGACTCCGGATGCACGGTAAATCCTAAGAGACTAGGAGGCACTCAAAGTCCTCACTGTGTAGGCAGAGAACTTCAGTGGCATCCACATTGATTGGTGTTTTTTTAATGTGTTTTATGAGTCCCACATTCATGCTTGGAATATGGCACGAGGGTGATTGGCTAAAGAGAGACTTGGCTCAACCAATCTATGGTCGGGTGGAATGTGGTAGTCCCATCTCCGGTTGGTTCATTGCATCTATTAATGAGAAATTCATTCCCTTGATTTTCATGTGCAAATGTATTGATGTATATATGGGTTTTGATGGTTGATATGTCCATTGTATTTATGTTCCTATTATGTTGGTTATATGTATATTTTGTGACAACATCTATGTATGGCTCTCACCATGTTTTTACTTGTATCTGAATGGATAATGTATCTATGATCTAATAAATGATAAGGCAACAAATGACATGAGGAAACAATGGTTCATGGCGATTCTCAGATAAGTATGAAATCCTTACACCTAATTCTGTTGTTTACACCTGTAGGTTACATGTTGATGATATGTTTGACGAAATTCCTGTCATGGCTAGTAGGGGTCTGGTTATGGTCTTGTTCAGCTTATTGCTTTTGCATCCTTTTTTCCTTGTATTCTTACCAATTTTAAGTGATGATTCCATTCTTGGCAGTGTCGCGAGCTCTGGGCTAGAAAAGGTGGCTCAAATCCTGGAATGCTAACAAACAGAGCATTAGTTTAGAGACTAACTTGCCTGGGCAATGTCTAGGGATATTTATAATGCGCTTTGGCAGCATCTGGGGAGCGTTATAACTTGCATGGGTAGTGTCTGGGGAGCGTTACTCTGCCCTAAGTTTCTCAAACAGCAGTAGGACCTAGGGACAGGCTGTCTGAGTGGTTGACTTGTCTCCTAAAGGTTTTGTGGATGATGTTGGATGACTATGTGTGATGTTTCGTCAATTCCACTTCCTTAAGGTCACCTAGGAGCTCGAATCTAATCATAGTAGCCTCTCTTCTCATGTTTACCCCGGTTGGCATGGTTTCTTGGGTAGGTGTTGGAGGAAGGTGTTATACCTTCTTCCCCACTCTGCAACTAGCTCAGAAACAACACAGAACTAGTTGGACCTAGACTATCTCTCGGGATTTCATAGTTTTTACCAGCAACTCCTGTAGCCCGACCTTGAGATTCACTGGAAAATTGCACAATTTTTTCTATCAGTGCCTCTTACTGCCTACACTGTCTTCCCCAGAGAAATTATGCAGATCCCAGGTGGATGACCTTCCTAGTGCTCCCTTGGAAAATTGCATAGATTGGCCCAGTAACTCCCCGACACCCCGCTTGGCCTTCCTCCCGGAAACTGCGCAATTTTGCCTCCCAGGTGGGTTTTTCCCCATAGTTGTCGCTGTTGTATCAGATTGTGAAAATCTGTCTCCTAGTGACATCTGCACAATTTTCCTTGGCAGTGCTCCGAAGCCTCGCATCCTAGCCTATATTGTGCTCTCTATAGTCTTAGTGCCTTGTCCCTCTCCCGGTCACCTGCACTGAAATGGAAAACAATGCATCATGATAGACTAGGATATTTTTGGATTTGATGTTGTCTCATCATGAGTGATTGTAGGAACAGGTACTTTGATAAAAGATGGCATGATAATGAATGAGATGGAAAAGGAGCACATTCTAGAAGAATTTCTCATGGTCAAACAAACACATGAAGCACATAAACTAAGTGAGCGAAAGGGACACATTCACATGCACCATCAAGCAAAGAAAAAGACCATCAAAGACCCCATACACTTTGCCATGCAGAGGTGAAGACATGTTACACCGAGAGAATATCATCACTCAACAGCACAACATATCCACACAAACACCACAATCAGCAAATACATGTTAGCAATGTCATGTCGAGTTGTGTCATGAGTTGTCTCGGCCACATCACTACTATGGGCCATACTTTTGTAATAAATGTAATGTAAAGTGGAAGTCCAAGAGACCCACATATGAAATTGAAAAGTCATAGGAAGTCAAACAATCATGAGGGAAGTCAAAGAGTCACAAGGGTCACTTATACCCCCTTGGCTATATGTACCTCTCATTGTATGAGCAAAGGAAATTTCACCTTGGCTCTTCCCACATAGCTTTGAGAGTCTATAATCTGTTCTTTGAGGAGTGAGGAGTGGCTCCAATGTCCCACTATTGGGACTAGTGATGTATGGTGTACATATGTGTCTTGGATATTTTTCTTAATTCAAAAGTCTATCTTAGGTGAGCACGTTTTCACGCATGTTTTGTATTCATTTGTAAGACTATTCTTTTAACATTTGTAATGCATATTTTCTTAACCTATACTAAGATAGTTGAACTACTTCAGTTATTTTAGTACTCATATTGTTGAATATGTGTTGTATTGTTTATCGCTATTGTCCCATCCGTGTGGACTACTCCATCAGACATTAGACAGAACATCTTTGTGTATTTATTGGTGTTAACGACCGTCACGCTTGTGTGGAAAATTCCCTTAGATGGTGTACGTGTTTTCCCTTGAACTTTGGTTTTCACGACTATCGTATCCACTGTGGACTATTCCACTGGATGTTGGACATACTCTTCTTGGTGTTCACGTGTGCTTCTTCGTAGGTTGGGGCTATTCCCTCTCATCAAGAGGCTCACTTTACCTCTCCCTTTTGATAGTAAGAGAACCCAAACACATAGTTACATTACGCACTCACCAGGCACACTCACCTCTCTTTCTTGAAATTACAAGCATAACATTCTCATATTTTGAACATCAAGATCTAAGGAAAATCTCTAAGATAATGGCAACCAGGCCATCATACTGGATGTGACTCCTACACCAAATGGTGTGAGGTCTAGTTGGGACTTCATAACGGGGAGATCCCCTGAATGTTGGCGGGTCCAGCACCATCGAAACATTACAAAAATACTCATACTCCAAAGTTAGCATAATTAACTTTTGATATTATGATCATATTTAGCTCATCGAGAGCTTTCAACCTATATAATTTTTTTTAAATCCAACTCTTGTATCAAGAATCATTCTCATTTGAAGTTTTTCCAATTAAGTAATGTCGCGTTAGCAAGGATCTACCACATGGCACTCACAAGCAACCCCTGTGTATGTGCCAAGTCATAACAACTAAAAATCATCCTTTAGTGCTACGCTTTTTGTATTTTAGATGGGAAATCTTGTAGCCTCAGACACATCATTTAGCCCCTACTCCCTCCTCTCTATGCTTGTTTCATTCTTTTGAAATGAAATTCTCAAGACCACAATTACATCATCTCGCACTGGCTCCCATATCATGGAGCTTGTTTCATTTGAAATGAAATTCATGAGGCTACGATTATGCCATCTCACCCCAGGTTCCATTTGATGAGAGATCAAGGCTAGGGTCCCACAAAATTAAGCTGCCTCTTAGACAATAGATGGGTGATAAAAACGACCTTGTTGAGCTCTTATTTTTTGAGTTCATGGATTAAGGGTTGATATCATAAGTTATTGTCATGAGTCATTACTAGTGACGAGGGAAAGCACCCCCAAACCATTGAAAGCATTGATTAGTAAGATAGATAGGAGGAATAAGACCTATTATCCCTCCTTACACAACATTCCAGGTTAACAAAGAAGGAAAAGAAAAAAAATTATTCAGACCACATAGCATCATATAGTGTCTCTTAATAACAAAGTGCTTGCTTTAGCCATCACACAATCATTAAAAATTATAATGAATTCCTCCATGCATCTCATGAATCTTGATTATCTCCTCGTTATGAGGATAATTCTAAAGCCTCCAACAAGGCAATTCACTATAACAGTCGCAACATATTAGATGGTAGATTCACAGACTATAAATGGTTATCTAAAATGCCTCAAGTAACCATGCATATTTATACATACACATTTATGTAACACATAAAAATACTAAGATCCACAAGTTATCATAACCATGAGAGTGTACAAGCATGCATTGATCATAGATACATAGGGATATAATTATTCCTCCATTGTTAGCGTCAACCCATGCACTTTCATATCACATAACAGAAATTATTAATTATTCATGGAACAAGTAAATACATGAGTAAATTCACTTATCTTATTAATTTGAATGACTGAAAACTGAGAGAGAGACATCAACTCTCCACCCAACCATAGGCCAGCTAAATTGTAGTATTTCTTGTAGCCGACCACCCTCGAGCCAGATTTAGAGTCTAAGGAGTTAAGTTCTTAAGGGAATATCACATTGATACAAGTCAACCAAATGAGAGACAAGGAATGCATTCATGTCCAGGTGGTTTATTAACTGCCTAATCATGCATTAAGAACCACATTGACTCTTCTAGCTCATTGAAATAGATCACAAGGATTAAACCTAGGCTCAGTGAAGTTATACTCAGTTTGGGATGATATCACTCTAAAGGTGGTTTATCAACTATATTTTCAAGGAAATCACTACAAGAATTCAAAGCACATTGTACAAGTGGTTTATCAATTGCCTCACATAGTAAGCAACCATAGTGTCTCCACCTGCCAAGTGGTTATGAACCTTCCAATGAGCACCCCAGTCGTTTATTAACCCATTCAACAAGCTCTAATTGGTTTATTAGTTGAGACAGCAAGAATTAGTGGGTCACTTTCTACATTGGGTCTTCACTAGACTATCACAAAACACTAGCCATACACCATAAATTATAGGGATCGTTATCCTATCTTCTCTTCTATTCTATCTTCTCTACGAGCTCCTACATTCATTTCTCTTTCCGTGTTTTGATTTTCTATGTGTCTCACACCACATGATTCCTTCATATGCTCAAGTTCTTGAGTGTTTGTGTCTCGTTCTTCCTTCATCATATCTTTTTTGCTGCCCACCCTTTCTTCCTTCTCTATTTCCCGTGGACTTTAGTAACATGTCCCTCAAGAATAAAGGTGGAATGGAGCTCATCCTTTACTTAGGTGACCCATACTCAACCTCCCTATTTGTTGTGAAAAACATTTAATTTAATTATGTAATAGGTACTAGAATGAAATAAATGAGGTGTCCCGTTAATCAAATAGTAAACAATCTCTCCTCTTCAATCTTTGAAACCTTGTCCATTCCTCCAACTCGGTCATAATTTGTATTTCCACATAATTTACATGAATCAATATTCATTGTAACATTTACAAGAGGGGTAGAAAAAACAAATATTACAAAACTAATTATTTAGCTTCAGAGCGTTAATATCACCATGATATGGCTTCATGCCAACTTTTTCTTCCATTTTGAATAAGGACTATGAATGGTTCTTGGCCCTCAAACTGGGTTAATCCTTTTCAAGTTCTTTCTTTATATCCTTCTTTGTTTCTTCCTAATGTCCTAATCTCAAATCTCCCCTCTGATTAGACCTATATTCTTGAACCCCCATCTTCTCCGAATGGTATGAGCTTACTAGTCAGGGCTGCCATGAGGAGGCTCACATTAAAATTTATATCTATAGCTTATGCTTTTATCCACACAAACCTATCCTCTATGAGATTGTGAGGCTTATACATAGATTCATCGACCATGACTAGAGTTTTGTGACCTTTGTCTTAACTGACTCAAAGAAGCATACTCTGATACCAATATAATCCATAAACTACTTTGGATATTCCACTGGATAGTTTGTCACAATAAATCTAATAGAATATATTAGAAAGTTTGAAATCTACACTATGAGGGTTTATTCCTCCTTATATTTATGGATTTGTACATTATTATTTATTGTGTATACATGTAAATTATAATTATGCATAAAATAGAGAACAATGAAATAAAACTCACAAACCTCAAATGATATAAGATATACCTTAGGAAACCCTTTCGAGATAAAACCTAGCGGGAAGGTGATTTCGTTATGCTATGTTTCTCATAATGGAAAATGGATGCAAGTACAAAGAAGTGAGTCCTATGGCCCGTCGGTTCCCACAGTGCAAAAATCTTTTATGTTTTCTCTCTCTCTATCCTCTCTCAACTACTCTGCTTATCTATGGAACAAAATTCACTCAAATAATAGAACCCATTTTCCTCTCGGTGGTCCAGTTATAACATAGGTTGATAACCTACTAGTGCTTAGGTTTTGTTGAATAAATTGATTATTATTTATGTAAAGGGGTTCCAACTGGAGAAGAAAATTATATAGGCTTAAAGATGAACTTAATCCCTTTCAAACAAGTATGTTCATGCCTCCTAACTCCTCCTCGTTGAAGATAAATTGATTTTTCAAGACAAAATATACCTATTTCTAGCCTTTGTCCAAGTCGGCCCCGCCTGAACCAGTCACTCCCCTCCAATAGACATGTTTATTTAGTTGGGTGATTGGAATAATCTAAATAAGAATAAAATCTCACCCATTTCAGCCTACAACAAATCCAAGCATAAATAAGAAAAGGAGCTTAGACAATTCTTCCTAAGGAAGATAGGTTAATATCTCATGAACCTTGTGAAGTGAAGAAGAAGAAGCATTGTTTTTGGTTTTTGGTTTCTTTGGGTTCTAGGTTATGGATTTTGGTGACACCTTTGATCATATTATTGAGCTTTCTTTTGGGATATTTTTGCAACACAACTCACACATTTTGTTGCACAAATTTTGGGCTTCCTACAACCCATATATCAGCCTCCTTACAACTCTAATTTTTGGCCTCTCTATATATTTCGGCCCTATGGAAAATCAATCTGTAAGGCTTGCGAAATTCAGCCTTAAGGCCGTAATTCATCCTCCCTTTTGTGACTTGTACTTTGGACTTATGGAGCAGAACTTGACCCTACCACTAGGGCATCCTTGTGACAATATTCAACCTCTTTGATGAACAGACTTTGACTTGTGTTTTTCAGCCTACCTTTGTCTCATAACCTATCTAAAGGGTCTAGAGTAGAATTGTATCCTCGTTTTTTGAGAAATTTGGAGCAAATGTTGGAGAAACCTAGTTGCAGACTTGAAGCTTATTTTGAGGCATCATTTTGAGTAATCCATACACCATTTTGAATAATACTTTGTACCATATTCTGAAGGAACTATTGAAAAAAATGTGTGCATACCTTAGAGGATCTTTGAAGTAGATTTGGGTTATTTTTAAAGCATCCTTGGGGGTAGTTATTTTGGAGGATTGTTGAGTACTCTTGGAGTAGTCTTTTTTAGCATACTTGAATACCTTTTGTAGCAACCTTTTTTGAAATCATTCTTGAATATTTGGAGTAGAATTTAGTGAATACTTCATTAGAAATCTTGATGTCGTCTTTTGAAGTCATCCTTGGAGTAGTTTTTGGAAACATCATGGAGAAGTTGATTTGAAGTATTTGTTTATGTTGGATCCTAATAGGATTGGTGTAATCATTGAGACCAAGGTTTTTCCTCGATTTGTGTTTGAGGATTGGAGTCCTCATTCAAGGTTGGAGCCTTGAAGAAGTTAGATATTTTGTTGTACAAGTTGGAGCCTAAATTTTTGTAAAAGAGGATTGGATTCATCAATAAAATTATCTTTTATTATGTCTTGGTTTTACATGTGATAAAAATATTAACTGGCATGATACAACAATTTAAATAAATACTAATTCACCCCCATTTAGAACAATTGGTATCAGAGCCAACTTCTTCAAGATCAACCTAACAACTAGAAGAAGGATTTTTGAATCACAATGGCTAGTAAAGATGATAAGATCCCCCAATTTGATGGAACATTTTTTTCCTTTTGGAAGGCCAAAGTGAAGTACTACTTAATGTCTCTTGGAGTTAAGGTTTGGAAATCTATCACTAAGAAATCATGCATGGAAAATTCCAAGTATTTGAATTTTATAGTGAGTGATTTGTTACACTCAAAATTCACCAAATTCATGGGTGTTGAAATAGCTAAATATATGTGGGACAAGCACGTCAATATTTATGAAAGAGATGACAAGGTAAAAAATTCAAGGATTCAAACCTTTAGAAGGCAATTTGAAAGTCTCAAGATGAATGGTGAAGAAGATATTGTCACTTACTTTCTCCAAGTAGATGAGGTAGTCAACTCTCTCATAGGTCTAGGTGAAAAAGTCAATAAAAAGATGATTGTCCAAAAGGTCTTCATATCCCTTGTAGATTGTTTTGATGCCAAGGTTTGTGCCATAGAATAACTATAATATTTTGACTCTTTATTAATGGAGGAACATCATGGAATTCTCAAAGCCTATGAGATGAGGTGAGGAAATTCAACTCATAAGGAAACTACATTCAAGGCATCCAAGACATCAATAAAGGGAAAAAATTGTGATTGCGACAATGATGATTCTAATACTGAAATGACACAATTTTAGCATTATCTTGTTCAAAAGGCTTCAAAGTATATTAGATGGATGTGAATTCAACCTTTATAAATTGATATCTAATAGAATAAGTATACTCGAAACACCCAAAAGGGTTTAACTTGTCAGAAAATAAAGACTTCGTTTTCAAATTTAAGATGAACTTATATGGATTAAAACAAGCTCCAAGAGCTTGATATGCTAGACTAGATCAGTATCTTCAACAACAAGGATTCAAGAAAGGAGGTGCAGGAAGAAATATTTACATGAATATGGACAAAGGCAGTATGTTGATCACATCGGTATACGTGGATGATCTTATTTTTTGCTACAACAATGATGAGACGAGTCACAAATTTTCTTAAGAAACGTCAAAATAATTTGAAATGTCAATGATTAGAGAGTTGCCTTTCTTTCTTGGACTTCAAGTCACTGAAACAAATGTTGGAGTTTTCATAACACATACAAAATACCTCAACGAGATGCATAAGTGATTTTGGATGGAAGAATGTGTTGTTATAAGCATACTTATGATTACAAGTTGCAAGCTAAGTAAGGATGATGAATCCCCTATAGTAGATGAAACTCTCTACAAATCAATGATTGGGAGTCATTTATATCTAACAAATCATGACCATACATCATGCAGGCAGTAGGAATGGTGGAAAGATTCCAGTAAGCCCCTAAGGAATCACACATGAAAGCAATGAAAATAATATTTAGATATTTAAAGGGAACTCTTGGAAAGGACACATTGATGATAGGAATAGCACCAATAGAAATTCATTCTTCTTAGGAGACTATCTTGTATCTTGGCTAAGCAATAAACGATCATCTATATCTCTCTCCACAATTGAAGCCAAGTATACAGTAGCAACTTATTGTTGTACACAAATCCTTTGGATGAAGGAAGCATTTAAGGATGGGAAAATTGAAGAAAAATATCCTATCACCATCTACTGTGACAACATCAGTGCAATCAATCTCTCAAAAAATTCAGTCATGTATTCAAAAACAAAACATATTCTATAACCAACTTACCAACCCTCCCATATCTACCCAGTTTCACCAGCATGCCAGGGTAAACATGAGAGGAGGAGCTACTATGACATGAAATAAACTCCTAGGTCCCATTAAGGAAGTGGAGCCGACTGTGAAAGACAAACTGACAACTCAACAATCCTATAGGGGTTATAAGACCCCCAAGAGCTAAACCACCCATCCATGTGCTCAAACCCTGAGTCAAATTTCTTTTTCACTAACCTGGACTCCTAGCCGCAGGCATAACACTACATCCATACAACTGTAGGCCTCTAGTCACATGCATAATCCCGCAAGGTAGCAATTGTAGTCCCAATTTCTCAGTTATGAGCTTGTGACCCTGAAATCAGTGCCAACTTTTCAGCGCTTGTCTCCATACCACTACCCAAAACTTAATGAGACTTTCCATAATGATAAGTAACATTAAGACAAAGCCATTAATACAAAAATTAATAAAATACTTGACCTAGCTAGGCCTAACCATGAAATTCATTTCTTCAAACATATAGTCAACATTTAATCTATAGGTCATGAATGCTTAATTAAACATGGGGGTCTGATAATTATTTTAGAATCATCAAGAAGGTCTAATTCCCTCTCCTAATAACTGCAATAACATATATTAGCTCATGCATTCATTAACCATTCATCAACAAACCAAAACACATCAAGATCCATAGCCACTGTACATCATATAACAAACAAATGAAAAACATATACACCATAATAAAGAAACCATTAAAGACACATTATAACAAGTACAATTACTCATGGAAATATAAGAGGAAAAATCTCTTATTAACATATTTCAAAATCCAACCATGTTAGGACTTCCACGTACCACTCGACCATAGATTGGGCTAAACCAAATCTCTCTTTCAACCAATCTACCCTGTGCCATATTCCAAGCATGAATATGGGATCACGTGGAATAAACCATCAAAATCAAATCAAGGATTCCAGAGGCCACACCACCTCAACCCTCAACCAATGATTCCACCTCACGGTCGGACATCACTAACATCAACTAAATCAACCTATGCCCAAGTTTTCCAAGGCTCTAGAGCATTTGTCCCAACCACGGGTCCATGAACTAATAACTCAACCCACATCCTTCTACAGCTCTAGAGCATTTGTCCAACCAAGGCTCCAGGACTAGTAACTCAACCCACCAAGGGCTCTAGAGCGTTTATCCAACCAAGGCTTCAGAACTAGTAACTCAACCCAATTTGTTACATGGCTTCAGAGTGTTTGTTCCAACCAACGGCTCCAAGAACTAGTAACTCAACCCACAACCATAAGGAATCTGAGCACCAATTAGAAACAACAGTTGGAAGAACCCACAACATCATGGATATCTAGGAAATGGAAAGGCTACTAGAAACCACTGTCAATCCAAGAAATCCTCCATGCCAATGACATATCATAACCAAATAACCACATACATATACCATGCATGCCAAAACTAGCAAGGAAATCATACACGCAACTCGATACCTGCAAAATAATCTTGTTGTAGTTGTTGATTTTTTTGTTCCCTCGTGCTTTCTTGATTTCCTTTGCCTTCTTTCTCCAAGTCCAAAGTATGCCACAATGCTCCAAGAAAACTCTAAGTGTGCAAGAGTATGAGAGAGAGAGAACAGAGAGAGAGAGATCCAAGTTAAAGTTGACAAAAATCCAAGCCAGCGAAAGCCATCAATGATCCTCAGAAGCGCTTTTATCATTGAGGCCTCTATTTTCTTCATTTTCCTCTATTTTTCCTTCAATTTCCCTCTCATGCAAATATGTGTCTCTTCACCTTCCTTTTCTCTTATTTTCCTTTATTTCATAAATAAAATTCCAATTAATGCATCTTTTCCTTTTCCAATGCCTTTCTCAATTTCCTCAGCCATAAATAAACCGAAAGTGACACCCAGTAGGATATTTTCCCACCATTAGCTTGGAATACGTGTCCCGGGTTTATTTTTCCTTTATTAACTTTATTACATGGTTTTTAAACCAAGGTTGTTACATGTTCCAATCAAGTGTCACTTTCTCCGAGAACAATTTGCTGAAAAAACATCAAGATGGAATATATCAACACTAAGTAATAAATTATAGACATCTTCATAAAATCCCTACCTCAAGAAGAATTTGAATACCTTCATCAAAATATGGTGATAATCTCTCTTGCATCACACTAAAGCATCCCTTTTCTATTGATGTCAAAGGGGGAAAACATGACAAGAGGATAAACATAATGAAAGGGGAAGAAACATAATGATAGGAGGAGCAACATAATGACAGGGGGAGAAACATAATGACAGTGGGATTAGCACGATGAGGAATGTTACCATCAATAATAAAGGGGGAGATTGTTGAAGATATTAATTGTTATTGATGTCAAAGAGATTCCAGCTAAATAAGACAATTACATAGGCTTAAAGAGGACTTTAAGCCCTTTCCAATGAGTATTTACATGCCTCCTAACTCCTCGTTGAAGAGAAATTGAATTCTCAAATATACCTTTTATTAGCCTCTGTCCAAGTTGGCCCTACTTGAATAAGTTGTCCCCCCTCCAATAGACATGTCAATTCAGTTAGGTGATTGGACTAATATAAATAAGAAGAAGCTCTCCTCCATTTCAACCTTCAACTCATCCAAGCTTAAGCAAGAAAAGGAGCTGAGGAAGTTTGTCCTAAGGAAGATAGGTTCATATCTCATGAACCTTGTGAAGTGAAGAAAAATAAGCATTGTTTTGGTTTTCGATTTCTTTGGGCTCTAGGTTATGGTTTTTGGTGACACTTTTGATAAGATTCTGGAGCTTTCTTTTGGGCTATTTCTAGATTATAACTCACACACTTTGTTGCACAAATTTCAGGCTTCCTACAACCCATATATCTACTTCCTTACAACCCTGAGTTTTGGCCTCTTTACAAACTTTTGGCCCTATGGAAATTCAATCTCTGAGGCTTGCAAAATTTGGCCTTCAGGCTATAATTTTGGTCCCCCTTTTGTGACTTGTACTTCAAACTTGTAGAGCAGAACTCACCCCTGCAGTAGGGGATCCTTGTGACAGTATTCAGGCTCTTTCATGAATGAACATTGATCTATGTTTTTGAGCCTACCTTTATCTCAGGCCTTATGAAGGTTGTTTACAACAAACTTCTATCCTTTTTTTTTTTGAGAAATCTGGAGTAAATCTTGGAGAACCATAGTTAGAGACTTGAAGCTTCTTTTGAGGAAGCCTTTTGAGCCATTTTGAAGCATAGTTTGTACCATATTCTGAAGGAACTCTTGAATAATTTATGTAGAACATGGAGGATCTTTGAAGTAGACTTAGGTAAATTTGAAAGCATCCTTGGGGGAAGTTATTCTAAAGGATTGTTGAGGAATCTTAGAGTAGTTTGGTTTAGAATACTTGAATACCTTTTGTAGCAACCCTTCTTAAAATCATTCTTGAAGATTTGGAGCAGAAGTTGGTGAATCCTTCATCAACAATATTGAATCCATGTTTAGAATTCATCGTTGGGGAATTTTTTGGAAACATCTTGGAGAAGTTGATTTAAAGTATTTGTTTAGGTTAGAGCCTAAGAGGATTGCTATCCTCATTGAGACTAGGTTGGTGCCTGAATTTTTGTTTGAGGATTCAAGTCCTCATTCAAAGTTTGAGCCTTGAAGAAATTAGAGATTTTGTTGTATAGGTTGGAGCCTAAATTTTTGTAAAAGAGGATTGGAGTCCTCACTATCTTCATCAATAAAATTATTTTTTGTTCTATTTATTCTGTTTTGGTTTAACTTGTGATAAAAATATTAACTTGCATAATATAACGATTGAAAGAAATATTGATTGACCCACCTCTCAGTATTTCCAACAGGTTTGACTCCTTCAACCCTTAACTAGAGTTACAATATTGACTCTTCTAGAATATTTTTTATCATGATCACGTGACTAGCCCCCTTTCCATGACTAATGAGAACTAAGATGGAATCCTCTCAAATTATGGTGGTTAAAACAGTAAGGTCAACTTCCAAGTGAAATATTTTTTCATATGGATTCTGATTGAGGTGATTCTTGCACCATTGGACAAGTCTCTATGTGTAGAATTGGAAAATAAAGGTTCTACATTTTAGTGGAAAAAATTTACCCCCTAGAAGTGTCATTTGATGCCTCAAGTGACTCCTAGAAGGTTTTAGGCCCCAAATTGCCAAACCGAATCCTAATGGTAAAAATGGTCCTATGAGTTGATTCCTCCACTTTTTCCACTTTGAAAGCATTAAGATGGATGAAAAAAAGATAATGGACCAATCTAGATAATGAAACCCTTCCATATGTTCAACATGGTTTAACAAATCCCTCCACAACTCAATTAGCCAAAGTCCTTTTCAAGTGTGCTTGGGGCTCTGACCATTGGTCTCGATGATGTATCACTTCCCATTACATCTTTATTGAAATATCCCTCTCATTCTCAAGCAGAGTTAGATAAAGCATACATATTTGTGGAATAGATCCAACACCTCCAAAACCAAGTTCAGGATACCATCTATCGAAAGGCAATGCCAAGTACAAGCAATGACATGAGTAACATTGGGTTCCATACAAGTTTTAGGTTGGTTAAAAGGTGTGGTTTCATTTAAAAAAGAGGCTCTCACAACAACCAATAGTAAGGTTATACCACTCTGATATGGGCCTTACATAATCACAAATTCTATGGGTGAAAATTATTTTAAATTGGGTATTCACCATGTTTTAGGCTTACACCCGGTATTTAATGTGGTGTTATTTTGACCATATTTTCCAACTTTGTTCGACACATCAGAGGTAGTTGATAAATTGACACCCACAAGACTCAATATTGACTACATTAAACAAGCTATAGTAGATCATATCATGGACACCATGATAAAGGATACTCACCAACATAACATACAACTCTATCGGGTTCTTAAAGTAGGGCAACTTCTTCACCAAAACAAGTGGCCCACTAGGAGCCAATTTCAGTATAAGTTTCCTCATTTGATGAGGGAACTTGATGCAATGAAGACCATCATTTACTAAGGGGGAGGAATAATCTAGGTGGATATTAGTGGCGACCCACCTCTTTCATTGAATCAATGGTTCTCTATCTTTTTGGCAAATTTTCTATGGTTTTTTGGGCCCCAAGCTGTTGAGGTCATTTTGAGGCACTAAATGTTCTTTATGGGGGCTAAGGGTTTCCATGGTATGCCCTGGCCCTAGCCAAAAGTTATAATCCTCATAGAGTTCTTTCCAACAGGCTATTACGCACCTCAAATAAACATTGTATGCTAAATTTATGCCCTTGAAAAGTTGATGTACCAACTAGCCACCTAGGAGCCTGCAAACCTTTTGGCACATCTTCTAGAGTTATGGTTTTTACCTCTAGGGTCATTTATTTATGTTGAAAGGTCATTCTTTCAACCTCTTGTAATGTATGTTTGAAAACATGTCTAGTTTCTATCTCTCTCCCTTCAAAGATAACTACCACCATTGTTTCCAATTTGTGTTATATAGTATTATGTTATTTTATTTATAAATGGAAGTTGGTTTTCCACTATATCATTGATATCTCTGCTACATTTCTATGTATATGTGTTCCATTTCCTTTCTTTCCTTTCGTTTCATTCCTTGTATAACCTAGATCACAATGATGTGTCAAATTATTATCTAGCATGAGCATTTGCAATGTGATAGTTGGCTAGAAAAACTTTTGTTCTTTTATTATTTCCACAAATTGTGAGAAATCACAAAGTGCTTTCCCAAAACATATTACAATTTGTTCACCTCTTTACCTAAGAAACATTTTCCTTCAAAAAAGAAACCAAGTTGCCATGTTTGAAGCATATCTTCTAGCAAAAAGTGAGCTTTTCATTGCCCAAATATGATGCTCGTACTCAATTAATTTTCTTCTAATTTAGACCCTTTCTCAAATCAAAATAAATGCACTTTTGAGCCAAGGTAATTACTTGTCAATCCCCATATCTATACTAATGATAATAAAACTACTATAAAATTACCAATTATTATGGGATAATTTTCATTATAATATTTGAAAGGAATATCTAGCATATAATTAGATAAAAAATCAATAATAATAATTATGAATGTAAATTCATGTTAAAATTGGAAACTAGGGCCAAACTCCATGTGGGTCATCGTATTTATGACAACGTGAAGGGCTGTGTGGATAACGGAGCCTTAGCCACAACATGAAGGATCAAAGGGACAACGTGGAGGCTACCCTAGACAGCGTGAAAGGGCTGTAGGGACAGCGTGGGGACAGGACAGTTAAGAGCAAAATAGGTAAGAAACTAGGCCGAGGAGAATAGAAGCAATGTGTTATTGTTTTTGGATGGATAGCTGGGTGTGTAAGGGCTACCATATGACCTAACCAATCACCATATAAGCAACAGTAAAGGTAGCATTGGAACAACAGTGTTGTGGACAACAGAAAAGTAAATAGGACAGTTGGGCTACATGGTGCTGCTAACTAGTGCAGCAAAGTAAATGGGACAGCAGGCTACATAGTGCTGCTAAAATGTATGGGACAACAAGGTGACTAGTGCAGCTAAAATGTATGAGACAACAAGGTGACTAGTGAAGTTAAAATGTATGGGATAGCAAGGTGACTAGTGCAGCTAAAATGCATGGGACAACAAGGTGACTAGTGTAGCTAAAATGCATGGGACAATAAGGTGACTAGTGCAACTAAGATGCATGGGACAACAAGGCTACATAGTGCTGCAAAGATGCATGGGATAGAAAGCTACATAGAAAGGATACATGTGACAACAAGAAAACTTGGAATGAAGAGTGGGACAACTATATGCCAAATAGGACAGCAGTGACTAGCATGTTACAACAAGGGCACATGGGACAACATCAAGCATGGACATCAAGGCAAGCATGGTGTAGCATTGTGATGTGTACAACATGGTCATGAGGTCCAGCATTATGATGATGGGTGCAGCATGGTGCAACACAGTGAGGTGCATCACGATGACGAGATGCAACACAATGATAGGCGAAGGAGTCACCTTGGAGAATCAGTTGAAGCAACATGTCTTCAACTGATCTCATGTATCATCTTCTTAGAGATGATCTATGTTATTATTTGGATAAGTCAAAGTGTTGAATTCTGTTGTAAATGTACTATCTCTCTCTCTCTCTGTTGAACTATTGAAGAACATATAAGAAGAATTGATCAAGGGTTTCCCCACATTGGGGTTTGTCCCTGGCTAGTGCCACATCTTGTGTCTTCTTGTCTTGGCTTGTCTTCTGTGATTTATGTTTATGTTCTATCTGCAGTTTACTTTAATGTTGATATTATTGCTAATCTGGAAAAGTTATTGAGCTAACTGTGAAAATTGAAATAAATTTCTCTAAGCATAGAACATACCTAAAATTAACATGGTATCAGAGATGAGGTGAAGGCAATGCCCAAGCAAGAGTGAAAGAGCAATCACCGGAGACTGTTGGGAAAGGACAAAAGGATCAATGGATTCCTCATCCCTCTTCAAATTCACCAAGGGTGAAATCGAAGCAGAGAATATTATCAGAATGGCACAACGGAAGCTTTTGATGGCCTACCTAAAGATCACTTCATTGGAAAGTCCAAATCTAAGGGTGGAAGGAAAGGTAGATGCCTTGTTTGTAAATAAGTTCAACCATTATGCGAGGGAGTGTCCGAATGGCAGGTGTTAGTGTCAGCCTTTGTAGCCTTCCTCCAGTGATCAAACATGCTCTTATAAAGTGATTTTAAGGTGTCAAGGTCAATTTTTTCATTTCAAAGAGTCTTCAAGCAAAATTTGGTCACTAGGCATTAGGTCTAGGGTTATCTTTCACTCTTTTCAAAATTTCCCAAATGTCAGTCTATGTCACTATTCAGCTAAGTCTATCATCATTCATATGGTTGTTATCATCATGTCAAGTTCCATTGGGTCATTTTACAGCTTATTCATGCTTCAGTTGTGCCTTGGTAAGGTCCATTTCCCTCTCCTAGGGTTTTGGATGTAATTTCTCTTGGATGGTCAAATCATTAGCAAAACTTCTATCCAGATGTTCATACACCTTCCCCTATCCTTCATGTACCTTATTAAACACTTCCCATCACTGAGATTCCCCAAATTCTTAGTTTTCCACAAACCCTAGTTTCTTGCTACAACCTGGCAATTTTCTAGGTTGGGCCTGTGTTTTGCCCTTTTGGACCCCTTCCCCTCACTCGATCTCCGAGATTCCACTTTCCCCTGCTTCTTAACATCCCTCCCTAATTCCAAAAATTTCCCCAAGAATTTAGAAGCCCCTTATCCCCTTCATTTCGCTTCATTTCGACAAAATCCCTTGTTTCACACATCGGGATAGGTTTTACTCAAATGATGTTTCTGAGCAATCAAAGATGAATTTGGGAAAACTGAGAGAGGTTTTTGTCCAAAACAGGCCAAGGAAGAAAAACCTCCTTCACTTTTTACACAGGTATAATGGTTTTGGATAAATGTCAACAATCACCTTGGGAGAATTGATGCACCTCTGAAGTGACCTTGGGAAAATCAATTTTTCTCCTAGCTTGGTTGGCCAAATAACTTTCTTGATAAGTCAAAGGATAACTAGACAAAAATATCTTTCCAATGAGCTATCATGAGCTCAATTTGGAATTGAGGAAGGCATTCAAAAGTTGACTGCAACAGCACTCTTCCTTGAGGCAGCCTCATTTGGCACATTTTGACCAGTCTTGGGAGATTTGATTTTTGACAAGGCAAATGAACTCCAAATTGAAAAATTCTAGTTGTAGTGGAAATTAGACTCAGAGACCTTTCCAACGAGCTATCCTGTGCCCGATTTTGACACCGGGAAGGCCTCCAAACGCCTCTTACAAAATGCGCTACGCGTTGGGTCTGTGCGCTACGCACTGGGCCTCACTGGCCAGTGTAAAAAAACAAAGGCGCTACGCATACAGGTGTGCGCTACGCGTTGGGTTCGGGCGCTACGCACTCAGTCACAACCCCAAAAAAAAAAATTGTTAATGCGACCAGATCTTGCCAAATCGACTCCAAAGCTTGCAAGTAGGTTTTTCATGGCTGCTCAGTCAATTTTAAAATGTTTGTAGTGTGTTTAAGGTGGGAAATTTGATGTGTTGGGTGTAGAAAAGTGAAACCCTATGCACATACCAAAATCATTCCTTAGGGTTTTTAAAGACATGTGGGTGGCTTGGTGAAGATTTTCCCATTCTCCATTGGTGAAATACAGTCCCATACTCATTTGTAAAGTTTTAGCCAACATTGCAAAGGGTGCACATTACACTTTTTGCTCATTTGTCAAATTCCCTTGTGATCAAAGCAGTGACTATTTTATGCCAATCTACTTAAACAGAGCTACTACCGCTGTGGCTTGTTTCCTATGATGCTTTGGTACGCATGTAACATGTTTAGGTTTTGAGCATACATTGAAATTTTGATTTCACTACACCTATATCAACATACATATTGCAGACATCTTGTTTTCAAAGCCATGTCAGACACAGATTCAGTTTATAAGCAAGAGGTAGAGGCTAACCGAGAGTTTTGGCTTGAGAGGGTCAACATCCACTTAGAGAAGTTGCTGGCGAAGGCCAATAGAGACAAAGACATGCTCTGTCACATGAAACATCACTATTGGGCTCGCATGCATGTCGGCAAAGCAAAAATGAAGATTTTGAAAAGGAGGTTGAGCAGAGCATTAAAACGGCGAAAGAGGCTAGATCCACTTCGAGTTTTGGCCGAGGCTTCGTTGGCTAGGCATGATACATGATGGAGGGTCTTCGCTCCGAATTTGAGCAAATTCGGAGAAATTTTTGTCATTTTGAAATTTTTTGGTCCCAAAAACAGTTTTTTCAGCTCTACGAGTAGCGCGTCGACGCGCTCGCTTTTGATTGGGACACTTGCTGGAGGGAAACTTTGTATTTTTGGGTTTTTCATGGTAAGTTATGCATGCTCAGTTATTGCCGAAGCATTTCATCAAGTTCTGGATGATCAAAAGGCCTAAAAACACCATGAAAACCACCTTGCTGCCACCTTTTGCAACAGCAGGAAGTACTTCTGGGAGAATGCAATTTTGGAGGGGCAAATGAGCTCCAAATTGAAAAATTCTACTTGGGTTGGAAAGTAGACATCCAGGGATTTCCAACGAGCTATCATGAGCTCAATTTGGATGTCGGGAAGTGCCCCAAAAACAGGCTGAAAGGTGCGCTACGCATAGAGATCAGGGCGCTACGCATAGAGGTTTTTGGTCAATTTTTCACTTTCCAGCTCAGAATTTCGGCCAGTCATGACCAGTTTCACCTCTTGATGTGATTTTTGACCCAGATTGATGTAATTTAATGTACATGATGTAAATTTGATACTTATTTACCTATTCTAGATGATTCATCCACAAAATGGCAAAAATTTAATGTAATGAATCTGTTTCCTAGCATATAGGGGTTAGTTGTTTAACTACCTAGATTTCAGTTCCTTGTTTAGAATTGGTTGAAACTGCTCCTAGAAGGAGGAGCTCGACCCCTAGAGGTTAGGGAATGGGTTATCTTGGTCTATATTATGTAAATTTTCAGTCAGTAGCAAGGGTTGGACTCTTGGGAAGATTTTGGCACACTATTGTACATATTTTTCATACTTTGGCTAAGGAAAGATCAGAGGTTTTGTAGCACCTGTTGGGATTCTTGTGGCTTTCAGTTCTTGATGGTGTTATCTCTCAGTTATTGTAATTTTATTCATGTTTAAATGTATGTCATTCCCTTCTTATGCTTCTGAAACTAAATGAATGAGTAAATGAGGTTGAATTCATTGTTTACAGTGCTCTTCCTTTAAATTTGTTTAGTTTTACATGTTTTCGCCAGTTTGGAGAGGATCCATGTTCTCCTTTGCCCTCTTCAGCTCCTTGTCGTTCTGATCCATCCATACACCTGATTAAAAGCATCAAGACTACTTCCTACCTCGCCCCAACTCGAATTCTGCAAATATCTGACCTCAATCCCCGAACCCAAAATTGGTTTTCCCGTTTCTCCAACAAAAAACTCAAAAATCTAAATCAAACTTTCCTATCTCTTTACTAGCCTAAAATCAATTCCTATTTTAAATCATCTCGCACCCTATTGCTCATTTTATCGAGATTGACTGGAGAGAGCCCTCTCCTGTCCTTGTAGGGCTAGCTACGAGGCTGAGCGTGGTTTGATGTGGCCTCGAGTTTTGCCTTCCTCAGCCTGAGACAGATTTGAGCGCTAACAGCAGGGACACATTAGTTGATGATGATAATAATCATTCCAAGTACATCTTCAAGGATCAAAGGGATGACAGGTAATGCAGGTTATCAAGGAAACGGTCAACTCTTCAAAGAAAGCAAGGAACCCCAGGTATGAAGAATCAAATTTTATTTATGATAAGATAAATAAGCATTATCTTGTATTGGCCCTCTCCTTCAGATTCTTTGGTAATCAGGCTTATTGATTGTAGTGCTTCAAGGCACTTCATCGGATAGAAGGGTGCTCTCTCTAATTTAGTAGAGATGGAAACAATCGTGGGATTATACTTGGAACCAATGCCACCTATCTCAGAAAGGGTGTAGGGAATGATACCCCTCAATTGAATGAGGGTAACTCAATTCATTTACAAAATTCTCTTTTGTGTACCTTATCGCAAGAAGAACTTGGTGTTCATTTCGGCAATAGAAGTCAATGGTTTTAGGGTGGCATTCATCAATGGAAAGGTACATATTTGAAAATGGAATTTTCAATACTTTTGAGTTCAGGGTTCTATCAAGTTGCTGGAAGTCCATTGGGGACCATGTTAGTTTTCACATCTCGTCTATAGCACCAAAGGTCTACTTATGGGGCCCTACCCAATGTGAGTCAGATGGTGACTTGGATGCCTGAATTCAAGAAGAGCATGAAGGTACATGTCTAAGATGTACCAAAGGAAAATCTTACAAGGGGACTATTCCCCTCATGTAGCAGGTCCACAAGTTTGGAACAACCCGAGGAGTTTGAGATTCATGATCAGGAATCTCAGGTGGAAGAAAGCCCTTTATGGCTTGAATAAAAACACCTTGAGCACAGTATGAGAGGATTGATAGCTATTTGATTAAGTTGAGATTCACTAGGAGTGAAGCCGATCCAAACCATTGCTCGAAGGTTGTGGATGATAGACCTCTTATACCGACACCTTCTGAGGACGACCTATTTCTGACAGGTGCAGACCCTCTCATTTGCAGAAGTAAGAGGGAGTTGGATTCCGGATTTGAAATGGTGAACAACAATCCCATGACTACCTTGATGGAGCTTAACTTTCAGAAGTTATATGGTGGTGATGCCGGACTCGATTTGGGAAATGCCTCTGAGTTTCATGAACTCGTTTGCATTGATGTTCTTGGTGAACTTCTGTCCAGATATATGTTTTGTAGTTAGCATGGTGAGCTCATATATGGTTGAGCCACACTAGATTGGTGCCAAGAATCTTATGAGATATCTTCGGGGCACAATCTCTTATGGATTGACATACACTGCCAAAAATATAAAGTTGCATGATTATTCGAATGCTGACTAGGCAGGTAGTGTGGATGACTGCAAGAGCACTTTCAAGTGCTAGTTCTCTTGGGTTCTGTTCGATATCGTAGATGAGCAGGAAGCAAAAGTCGGTTGCTATAACCACCACTGGGACCGAATACATAGCTATGAGTATGATCTCGTGTGAAGCTCCCTGGTTGTTGAAGCTCTTCAACGAGCTATTTGTACACATGATGGATGCCACCGGGATCCTCTGTGTCAACCAGGGGGGGATTCGATTATTGAGGAATCATGTATTCTATGATTTCTCCAGTATATAAACATCAGATACTACCTTATCTGGGATATGGTACATCGATGAGAGAGGAGGCTCTATCACATTGAGACTGATGTATAGGTCACAAGCATTCTATCAAAGCCCCAGGGAAAGGTCAAATTTGTGAATTTCCCGAACGACTTGGAGTTATTGAGAGACCTTCTTATGAGCATCCTGCATGATGCATGCATTGAGCTCTGGGAGCACCAAGGGGCTTGGGGTACTTATTGGAGCAACAAGCGACCATAGGGCGACTCACCCTCCCCTAATGGTGCATTGTGTATAGGGTGAATGGCTCAGCGTTCCCTTGTGATACCCCATGACGACTTAGGGACAGGATGAGTGGTTCTCCTATCAAGGCATCCTACCCATGCAGTCTGGGACTCATGGGAAGTACCTCTCATCTGGACAATGAGCAGGGAAATGGGGTTAGGGACCATAGTGGTACTATCGATGGATGCATTGTTGTATCTACCATACTCCCTATGCTAGGATGACCTCCATTGATCTGGGATCCGTATGAGTGGTTTGAGACGCTCTCTTGTGATATTGATTTGGGATCAATAAAACTGACTTCGGATCAGTAGAGAATGGTATGAAACATTCTCGATCAATTCTTCTTCTTCATGGTTAAACAAAGCAGAGCAGAGTGGAGAAATGCAGGGCACTGATGGCAGAGATAGTACAGTCGAACATATGGATCAATGGATGGAGTTCTCCCTAGTTGAGAGGGAGTGTTAAAATTGGAAACTAGGGCCAAACTCCATTTGGGTCATCTTAATTATGACAACATGAAGGGTTGTGTGGACAATGGAGCCTTAGCCACAACATGAAGGATCAAAGGGATAGTGTGGAGGTTGCCCTACACAGCGTGAAAGGGTTGTAGGGATAGTGTGGGGACAAGACGATTAAGAGCACAATAGGCAAGCAACCAGGCCGAGGAGAATAGAAGCAATATGCTACTGTTTGTGGACATATAGCTGGGTGTGTAAGGGATGCCAGATGCCCTAACTAGTCACCATATAAGAAGCAGTAAAGGTAGCATTGGAACAACAGTGTTGTGGACAACAGCAAAGTAAATAGGATAGCTAGGCTATAGGACAGCTAGGCTACGTGGTGCTGCTAGCTAGTGCAGCAAAGTGAATGGGACAACATGCTACACAATGTTGCTAAAATGTATGGGACAACAAGGTGACTAGTGTAGCTAAAATGTATGGGACAACAAGGTGACTAGTGTAGTGAAAATGTATGGGACAACAAGGTGACTAGTGCAGCTAAAATGCATGGGACAACAAGGTGGCTAGTGCAACTAAAATGCATGGGACAACAAGGTGACTAGTGCAACTAATATTCATGGGACAACAAAGCTACATAGTGTTGCAAAGATGCATGGGACAACAAGAAAACTTGGAATGAATAGTGGGACAACTGTATGCCACATAGGACAAGAGTGCAAAGGTACATGGGATAACAACAAGCATGGACGACAAGGAAAGCATGGTACAGTAGTATGATGTGTACATCATGGTCATGAGGTCCATCATTATGATGATGGGTGCAGCATGGTGCAACACAGTGAGGTGCAACATGATGACGAGATGTAGCACAATGATAGGTGAAGGAGTCACCTTGGAGAATTAGTTGAAGCAACATGTCTTCAACTGATCTCATGTATCATATTCTTAGAGATGATCTATGCTCTTATTTGTATAAGTCAAAGTGTTGACTTCTGTTGTAAATGTACTCTCTCTCTCTCTCTCTCTCTCTCTCTCTCTCTCTCTCTATCTCTCCCTCTCTCTCTGTTGAACTATTGAAGAACATATAAGAAGAATTGATCAAGGGTTTCCCCACATTGGGGTTTGTCCCTAGCTAGCACCACATCTTTTGTCCTCTTGTCTTTGCTTGTCTTCTGCGATTTATGTTTATGTTCTATCTGCAGTTTACTTTAATGTTGATGTTATTACTAATCTGGAAAAGATATTGAGCTAACTGTGAAAATTGAAATAAATTGTTGTAAGCATAGAACATACCTAAAATTAACAATTCAATTATAACTTCTAGGGCATCATAAATATGCTACATTTATCATAAACATAGAGAAAATATTCAAAATAAAAATCCCTTAACAAATAAATGGATCATCATGACCAAGATGGTTCGCGCTCTCCAGGCTCCCTAAACGGCTAAGGTTTTGGCCTAGCTAGACATGTATTGTGTGGATCTCCCACAAACCCCTGCAAAATGATGAATATCAATGACTTAGTGATGAAATCAACATCTCTTGAAGGAATGACAACTAGATCTATAAGTACTTTTTCTCAGGCAACTCAAGCTAAGGTATCTTACAGTGCCATGTTGAAATCTGGATTTACTTTTTCGGTATCTCAAGAAGCTCCTGTTGTTAATGTTCCTTTGGGGAAAGAATATTTTACTTTTGAAAAAAATATTTCAAATCAAGGTTTGGTCTGTAGATTTAATGGGTTTTGGCCTCATCTACTCCATAAGTGGATCTTTGATTAGTGGAAACCTCTATTGTCTGATGATCTGAATATTTATACTTTGGCTTAGGGTTTTTTTGTTGTTATTTTTTATAATCCTAAGGATAAGACGACTGTTTTGGATTCTAGGCCTTGGTTCTATGGTAGTTCTAGTCTCTTCATGCAACCCTGGTCTCCTTCATTTGATCCGGCTACAATGACAATATCCTCGACTCAAGTTTGGGTAAGGCTTCTGAACCTTCTCTTGCATATTTGAATCTCCCTTCATCAACATCTATTTGGAATGCAATAGCAAATTTTTATTGCCAAAATTTAGATACTAAGTGTTTCCTCAACACCTCATATGCTATAATATGTGTGGAGATGGATTTTGATAAAGATTTTCTCATTGAAATTAATTTAACGACTCTAGTTTATGTATGGGTTCAAAAGCTTGAATATTGAAAATGTTTCAATCCCATGTTGAGCATGTTATGAAACATGACATGTAATCAAGATTTCCCCCAAGTGATTATAGAAAAATGGAGCTCGAAAAAAATAGTAGGAGGCCCAAATGGTGGGATGGTGCTCAACTCGAACATTATACTATATTCAAGGAAGAATATACCTAGGAGAAAGAGAAAGCAAAACAAAGTAAGGAGGAAGGGCACACCAAAGAGGATTCATCGGAGGAAGCAAAAGAGAAGCAGTAAGAAACACATGTTAAAGAGGATCCATTGAAAGCAGAGTCATAAGAGGTCTATCAAACCCTTGAAAATCCTAGTTTCTCCATTGAATTCTTAGGAAGCAGGACTGAAAAAGCCATTTTTTGGGTTAATCAGGTAAATGAAAAATTCCAAAGACAACAGTGCTCATTCAATGAAGGGTGATCCCTCAGATTTAGCAGAAAACACAAGATAGACCCAAGTTGGAAAAATGGCAAAAATATTTTGCTAAGGAAAATGAGAAACTAGTCAAAATCAAATCAAAAAGCAATAAAAATAGAATGTAAATGTATTTAGATCTTGGGAATATTTTATCACTTTAATTAAAAAAATCTTGAAAATGAATAAATATAAAACAAATTGGTCCCATCCATGAGATATACTCGAAGACTGGAACTTATTGTTATAGGACGTGTTTTCGTAAATATATTACGAAAGAGACTTGAACTTCTAATTAAAATATAAGACAAGATTGGTTGTCCCAATAAAGAAAATTGGTAAGGGCTAAGATATCACCGTTCAAGGTTGCTTAAGGGCTTAATAAACTATGAAATATATAAAGAATTTCCTTAAAGATTATTTAGGAATTGCACGTGAACTCATTTACAACGTATGTACTCACTCATAAATCATAATTTATTAAGTAGATGATGGGTGTCGGCGGCATTATCTCTTTAATTCATTACGTAAAGGGTGATGGTGGGTGATTTTTAAATTTATAAACAATGTCTTTATTATAGGATGAAAGGTGATGATGTAGATTATCTCTTTAATTTAATTTAAAGGTAGGTGATTTTTAAATTCATAAACATGGTCTTTATTATATGACGAAAGGTGATGAAGTTGATTTCATTTTAATAATAAATTAATTAATATGAAGAATTATTTCAATTTTAAACGAGGAAAAAGTGTTTTTTAAATTAATAAAATATGTTTATATATATATATATATATATATATATATATATATATATATATATATATATACAATTGGTTATTAACGATTTAATCATAATATGTTTCAGAAACTTTGAACTCGATTGTAAAACAAATTGTTTACCAAATAATTTTATTTAATTTTTTTTTACAATTTATAATTATAAATAAAATTTAATATAACTTTTTTAATAATAATGAAAAAGCATGACTTGAATATTTTTAATAATATTTATTTTAATTATAGAAATATTGTTATTTAATTTAATATTGCTATGTAATATATTGAATTTATAATGAATATCTTTTATAGTAATTTTAAGATTTAATATTATTATTATTATTATTTATAATTAATAATAATAATAAATATAATTAATAATAATAAAGAATAAAATATATATCAACGAAAACATATATATGAATATCTTTTATAGTAATTTTAAGATTTAATATTATTATTATTATTATTTATAATTAATAATAATAATAAATATAATTAATAATAATAAAGAATAAAATATATATCAACGAAAACATACATATTATTCATATATAATATAAAGATATTTTTTTATAAAATAATAATAATATAAACATATCTATTATTCATATATAATATAAAGATATTTTTTTATAAAATAATAATAATAGTAAAGATATTTTTTTATAAAATAATAATAATACAAACATATCTATTATTCATATATAATATAAAGATATTTTTTTATAAAATAATAATAATACAATATGTATTGAATATAGTTTTTATGAGCTTATTTTGAATATAGTTTTTATGAGGAGCTTATTTGGAAAGCTCATCAAAATATAAAGTAAACTTGAGTATAAAATTTTCTATGTTTTTATTATAATACAAATATTATATTAATGTTTATTTATTTATTATTTTATAAATATTGTAGCAATGTTTTGTCTCATTTTCATATGAAGGATGGTGATATTGGGAGAAGAAATAGAAGAAAGGTTCAGTGAAAGAAAAAGTAAGATAGCAAATAGAATAATTATTCTATACTTTATAATTTATATCATATGCAAGACTACATTCTAATTACACAGGAATAGGTCTATCTTAACTCTAGATCTTCCAAATATCGAGAGGGATCGAATCTCTCAAATGCAAACTTCTTTTTGAATGCAAAATCCGAGGAAAAGTTTGTACATCGAAATATTTGATTCTTCTTTGTCCTTGGATTGGTAAATTTGTAGTTAAAATGGACCTATACTAGTTCATATATATATATATATATATATATATATATATATATATATATATATATATATATATATTCTTATTTTTAATTTTATTAAAACCCTTATAATAGATATAGTTGTGTGCGTGTCACTTTTCTTTATGATGCAGCCCAGGCTACTCCCAAGCCGCTACTACCAGGATCTTTCTCCCATCATGCATATAAAGCTTGATTCATGGCTGTTATAATCTCATGATTTATAACAGCGCCCTTAAAAGAGACATATTGAAATTGGACTTGCGCACCCTTTAATAATGTCCAAATATATATGAATTCACTACGCGCATCCACACCAAATCCTCCCCTCGGCGCTGGTTATAGGCGGAGTCTTATCATGGCTTTCGGTCGCTGTATATATAATTAAAATTTCTCAAATAACCAACAGTCGATACAATTATATGTATAATTTCCTCTGTTCGGCGATAACTCAATAGTGACTTCGTTCCTCCAGAAACGATGCTCTCATATGCAAAATCCTCTGTTCACTTTACCACTCTCGGCCAGTATATGTGTATGCAACGCTTTGGCTACGACATATACATACCTCCGCTTTCTCCATCCAGGTTCGATATATATATATATATATATATATATATATATATATATATATATATGTCACAAATAAGCACACGTATAACAGGTTTATAGAACCTTCTTCCCCAATGCCGATACGCTTCTGTTATGCCATTCCGATCCACTTTAGTTGCCCCAGAATTTAAACCCCACCAATTCATTTAGCACAGAAACATGGGCATGTCAATGAGCTTGTAAGGAGACCATTCGGAGTTGCAATCAGGTCTGGCGATACACACAGGTTTATATTAAATCGCTCCTCAAATTCGGCTCTGTTACAATATAACTCCCTTCTAACCGCCACAGTCTTTATGAACAGAGCACTAATAATGCCACGATGTAAGTCTCATACGAACAGTCATAAAATTGACCATGTGCCCTTTAACTGCATAACGTTAGTACCTAGAATCGATTCTTATTCAAACAGAAACGGATGCTTGAATATTTCAATGAGCAGAGAACTACGCCGCATATATTATCCCCACAAGGTTGTGGCTTACAGTCATAGACCTTTTCTTCGCTAAACCATTCAAAAGGAAATCGCCAGAACAATTACGATATCAACCATATGTGCCATTGAAGAATCAAGACCGCTTTAAAATTGTAAATCCATTAAGCCACAAGAATTCCAAGTGTAGACAGAGACATATATGCAACCGGAATTCAAGCCTTCAACGATTAATATACATGATTATAGCGCATAGGAAAATAAGAGCCATCAGCACCTCATTCAAATTCAAGTTGTATAACATCAATTTCTGCCACCACATGCAGAACCATATCTCGGAATTCATTAAATACAAACATTCACACAGTTATATTCATGGCCAGATATGCAAATCCATGGCCCCTTTACAAACTGCCCGAAGGCTCCAAGGAGAAACCTTCCTCCTTCTCACACTCACTACTCACACTCTTCCTTCTACTGACTCAATGCTTTGAGGCTTCTTAATTTATTAACTTAGCATGACCTAAAAATCCTAAAATCACTCAACTAAAAGCTCTAACTCTACATGCAATGCATACACATGGAAAAGCATCTTTTCAGCTTTATTCCATCTTTTTTTTCTGTTCTAAAATAGAAAACTATCCTTATCCCTTAAAGATCCACATCCACTCCTTTATGCCTAAAAGCTCTCCTAGTTTTATTTGAGAATATCTAATTAACTAATGCATGACCCCTATTTCTATTATTTACAATAATTTCCTTTTGAGCTAGATGCTCCCGCATCATACTCCCAAGGTAGAAAATTTTCATGATCTCCTGATCATGTGTTCAGCTCCATGTTTGCCTGGATCCCATATCTTGTGTTGTAACTTTGCACTTGCCGCTGCTTCTGTCTGTTCTTCTCCAGGTCTCCATATTTTATGCTGCTTTGCTCCACTAGCTGTACTCTTGCAATCTTCTACTGTCTTCCTCTTGCTGCTTCTCTTTTGTTTCACTGCTGCTGGTCTCTTCCGGAATTCCTTCATCATCATCCGCCTCATCATTTCAATTTCTTTGTCCAGCAGATTTTCTCCAGCTTCTTCAGTAAGACCTGTACTCACAAAACAATTGTTAGAATAAAAAATATAAGGCATCAGTGCCTCTTTTGCTGTTGGTGTCGCTCCATATGTTGCTCTAGCTGTTTCTATGAATGTTGCTGCCTCCCAAACTTCCTGTCCCTCTGCAACATCCGTTTTCTTGTCACCTGCAATTTCATCTGCAATTTCATCTGCAACTTTTTCCTCAGCTTTCGCTGGCAACACTTCAATATGTTGCTCTGAGTTTCTTCCCAGCTTCTCTGTCAGCACATCAGTATGTTGATTCGTATTCACCATGAGACTGTCAGCTAGTCTCGCCTTCTTATCATCTATCTCCAGGATATCTTTCTGCTCTCGTGCACTGTACTGAACTCTTTCTTCTGCAATCTCCCTGTCATATCTTGGATTTTCCAACCAGTACTCTAACAATGCAATTTCTCTATGGCATTGTTGCAGCATCTCATCATCACTTACAGTCCCTGCATTCACACACAAGCTATCAGTTTGAAAATCACAGAGTTCAACAGTCTCAACTGTTGCTTTACTTATCCATGGTACAGACTGATCCACTTCTTCTGCATCCAAACGAACTTCCTCTTGTGTTGTAACAGTTGCACAAGGTTGCACATCCTCCCCAGTAAAACCTGTAATCACATCACAATTTTCAGCTACAAAAATACATGGCTTTACATTATCCATCTGATCTGGATTTGCCCAATAACTCAAGAAATCATCAATGATCTTCTCCTCTATTAACTGCATGCTTAGCTGTAAATCTCTTTTCTGCTGTAGCCTTTGCCACTTCACTCTCTTCCTCATCAATAAACCATATCTCTGGTCTTTCACATTTTCCCGTAACAACTCCATCAATAGCTCAAGCTGAACTGCTATCTCAGCTTTCTCTTTCTCATACTCTTCGTGAGTCAACTGCTGTCTTATGCCATTCGCCTTGGCATATTTCTTCTCCTTTTTTCTGTGGCCTCTTTCTGAACCTCTGCTCTCTCCTTTATGACCTTCAGTAGTCATCTCCTTCGCCATAAGTTCCTCACCTATGAGTTGCATGAAGCTTCTACCACAGAAAGCTCTCTTTCTGCCACTTACCTCACCAATCCTTCCCTTCAGATCTGGTCTTTTGGTAATCATTGGTCCTTGGCTGGAACCTTTCGAGCATCCTCTACTGCTCCTGTAAGCTTCTCTCATCTGCAACTTTATTCAACCTCTGTTGAATCTTTAGGTTCTGCCACATTCACTTAGAATCCCTTGCTAGACTCCTTTATCACTGCACTCCAGCTGTGATCTGCTTCTTCCTGCTGAGATTTCTTCACTATGCCTGTAAATCAAATTATCAAGCAAAACCTTTAAACCAGAGACAATTAATACCTGTCAGCTCACCTTTCAAGATCCTGTTGATCTTGTTTCACTTCCTCATCCGCACTGCATCTCTGTGCTGCAATATTCGTCAGTTCCAAAATCCAACATTCATTCATCACATGCAACTAACTTAACTAAAAAAACTTGAATCTTCAACCAGAACTATTCTAGCTCTGATACCACCCGATGCAGCCCAGCCTCTCCAGGCCGCTACTACCAGGATCTTTCTCCCATCATGCATATAAAGCTTGATTCATGGTTGTTATAATCTCATGATTTATAACAGCGCCCTTAAAAGAGACATATTGAAATTGGACTTGCGCACCCTTTAATAATGTCCAGATATATATGAATTCACTACGCGCATCCACACCAAATCCTCCCCTCGGCGCTGGTTATAGGCGGAGTCTTATCATGGCTTTCGGTCGCTGTATATATAATTAAAATTTCTCAAATAACCAACAGCCGATACAATTATATGTATAATTTCCTCTGTTCGGCGATAACTCAATAATGACTTCGTTCCTCCAGAAACGATGCTCTCATATGCAAAATCCTCTATTCACTTTACCACTCTCGGCCGGTATATGTGTATGCAACGCTTTGGCTACGGCATATACATACCTCCGCTTTCTCCATCCAGGTTCGATATATATATATATATATATATATATATATATATATATATATATATATATATATATATATATATATATATATATATATATATATATATATATATATATATATATATGTCACAAATAAGCACACGTATAACAGGTTTATAGAACCTTCTTCCCCAATGCTGATACGCTTCTGTTATGCCATTCCGATCCGCTTTAGTTGCCCCAGAATTTAAACCCCACCAATTCATTTAGCACAGAAACACGGGCATGTCAATGAGCTTGTAAGGAGACCATTCGGAGCTGCAATCAGGTCTGGCGATACACACAGGTTTATATTAAATCGCTCCTCAAATTCGGCTCTGTTACAATATAACTCCCTTCTAACCGCCACAGTCTTTATGAACAGAGCACTAATAATGCCACGATGTAAGTCTCATACGAACAGTCATAAAATTGACCATGTGCCCTTTAACTGCATAACGTTAGTACCTAGAATCGATTCTTATTCAAACAGAAACGGATGCTTGAATATTTCAATGAGCAGAGAACTACGCCGCATATATTATCCCCACAAGGTTGCAGCTTATAGTCATAGACCTTTTCTTCGCTAAACCATTCAAAAGGAAATCACCAGAACAATTACGATATCAACCATATGTGCCATTGAAGAATCAAGACCGCTTTAAAATTGTAAATCCATTAAGCCACAAGAATTCCAAGTGTAGACAGAGACATATATGCAACCGGAATTCAAGCCTTCAACGATTAATATACATGATTATAGCGCATAGGAAAATAAGAGCCATCAGCACCTCATTCAAATTCAAGTTGTATAACATCAATTTCTGCCACCACATGCAGAACCATATCTCGGAATTCATTAAATACAAACATTCACACAGTTATATTCATGGCCAGATATGCAAATCCATGGCCCCTTTACAAACTGCCCGAAGGCTCCAAGGAGAAACCTTCCTCCTTCTCACACTCACTCCTCACACTCTTCCTTCTACTGACTCAATGCTTTGAGGCTTCTTAATTTATTAACTTAGCATGACCTAAAAATCCTAAAATCACTCAACTAAAAGCTCTAACTCTACATGCAATGCATACACATGGAAAAGCATCTTTTCAGCTTTATTCCATCTTTTTTTTTTTTGTTCTAAAATAGAAAACTATCCTTATCCCTTAAAGATCCACATCCACTCCTTTATGCCTAAAAGCTCTCCTAGTTTTATTTGAGAATATCTAATTAACTAATGCATGACCCCTATTTCTATTATTTACAATAATTTCCTTTTGAGCTAGATGCTCCCGCATCACTTTAGCACATTTTGTAATTTATTTTTTTAATATGATATGTATAGCATTGATTATATATATAAGAAAATGAGTTTAGTGTAAGTATTAAGATTCGATATGTTATCAATTAAGTGATTAAGTATTAAGTTAATATGTTGAAAATGTAGTGAGCAAGGTCTTCTGGTTTGTGCCTTAGTCATTGAAGACCTCACGCTGTTCTCATGAGTTAGACTTCAGTTAGGATGAGTTATTTCTAGTTTACTGGAATAATCATAAAGTTAACATGCATAGAGTTGGAGCTTTAGTTAAGTGGAAGTCTTCATCAGTTTGACCACATAACAAGGTGGCATTTAGCAATTTAGTTAGAGAAAGTTAGTCTTCAATCTTGATTGAAGGAAAAGCGAGTGATATCTTTAGTGTTGATTGTAGAAAGCACGATATAACAACTCTAGTGATGATTGGAAGGAGAGGGAGTAACACTCTTAGTTAACTCACTATCAGAGACCAATTTCTAAATTAAGTTGGGCCTCCTTGCATGGATCAAAGTTTACCTATAAAGAGAGGACAAAGGCACAAGTAAATCACAATTGCTTTGTGCACAAAGGTTTGTGACAAGACATATCTCATGAGTTGTGGGAGAGCCTTGATTGTGGAGCACAAGAATTGTGTCCTCGAAAATAAGACCAATGAGTTCTCTAGAATTTAGGATAATTGGTTGTGCGCAAGTTGTGAGGATACGGGGTCCTAAGAAATAGGGCTACAAAGTGTGCAAGGATTGAAGAGTCTTCTAGTGTGTAGAAGTGAGAAGGTTTTGCAGAGCAAGTCAAGGAGGCAGTAGAGGAAGAATTGTGTGCAAGAACCAAGGATTTGTGTGAGGAGTAGAACACTTTATCAAGAGACAAATATCTTTGTAATAGATCCAAGTGATCAAGAAAAATCAATAAAATAGCCACATTATGCAAGCAAGTCTTCCCTATTGGGTTTCTTGAGAAAAGTGTATCAATTTGTGTGATGTATTTTTATCTCTGTGTTTTTATTATGTTGCTTATAAGTTGTTAAGAAATAATGCATCTTGGTGAAAGTAAACTAAATTTCATTTTCTAGATATTCATCTAAGTAGTTGTAGAATTTCATGGAAATTTAACATGGTATCAGAGCAAAGATCAACATAAAGACCAACACCAAATTGATCAGTCATTAAACAACAAATATCAAGCAATAGGATTACGCTAGAGTTTGAAGAGCATAGTAGAGAAGTTCCTTGGATAACATTATGTTGTTCTTAGGGATAAGGTCAGATCACAGTTTAGAGGGATCCTCAAATTTACGTGCATGAAAGGAGTGGATATATGTGGTGTTGGATGATAATGGGGTGATAGAGTTTGTTAAGAAGGCTCAAGTGCCACCTAAAGATCCCCAATAGTTGGCCCAACATAACAAGAATGACATCAAGGTGAGGAGGATCATTCTTGAGGGGATCAAAGACCATATTATTCCTCATCTCCATGAGAAGAAGACAACGTATGAGATGTTTAAAGCCATCTTAGATCTATATTAGGGTTCCAGTGATGCCAAGAAGATTTCTCTCAAAGAGAAGCTGACAAGTATCCAGATGAGAAAATATGAGCCCATCATCACATATTTTTTGAAGTTCACTTAAGTTAAATATGAACTAGGTGGTGTGGGTGTGACAATAGAAGAACAAGACCTTGTGAGTCTTGTGCTTTTGGGACTCCATAAGTCTTGGTATAGTTTCCAATATGCAGTGAGTGGCAGAGATAATATTCCTAGTTGGGAAAGGTTATGGAGTGATTTTGTTTAAGAAGAGATCCAAAGAAGGACAAGAGATGGTAGAGAATCTCCAACCGAGGACAAGGAAAAATTTTCCTTGGTAGGAAAAGTTAAAGCCAAGGGAAAGAAGGGCTAAAGAGAGCCCAAGTCAAGTCAGAAGGGTGAAAATAAGAAGAAGGATTTGAGCAAGATCAAGTGTTTCCATTGTCATGAGTTTAGGAATATGCCACTAAGTGTCCTAATTGGAAGAAGGAGTCTAGTAAGGATCATGTAGCTACATTAGCATAGGTACATGCATTTTTTTCCCGGTTTGAGAAATATTTCTAAGTGATAGATTGCATGGAAAGCTTAACAAATAATAGTGTATGGTATATTGATTCAGGAGCATCCTTCCACATGACTGAGAACAAGAATAACTTCAACTACGTGGAGGAGAAGAACATGCAGTTTCAGATTGAGCTAGGAGATGATGGTATGTATGAGACCAAAGGAATTAGTACTATCAGTTTTTAGAGGGAGTCAAGTAATCCTCTCCATATCAAATATGTCCTATATGTTCCAAGCTTGAAGAAGAACCTGGTTTCAGTGACTACCCTTGAGGACAAGGGTTATGATGTCATCTTCAACAGAGGCTAGGCTTACCTCAAACACTTAGCTTTTGGATGTAAGAAGAAGATAGGTGTGAGGATGAAGAATATGTACCTACTATAGGTTGAGAATGACAAAAACTTGAGTAACAAGGTAAGAAGTGTGCATAATAGAGAAGTGATGGTTGAGGAGAGAATATATTTGAGGGAGTCCTTAGAGAAAGAGAAGGTTAGAGAACCTGAGAAGAATCTACTCAAGATGGATCCTTAGCTAGTATCATAGTTTGAGTCTCATCTAGTTGGAAGTTAGGCCGACCAGCAAGATGAGGAGGAGGTGAGCCCAAGCTGAGTGGAGGCAGCGACCAAGGCAATGACTCCTAGGATAGGAAGAGTTCGGGCCAAGTTGGAAGAAGAGTTGTTTAGGGAGAATTAGAAGAGAGTTGGACCTCCCAGTACCACCATCAAGCAGAGTAAGCAACCATCAAGATACATAGGGTACATGGCACTTATGACTGAGGTGATAGAATCACAGAGCATGGTTGGGAAGAATAGGTATTTGGATCAAATTCCATAGGAAAAAGTAGAGAAGTATTCTATTTTAGAGGAAGAATATATAACAACGGAGAATGTGGTAGTGTTGAGACATATCTAGGTGGAAGAGGTATTCTAGAAGTACCTTCCTTGCTAAGAGGGAGTGTTGAAAATGTAGCAAGAAAGGTCTTCAATATTGTGCATTAACCCATGAATACCTCAAATTTTCCTCATGATTTAGTCTTCAGTTAGGATGATTTATTTCCAATTTATTGGAATAATCATTAATTTAACATGCATAGAGTTGGAGCTTTAGTTAAGTGGAAGTCTTCATTAGTTTGACTAGAAAATGAGGTGGAAGTTAGAAGTTCAATTAGAGTGAGTTAGTCTCTAGTATTGATTGAAGGAAGAGTGAGTTAGATCTCCAATGATGATTGGAAGGAGAGAAAGTAACACTTTAAGTTAGTTCACTATCAGAGCACGAGTTCTAAATTAAGTTGGGCCTTCTTGCATGGGTCAAAGTTTACCTATAAAGAGAGGATGAAGGCATAAGTAAATCACAATTGTTTTGTGCACAAAGGTTTGTAACAAGACATAACTCACGAGTAGTGAGAGAGCCTTGATTGTGGAGCGCAATAATTGTGTCCTAGAAAATAGGAGCCACACGTGTGCTAGAATCTAGGATAATTGGTTGTGCATAGGTTTTGAGGAGTTGGGGTCCTAAGAATTAGGGATGCAAAGTGCGCAAGGATTGATGAGGATTCTAGTGCATAGAAGTGAGCAGGTTTTGTGGAGAAAGTTAAGGAGGCAACAAAGGAATAATTTTGGGCAAGAACCAAGATCAAGTAGTGATCAAGGAAGGCCAAGATCAATTGTACCAAGATGAGATTTGTGTGAGAAGCAGAACACTTTCTTAAGAGAGACGAATTGCTTTGTAATAGATCTAAGTGCTCAAGAAAAATAAACAAAATAGCCACATCAAGCAAGTAGATTTTCCATTTTAGGTTTCGTGAGAAAAGTGTATCAATTTGTGTGATGTGTTTTTATTCCGATACTTATAAGTTGTTAAGAAATTTTGTATCTTGGTGTAAGTAAACTAGATTTTTGTTTTTAGATATTCATCTAAGTAGTTGCAGAGTTTCATGGAAATAAATAAATATAAATACAAATATATATATAGTGTAACTATTAAGATTCGATATGTTTATTAATTAAGATTTTTTAGAATTGTAATTTTATTAACAATAATTATTAGGTGGATGGTAAGAATTCAACCTCCACTAAAGGTTGAGATTTATTTTAAAAGTAGTTATGTCCTTGGTATTTTTTTTGTAAGTCTAAAAATTAAATTACATCATTTTCCATCATGAATCTTTTCCTTGCACAGTGATCCCTATGTTAATAGTATCAAAGTAGATATGAATGATACTAAGAATAACAAAGTAGATGTAAAGGGACAAAAGAAACAACTAGAGAAGAGAATAACCCAAATTGGGGTTGATCCTTAAGGTGACCTTTCTTTCCTTTCGTTTTAGAAACCTTAACCCAACTTTCTAAAGGCGGTTTAATCAAAGGGATTTACAAATTACCATTAGGTACTAAAGGAGATTCGTTATCAAGGTTTAAAGAAGCCGACTCATGAGATCATTTCAATAAATACTCAAAGAAGCATTACTATTAAGTATCCATGTGCTTGATAAATGGTCCACACTAGGAGCCACATGATATGTTTGAGGCCTTAAGTCTTGGACCTTGTTCCCCAGATGGATTTCATCATTAGCTTCTTCATCATCCTTGTTCGATGCAGAGGAGGCCTTTCCCTCCATAGGAGGAGGGTTACAGGGCTTCCAAATTTTAGATTTGGAATTGTGGATGTTCTTCTTCTATTGAGAATTAAACACTCAACAAGAATTCTATAAGTGGTCTATTTGATGACATAAGAGACAATTAAAAGAAATATTATCATAGTCCAGAGCCCAGGTCTAGTAAAATTAACATATTTTTAAATTGATTTGGCCTCGTAATCCTTTACTAATATCGATTTCAACATAAATTTTGACATAGGTGTAAGTTAACGACCTAGAGAATCTCCAACGCCCTGAAAGATTGTGTAGTGCCACAAGTGACTTGGTAGATTCAGAAGCCTAGCCCATATTGGTGTCATGTTAATGATAGTTGTGGAAAGGTCAAAATATGGGAACCAAGGGGTTAAAAACAGTTCAACATTACCCCAAAACTAGGGCCCTTTAGATAAAAATTTCTGATAATATTTTGATTCTCCAAATAACACAATGAAGAATCCTTTTGAGTAAAAAATAACTTTTCAATTCTTAGTCCATATAGAATGGATCCATTGGTAGAGGTTGATCATGCAGGGTTCAAAGCAATTAAAATGATAGATTAACACTGCCTCTAAATATGGTTGATGAAGATCCTCCATACATAAGTAAGAGATTTATAGGGAGGGAACTTCCACAAAAAAAAAATCCACCAAAAATGGCCCAGGATCCGTCTAGGCCTGATATTCCTTGGGGGGGGGGGGGGGCGTGAACATGGATGACATATTTATAATAAAAAGTCTGAGAGGAGGAGGGCTTACCTTCCAATTCCCCTCATATATGAAGAACCATAAAAACAACGTCGTCTTTACCAATGTTGTAAACTGAGAGAGTAGAAGCATTGTCCAACTGTTTCCCATGAAAACGTAGGCATTGCATGCTTTAGGGAATAAAAAATCGAAGCTATAAATAAAACTTGAGCTCTCAAACTATATTTGAGGAGAAAAACCTAATGAGAAATGACTACCCATAGGGGACCTTGATAAATATATGATAACAAGTTGGTGAATCTGGAACATGATCTCTTGACAACATATAAGCAAGGAGAGGCCTAAGGCTTCCTTGGCTCATTGCTATACAAGAGCCTCTAATTTCCTTTGAATCGATCCAATGGTCGCCATAAGTTTTAGTCATATAATTAGGGTCCTCTATCCCTATGACATCGATAATTTCTACAACCATGTCTAGATCTAGTTCTTCTAGATCATCATCTTCTTGCAATAGATTGATGAAACCCTCAACATGTGAAATCCCATTAAGCATGACAACAACCTTCTTGGCCTCTGCAACACCTAAGTTGCAGGCATAAAGGAAAATCCCCTCTGTGAGATTCAAGCCACGAACCCTTTGAACTCGCACACAATGATACTCTAGGTTGCCATGAGAGCTTCTTATCTCTAGTTCAAAGAGAATGTCCTTTTTATCTTTTTAATTAAATTGATTAATTCAAAAAAATGTCATATGAACATGTTTTATGGTTTTTTTGGGCATGTGGTATTAAAAATCCATGTTATTGTTTCATGGTATTGTAACAAACCCTATTTACAAGTTAAGAAAATCCATGGTAAAGTAGGGGTGAATCTCCATGGTTAAAACTCCTGTTACATTTTTTTTTTAAATGCATATATGTTTAACTCATATATTAATTATTTTTATAATTTTTATTTTGTAAATCAAGGATTTCTATTCCTTCAAAAGTTTACATTGTTTCATTGATTTTTTCCAAAAACACATTGGCCTCACTCTTACCAGATTTATTGGCCAACAGGGGCATGCCCAAGTATAAATTGTACTACCAGAGAGATAGTGATATACTAACACTAACCGATACCCATTTCCAAAAAAAAAATAACATGAGAAAGCAACCACAACACATTAATTTTCATCTAAGTTTACCAAAATTGGATGTTATGGAGCAAAACCCAGAGGAGAGGGGGTTTGAACTCCTAATGGACATGACCCTCCATGTGAGAAATACGGATTTCCAACCGGTCCAACTGTTCCTGGAATTTCCTCTACCCTCGTCAAAGGGCCACTAATGTTTCATGCATTTGCCACAAATTCCACTGCAGGTGTTCCATGAAGTCCAAGATGTCATTGTGGTCATCCTGGCGTGCTCGGTCAAGCTGGGCAATAAAATTATGCAGTTGTTGAAGAATGTGAACCATGTCATCTGGAGAAGGGGGTATGATCCTGAGGGAGAGAGTATGGCAACGGAGGATCCACAGTCTCGCCAAGACCCCGCTCTTGAGACATTTGGTGATCCATGATTTTTTTTTCTTATAGATGCATCATAATTACATATGACAGAGAACTTAAAAACCATAGAACACAAGCATATAAAATGAAGATAAAAGAGACATAATCACACATGAGGTCAAGACACAAAGATTTGATTACGGAGTTCTTCCAATTTGGATTGCATCTTTGGGTCATGCTCAACAGTGGGGAGGCCTTCGTTTATTAAGTGGCATGAAAAGAGAGAAGTACAAGCAGATTTCTACATAAATATCCTTATACCTCCAATTTGGAAGATAGATGGAAAATGGAGAGCCCAACTCTAGAAACAAACAACACCACTAACTTCCTGGCGAAAAGTAGTGCAAAAACACCTATTCGAACACCCCATTCAGATAATCAGGCCTTTTAACTTAGTTACCGGAGAATCCACAGTACAAACCATTTTTCATCAACGTTTCAAATCCCAACCGGGATCCATCATTAGGACTTTAATGATGATATAAGAAGAGCTTATTTGAATGATAAATAATTATGAGGAGAATAGATTTAAGGATCAGTTGAATGTCTGCTTGATTTTATAATATTTAATTGTAGATTTTTTAATAAATTATTTTTATTTTTACTGCTAAGTTTAATATATTAATTTATTAATTTTTACTGATGAGTTAATATATTAATTTAAATTATTATTATTAAAATCCTTAACCTTAATGCTAATAATAATCTTAATAATAATAACTCATTTAAGCATTTAATATTTAATATATGTTAATATAATATTATTAATTTTATTTTTGTATGTGAAATGTTTATTTATTTTTAATATATATTAGTATTTAATGAATAGAAAAATTAGTATATTGTATTAATATTTAAAATTATTTAAATTTTATTTAAAATTTTTATTTGAAATTATATTAATATTAATAATAATTAATATATTAATTAATTGCTATATTAAAATTAATTAATATATTAAAATAATTAATATTAATAATGTTAATAAATCAATATTATTAATGTTAATAAAAATTAATAAAAATTAATTAATAATCACTTAATAATTAATTAACCATAATTAATATTACAACAACATAATTAATAATTAATATTAATAATTAAAATAGTACCCATTATTATGAAATTTTATTTTTTATTTTTTTTTAAATTAAAAACTTAATAATAAAATTTTAATAATAGTAATAGCTATTATTGTAATTATTGTAAATGTTGTAATTAAAAGTTTATTATTATTATTATTATTATTATTAAATTATTAAAGTAGAGTTACTAACTACTAAATATTAGAATAGGAGAGGGATACCTACCTACTGATTGCTATACCTGGGATGTGTTGGTGATCTTGATTTCTCTGATCAAGGGAAGCCAGCTCCCACTAATCTCCAAACCATTGTCTCTGTTAAGATTATGAGGACGTTTGATAATTTCAAGTGCTTCTCTAATCCTTCTGCAACCTTCTTGGAACCTTCTGATCTCTAAGATAAGGTCTTGGCCACCTGCCAGGAGCAGGCGCCACTACATTGCTCTGCAAACTTGCATTGCTCTCTTCTCTCCCCCTTATTCAGACCCAAATAGTCATATATATATATATATGTTGGTGTGGCAAGATCCTTCATAATCTGGGCAGTTTTTAAAAAAATGACAAGTTTAGGCCGTTGGTTTCAACCATAGTCTCTAAATAGTGCATGAGGAATATCCATTTTAAAATATAGCAAACAAACCCACTGGAATATACTTCCATAGCCTATGTTTCCGCTTGATTCCTTATCTATGTTTTAATACTTCAAACGACGACTTTAACCGATTAACATCGATAGACAAACCTTATACCTTTACATTAAGCGGTGAGAAATCCTGCGATAAAGGCAGATTCGACGGAGTTATTAACCGAAATACATAGATTTTTGAATCCGCGGAACCCCATCGCAATCCCAATCAGCTGGCCAATGGTGATTCTCATATAAGGGACTGATCGCATTGCGGTATGCGATCTGGCGAACTAGAGGGCCCGATGGGGATATAAACTGCAACCTGTAAGAATATCGCATCCATCAATATCACATTTCACATTTCAGCGTTTTTGTGTGGACCAAACCCTGTGACCTGCAGCACTAATGGACCTGCCAGTATATTAAAATACAACATAAAGGTTTTTCACGTCTAACAGTTTATCGACGATCGCAATCGGCATACATCATATGTTCCATGCCTCACCATCTACGATATGCGATTTGCACCGCAACTTCTCCCGTGGGTTGGATCCTTATATGTGCATTGTTCAACATTTGCGATATGTGATACACGATGATACCACATCGCACTCTCTACTGCCACCTGTCCTCTGTAATTGCAAATCGCATAATTCCTCTGACTCTTACAAAACCTTTTTCATGCAACCCTCACAATCTGTGGGTATGCGATGACTGTGGGACCCTGCAGTCTACCACCTATCCACTAGACCTACTGCCACATCATCACCTCTGCCACTTGTTCTTTTCATCAATCTGAATCTTTGACTAGCTCTAACTTCTACATATGAACTCAGATTTGAGTGTCATTTGAACTGTTGGAATCAGGGTGATGAGCACTTCTATCTAATGTCGAGTTCATCTAGAATCTTCCACTTTAATTTTTGAGCCTTTCTACAATGTCATTGGTACTTTAGAGAGATCCACCTGGATCCTCCTAGATCCTCCTGGATCAATCCTCCCCAATAAGAGACGATTTTGGTCCTCCAAAAACGTTAATTAATTTGCAACTATTGTGTACTTTGTCTGCACCGCAAGTGTCCTAATAGGTTATCCTTCCTTCTCCTTCACCTTTGTCCTTCAGAGCCATAAGCGATGAGCCGACACCTGCATCCCCTGCAAACCTGTAGTACAATATCTTGCAAACTACATGTTTATTTCTATGACCAAAAAAATGAGCCAAGCATCCCATACTTGCCAGTAGTTTATAACACATACTCTATGGTTAATTTTACATAAAAATGGAAATAATACTCCAGCTATTAAGACAACGCCAAACATCATTGTTGCTTCAACAAGTGAAGAAACACATGATTTACACAAACAAGGCCAAACACTATTGTTGCTTCAACAAGTGATGGAAAACACATCCTCACTTCCATAGTTTAAAATGCAACACAGAATAAGTCCAAGTATCATTATTGCTTCAACAAGTGATGGAAAACACATCATCACTTTTACAATTTAAAATGCAACACATGAAAAAATAAGGCCATGACATTCTACCACACCTAGAAGAACCATATCTCATTTATCAAAGTGAATGGATCATCTCCATGTATCACGTTCACTGGTCGAACAATTGTTTTGCATGGTTCATGCTTGGATGATCTTGTCCTTGGGACACTGCTCTGGATGGAGCCTCCAACATGTGGCTCTCTGATGACCACCTCTTTCATAATGACTACAGTGATCCTTCACCTTCCAGATCTACTTGATATTCTTCTTCTTTGCCTATTGTTTAGGGTATCTTCTACGCCTCATATTTTTCTGTGTTGTCATTCTCATCTAGCACTTAGCAAACAAATGGTTATGCAATCCACAAAAATTGTAAGTCCTTCTATGCCATGATCTACGTCCATTATTAACAATGTGATTGTAATCAAAATGAACATTAAAATATCGAGACTGGTTATACCTTTTCTGTCGGTCTTTGGTATGATCATGGGAACAAGAGCTTGCCTCAACTCTATCTCTACTATGCATACTACCATAGGTTGATGGTGATGTTTCCCCATCATCCTCTTTCCTCAACGATATTAACAATGTCGTGGAAGCTTCTAACATCTTTGAGCACGGTCCTTTAATGCACCCCAAACTTGCAAATTGAGGTCTTTGCTCAACCTCCAATGGATGAGTTATCCCTTGGCTTTTAACACCAAGTTCTTCTTCCTTATACCTCGTCCTGGTAAGGAGTCTCATATTTGTCCCTGAAATTGGTATCTCCACATTTCCAATAGAAATTAAACTATGTGAAGATGAAACTGAAGGGATTTCGACATCTTTTACCTCCACCATCGATTTGGAAAAATCTGATGAGGGCTTCTCATCATTTGTCATTGATGGTTCGCTGGCTGTAATAGTGCATTTCTTAGCTTCCCTCTTGACATACCCAAGTCCTGTTTGATAGGGTAATTCTTCTACTTTGATGGGATTGACAATGCCTTGGCCATTAATGCCCAAGCCTTTTCCTTCATACCCCATTCTCTTCAACAATTTAGAACCTATTCCTGTGGTATGATTTTCAAAAGCAGCAAATTCAACATTAGGAATCATTTTTAGCGTGGAATAATTTACCTCACATGGATAACGCTGTAGCTTTTCCAAGGCTTCCTCCTTTTCTTGCAACTATTGTAGTAGTCATTGTTTCTCCTCTTTCTCTTGTTGTAGGAGCCTTTTTAATTCTGCATTCTCCTCTTGAAGCCTCTGATTAATCTCTGCATTTGAGGAAGGCAATGATTGAAAAGAACCGGAAGAGGTAGATGATATATCACTCTCTAATCCCTGAGTCTCCTCCTCTTTGCACTTCTCATATGTTGTATACATAATATCCACCATTTTGGACATACACAGGAAAGTCTCACGCATTCCCTTGTCGCGCTCCATGGCTGCACACTTAATCATTCACGCACAACTCTGTCATTCATGCACACTCTAACAACAATTGTATCGTATCTCTCCCCCATGAGCCTCAATACTCACCATGTCTCCTTTTTAATATGCTCGTCCTTTGAAGCCTATCTCTAGGTTAGCACACTCATGCAATTCGCATCACTTAAGCCCTGCTCTGATACCACTTGATCCAGGATTTTTTTGCTTATAAATGCATCAGAATTGCATATGACAACACTTAAAAACCATAAAACACAAGCATATAAAATGAATATAAAAGATACATAATCAAACATGAGATCAAGACACAAAGATTTGATTACGGAATTTGTCCAATTTGGACTACATATCTGGGCCCTGCTTAATAGTGGGGAGGCCTTCTTTTATTAAGTGGCATGAAAAGAGAGAAGTACAAGCATATTTCTACATAAAAATCCTTATACCTCCAATATGGAAGATAGTTGGCAAATGGAGAGCCTAGATCTAGAAACAGACAACACCACTGACTTCCTGGCAAAAAATAGTGCAAAAATTCCTATCCGAACACCCCATTCGGATAATCGGGCCTTCTACAACCTTCTCGGAACCTTCTAATCTCTGAGATAAGGTCCCGACCACCTGCCAGGAGCAAGTGCCACTGCTCTGCTCTGCAAACCTATATTGCTATCTTCTCTCCCCCTATTCAGACCCAAATAGTCATATATATATGTGTGTGTGTGTTGGTGTGGCAGGATCCTTCATAATCCAGGCAGTTTTAAAAGAAATGACAAGTTTAGGCTGAAATGATAACTTTAGGCCGTTAGTTTCAACCATAGTCTTTGAATAGTGCACGGGGAATAACCCTTTTCAAACATAATAAAGAAACCCACCGGAATATAGTTCCATAGTCTATGTTTCTGTTTGATTCCTTAACTACGTTTTAATACTTCAAACGATGGCTTTAATGGATTAAGACCAGTGGATAAACCTTATACCTTTACATTAAGCGATGAGAAATTATGCGATAAAGGCAGATCCAATGGAGTTATTAACCAAAATACATATATTAACAGATCCGCAGAACCCCATCACAATCACAATCGGTTGGCCGAGGGTGATTCTCATATACGGTACTGATTGCATTGTGGTATGTGATCTGGCGAACTGGCGAACCTGGCGGGGATATAAACTGCAACCTATGAGAATATCACGTCCAACAATATTGCATTTCACATTTCGGCATTTTCGTGTGGACCAAACCCTCTGACCTGTGGCATTAACGGACCCATCGGTCTATTAAAATACAGCGTAAAGGTTTTTCGCGTTTGACAGTCTATCAACGATCGTAATCATCGGTCGACATACATCATATGTTCCATGCCTCACCATCTATGATATGTGATACACACCGCAACTTCTCCCGAGGGATGGATCCTTATATGTGGATTGTTCAACATTTGCAATATGAGATACGCGGTGATACCGCATCGCACTCTCTGCTATGACCAGTCCTCTATAATCGTAAATCACATAATTCCTCTGACTGTTACAAAACCTTTTACATGCGACCCTCGCAATCTGCGGTATGCGATCACTGTAGGACCCTGCAATCTGCCACCTGTCCACTAGACCTACTGCTACATCATCACCTCTGCCACTTGTTCTTTTGGTCAATCTAAATCTTTGACTATCTCTAACTTCTTCATATCAACTCGGATTTCAGTGTCGTTCACACCATTGGCATCAGGGTGACGAGCACTTCTATATGATGCTAAGTTCATCCAGAATCTGCCACTTTGGGTTTTGAGCCTTTCTACCATGCCATTGGTACGTTAGAGAGATCCACTTGGATCAATCCTCCTAGATCCTCCTATATCAATCCTCTTGGATCCTCCTGGATCATTTGGAAACACTGGACTCTATGCATTTTCATCTTGCTTGCCTTCTTGCAAAGAGGCTAATTCCCACCTCCTTTTGCACCAGGATCTTCTTGCGCCTTAGAAAACCTTTCAACAACACAAATGATATCAAAATTTGTTGGTCATAGACCAATCCTCCAATGAAACAATGAGTTGTATTCCACCGATCCCCACCCCAAGTTATGTGTGTGAACCAAAATTCGATAAGCCACCGCTGGGTAGTCCAAGCTAGGCTTCAAATGTAAGACATTGTGACCATGTTCCACTTCAGAATCCACCAAAATGAGGCCTTTTTTATGCCTGAAGAAAAGAGTCCAAGTAGACAAAACCCTATATCCACCAGAATAGTGACTTCTTGTCACACAACCATACCAAAATCTACCTTAACCATGCATAATCGCTACACTTACTTGAATTTTGTAGCAAGAGCACACTACGCCACTCCTATGCAATCCTCACAGCTAAAACCCCACACTTCTCTTTCTAGGCGCACCACAAATACCAAGCAACTAAAGAGAATAAATAACTAGAGCCAAATAGTTTAAGTCAGGTGAATTACCCACAAGACCGCTACAAATAACACCTACACACTAGGGCTAACACAGTCCCTCACCACCCTACTATGACCATTGCGTAACCTCTCTAGTTTGCAAATAGCCTTACAACCCCGAACCACCTAAACTCCCTTCTCGACAACCTTGCTAAGAAATGAGCTGAGCAATAAGGGGAGCCGCTTTGAGGGGAAATCCATAATAATACCTACTACCATCGTAGCTCATAAATGTCACAAAGTACCCAACCCTCGTCGCTTGAACCTCCATCTAGGTTTCCAAAACACAATTGTTAAGGTTTTTGTTAATGCCATCAATCCATAATACAATTTAAAATGACTCCTTCAAACATCTTGCATGTAATCCACCTACGAGGAATCGCATAACCCATGTCACGAAGGGGACATGTGGTGAAAAGCCCTCACCACACTTCTTGATGCCTCATGATTCGACACCCCCATCAGGGTAATTTTTTTTAATAATAATAATAATAATAATAAAAGTTATAGTTTAGTTAATTTTCGTGATTTTTATTTATTTATTTATTTTGGCAAAGTGGTATATATCATGAGGGGTGTTTTTATGTCTATCAGTGTTTATCAACCATTTAATTTATATGCCTTCCCTAGTTAAATTTAAATATGAAGTTTTGAAATATAATTACTACAAATAATTATTTTAATTCATTTAGTAAAATTAATCTTAATTTCTAGCTACTATTTATATTTTATATATGTTTCACATGGTTATAGAAATATTTTTATTTCTTATTATATGCTTATTAATTAAATTAATTTTTTTATATGTTTATTAATTATGTTTTGAAATATCATCATTACTAATACACATTGTTATTATTTAAATTTAGTTTAATGTAATAAGTATATTATGATTTTTTAAAGATAAAGTCGTAATTTATTAATAAAAACAAAATTATAATACAGTACATTGAATTGAATCGATTTATTATCTTTATTATTATTATTATTATTATTATTAATTTATTAGAAATTATATTATTACTATTATTATTAATTTAGTAGAAATTATATTATTATTATTATTATTAGAGTTAACTCTTCATTTAATGCATAATTACAACATCTCTACATATTGGTTTTAGAGGGTCTCTCAAAACAACAATCAATATTTATTTTCAGAAGTTCAATTCCCTCAACACGCTCTATGGTTGTGCCAACAAGAAGTGATCCCTTCAGGTGGATAAACTGTACAAATATTTTATGGACCTAGTTGTCACCAATCTTTGCGGTCCATGAACCACATAGAAAACAAATTAAAAATAAAAATAAAAAAATCAAGATTTAGTTATTGAAAGCATTTCAATTTTGTAATTATAGATACAACAATTATTCATCTCTTAATATACATGGTATGCATGATATTACCCATTTAGTTTTATTAGTTTGTCTTTTACCAAATATTTATGTCACTTATCCATAGTTTAACATTGAGAAATCATAAAATCAATTTTTGTTATATTTTGTTATTATTTAAATTTATTTATTCGTAAGGTGATTGGTTGAGCTCTTATTATGGGTTCTTTAGTAAGTTCCATTTCTATTAATTACTAATTTTCTGTTTTTAGTTTTATTTCATTTTTATTTAACTTTTTTTTTTATTTTTTTCCATTTTTTATTATTTCCATTTTCATGAATTATAGTTTTTTTTGTCCATGTTTTCAACTTAAAATGCCTTATTATTATATTACAAACATATTTTACTAAATTCAATTATTAAATATATATATATATATATATATATATATATATTAATAAAAAATAACACACACATAAAATAAACGTATATATTAAACTGTATATATGTTAATATAAATAATATTACTTAATCATATTTCTTAATGTTTGGTGATGACATTCAACAATACAATAATTGTTTTATTTTTATGATGAAATCTTTGTCTTTATTATTTTTAGTTTAATTAAGTTATATTTCAACTAAGCGCGAAGTACTATCTATTATGTAACCTTTGTTATTAATCTTTTTTGTTCAACTAGAAAAAAATTTAAGGGCTAATATTTAGAAGTTGGTTAATTTTCTATATTTTTTTCAAAAACAAATTAGCATTTTTCATTTTTGCTAAAAATAATTCATCAAATTTTATAGTATAAAATTTTCTTACATTAAAAATTGCCAAAATTTTATGAAATATATAAACTCGTTAAAATTTTAAATATTTTTGTAAAAATATTAACACATATTTTATAATTTTCATATAAAAAATTAATAAAAAACTGACATAAAAGTCCATCCTTCAATTTTTCACAGCTATTCGACTTACAGATATCTTATCAAACATAAATACCTTATCAAACATGAATATCTTATCAAACCTGAATTAAATTATAATTTTGAATTAAATTATAATGAATGGATGACATGTTAGAGTTGTACATACATAAAGCTAAAATATATATTTGTAGACTTTAGGACATAACCCACATTATATTATATGTACTCAATTCTATACAAGTTTCTAGGCATTGTCACTCAACCGTATCCACAAATAGTGAAACGATGTCAACAATATCCACCAACAATGATATCTCACAAACAATTTCCCCTTGTAGAGGGGTGTTACACCTTAACTATGTAAGAGTAATTAAGTATCTTTAGGTAAGAGTAATTAAATACCTAGCTCTAAGGGTTAGTTTAGTATGTCAAAATCAGTGCCTTGCCAATTGGGAAGTCATATGGTTCATTCTGCCCGAAGCCCTTGGGGTTAGGCCTTGCTAGTGGGCTGCAGGGCTAGATTCCATTCGGGGTCGATTAGCCCAGATTTTTCTGTGGACGTAGCAACCACCCGTTGACCAAAGTGTCTGTGAACCATAGTCAAAAAAAAGGAAAAGAAAGAATAATTAAGTAACCATGATAACCCAAAAAGTTGATGCAAAAAATATGCACTTTCTGGTGCATATAAGGTTAAGTGTGAAGTACTTGTGGTTACACTTTGATCAATTAGAAACTTAGGCTCTAGGTTAATTTTATCTATGTTTCCACTTAATGGTGTTTGACTTTAGAATCACTTTATCAAGTGAACTTGCAATTTTTATGCTTATTTGCCAGGAGTATTTTGAATTTCAATATTTGTATAAAAATATGTCATAGGATTGTATTTCAAGACAATTCATTAATGAAAAAATAATATATTTATAATCTAGCAAATATATATATATTTTAATAAGTATATTTAACTAATGCACAACTTTATCATCTCTAAAGTTATGATGAGAAAATTGATTATGAGTATTTTATATTTAAGTATAATTTATAATTTTTATTTTAAATAAAATCCATAAAAATATATTTATGGATGAGAATTTTAATCAATATTATTTTAAATTCATTTTAATTTTAGGTTTATCAAGTGTTAAGAAGTATCAAATATTTTTCATTTTAAAAGAGGTATTCATCTTAAGAGATTTGATCTCTCTTGGCACTTGGTAGACCAAAATTAAGATAGATCAGGCTGGTTTAATTATTAATTATAATTATTATTATTTTTTTTTTATTTTCACCATGTCAAAATGTTAAATAGGATATTATGTCACAACATCTCTATTATATTGGGTTGGAGAGTACAAAAGTGTATTTGATTAGAGGAATACAAACCAAATACTTATCAGTAAGAATATTTTGGATTTAGTTTGCACATACAACACTACTTAATATTAGTTACAGTAATTAGTTATAATACTAGTGAATTATATATATATATATATATATATATATATATATATGGAAAATCTTGCATGATCCACCTCCCTACTCCAAAATTCATAATTGAAGGGCAACTTAACCACTAGCCACAATAGCAACTGGTAATATTGAAGGACTCAACTAGATTTGAAAGTGTGCTCCACAACCTTCTATCAACAATATCCCTTGGGAGGATGGTTCATCTAACTAGCACCTAAACCTTGGGGCCACCCATTACACACCCACACACACTTGTATTTTTGTGCATGTTACATGTCTCTGATTACTATACACAAATGTGTAGTGCTTGGGAGTTTCCTACAAGGTGTTCCATGGAATACACATATACATGCTTGATGTCTATAAATTGATTTACACTAGGTACCATCCGTGAATGTGGAAAAGTGCTTGGGAGTTTTCCTATGTGTGTATATAATCAATATCATAGATGGGTTTGCACTAGGAGAAGTGCTTGGGAGTTTCTCCACAAGTTATTCGCGAAGAAACTACCAAGCACTTCTCCACATTCTTGTATGATACCTAGTGTAAACTCATCTATGGACTACAAATATGTGTATATGAGTGTGTATTCCAAGGAACATCTCCCAAGCATTGCTCTAGATACATGGATGGTACCCAATGCAAACCCATGTATAGACATTGGGTGAGGCACACAACAAATGAAACAAGCCTAAGGAATTGACCCCAAGACATTCTACATGAAGCTCAAATTACTCCATCATTGAAGCTAGCCCATTGCTAGATCAAAGATCAATGAGCTTGTACAAGGTACCATTCATAGTTAAGGAATTGATCAATATTTTCCCCATGATATTTTATTTGAAAAAAATGGTGTGCGTTTGTGTAACTTGATGTTATGTATCATATAACTCTTCTTTTCTTGAAAGGACATAACCTTGGTCGCAGGGGGGCATCTCAATTAGTGATCCTTCATGTGAGTTCTAAGAAAACTAAGAGATCCAAGGTTCAAGTCCCCTTTATTGTGACCCAGTTTACTGAGAGGAGGAGAGGTCGTAGACCCCCAAAGGTTTATTGGCATCTATGTGTCAGGTGTGTTGTTGGGTTCCTCTAGGATAAAAAAAGAAAAAGGAAAAAAAAAAGGCATAACCTTTCATTAATTGAAAGAGTGGGTTTTAAACCTATGAATTACTTACCTTGTTAATAGACGATAGTCAATACATTAAAACTAAAAAGAGTTACTTCTACCACATTATTGAAATGATTACAACACTATGAAATGATCTAAAATGATTAAAACACTATTAGATAATATTTTTACATAAATAGAACCAAGTGACGATTAACTCTTGTTAGACTAATCCAACAAGATTCAAATATATTTCGACTAGATTCTAAAATTCCTCTTATTTATCCCCATTTGAATCCACAATTTAACTCATATGATAAATTTGTTAGACAACTTCTCTCAAATCTACTAATATTCCATCCAAATATTGCTTTGGAGGCATTTCTATGAAGGAGTCTTATGAGTCCATTCTCAAAACAAAGCTTCCAACCATAAACAATCCATGATTGAAGGGAGGAGAGAAATCAATACGTATATATAATAAATAATTTACATTGCAATATAAGGAAAGGTAAGGACAAAGGTGATGGCAATTAGATGTCCAAGGGCATGAAAAGGATGATAAGGGGCATGAAAACGATGATAGTGTGGCCACTCTTATCAATATGTTGTTAAATCCATCCATTATTTACAAAAATTTGTGATACTTCATTTTTATGGGAACATGCATGTTTTTTACAATGCCATCACGTTGATCAATTCAAATCTTGAGGCATGAGGAGATTGGGTTAATGGAACAGTTTCATATATGTGATCCAAACCCTGGTATCACTTATCCTGGAATACATAACTTGGACAACACGGCTGGTTGATATGGATTTTTTTGGTTGAGATTGGCTTATTTTTTTCATTAATTATAGAAAAGGAATTTTGACAATTTTTAAGGCTTCAATAAAAAAAAATAAGTTAAATCAAGGTTCCACAACATGCTTATATGACAAAAATTGTTACTTAAAGTTTTCCTTTTAAGATCATGTTTATATATGAGTTTTCCTTTTAAGAACATGTTTATATATGAGTGAGACAAAGGTTGGTTTTACGGTTTGAATCTATTATTTTAATGCCAACCATGTTAAGGAGGACTCTTAAGATAATGCCAACCATGTTAAGAAGGACTCTTCAAGTTTCCATTATTAGATTTTATAATAACTTTTAGCCATGAATGATTACTTTCTTTATATCTAAGGATTTATTTGTGGTTTGTATATAAGTATTTTTTATTTCTTATTTTTCATATTTCAGTTGTTTCATATTTTTAACATAAAACTAACATTTTTTTTTTGTAAAGCTTGGTAGGACTATATTTTCATCATATCCAATTTCTCACTCTGATCAGAAGATAGTACAAGGTTTGATCCCAAAACTTCCAATTCCAATAAGACTTCATTTCCACAACCATTGCCAATTGAGCTACCCCAAATAAGCAACATAAAACCAATAATTAAAATATATAAAAATTGAATTAACCTTTATAGTAAATATTTTAATATTTTATTAAATTTATTATAATTTTTTTTTTTTTAAATATCTACATCAATTTATAAATCATTAAAAAATAGATAATAAAACTTAGAACTATAACTTATATAAAATATAGCAATTAGGATTGCATAATTTTTTTGCCAAACTAGTCAAAAAGAGTTGATGAGAGATGTTATGTCACTAAATTTATGATATTGGTTTTGAACAAATTGTGTGTACTCACAACTTATTAGTCACTGCCAAGGTAAGACTCTATCAATCGATTTTTGTTAACCACTATTATTTTAGCATTGACTAATGCAATTTATAATGTTTAACTTTGAAAAATAAATTTTTATTTTTTGATATTATTAAGAAAACTATTTTTCAAACATTCGATTAGACCATAACTTGAAGGTCTTATTGCATCCTTTGCACAATATAATGCCATGTGGGTAAGTGCCTCACATATTTATCCCAGTATTTATGAATATGGTTGCAATATTCATTCATAATTTTTAGATGTTTGTGTAGTGATTTTCTATTCTTAAGATTTGTAGGGAAAGCATCCAAAAATTAAATCCTTAAAAGTAACTTATATGTAGGAAACTTATATGTAGACTTACTAGTACTGCTATCCACCAAAATTTATCCAAATCTTTGTGCTTGAGCTAGCAATTAATTTATCCACTTCACATCTCAATTTATTAGTTTTTTCCAAAACAAGACTATTTTATTTGATTTATCTATTATTTAAACATGGGTCATTGTAAGTTATAATTGTTTATACAATTTTTCTTAAAACATAATTTTTAATTTGAATAACAAACACTAATTAAAATGTGGCTACTATCTTATACTTTAACATAACACTATGTTATATGACTTTTTAATATTTTATAATATTAATAATTTAATTAGTGTTAGATTAATATTTTAATATCATTGGTTATTAGCATAGGGATATATAATTTTAAAGAGATATTATAAGAAAGATAATAAAGTTTATAAAATTATTGGTTAATAAATGATATCTATCAGAAGTATAAAATTTCTAATAAGTAAATAGATGTTGATATATATATATATATATATTCATATATTCAGCCTCGTTTTCTTTGGCAGCAGATCGAGCCCTACACCAGGCAGATCCAGTCAATCCTAACCTGGATCTGATCCATGAAAGCGGATAGAGGGGCAGGGTTAGATATATCCATGACCCAGATCCGGAGAAGAAAGGACCATTTGGGGCATCGATCGGGCCAGATCCATTAGCCTCGTTTTCTTTAGTAGCAGATCAAGCCCTACACCAGGCAGATCCAATCAATCTCGACCTAGATCTGATCCAAATCCTCATTAAAACGTCATAAAGAAAGAATATTCGCAGGAGAATCGCGAGAGGGAGACAGATCCAAAATTTAAGATGTGAAATCCAGACACACTTAGGCATACCAGCAAGCATGCAAAACCTGATTTACTCAGGACACAACCTACAAGATAACCACACACTACAAGATTATGGTATTGACACAAACTCGAATATCATAGTCAATTTGCGGCTGCGAGGTGGATGCTCTGGTACCAGTTCAAAGGGCACAGACACATTTAAGGACGCAGTCAAAGGAAAGGAAAAAGCACAAACCAAACCAGCATTACCCCCTGAACTACCAGGGCCCTACATAGTGGAGCAAAAATCTCAGAATCTTACCTTCACAGTCTCAATACCTGAGGTAAATGGGTTGTACTCTAATTTTCTTAACAAAGCAGTCATATGCAGATTTAATGGGTTTTGGCCCAAATCTGATCTTTTGCACCAATGGATTTTTGTTGCTTGGTCACCAACTTGTGAAATCCTTTTATGTTCCAAAGTGTTTTTTATTGTCAGATTCACCACAGTTCAAGAAAAGGAATATATACTTAATAAAGGACCATGGTTATGGGGTAACGTAGGGTTCTTCATGACCCCTTGGTTCCCAGAATTTGACGCCAACACAATGGTGGTATCAAAAATGCCCGTTTGGGTCAGATTACACAATCTCCCATTACACTTCTGGCATCATCAAGTGTTAGAAGGTATAGGGAACTCCCTAGGGAAGTTCCTAAAGATTGATGAGGACAGATTCACAAGGGGCATATTTACTTTCGCTAGGATATGCATTGAAGTAGACCTTAGTCAAGGACTACCAGACAATATTACATTGATCTTCAATGATACACACTAGACACAAGCTCTGGATAATGAAAATACAACTTTTTGGTGCCGTGGATGTTTGCAAACATGCCACCTTCACAGTGCCTGCGTTGAAGCTAAAAAAGATCCCAAAAGGAACAAAAAGCAACCCAAAAAACCAAAAGGCTGGCAATGCATAGACACTTTCGGAGAAGAAGCGGGACAATAAGAAGCAACAAAAAATAATGCAGAAAAGGATATACATAAGGACTGGAACAACACACAAAATGAGGAGATAGACCATACCATTGCATGCATTTTGAGGCCTAACAACCCCTTGTTGCATCAGGAGTCCCAAATAACAGGATTGGAAGTACATAGCAACAAACGAACTCATGGATCAGAGGGATCTAATTCTGATAAAGAATTTCCGATAAACACAGATGAAAATCAAATGTCCATTGTAACTTCCACCCCCAAAACTGGAAGTTGGAGAAAAGTGGAAAAGAATAAAGGTAGAAAAGAATAGTTCTAATTTTTTATGTATTCTATGTTAAATAGAATTAGCTCATTTTACATATGCTATTTAGCATCTACAACATGTAAATTTGTCTTATAAATAAAATTACAATTTTTCCAAAAATATATATATATATATAGAATGAATAAGAATAAAAAAATTATATCAATAATTACAATTACAGAGGTTTATTAAGATGAATATATAAATTGTAATGGTTATTAATACATGGACCATAAGAATGGTTGGTACATGTAACATAGGAATTAAAGATCAGAAAATTTATTTACATAAGGTTTATCAAGATCAGGGATATTATAGGTGCTACCAACACATGGAGCATAAATTTTTTCTTACCATGTAAATATTACTAACAAAACCAAATAAATTATACAGATTAAAAGTGTTTTTAACATAAAAGTCATATAGATTATTACGTCATGGATTGGAAGAATTATAAAAGTTATTAATATAAAGAACATGAAAATTATTCAATATAAAGACCATATCATTTAGAAAATGATCACATAAATTATTGGTAAAAAAAATATATAAATTATTAATATATATATTATTATATTAATAATATAAATAATTTAAAATCTATTAATAATAACAAGTGTACCTGATTTATATTGACCATATCATTTAGTAAATGATCACACAAATTATTAGTAAAAGAAATATATATAATATTATATTAATAATATAAATAATTTAAAATTTATTAATAATAACACGTGTACCTAATTTAGATTTGATTAATAATAAGTAGTGTAATATAGAGGGTTGTTGTTTAGTTTTGTATTTTGTTGTTTAATTTTATGTAAAAAGTAATTGATAACAATTATTGAATGTTTAAACGAATTCATAAATCAAATAATGAAATACAGTTGAATAAGATGAAGGGATGTAAAGGTAGTAATCAAAGGATTGGATAACTTTGGAGCAAAATAGAGATAGGTGCATAGATAATTTGGATGAAACACTAGTCCCAACATCATCGTTTGTTACAAAAGTTAATACTTTATTAAAATGTGCTTGTGCAAGTTTTATTCCATCATCTTTAGCTTATGGGACCAAATAAGGAGAAGAAATTACAATGTCTAGTATCTTTATATTAAATAATGTATATATATGGTACAAATAAAATAAATATATATATTTTTGAAGTTAATTATTGACAAATTATTTATTTAACTTTAAATTTGTACTCATCCTTTTTTCTCATAGAAAATCATAATTTTCATTGATATTGAAAATTACATGCTGAAACCCGGATGCGGGTTACCATCAGGCTCATTAATGGTGTCATTAAGGAATGGAGGCGCTTGGTCCTGCCAGCTGCTGGCTTGCGCGTTTTTCACAGTCATGACTCGGCACTGGATGGCTCGCCTTAGGCGAGAGCAGGTATGCCTACAGTATGAAGTAAATGCACACACTGGTTGAGACAAGGCCGCTTCTGGTTTAAGCATGGAGAATTCGGCCATCAACTACATTGTTCGCATCCCGTCATTGAGCTTTCGTCTGCCCTTTGCTGGAATCCCTTGCAGCAGATCGGCTTTTGGCACCCGCTGCTCGATCCTGTTGGCTCTGGAATGTGAATTTGGGTCTCCCTTTTCCCCTCCCTAGCCTCGCTCGCTGAAGTCTGATCAGGCTCCCTCTGAGCTCTCTCTTCCTCCCGTCAAAGTTCCTCATTTCTCTGAGCATCCCCTGCGCAACCTTGCCATGGTTCGACACCGCATGAGAAGCCGCCATGGCGGGATTCGTGGTGGCTGCGGGCGCTCTCAAGCTCCTCAGTCCATTGCGCAGCATCCCCTCCCTCCTTCTCCTCCTTCATCCAGCACTAATTCTCCCCCGTCCAGTCTGCTTCGCAGACCATTCCCGCACAATGCTTTCCAATCAACTCATTTTCGGTTTCAGAGTAACTTGAATAAGCCTATTATGATGGCGAACATCACCATCATTTTCTCAGAAGAAGAGGCCCAGCCTCAGGCTCCTGCGCATATCTCGGCTGAGCTCTCTCAAGGCGCTCGTAGAGTTGAAGGAAGACATGGCTCGGTGTAGAACTTATTTGAAGAAGGTAAGGCGGATGAGTGTGGTGGTCAGCATGAGGAGGGGGACATTCCAAATGACACGCAGCCACTCGGAGGTAGTTCACATGGTGCCACTACTGCGGTGGACATTGCAGGCAGCTCAAGTGGCACCCGCCCTACGGTGGTTTCTCCCGGAGGCAGCGGAGCTGGTGACATGGCGCGAGACGGGTAAATCTGGTATGGTAATGCTTGCCCTGTTGTTGAGGAGCCTCTGGACCCGGACATCCTCATGTGATGACACCTGGACCCCCTCGCGACTTCTCAGAGTGTTTTGTTCACTGCTCGCTGGTTAGTTCCAGCTGTTCTTGGTTTGATGGTTCTGGTTAATTTTTCGTGGATTGGCAGTCTGTGGTTTTTTCTGCTGGTGGGTACAGCTTTTCTGTATTTTTGGTTCTGTCGATGAATACTCTCTCCTATGTAATTCTGGTCTTGTCGATGTTTAACTGGTTTTCCCAATTTTGGGACAGTTTTGGTGTCCTGAAGGCACCCAGTCGCTCTTGGCTGAGGCTTCTGCCTCTTTGTAATTTTATTCTTCTTTCCTTCTAATAGAATTAGTCTTTACTTAGAAAAAAATAAAAAAAAATAAAATACAATAAAATAAAAAAATAAAATTACATGCTGAAGATGTTGATAGCATATGATGTATTAGTGGTCAAAGCCACAATCTGTATTGTTTTGTCTCAAAAATATGTCAATCTCATATAAGGGAGACTACCTTGATGATTACATATGATAAGTTCAGTAATATATAGACATAATAATGTACTATAATTCAAATAATTACATCAAAATTTTATCCCAAAAATTACAAGTAATCAGGGCCAGTAGACCCTGTCAATGATGCTCATCCATGAAAGGCCTGTGGTAGTAACTGTAAATCTCCAGATCCTGTTGTTCTCTGATCAACCAGACCCCCCTTGGCTGGTGCGTGGCTTCTTTGGATAGCAAGTCAAAAATTTTATTGCGCTCCCTATAGATGTGATGACAAGAAATATAGTCAAATTGTGTTCTCAGTCTCAATGCATCATCCAAAATATGACGGAGTGTGTGTGTGTGACAAACAGATTGTTGATTAAACCATTTAATTATGATCTGTGAGTCACCAAAAATCTGTAATCGACAACATCCTTTAACAAGTGAAAAGTATAATAAATGGCGAAGGGAAATAAGTTCTGCAAAGTTATTTGTCCCTCCCCCCAGTCCCATTTGGATCTTATAGTGATGGGAATTAGTGATATGAAGTAGTATGCCTCCACCGCAACCATGATGTTGCGCCGATCCATCAAAATATGCCCATGGAGTGTCATGATCAATAATTTCAGCAGAGATGATGCGAGCAGATGGTTCTCGGGCATCCTTCAGGATGCTATGAAATGTTGTAATGAGATGTGTAGTGGCTAGTGCCCAGCGAGGAGCAAAGTCTGTAAATATAATTTTGTTCCTTTGAAGCCAGATGCACCAGCAGATCATTACAGGTAGATTCTATATCCTATGAGAGTGTGCATTGGTCCACCATCGATGCCATGCCTCCCTGACCTCCGTCCCATGCCAATAATTTTGTATATGAAGCTGAGATGTAACTTCCATCCATATGGAGGTAGAAATAGGGCAATATAGGAATAAGTGATCTACAGTTTCCATTTCTTGTTTGCATAATACACACCAAGATGGGCCATGAAAGGTTCACTTTTGTAAGTTATCTATTGTAGGGATCTTATTCCAGAGAATGCACCACATGAACAATTTGGCCCGAGGTGCTGCCTTCAGTTTCCAAAGGGCAGTCCACCACCAGTCGGATGTGAATGGTTTGTGATCTGAAAAAATATGTAGGTATCCATGTTTGGGGGAGTATTTCCCATTAGGAGAGAATGACCAATTTAGCTCGTCTTCCCCATCAGTTACCCTAACATGAGATTCCATCAATGTATTAATGTAGATGTGCCAATTAGCCTGCCAAATGGGGGGAATGCCCAGAGTATCAGTTGATTTCCATGTCTGACTGAAGATATTAGTATTCTCCTGATCTGCAATACATGCCAGGGTAGTGTAATCAGTCGAGAGGTGATGAATCAACTCCTTTGTAAGTTGATATGCATTCCCATAACCAATCCATGGGTCCAAACCAATACGAACCAATCTACTATTGCCAATCTTCCAAGTCATTCCATCCCTGACGTATGCCAGTGTGTTTAGGACCTCCCGCCAAACCATTGATATATTTGCCCTATCCCAAGATGGGAGCCTGAGCCAGTCAAGAAGATGGAGAGGGAATATATACTTCTGAGAGACAACTTCTACCCAAATATTTCTCGAGGTGAGTACATTCCATCCCAATTTTGCAGCCAGGGCACTAGAAAATATCTCTAGTCTTTTCAGTCCCCAACCCCCCCATTTTTTGGGAAGTGCAATCTTTTCCCAGCTAGCCCAAGCAAATATGTGCCCTTCTTGCTTTCCCCTCCAGATGAATCTACAACACAACTGTTGTATCCTGCTGATGATTCCCTTCGGTATCCAAGCTAGTGACATCCAGTATACCGGAGTAGCTTCCAGGACCGATTTGATAAGTATAAGTTGCCCCACCCTGGAGAGCCATCTATGGTGCCAGATGTTTAGACTCCTTTAAATTTTAGCCACCAATCAAACTCAGTCTACTATCCGGTAGTTTGCAGGTTTTAATCAGAAACCCAAATATTTAAGGCCATCATCAAACTGCAAAGAGGTGAATGGGAATTGTTGCAAGGCAAAGTGAATCTCATTAGGTGTGCATCTAGTAATAGATATAGTGGACTTATGATGGTTTCATTCCATACCAGTGCAAAGCAAAAGGATTGAAGGGTAGCAGCGAAAGCAATGGTATCCCCTAATGTTCCATTTATAAAGATGAGAATAAATGGGTGAGAGTGCAATTGTTTATAATATTGATGCTAGCCTATTTGCCATGTCTTCGGTTCGCAGTAATGTGGCAGCTCAGACCTTCCATGATCAATAAGAAAAGGAGAGGTGAGAGAGGGGATCCTTGTCTAAGGCCTCTTTCCGTGTGGAAGAAAGTTGATGTTGAACCATTGATCAGGACATTGTATGAAACATTAGATATACAACACATGATCCATTGGATAAATGATAGTGGAAAGCCAAGATGTGTCAACAACATCCGAATATAGAGCCAACTGGTATGGTCAAAGGCTTTAGCCAGATCAATCTTGAGTACCATTCCTTTAAGTTTCTTAGTTTTGATGGAGTGGAGGGCCTCCTGAGTAGTGCCCACAACTTCATGAATGTGACGATGATCAAGAAATGAAAATTGCTCTAGGGAGATGTGTTCAGATAATATGGGCTTGAGGCAATTAGAAATAATCTTGGCAATAATCTTGTAGATACAATTGCAGAGTGATATAGGCTTGAAGTCATTAAAATATAGAGGGTCATCAGTCTTGGGGATAAGAGCAATAAAGGTAGAGTTAAAAGAATCATACATCCACCCTCTCATTTGACATTCTTCAATGATCTGAAGGAGCTCGTTCCCAAGGATGTCGAAGAATGCAAGATAAAATTCTATCGACCAACCATCAGGTCCAGGGCTCTTGTCCTTCTTGAACCACTTTAGGGTGGCTTCCAATTCCCCCATGGTAACTGGCTCAAGTAGACCTCTCTTGTTTCATGATCCACAAATCTGGGAAAGTGGTCGACCACCCTAATGATCTCTGCAAGATTAGCCTCCAGAGGAGCTCTGAACAGTCTACCAAAATGGGTAGTACCAAGAGTAGCCAATTGGTGGAAGGTCTTTTCTTGTGTACCATCATCATCCTCCAGATTCCAAATAGTATTGATAACCTGATGCCCATTTGCAAATTGGTGATAGAACTTAGTATTTTCATCGCCCTCCTGTAACCAAATGGCCGACTTCGAAGTCGCCATGTTTCCTCTTGTTCCTTCAAGATTCTATTACGGTCCATTTCAATTTTGATGAGTCTTTATTTTTCCTCAGAGGAGACAAATCCACAAATTTCCTCGTCCCCCAGATGTTCAAGTTCCAATTCTGTGTCCCTCATAATCTTCTCATCTTTAATCCTTTTTTCCCTCGCCCATACAATAGATATATGTTTAAGGGTATGCAGTTTATTGGCAAACACTTCAGAGACAGATTGTCCCAGAGGTGGGATGAAGGTCTTCCAATTCTTTGTAACCATCTGGATGTAACCCTCATCCTTGAGCCAGGTTGAATTGAATTTATAGGGTGCCTTTGGTTTACGGTCTCCACAAGAAAATTCAAGATAGATGGGAAAGTGATCAGACAAACCCCCAAAACCCACCCATTGACAATATAAAGGTAAGTGATCCAGTAAAGTGTCCTTAACCAGGAATCTATCCAGCCTCCTGGCTAGTGCAACATCTCCAGTCCTCCTATTTCGCTAGGTGGGTTGAAGTTAGGCCATGGGAATATCAGTCAGATGGTTTTCCTCCAATAGAGACCAGAACACTTCTGATAGAGAGTCACATTGATCATTCTGACCCCATGATTCAGCATGACTAGTAAAAAAATTGAGGTCACCCCTAATGATTATGTTCTCAGCTTGCATATAGTCATGATTAAGTAGTTGATGCCAGAATGGTGCCCTGTTGATACAGGGCCCATATACATTTATAATTCTCAACTCCCTACCAACTTCCACAGAATAAATATCAGCCCCAATGATCCCTTCCCCACCCCAGGAGTTCAGTAATATTACAGACCTAGAATATTAGCCCAGATCCAACTGACTAGACCTCCCACGAACGTCCAATGCATGAAAATGCCATCTCGGGATAATAGCCTCAAGAATGGGGGTGATCAATGTACAAGGTGCAAGAGTCTCCTGAAGAAAAATAATGTCAACCAATTCCATATCAAACAACTGACGAAAAGCTAGTTTCTTGGTGGGACTAGCCAGCCCATGACAATTGAAGGAGATCCACTTCATGGAGGACCAGAGGGGAGAGAGGTCAGTGCTCTAAGGACCTTGTCAATGGGTTGTTGGTGACCATGAGCCACATCTAGTCCAGCCTGAAATATGGCCTTTGACATGTTGGAATGCCGACCCCTAGCAGATCTGGTGGGCGAGGCTGGGAGGATGATACCAATACCACTACCGCCTCCAAGAGTTAATCAGATCAGTGAAAAGAGGTTATAGTTATGACTTCGACTAGATTCAGTGGAATGCTCAGCAGGGGAAATGGATTCTGGGATCCCAGGAATGGATGGGGGAGTGGGGGAGAAGGTAGGTGCAGAAGGAGCCAGTGTGCACAGTACCGAGGGGGGACAAATAATAGGTGTAGAAGTGCAAATCGATACACAAGGAAAACAAACAGATGAAATATCAAAAGGTAGAGAGGGAGTCAAGGAAAAAGTACCTGCAACAGAGGTAGCCACCATTGCAGCCGCACGATATCTAGTGATACATGGGGATGGGGGGTGAACATGCTCCATGTGAGCACCATGAACCACCGGTGAATCCTCCGCAGAATGCACCTCAGGTCGTGCATGTTCCTTGCCACACGGGTCTGCATTGCGAGTAGCAACAACATGTTCAGGTCGTGCTATCGATGCAGAGCTGGAGGCCAGTAGTGGAAAGTCTTTGTATAGGTTCCCTATCTTATGGCACCTCTGACAATGATAGGGGACCCCCTCATAATCCAGAATCTGAACCCTGCATGTATTCCTCCAGTGCAATTGCATGTTTTCCTCCAGACCTTCCCTGGTATCTAGGTGTACCAAAATTATTGCCATGGACATATTCCCAGTGACTATATATGATTTATCATAGTCCATGTATCGTCCAAGGGCATTCCCAATCCTCTTGAAGACGTCTTTCGACCAGAAGTGTAGAGGCAGTCCAGGAAGGCGCACCCAAATAGGCCCAGCCCCAAGGTGTTCTCGCTCAGGATAAAAAAGAGGACTCCATCGCTTGAGCAATACTAGTGCCATTTCGATATGCCAATGCTTAGATAGTACCTAGGGTATGAATTATGGGCATTGAAAACGTAGGGAAAACCATCCACGAGAGAGGGTTACCACCGATGGTAATTCGTTGAGTACCTGTCCCCAAATCTCCAAAACCCATTGACGCAATCACGTTGCCAAGTATGCCCGAACTCTAACCTGACTCACCAAAACACGATCAAATCTATCAAGCACGTCCCCCATATGAATGTCGTCGCCAAAGGTGAGTGAAATCTTCTTCGAGCCCGCCTTCACCCCCTTGAAGCGCTTGGTCGGTCGCCCCGGTCGTCTTGGAGGAGGTCTACCCTGAGGATTAGGGGAAGGAATAGTACCAGAACCCAACTGAGAATCCCCAGTCAAGCCTGGGTGAGGTGGGGAGGAGTCCATGAAGCAGCCGGAAGTGGGTGGATTGGTTATTGGCAGGAAGGGGTTGGATGATGAGGGATCGAAGGGAGGGTGTGAAAAGGAGGCTACACCTAAGGGGGTAGATTGTGAGATATCCCAAGGAAGATAAACGCAAGGGAATCCAGGGGGAGAGAGGAAGCAGGAGGGTTGAGGCAAGAAGATGGAAACTGAAAAGAAGCCGGGGAGAGCGGGGGTAAATCAGGGTCGGGGGGGAAAAACCTCGTCAGGTAACCCACTAAACTGATATGAGGAGGATGACAGACCAGTCAGATGGTGATACTAATGTGCCGAAAGTGTGAAGACTGGGTAGCCATAGGTGCACTGGCCAGGGTCATTGGAATCTCCAGCGAAATGCTTGTGGAATAAAACCAGCATATGTGGGGGGAAAACCGACCGGTTGGGGTCCAAGGCGAAGCGGTCCTCGGAGTAGTCAACAATGTCCTTGTCCATGCTAATCGACAACCCACAAATAATCGCCCTGGGGAGAACCCTCGGTTGACAAATGTTGAGTCATTTAGTAACTGTTAAAAAATCAACCCCGTAAATGGCCAGTTGGGTAGAACTAGTGGGGGGGGCAACCAGAGAGCGGTAAGGTTCATCCCTTGTTACAGGTAGGAATGGGACGAGTGGTTCGTAAGCCTGATTTAGGAATTAGGGTAAGTTGCCATCGTCGTAGTGTTGAGATCATACACCAAAAATGTAATTGAAAGCTGAAGATTTTTTTACAATAACCAATGCAAATAGCAGTGCTATGCAAACACTTACAGAAATAAATCTTATTATGAATATGCATAAAGTTACATAAACCTCAGAAGATTACAATAGTGCAAATCCCTTGTTACCAGTAAGCTTGATTCCATATCTGCCATGGGGCAAAAAGCATTATAAAAATATTCATTTGATATCCTTTTCATTAGGTGGGTTGAACTCACACTTGAGTTTTGATTGCATCAATTTATACTCATCCCAATTCAATGGAAAATAAATAATCTACGGTGGATTTTTTATGCCAAAAAAATCAAATTAATATGAAGTATCTCGTGTCGTCTTTCACGTCCCAAATAATTCATATGCAATAAAATATCTAATATAAAAAATTTCAATGTTAGTATATCAGAATAAAAAATTTAGTTACACAAAAGCTTAAGTATCAATGTAAAAGATTCCTATTTTTTTTATATTTTAAAGTTATGCTTAAAATTGTGAAGGCAAAAGAGAAAATATTATTTATTTTTAGTGTTAATTTAAATTTTATTTGTTATATTGTATCATTATTTAAAATTGAATCGTGAAAATATATAATATAGGTAAGGTTTATTGAAGAAATTGATTGAGCCAAGCTCATTTAAAAATAAAAATCAGTAAGAGAAAAATATGAAGAAATTAGCAAGGGAAAAATTAGTGTAATATGCATCATTGTTGCTTTTGTTTTTTTAAATCAGTGAGTTTTGATGGTTAGTAAAAGCACGAAATGTAATGACAACTATTTTTTTTGTTTTGGAAAAGAAAATATTAATTATGGAAATATTAAAAATTTTGGAAAAAAAATTGGTCTTTAATTTATGAGGACACAAATTACATTTAAAGGTTTACCATATTACATTAATTTAAAACACAAATATCTTCAGTGGTCCCAAGTCTTAGAGTAAGAAAACACTATAGTTTGATGTAGGAATTGTTTCCAAACATGACATTTGTAGAACACATGTCCACATATAGAGGAAAACTCAAAAAAGAAAAAGGCACATAAGCCAAGAGGATGACAGTTTATGGATCCACATCTTTCTGAAGAACAAGATAAACTATGGAGAATTCATCCAAAGAAGAAGGGAGCTCCCAAGACAAAAATGTCACTATTTCCCCCAAACAATATAGGACCAATACAAAACACTCAAGGAAGCATAAAATCAACCAACAATGACCCCTATGGAGGATGAATCAGGGGGTACAAAGCATGTATTGTACTAGAAAGATCAGATTCAAACAAAAACACCCTCCAGAGACAATTGTTGGTGCTTTGGCTCTGGTTCTTGTGGGCCACAAATCTGGGGAATGAAAATAGATCCGAAAAAAGAAAGAAAAGGAGGGGAAGATAAGTGATGTCTACATTACTTGATCTTCCCCATTGTGTGTGTGTGTATTCTCTCTTAAGCATACAACATAAAATATCTTTTTTTATTGGTTTTTGTCACACAAATATCTGACTAGATCCTTGATGATGCACTCAACATGTGTATATATGCGAAATGTATTTTCTTTGCGTCAAGAGGTGCACTCTACAACACAGAATGAGGGGATGTGTAAGTATGTCACATCCCCAATAAAACAATAATAAAAAATAAAAAACTAATGTTGAAACAAAACAAAAAATGAAAATAACCATATAGATAACAAAAAAAATAAAAAATACTACAATACAATTCAACACAAAGAATCCAAAATCATGCTCCAAAATCTTCTAATATTTCTTTTAATTAAATATTTGTAAAATATAACTTTAAAAGAAAAAATCATATCTTATGGATATATTAAAATCTTTAAAGACAGATATTTTCATCTCAAAATTGTTATCACTTTGAAAATATTAATTTGATGTAGTTTTATTATAAATTTTATTATCATGCCAAATAAAAATCATCATTAAATATATTATTATTATTATTATTAAAATATCTAATATTAATAATAATATATTATAATATTAATATTATTAAATTTAATTACTTTGAATTAATAATTTGAAAAAAAAATATATATTTCAGAAAAAATTGATCCCTTAAAAACCTCACAAAAGAATCGAGACTAATTTTATTATGAATGAAAATATAAATTAAAAAAAAAAAACATAAATATAACTAAAATTATAAATATTTAAAAAATTATAAACCACAACTAATAAGTAATCAATGATCAATATAATTACCTCATATTTACAACAATGATCAATAAAATACGATCAATATTAATATTAATCAATATTAATAGTAATCAATATTAATTTAGGATGAATATTTAAAAACAAATGTGTATACATATTCAATGAAATCCAAGCCTATTAAAAGAAAGATGGAAGGCTTTCTTCCCGAGAAAAGGTGAATCTTTAGAAGAGATGGTTTTCTTTAGATTTACTTTCTAATGGAAGGAGTTTTTGAAGATGAAGAGAGATGAGATAGAATTTATGACAATGTTGAGTTTTTTCTATAAAATCATTATTTGAAAATTAAATCATTTGAAAAATTAATTGTATATTTTTTATATTATTTTAATTTATAAATATTTATTAAATTTATTATTTAAATATAATATATTTTTATATTATTTAAATTAAAAAAATAAATATTCTATTAAATAATAATATTAATAATAATAATAAATTATTAAAAAAATTTATAAACACTTTATATTTATATATATAAAAGTTACCATGCTCTCAACCTTTCCACCCCTTGTGGTGAGAACATGCTCAAAGAGTGTTACGTCTAACATTAAGAGACTTGAACGTGTTTATCAAAGATGACTTGTTTATCAAAACAATGTTGGTACACCAACATGTGGGTAATGATTACTTCAATGTTGCGTGAAAGGGGTTAATTAACCTCAAAAATATAAACAAAATATTAAAATCTCTTATAAAATGATAGCGTAAATAATTCATGTTGTAGGGGTATTTGTTTAGATAAAATTACTTATAACTTGCTTTTTAAGGATTTAAAAGCTAATTTGATTTTTCATTATTAAAATCAAGTTTACCTATATCATTATCATTAAAATTTCCATTTTTACAACTCGTTAAATATTTTATAAAATAAATAATAGTAATGTGATTTATATTTTAGTTTATTTATTTAATTGGGTAGGTTAAGGGTTTTCATCAATAAAAAAAAATATTATTTATTAAAATTATGATGATTTATTGTTTATCTTGGTCTATCACATTGGAAACTAGATAAAAATAAAATAGTAGAAATTTTCACTCAATAAAATGGTTATATATTATTGTTCAATAAAATAATAGTAGGACTAAAAAAACATGGCATATTAACCATATAGCAGGTGCTAGTAGCTAACATAAACCCATGGCCTATTTGCCATATATTAGGTACTAGTACTTAAGATAAAGCCATGCAGTCGTCCATATCTTGGAAAAGTAGTTAGAGTTCCTTCATTATGAGAAGATGCTCATCTCTGGTGTCATTCATGTCAAGAAGAACTTTCCCTAATAGTGATTGTAGATGGCAATAGAGATCAATTGTATGGAGATATTGGTTTTGTCTCCACCAAGTGTGGGCCATATCAAACACCCATTCAATAATAGTGGAAAAAACTTCAAAATCTGAATGGTGTTCTCTATCTCTATCAATAATAATTTCTTCCTCTACCTCACAGATCTCATGCTGGATTTCTGGCGGGGTCCACAAGCAATATAACCTGGCTAAAGACTAAGCCTTGGTGTGGGCACCAAAGATGCTATATTCTCCTCTTCCCCTAGCTCCTCTATGTGAGTGAGCCTTTGTCTAGGCATCAGGCTAAGAGGTAAATAAATATAGAACAAAAGCCAAAATTAGAACATTTGAGAGTCAGAAAAACCTCCAATATAGCAAGTAAACAAAATGGGAAATAGTCCTAAAAGGCCAGAGGCAGAGATGGACCTACTAAGAACCATAGCAAGAACCATTGAAGGAGGGAAAATATACCAAGAAGAAGGCCCCAATGGATGAAAATAAGGATGACTACAAAAGATAACATAGGTCCAAGAAAAGTAAAATAAATACTAGGAATCAAATAAGAAAAGATCAGATGAGATATTTGAGCCAGTTGATGCACAAAGAGACCTATCACTACCCAGTTCTGCACACATTGTAGAGAAATTGCATCCATCAAAACCAACAACACTCCTATGCCTGTTCGTGCCATGCCAAGAGCTGGGAGCTAAGAGGAGTCTTAACAAGAGGGAGAGCAAATTGAGAGAGAGGTCCCAAGAATAACCATTTATGACCAATACTTCATTGTAATGTCTGCTTAAGTGGGAACTGACAAGTTTAGGCTGAAATGATAACTTTAGGCCGTTGGTTTCAACCATAGTCTCTGAATAGTGCACGGGGAATATCCCTTTTCAAACATAGTAAAGAAACCCACCAGAATATAGTTCCATAGTCTATGTTTCTACTTCATTCCTTAACTACGTTTAATACTTCAAACAACGACTTTAACGAATTAACAATGACGGTCAAACCTTATACCTTTACATTAAGTGATGAGAAATTCTGCGATATAGTTGGATCCGATGGAGTTATTGATCAAAATACATAGATTTTCGGATCCGCAGAACCTCGTAGCAATCACAATGGGTTGGCCAAGGGTGATTCTCATATAAGGGACTAATCGCATTTAGGGATGTGATCTGGCGAACTAGCGGACCTGACGGGATATAAACTACAACCTGTAAGAATATCGCATCTAGAAAGATCACATTTCGCATTTCGGCATTTTCCTGTGGACCAAACCCTGTGACATGTGGCACTAACGGACCTGCTAGTATATTAAAATACATCATAAAGGTTTTTCGCGTCCGACAGTCTATCGACAATCGCAATCGATGGTCGGCATACATCATATGTTCCATGCCTCACCATTTGCGATATGTGATACACATTGCAACTTCTTCCATGGGCTAGATCCTTATATGTGGACTTTTCAACATTTGCGATATGTGATATGCAGTGATACCGCATTGCACTCTCCACTGTCACCTATCCTCTGTAATCGCAAATCGCATAATTCCTCCAACTATTACAAAACCTTTTTCATGCGACCCTCGCGATCTGTGGTATGCAATGACTGTGGGACCCTGCAGTCTGCCACTTGTCCATTAGACCTGCTACCACGCCATCACCTCTGCCACTTGCTCTTTTGGTCAATCTAAATCTTTGACTAGCTCTAACTTCTGCATATGAACTCAGATTTGAGTGTCGTTCGCACCGTTGGAATCAAGGTGACGAGCACTTCTATCTGATGCCGAGTTCATCTAGAATCTACCACTTTGAGTTTTGAGCCTTTCTACCATGTCATTGGTACTTTAGAGAGATCCACTAGATCAATCCTCCAGGATCCTCCTGGATCAATCCTCCCCACTAAGAGAAGTTTTTGGTCCTCCAAATGCATTAATTAATCTACAACTATTATGTACTCTATCTACACTGCAAGTGTCCTAACAGGTCATCCTTCCTTCTCCTTCACCTTTGTCCTTTGGAGCCATAAGCGATGACCCAACACCTGCAAACTTGTAGTACAATATCTTGCAAACTACATGTTTATCTCTATGACTAAAATAATGAGCCAAGCATTCCATACTTGCCACGAGATTATAACACATACTCTGTGGTCAAGTTTACATAAAAATGGAAACAATACTCCAACTATTAAGACAAGGCCAAACATCATTGTTGCTTCAAAAAGTGATGGAAAAGACATCATCACTACAACACATGATTTACACAAACAAGGCCAATTTAACACTATTGTTGCTTCAACAAGTGATGGAAAACACATATTCACTTCCACAGCTTAAAATGCAACACAGAATAAGGCCAAGTATCATTGTTGCTTCAAAAAGTGATGGAAAAAACATCATCACTTTTACAATTTAAAATGAAACACATGAAACAATAAGGCCATGACATTCTACCACACCTAGAAGAACCATATCTCACTTATCAAAGTGAATGGATCATCTCCCTATGGCGCGTTCACTGGTCGAACAATTGTTTCGCCTGGTTCATGCTCGGATACTCTTGTCCTTGCTATGGTGCTCTGGATGGAGCCTCCAACGTGTGTCTCTCTGATGACCACCTTTGTTGCAATGACTACAATGAGCCTTCACCTTCCATATCTACTTGATCTTCTTCTTCTTTGCCTACTGTTTAGAGGGTCTTCTACGCCTCATATTTTTATGTGTTTTCATTCTCTTCCAACACTCAACAAACAAATGGTTATGCAATCCACAAAAATTGCAAGTCCTTCTATGCCATGATCTACATCCATTATTAACAATGCGATTGTAATCAAAATGAACATTAAAATACCGAGACTGGTTATACCTTTTCTGTCGGTCTCGAGTATAATCATGGGAATAAGAGCTTGCCTCAGCTCTATCTCTTTTATGAATACTACCATAGGTTGATGGTGATGTGTCCCCATCATCCTCTTTCCTTGACGGTCTTAACAATGTCGTGGAAGCTTCTGGCATCTTTGAGCGCTGTCGTTCAGTGCACCCCAACCTTGCGAATCAATGTATTTTCTCAACCTTTACTGGTTGAGTTATCCCTTGGATTTTAACACCAAGTTCTTCTTCCTTATACCTCGTCCTGGTAAGGAGTCTCATATTTGTCCTTGAAATTGGTATCTCCACATTTCCAACAGAAATTATTATTAAACTATGTGAAGATGATATTGAAGGGATTTCTACATCTTTTACCTCCACCATCGATTTGGAAAAATCAGATGAGGGCTTCTCATCATTTGTCATTGATGGTGCACTAGCTGTAAAAACGCATTTCTCAGCTTCCCTCTTGACATACTCAAGTCCTGTTCGACAAGGTAATTCTTCTACTTTGATGGGATTGACAATGCCTTGGCCATTAATGTCTAAGCCTTTTCCTTCATTGATCTGAAAATGGAATGCACTTGTTTAAGGGTGCAAGGTATCCATTTCCCATAATTTCAAATGTGAGCTATACACTCCAAGTGACCTCTGAAAATGTGAAAACTTCTTATTTCTTATACAGAGATAGACTATAGGGGCATTCACCAGACATGTCACCTCTAAAGAGAGGATGAGTTCCAGAGGCTACCTGGCCCTCTACAGGCTCTGCCTAAAGAAATAACGAAGTAAACACTTAGAAGTCTTTGACATACACATACTTGAAGTTTGATGTCTTGCGGAATAAAACAAATAACTTTCTGCAGTTGAATAGGTGATTATGTGTGTATGCAATTTATGTATATTTTTCGTTTAACACTTTGTATCAGTTTTGTTTAGCATATCATCTACAAAAAATAAAGACATCAAAATGATGAAGCAGTTCACCCCTTCTAGGCTACATCTGCTGGACCAAGCCTCTCAAACTAGGCTTGTCCTCTTGTATTAAAAATGCTACAAAGGCTAATACAAAAATATGAGTGTCTCGAAAGATAGATCTAACTATAAATACAGAATTAGAAGATAGGAATTAGCTAAACATGCTCTTTCCCAAGCACTAAACATTGAAATTGTACCTCATACAGTACTTTCCCCAATTGGCCCTGGTGGCCCTTTAATATTGCATGGAGAAGTTTGAGGTGAATATGACCTCAATTGGTTCTGAAACACCTGCCATTAGACTCAGAAGGTCGAAAATAGCAAACATAGGCTTTTGAATCACCAAAAATGGATGAACATAGCCCCCAAACAGCTCAAGCACTGAAATGGCCCTGGTGGCCCTAAAAGCTTCCCTGAAGCTAAACAGTGAGAAGAATGCCTCAACAGGCAAAACGAGCTGTAAAAATGGATTCAGAATGCTGAAAACATTCAGGAATGACCTTCGTTCCACATTCACTAGTTGAACAATTCCCAATGCAGCTCCCAAACTGATTTGGCCCTAGTGGCTCCTGGAACTTCCACGAAGCAAAAACACTTGCAAACGACCTCAGATGGCTGTGAAACCTGTGCCAATGGCTTTAGAAGGTTGAAGAGACCCAAAATCAAAAAAAAAAATCATCCAAAAAGGACTTTCCTAGCCAAAGTTATGGCTCATTAAAGTTTCTCCAGTCTGCCCTTAAAAAACTCTAGATAAAACTGGCTAACTGCCAGGTAACCCCGACAAATAGGCAATTCCGCCATTTTTGGAGCGCTCGGCCAAAAACCCCGCCATCATAACTGCAACAGTTACTGTTTGTCATCGGCGCATGTGACTGGGTTTAATTGAACAACAGTTTACCTCGGATTTTGTGCCGAGCTGTGGGTTAACAGGCGGTGAACTCACCGTTCAAACCGCATATGTAAACACGTAATGCCATAACCGTTGTTGAGCGTTGGCGGTTTAAATGTGGCCCACGGTTTCTGGCGGACGGTCATATAATATGGGGGCTGGCCCTTAGGGGCTGGTCCACTTCGTGCCCCGCCCAAACAAACTTTAACGTTCAAATGAAGTTACTTAGGCCAACATAACGTGTCACACCTACGTAGCCTAGTGGTAAGACTTAGGCCTCGTCCGCGGGAGGTCGTGTGTTTAATTCCACTCTCCGCCCAAAATTTTAACAATGCGCAAACATAATGCTGATGTCACCTTGGGCCACGTGGCGGCCTCGGGCTTGCCACGTGGCTGCCTGCCTTTGGTTCCCCCAAAAGGAATATTTTTAAGAATATTTTTTTTTTAAGTTTTTTTTTGAAAAAATTCAAAAATTAAGAGTTATTGGGTGATTTTGTTTTTGGCATAACTTTCTCATACAGCGACTGTTTTCCAAACCGTTCGCGACGCCGGAATCAGGAAGACGAGCTCTATCCATTTGTTCAGGTTCAAACCAGTTCTGAGCACTTTCATTTTTGACCATTTTACGACACTTGGTCCTGAGCTCCTGATCATTCATACCCCATTCTCTTCAATAATGTAGAACCTATTCCTATAATATGATTTTCAAAAGAAACAAATTCAGCATCAAAAATCATTTTTAGCGTGGAAGAATTTACCTCACATGGATAACACTGCAACTTTTCCAAGAATAAAAATATATTCTTTTAAATAAAAATAATAATAATAAATTATTAAAAAATAATTATAAATACTTTATATTTCTATATATAAGTATAAGTTTTCATGCTTTCAACCCTCCAATCCCTTGTGGTGAGAACATGCTCAAATAGTGTTACGTCTAGCATTGGTCATCATATCTTTTCCCAACAATCTTGTTAAGAGACTTGAACGTGTTTATCAAAGATTACTTGTTTATCAAAACAATGTTGGTACACCAACATGTGGGTAATGATTACTTCAATGTTGCGTGAAAGGGGTTAATTAACCTCAAAAACATAAACAAAATATTAAAATCTCTTATAAAATGATAGCGTAAATAATTCATGTTGTAGGGGTATTTGTTTAGATAAAATTACTTATAACTTGATTTTTAAGGATTTAAAAGCTAATTTGATTTTTCATTATTAAAATCAAGTTTAACTATATCATTATCATTAAAATTTCCATTTTTTCAACTCGTTAAATATTTTACAAAATAAATAATAGTAATGTGATTTATATTTTAGTTTATTTATTTAATTTTGTAAGTTAAGGGTTTTCATCCATAAATAAAAAAATTATTTATTAAAATTATGATGATTTATTGTTTACCTTGGTCTACCACATTGGAAATTAGATCAAAAGTAAAATAGTAGAAATTTTCACTCAATAAAATGGTTATATATTCTTGTCCAATAAAATAACAGTAGGACTAAAAGAAACATGGCATATTAACCATATAGCAGGTACTAGTAGCTAACATAAACCCATGGCCTATTAGCCATATATTAGGTACTAGTACTTAAGATAAAGCCATGTAGTCGTCCATATCTTGGAAAAGTAGTTGGAGTTCCTTCATTATGAGAAGATGCTCATCTCTAGTGTCATTCATGTCAAGAAGAACTTTCCCTAATAGTGATTGTAGATGGCAATAGAGATAAATTGTATGGAGATATTGGTTTTGTCTCCACCAAGTGTGGGTCATATCAAACACCCATTCAACAACATTGGAAAAAACTTCAAAATCTGAATGGTGTTCTCTATCTCTATCAATAATAATTTCTTCCTCTACCTCACGGATCTCATGCTGGATTTCTGGCGGGGTCCACAAGAAATATAACCTAGCTAAAGACTAAGCCTTGGTGTGGGCACCAAAGATGCTATATTCCCCTCTTTCCCCAGCTCCTCTACATGAGTGAGCCTTTGTCTAGGCATCGAGCTAAGAGCTAAAGAAATAAACCCAAATATAGAACAAAAGCCAAAATCACAACATTTGAGAGTGAGAAAAACCTCCAATATAGCAAGTAAACAAAATGGGAAATAGTCCTAAAAGGCCAGAGGCAAAGATGGACCCACCAAGAACCATAGCAAGAACCATTGAAGGAGGGAAAATATACCAATAAGAAGGCCCCAATGGATGAAAATAAGGACGACTACGAAAGATAACATAGGCCCAAGAAAAGCAAAATAAATACTAGGAATCAAATAAGAAACGATCGGATGAGATATTTGAGCCAGTTGATGCACAAAGAGACCTATCACTACCCAATTCTACACACATTGTAGAGAAATTGCATCCATCAAAACCAACAACACTCCTATGCTTGTTCGTGCCATGCTAAGAGCTGAGAGCTAAGAGGAGTCCTAACTAGAGGGAGAGAAAATTGAGAGAGAGGTCCCAAGAATATCCATCTATGACCAATACTTCATTATAATGTCTTCCTAACAAGTGGGAAAGAAGATCTAGACCGGGAGGGGTTGGTCCTTCTCCTAGGAAAAAGTTGGTATAACAACATATAGACCTGAAAACGCACAGGGATAACAAATAACAAGTTTCTATAAACTCAACCAAACAACTTATGGATATGAAAAATCTCATAAAGATAAAAGGAAATAAATCCAGGTGTAATATTGAAGTACATGCACACATCATGAGACCAACCTCAAAAAATGCACACATCATGAGACCAACCTCAAAAAACCACAAATATTCAAGATGACATCACTTTGATCGATAACTTGTCACAACTGCATTTAGCATGGTATGAATTCACATGAGTATGGTATTAAATTGGCTACCACATATTTTTCCCTTGAGGGAGGGTGGCAACCACATTGCTCTCCTCTACTACATTAGATGATGGCAAGTTGCTCCCCACTCCTACCCCCACCTTCTCCTCTTCCATTTTCCTTCCCAACCTAGAGTAAAAATCATTTCAAATTTTGCTATGTTAGTGTTGATTAATTTTATTTCTTTTGAAATAGATGATACTAATATTTTTATTTTTAAAAAGAACATAAATGTTGAAAATATCTTGCATGAAAATTTATAATAGTACAAACTATTTTATAAGTTATGTGTGTGTGTGATTTTTCATATTAATCATAAAAAAGAGGGTCTCAATTATATCATCCAATTTGTATACAACTTGAGAGAGTTTAATGGTTAAGAGCATGTGTTTCCTCTTAAGAGGTTACAAGCTCAAATCTAGAGGGAGGTAGAGTATCTATTCTTTCTTAGACTTTAGCAGTCAAATCGTTATGTGGTGGCGGGTCCCTTGTCCCACAAACAGGGGGGCCTCAAACTAATTTGGTGTGTGGATTGGATGTGAATACTTAAAATTTGATTATTATTATTAAAAATAAAAATATATTTTCATGGTCTAAAATCCTTTTAAAAGTTCAAAAAGCCTGGAAAATTAACCCCAACTACGTTATTTTTAGAAAATCATTCATGTTATTAATTAATTGGCTTGTATGATTTTGCAAAAGGAGAAATTAAATCTTCAAAAACATTTTAATTAACAAGGTTTATATGAGTTGACTTCTTTCTTCCCATTATAGAAGATCAAAGAGAGGGATATGTATTCCTAACGTATTCTATTATTGCTCCATTATATCCTCTTCCATGACCCTTACTTGATCTTTATCCAAAAGAACCAATTGATGTTACTTGGTCTCGTCAAACCTGGGTTTTTTCTTGCTTCGACTCCAGGGACGTTTCTCCTAAATTTACTTGATCAAGTCTTCATCCTCCAATCTCTCTCAATTTTCTTTTTCCCCTCCCTCCAAGAGCATAATTTTCCCTTTTCACTTTTCCAATTAGACTTTCATTTTAATCATTTATCTTCCCGTCACTTTTAGGTCCATTACATAGTTTTATTCCTATACTTTTTCCCAATTTCCCATATTCTTGTTGCTAATGCCATGTTTTCTTGTGTGGCTTAATATATCATTCAGATATTTGAATTGAGTCTTGGAGAGTAAAATGTTCACAAAGTTCTTAGTAGAATTTCCAAAACAAAGTCCCAATAATTCTCTAATTGGTTGATATGAAGAGTTTTGATATGCTAATTGGAGGATTGATGAAATCACTTCAAAATTTCACTTTGATAAAGTATTTAAGGGACTCGCTTCTAGTTCTAAATCCCAAATTTATTTCCATAATTTGTTTTTATGAGAAGTGTAGTAATTCAACTTAGAAGGAATAAACCAAGCAAATATGAAAAAACTCTTCATACATAATAGGCAAGGAGAGTTGAAGGTATTACTTGAATATGGCGCTCAAGGTCAAATATTAATGCCCTAAGAATCCCAATTGCCATAGTCAATTGTCTAGAACATGTTTAAAGATGACTAAGAATAAGCATAACTTCTAGAACTTGAATAGAAAAACCCCTAGAATTATTTCTCTCCATCCAATTAAATGACCATCTAACATAACATGAAGTTATAAAAACCCAAACTCACCATTTGAAAGTTAAACCAAAATTTCCAAGTACTCAACTAGATCAAAATTATAAGCCTACATGCTTTGTGGCATTCCATCCTATCATACTTAATGAAGGAGAGAGCTCACCAAATCAAGTGAGAAGTATGGAAAACTATTTCAACGAATACAAATGCAATTTATTGTGGCTCTGCCTCTAGTCTAAGCATATTAAATGGATCATTAAAAATATATAAGTGGATAATAAACTTAGAGAAGACCAACCCATTTTCCCTTAATGTCCCAATAACTAGATTGAAAACCTCCTGTCATGCTCCCAAAGGACTTGTACATATTTAGGAGCATTGTCATCATCTTTGACATGTGGCACCATGACTGTTTTGACCCAACGGTATGCCCATACCGAGCATATTGATCCTAGACTATACCTTACTTGTTTACTTCTTGTTAATCCTTGTCTTAAATATCTACTCTTACACATTCACAAATTTTAACAAAGTGTTCAACATGTGCAACACAACATATAGACACAAGTGTTTCCTAGACTCAATTGACACCAATCATGTCTAACACCTGGCCCCAAGAATCATAATAAAGTAGATTATAATTGCATATAGTAGCTCAGGCAACAACCCATCCCCAAATTTACAATGGTTACAACATACCCAAATTTACAATGGTTACACTGCAAGGACCCTTGGCATAAATGGCATCCTTGCTTCACTCCTCATGCAATGGCATCCTATGTTCTGAGATTGTGTTCTCATCTCTTCATTTGGCTAGTAAGTTGACACGCTACTGTCACTTTAACATTGTTGACATAGGTTGACCTAGCACGTTAGGACAATGAAGCACACGATCGATGAATTCGACTAGGCATGACCATTGAGTTTACGATTATATACAGAGATATGAATATTGAGTGTATATACTCAGTGTGTAATATGATGACTATCAGGTGCATATACTCACTACGTAATCTGATAACACATTGCATTCTTTCGCCATAAATATGGCGATCAGAATTTCGTAAAAATAATTCCAAAATTGCATTTTTTCCTTTCAAATTAGTAATAAGTTTCCCACATATACCATCCTATCAAATTTCTATTTTGAGGTATAAATTATGTTTATATTGAAGAATGGATGTAGAAAATGGATCAAGAGTTGAGATAGATCTAGGCAGATATAATTGTTGTGCAAGTATATTTTTGTGGATGTTAGTTTCCATGTCCTTCACCTTTTACGAAGGCAATAAGTCTCCTTTCTTTTTTCACATATTTTAGTTAGGGTGTATCATTTGTGACATTATTTATGATTCATATAAAATGAAATTAAAATGACATTGAAATTTTATATTTATATTGTATTGTATTATATTCTTCATGCTCCTTGATTCTCTTATTGACCTTCTAAATACACATTTTTTCCAATTTTGCTAACATCTTTCTAAGGGGAGGATTTCAGGACACTCAACAATGACTTTTTGATGATGATCTTCATATTTCTGTAGATTACTCCCAAGAATGGAACCACTATGTTCAGGCTCTCTCTGCTTCCCATGTACTTCTCTCAGGTCAACCTTACTCTTTGGTTTGGATCCCTGTTACACTAAAATTTGTCACCATGACTATTTGCAGTTAGTATGGCTCCATCAACTGTCATACTATCCTCCTTGGCAAGTCTCATGCCTCTGCTTCTCATGTCAAACTCCAAGAAAGAGAGAAAAGTCATTTAAAGTCATTTATCTCTGGGTACGCAGTTTCTCTCAGCCTTACCTGCGTGTACGCAACCCAAGTTCACAATACCTGCGTACTTGTACGCTCTGTATGTAAAGGGGTGGGTGCGTACCCCTGTAAAGGTCAAAAGGCGCGAGTTTCATCTTAAAAAAGTTACTTGTGGTCATTTCTAGAGCATTCTAGAAGCTTGTTTGATGTGTATTGAGCGCCTCCAGATGGTTCATGTATCCCTATGAAAGAGGAACTTATCCCATCAAGAGGGGAGCTAACCCATCCAAAGAGGGGCTTGTCCCATTGATGGTGGACCTGATTAACTTCCTCTAGAGCACTATAAATACAGGCATTGGGCCAGAGGGAGGAGAGGTTGAAAGCTGAACATTCCTAAGGGTAGATGCTACTGGAATTAGGACTTCCTTGTAGAAGCTTGTGAGGAGAGATTCCCATCCTTTCTTGTTTCATTTGGAAGTGGGTGAGCTTATCAAAGTAAAGGAAAACTCTTGTTGGACCCTGGGAGGGACCTGCACAACACCAAGGCTCAGGTTGTAATGGTTTCTTTTGTTTCCTATTAATACAAATAAGTCCATTCTTCTCAACAATTTGTTATTTATGAGTTGTTTCATATACTCCTTGGTCTGTATGTTAAATATGTTTCATTTTATGAGATATTCAGGTGCTATTTAATCGTTTGATTGTTAGTGAATGCAGGTTTCGAAGAGAAGGAGGAGCTCATCCGGATCGACGAGGCTGGACTACTACAACAACGTTGGACTACAGGTAGGATCTAAACACTTGATTTCTTATATGGTAAATGCATATTTAGAGAAGGATTGTTCTTAATTGTCTTGTTTGTCACTAGAAAGCCTTAAGCTTCTAGGGAGGTTGGTTGTGTCCGCACTATCGACTCTTGCCGCCTGACAAAATGGCGACTCCACTGGGGAACTCCATTGATGTGAATGATTTTTCCTTTGTGTGAAACTTTGATTTGAGATAAGTCGTTTTCTTTCTGGTTTTTGGCTGTCTGACTGTGTATTTGGGTGGCTTAGCTTAGGGTTAAATTAGATTTTAGTTTTTCTTGGTTTTGCTAGCAGTACGCACCCTCTGCGTTAAGCACAGTGCGTACCTGTACGCACTTTTGCTGTGTACACAGAGCGTGGCCGCACCTGTGCAAACAGGCTGCCTGCGTACCCCTGTCAAAAGCCTAGAAAATTTCAATTTCTTCTTTTTTATCTTTTAGATGTTGTTTATAGCTTATTTTTGCTGCCTAGATCCACTGTTCCCCTGTCAGAAGTTTTCATCTTGGCTAATTTCATTGGCATTCCTGCTTTAAGCTTTTATCAATTGGGTGTTTTGAGTCTCTTTTTTGAGAAATTCTTGATTTGTTTTCCTTTGGTCATTACTTGGAGGTTTCTCTCAGTCTTTTCATAATTTTGCATCTTTTTGCTTGTGTTTTTGCAAAAAAATTTCCCCCTCATTCGCCGGGGGGGGGGGCTAAATTGTGTATGAGTGTTAATCGCCTTTGAGTGTTTTTATTTTTTGATCTTTGGAACTCTCACCCAATTTTCTCGACTTGCACTTGATTGGTTCTTAGATTACATTAGAAGCATCTTGTGTCTGAGAATTCTCTTGCATAGATCACATTTGCATAATTAGAATTCTCATTTTCAGAATATTAATGAAAAATGTGCATAGATTACATTTGCATACTTTTCAAGTGAATTGTGCATAGATTACAATTGCATAGTTTACATTCTAAAAAATCAATTGTAGGTTTAGATCAGTTTTCTTTGATTTGAATTTACACAAAAATAAAAATAAAAAAAAAACTATTTTGGAATTGATTTGCATTAGTTTTTCTTGATGAAATTAGTGCATTAGAGAATTTGTTATATTTTCTCTTAGTGATCAATTTTTTGCATTGTTGGAAGTGAATGGAAACTCTCTCCTTACTTTAGTTAGGATTCATCGAATTGAAAGGATTACATTATCATATTCAATTGCATTCAGTTGAGTCAGGTCATAACACCATTGGTTTCATATCCATTTACCCATTTGAGTAATAACAGCCTTAATAACACAACGCTTAATTAAAATTCATCTAGTCATATTTTTATTTTCTAGGGTTCTGATACACCAATATAGATCAGGCTAGTGTCTTGGAGTAGGAGAGTAATTAAGTCTCCAAGACGGCAAAACCAAACAAGTAGCTCATCTTGTGGTAGGATAAATCCAACTGTTTCATTTGTACTCTGGGAAAGCTCCTCTTAAAGGAGAAGCACGAGACCGTGTCCGAACCAGTGAGGGGATCAATCCTCCTTCATTGGGAAAGACGCCAGATACGCACGTACTAAAAACGGTAAACCTCGGATTATTGTCGAGGAGCCTGGGGTCACTTGTCGGTAAACCTTGGATTATTGTCAAGGAGCCGGCAAGGGGATTGAGCTTGTTACTCTGCCCTTGCGTGCTATCGGGTCGTAGACTGTTCCCCCAGGTATATTTGTTGCTGTTGGTAACCTTAGTGACCATTATCTTTAGGATTCTACCCAAGGTGACGGTGGAGGGAAGATCCCACTGTACCTGGAGCAGACGTCGGCTAGACTCACTTGGATTTTCTGGGGGGTTCACTTCACTCGAGACGGTTAAAGTGGAGGAACTTGGTCTAGTCTATTCATTAAGCAGGTTGCCGGGGTAACTGTTCCACCCGCCACTTCTGTACTGAATTCTGCGATGTTGGATTTCATCACCAACTAGTGTTTTTGGTCTGGAAGGTTACTGTTTGTGTGTGGTTTGACTCCTAGATTTGATAGCGCGTGTTAATTTGTTTGTTTTTACTTTTAGAGACCATAGGTGTGAATTGTGAATTTTAATTGTTAGGTGTGAATTGTGAATTGTTAATTTTAGTTATAAATTGTTAATAAAATTCACTGAAGTTGAATATAATGGCAAATATTCCGGAATTTACCAACCTAGGAACCCCTCCTAACGAGAATCCTAGTACTTTTCCTTACTTTGGAAATGTTGGTCCTCCTTATATGGCTACTTTGTCATTACCTGGATTTACAATAGGATTACCGATATGGTTATTTTCAACTTCGTTGGCCCAAAATACTCCAATTGTTCCACCTCAACCGGATGCTTCAACTCAACAGAGTTCACCATCTCAACATCACCAACCTTCTGTTGACCCTTTACCTTCTTCGCCTAATTTTTCTTCCTCCATTTCTTCCTCTTCGCTTGGTAAAAGCCTTGATGCTAGTAACCAGGAGGCTAAGAAGAAGAAAGGGAAGAAGAAGAAGAAGAACAAGAAGCAAGATAAGAAAGAAGTCAACCACCCAACCACGACTGTAAGTGTTAGTTGTGTTGAGGAAAACTCTGACATGCATCGTAAACCCAAATACCCTTATAGGCTTTGTAAGGGTGACCACTTCCTTGTCAATTGTCCTGGTATTCCAAAGGTCTTGGAAGTATGGTCAGAAAAATCTCATCAACTTTCCATTGATCCATCAACCAGTGATAGTCAGGTTCCTGGGAAAAAGGGTAAAGTTAGGTTTCCTTGTAAGTTATGCAAAGGGAGTCATCAAACTCATATTTTCCCTCACATGGATGAAGCCTCAACATTGTTGGAAAACCTTACTGTTCCACAGCAAGAATTTCCAACTGGTTACCGTAAACTTTCTCCCAACCTACCGTCAACTGACGGAGTAATTGATCTAATTTCAAGTACAGTCGATCACACTCTTCCATTGGAGAGTGAAACTCATATCACTCAGGTTGATGATCCATTAGTTGATCAAGTGGTCAATTCAATTTCACATTCGGTCGATCACACTCTCCCTTTCGAGAGTGAATTTCATACCGCTCATGTTCTTCTTATTACATCAGATTCTTCTATGCCGGGGGGCATTTCTACAGAACCCCCTCCAAGTACTGAGGTCTTTTCCTTTGATTGGAATAGACTGACAGAACCTCGTCTTCCTTCCTCCATCCCTTTCCAAATCATTGTCAAGGCTGGTGGTAGGGACATACATCGTACTCAGGTAGATGAAGGTGCTTATGTTAGTATTTTATCCTCAACTGTTTGGAAAGCTTTGGGTTCCCCTCAGCTTGCGCCTATTACGCAGAATCTGAAAGCTTTTAACATAACCATTAGTGAACCTTTAGGGATCCTTCCTAATTTTTCCATTACCTTGGAAGATAAAACTGTCTGTATTGATCTTATGGTAGTTCGAGGTCCCTTGGATTTCAATTTACTCCTTGGGCGAGACTATGTTTATGTAATGAAAGCTGTCGTATCGACACTCTTTCGCGTGATGTCTTGCCCTCACAATGGCAGTATTGTGACTGTAGACCAGCTTTCGTTCCCTAGTCTTGTTTCAACTACCAATAATATGACACCCCTAAATGTTCCTGATTCTAAAGTGGTATCTACCCTGCCACGGGTTAATTATGTGGCAACTGGTCCCATGTTTTCTGTTACCGATGTAAGTGAGCCTCTTACTGTTTGCTCATCTTCCATTGATTTAGATCCGGTAATTGACATGGAAAACTCTATGGGATTACTTGAACACAATGTTCTTATCCCTTTTGAGTCCCTTGACATGTATTCCTTCCAGAGAAGTATTCTTCCTTCTGATGAAGACCTATTGGAAGCCATGATCAAGGTGTGTCCATTGACATGTCTTTCTTCCAGTTGGAAGCCATGATCAAAGAGTGAGGAAAGTTCCTTTTACTGTGTCAACCTCGTTAAAAAATGAATCAGTATAGGCGAGGATAGTTTTTTCCTGTATCAACCTCGTTAAAAAATGAAACAGGCTAGTATGAGGATAGTTCTTTTACTGAGTCAACCTCATTAAAAAATGAATCAGCTAGATTTTAGGTTAAGTAGGTAGATTGTAGAGCGTAGTTATGAGCATAGTTCCTTATCTTGTGTCAAGCTCGTTTAAAAAATGAAACAAGGGTTTTGAGGATAGTTCTTTTCCTGTGTCAACCTCACTAAAAAATGAAACAACTCCCACAAGTCTTTCCAAGATCTTGAAAGTAAACCTTCATTTCATCCACCTCATTGAATGCAATGAAGCTTGGGGGGCATGTACCTTGATTTGCGTCATTATGCTGGGGGCATGTGAACTTATAACAAGCATAGTTTTTCGTTTCAAGCTTGCGTAAACATGAAACCGAATCCGAGCATAGTTCTTTTCCTGTGTCAAGCTCGTTAAAAAATGAAACAAATCCTCCTCTACTTGAGTCGAGAGATTGACTAGATCTCATAAATGTTAAGTTGTATATTTAGGTTAGTTATTTCAGTTTTTGCATAATTTTCTTACAGTTTTAGGTTGAGTCTTTCAAATGATCTCGTACATGAACCTTCATTCCATCCAGCTTGTACTTAGTTGAATGAAATGAAGCTGGGGGGCATGCGCTCTAGCAGTTATGCTTAGAGGGCATCAAGCATAGTTTTTTCTCTGTTTCAAGCTTGTGTAAAAATGAAACTACTTTGAAGCATAGTTTTTCTCTGTTTCAAGCTTTTGTAAAAATGAAACCTATCTCGAGTCAATTTCAGTTATTTTCAAGACTCGTTAAACTCATGAAAATCCCGAGATTATTTTGCTATCTTTCATTCTCGTAAAACAAATGAAAATGCCGAGTTCTTTCCGCCTTTTCCTACTCGTAAATTAAATTGAAAGTCGGCCATATGAGTACATTTTTATCATTTTTTCTAACTCATTAAAACTTACGAAAAAGTGAAAACCATGAGTACATTTTTATCATTTTTTCGAACTCGTTAAAACTTACGAAAAAGTGAAACCTCAGAGTCATCTTTTAAGCCCTTTTCTGACTCCTAAAATATGAAAAGATTGCCGAGCGTTTCTTTTACACTCGTTAAAACGGAATTAAAAGACGGTCCCCTTATAGCCCTTTTCTGACCGTAAAAACAGGAAAAGATTGTCGGGTTTTTGTCGTTTCAAACTCGATACTGAAAATAAAACGACGTGTCCTTGATCGCTTTTTACTTTTCAGGTCAGAGGCACTAATCATGAAAGTACTCCTTGGTCGCAAGATCAAGCGGTTCTCTCAGGTATTATTTTATACTTTTTCGGGCTTGGGAGACACAAATTTACGAAAAAGTTCAACTTGGAGTCTTCTTTAGTTTTTTCAAACTCTCTAAAATTGAAAAACTCCGAGTTTCTCCTATACTGGACTCGTTAAAATTTCACAGTAAAGGACCTGTTCGATTACAAACAGGAACGGACGACTCCTTCTTAGGGTTCGAATCTAAACTAAGTTGGACTCATCCGAAGGATGAGCTTATAATCAAGCATATGTTATCCTCCTCAAGCTTGTAAAAAATAAAGAGGTACTTGCCAGAAATGGTGGGGGAAAAGAGAGAAGAATGAACCTATTTGTTATCCTTTGTCACAGAAAAACCTTACTACCACTCTTGAACACGACACTTTTCATTCACCTGGCGATGAGCCCCAAAAATGGACAATTATTTGGGCTCATTCAACCTCCTAATTTGACTTAATCCACCATTCTCATTAGTTTATTGCATGTTTTTGATTATATTTATGTTAATAGAGTGAATTTGGTTAGTCATTATGCCAACAAGTCTAATGGGTGCTTTGTGTAGCCTTTTTGGTCAACTTGGAGACAAAATTGAAGGTCTTAATGAGCACTTGGCAGCCAAATTCGTGGGAGAACAAGCTAGAGGATTTGTAGGAAGGTGTCCCCTTCATTTATGGGCCCTTACCTCGAATTCTCCACCATTAGCTCGGAGTTCAAGGGCCACCGAATCAATCAGCACAAGGGCAGCCAAGCAAGTCAAGTAGGACTGCTGTTAACTACAAGTCTTGGGCAGCCGAGTCCCTAAATTTTAGGAGGACTGTTGGGTCCTCAAATTGTATAAATAAGAGGGCTTAAGACCTCATTTCAGTTAGTCAATTTGGTTAGCCAGTTAGTCTCTTTGTAAGCCAGTTTTGGCATGATGTTAGACTCTTGATTATTTAATAAAGGCAGGCAGCTTTGGATCCAATTCTGAGTTTTTAAGGGAGCTATAGCTCTCAGGTTAGGGCCCAACCTGAGAGCAATAGACCTCCTCTTCCTTGTATGGTTACTTGTTTCCTTGCAAGCACTTTATTTCCTCTGTTTTGACATGCATTTAGAATTTACAGTCTGCTGATTTGATTTCTTTTATGTGATTGAGTAGGATTAGTTTACAGTTCAAGTGCTTCTAGTTGTTTAGATTAGAATAGGAGGATTGTAATTCATTGGAGATTCAAAAAAAAGGTTGATAGTGCACTCGCTGCCATCTCTGTTTAGAGATTGGGGGTGTGGGCTGTACCAACCACCAAAAAAACGCAGTCTTATGCTTTCATGCAAGCTGCCACACAGTCATTCCAATTGTAGATCCATCCATGCACTCTGCTCTTGAGCAATACTTCTTCGTTCCAACACCATGCATGATTTTTCTCCACACTTTACATTGCTGTTCATTGGTTTAATAACACAGTTAGAATAGGTTGATGGAATTCTTGGTTTTGTGCAAGATATAGAGGATTTGTTTCTTTTACACTGCTTAGCATCACTTTATCGTGTTCTTCTTCTTCTCAACCACGCCTAAGGCCACCTATTCATCCTCTGTTCAGCTCGTTAGCCTTCCAACCCTTCTACTTCTCACGTAGCTCCATCTTCTTGACCTTTCATTGCTTCCACCCTTCTATCCACCAACCAACTTTACCCACTCTTTCTCCATCTCATATCTCTGTCCCTGAGCCATCTCAAGCTCCTCTTTCATCTTACCCATCCATCCATCTAGTTCCTTCACTCCTCCATCACCCAAAACTCCCACGGTAGCACATCATGTAGAAGTTAACAGACTTCCTGTAGAAATCCCAAGCTTCCTGTAGGATCCCCTGCAGACATCCTGTAGAAGCCTGCAAACTTGGTTGCTGAGCATCTGAACGTTGTGGACTCCTGTGGAATGATGTTAGGGATCCCCTGGAACCTCTCCTAGTGGTTGAAGGGAAAGTACCCCTAGAGTCCTTTGGGCTGAGACTCTACCAGACTGAAAATTGCTTATACAAAGAAACACACACACACAGCCATCTTTTTTACTTTTAAGCAAATTCTAATGTTTAGGGTACATACCTAAGGTCCTACGTCCGAGAAGACCGTTAGGGTGCAAACCCTTCTTGGAGTTCCCTTCTTCTTTCTCTGACCTGCAAGACAAACAAATCAAAGAACACAACAGTACATGTATAGAAGTTTATGTATAAATCATCTTCATGCTATAAAGTTAGTTATAAAAAATCTTTAAGTAACCACTTTCATAAGAATTCAACACAAGAATCTCATAAGCATAAAGAAAGATTATTCGGGAACAAAGACGTGTTTCTTTATATATAAAGGCAAATAAAGTACATATATCGGAAAGATATCACCTGAACACCTTCAGCAGGCTCCAAGCAAGCTTCCTCCCGGATTCGTTCTAGCCTCCAGCCTTCAACAAGAGCTCCTTCCAAGTCTTACTCAATGATGATGTCAAGGATGAATGATCACCAATACACATGGAAACAAGGGTTTCCTATGCAAAATGGGGGAAGTGCAGGATGCACCAAGGACTTCAGACCTGGTCTAAGGGAAAAATCTCAGCATAATAATCTTGCTCTCCTTTCTCTCTCCCCTTGGCCTTCCCTTTGATGTCTTTTTATACCCTCTCCAAAGTAGTTTTTTAGTTAGGAGTTGGTTGGGAACAGTTGGGCCACGGGCACTAACAGGTGATCCAGCAGGTAAACCCGCGATCACCGCCCGAAAAAGAGGAAATTATATTTTTTTAAGTGTTTTAATAGATACACGCGGGTTGGGTATGACAGACCCGCGTGTACACGCGTTTAACACAGGGCAAAGTCGCGTACAGGGAATAAAACACTGTTTTTTAAATTTTTGGACCAGGTCTGGAAGGAGGGGTTGCCCTAGGCCATAAGTGCAGCATCACAAACCATAAGAGTGAGATTTGGAGCTATAACAGATGCCCCCTAATGTATGAGGTCAGAAGGGGAACATGATGGCCGAAATACATTAAGTAAGTACAAGGAAAGGAACTCTGCCGAAAAACCGAGGAGGACTTCACCAGAATTCAGCCTGCCAAGCCACCGAAAGGAGATCAGAAAGAAACACTGTCTGAGGCGGGCATACCCATGCTCAGGAAAAGTAAAGCATGTCCGCATATCAAGTACAAGCGGATCCACTAAGTATACAAGTATAAATGACTGTAAAATACATAATGGATCATCTGACCATAATGAGTAAGTACATGTCTGAATATCACATATAAAACTGTCAATGATGCTGAAAGATGCAACGGATCACTGAAATCAAAGACTGATCCCATAAGGTACCAACTGAACATGATGGAATAGGATGGTACTACACTGCAAACTCAGGTGCCAGCATATAGAATGTCGCCATGACTGACTGCAACATATAAGGTGGAATGGTATCAACTAGCAGCAACAGGAGCAACTGTCAAGTGAACCAATGAATGCTGATACAACCTGAGGTCTTCACCGACCGCCGTGGTACATTTCTACACCATGGGAATAAATGATCTGAAGTCGACCATGTGAGAAATCGTTTGATTACCGGTCATTGATGTATACCGTTAACAAACGCGAGACTACTCACCGATAATGATAATGAGCGTCAAGGTACCCAGTACAATCTAACAAGTGTGAATAGATGAGCTGAAGTCGAACACCTGTAAGAATCTATCAATCAGGAGACAATGATGGTTTCCCACTGTCGATAGCGAGGAATCTGCCACTAATGACTGCAAACCCCAAGGTACTGCCAAATGGACTCTAGATCTTTGCCCCAGAGCAATGAGTCGGAGTCGATAGGGAAAGATCCGCTAGAAGGAAGGCATTAAGGCATCCTCCATCAATCTAGCGCGAGTGTAACCCGTAGGCCAATAATGTGGAAGGAATCGGACGAAAAAGATGTAGTAACCCAACCGAAGTACGTTTCCGGCGTACACAAGATGTGGCTAGCGCACGGCAGAAACCCTCTGAACCAACCAATAATGTAAGCTGACACAGAGGCGAGGTATCCACCAATAGGGTCAAATGGAAACCAAGGTACTGCACGAATCCCAATGTGTGATAATGTATGCTGATGTCGAACACAAGGGAAACCACTCAGTCAAAGACCCATGATACTGATCGATGCTGAGCACAAGGTGACCTATCAATAATGAAAATAGGGCCAGGGTGCGGTCTCTAGGTCTGCCCTCAGAGCAATGTGTCGTCGTCGATAAGGACAAGACCCGCCAGCAAGAAGTCAATGGGGACCTTCTCAAACCGGCACGAGTGAAGGACCAATATAACTGATGTGATGATAGACATGACACTGACAACCAGGGATGGCCGACTGAAAAATGAGTCAAGAGACACTGCAGAAAGGCCGACTCAGGCTAACTTCCCTTGAACAAAAGCACGACTCAATGTGACTATGTGGCAGCATATAATGAATCTGTATAAGTTCGTCATGCAGGAGGCACGAACGAACCCTCCATATGATTGGAAGAGATAACCAATCGGGGGAGAACTGACTCGATAACAAGGTTATGGCTTACCTAAGTCAAACTAAATCCCACCCATGCGGAGGAGACTTTGTTTTGAGTGCTTTGTTCAAGGGCGACACGACTGACTCTAGCTGCCAACAATAAATGGAAATAATGTCCCTGTTCCCGCTCTTTTTGGAATATTTAATTTTTTTGTCTTTTTCTGATAAGCCGGAAAAAGAATAAAAGAATGCTATGGTACAGTGGAAAGAACGAGTGTCGGTGAAACAGATGCTCTAGTTCCTGGGAAAGGAACGTTCCTATGCTCAATGCAGGGAGGTGAAAAACTGGTCAGTGACACTCAGAGGTATGTCCCTTCCACGGATCTGGGTATGCCAAGCTGCAGAGGTCAAGGGTATGCAAGGTTGATTTTTTGCAGACGTCATGGTCAAAAGTGGGCTTAAACACGAGTCCAAGTGAAGCCGGCTCTAGGCCAAAAGGTGCAAATGGTCAACATGCAATGCAGAAGTACAACTCAACACACATAGGAGCCTCTAGGGTATAAGGCCAGAACGAAGCGAGGGAGCAAAGAGGAATGAGTCTTCAACGCACAAGTCATGGCGGGACTACAGAGGACTCCCGAGCCTAGTGACAAAAAATCAGCATGAGTGCCAAGTGACAATCAGGTACTAACTAGGGCACCCATGATAAGGTAGGCTCTACCACACAAGTCATGATACTTCTAAGCAATGAGAAGGTTCCGCATCATAACTTGGTGGGGTCGATCCTAAGGCCAAAATGGAAAAGGAAACTGATAAATGCACAATGCAGGCGGAAAAACCTAACCTATATGCCAAGTTCGAGAACCAATACCTGTCAGAACGGACCAACCATAAACTTCCAAAGGAGAAATCTTCCAAGTTCTGTAGACATAAATAGGAACACTAGACACGAAGTTAATACATCCCACATATAAACTTCATATAAGATCTTTGTGTTATAGAATACAAAACTTGAAAATGCGTACCTCATATATACAATATGGTACAGGGAACCACGCAGCTTTGCGGCTTACGCATAATAGTTCTGCTGAACAAACCCCTTGCAGGGCTCAGGCCAAGGGCTCCTTTGGTAGTCATAACTCATGGCTTCAAAGAGTTCCTCCTGTGAAGGCAAAACAAGTTCTAAGAAATCATGAGAACTACAAGGATCAAAAGAGGGAATTAGAGGGTCCCATGTCCCTATAGGAAGAATCTCTCGGTCAACTCTCGGGACCAAGTCCCAAGAAGGAGAATAATAAGTCAAAGGATCCTTCTTAGAAGCAATTGAACATTGAGGCTTCAATGCCACATAATTGACCCGTGGCGGGGTAGAGTCTACTTGAACACTTGGAACAAACCAAGGGGCATTCTGCAGTAAAGTCGAATTAGGGTGGTGATTGTCAGATGCAAGCTGATCAACAGTGACAATATTCCCATTATGAGGAAAGCACATTACTCGAAAGAGTGAAGACACCACAGCATTCATAGCATAGACATAATCACGCCCAAGTAGCATATTAAAGTCTAAAGGGCTATCAACCACCATCATATCGATTAAGACAGTCTTCCCACCTAAAGTGATAGGCAATTGAGGAAGAATACCCATAGATTCACCAGGCCTTCTATCATAGGCTAACAACTGACTCTGAGCTGTCAACAACTTTGGGGAACCCAAAGCTTTCCAAGTCAAAGAGGATATAATACTTGTAGAGGATCCTTCATCCACCATACATCGATAGACATTTGTGGAATTAACTCTGACCTTTATTTGGAAAGGTGCAGCGGAAGGAAGACGAGGCTCAACAAGACTATCCCAATCAAAGGAAACACTCTTAGAACTTGGAGGGGGAACACTTGGAGAAACCGGAATGCCCCCTATACTAGAAGACTCTGTACTAGAGATCAAACAGACTCTTTTGTTAGGCACTTCACCCCCCAAAAGAGGAGTGTAATCGGCCAGCGATTGCACTGGCTCTACCACATTTTCAACCAACGGTTGATGGGATTGATGAGAAACCATATCAGATGTAGGAGTAGAAGTACTTTCAGACTTGGACCATATCCTTTGAACCTCTGGAATACCAGGGCATAAATGAGTAAGATGGTCTCCCTTGCATATCTTACAAGGGAACTTAGGTTTAAAACTTCTACTTCCAGGTTTCTTATCAACCTCCATTCCGCCAACATGACTAGCAGTGGTTTGCGGAGAGTCCTGAACATGACTTGCGGAGGTCGGTGACTCTTTGCTAGTATGACTCGCAGTGACTAGACTCATGCCCCCAGCATGACTTGCAGCGGCTGAAGACTCATCTCCAACATGACTCGCAGAGGTTGAAGATGAAGTGCTAGTGTGACTTGCAGTGACTAGGCTTGTGCCCCCAGCATGACTTGCAGCGGCTGAAGACTCATCTCCAACATGACTTGCAGAGGTTGAAGATGAAGGGATAGAACTATTCTTCTTCTTTGACTTCCTTTTTCTCCTCTTTTTAGATTTCTTGTTACAAGAAGGAGGGGAAGAAGGAATCCCAGATTTCTCTTTGAGAGAAGATGAACAATTAGCACCCATAAGATGCCCCTGAAATAAAGCATTCAACTGAGAAGCTTCAAGAGCATTCGGAATATTCGGAGTGGACCACAGCCAAACGGGTAGTCCAACATTCAACCCAGGAATATTCAAAGTGGCCATCAAGGGAGTACCAACGTTTCCAAAGAAAGGAAAAGCACAAGGATCCCCTTTTGGAAGGGTACCTTGGTTGGTTTCCACAGGAATATTAGCCATATCTAAGTAATCCAAAGACCCTTTCCCTTGCGGGAATATAGAAATAACTCTTCAAAGAATAAGCAATCAAAACCTTTGCCCTTGAGGAGGCAACTCCACAACTTCTGAAAGAACAACCAAAAGCCTTTCAAGATCGGTAGAGTGGCAAGCCAGTCACTCAGAACACAAAGTCCAAACGTGACTAGACAAAAATACCTAAAGCCAACTATATACAAGGAGCAAAGAGCACTCACTATAAAGTCCCTAAAGAAACAGCCAGTCAAACAACTTTCAAGTATTTCCGCTCCGGGTGTTGAGGACCGGACACCAAAATACAAGAAAGCGGAGTCAGGGGCCTTCCGAAGATAGTCTGGGATAATGACGGCCCAGTCCTATCAGCGAAGGTATCAGAGGAAGTTACGCTGACCTCCTAACAACAGCCTGCGCCGGTGCAAGCCCCCAAGCTTCGCAAGGGTGCCCTCCAGAAGTACTGTCGAGAGTGATACAACGTCGACCTCAGGTGCCACGGGATTCCCCTCCGCAGCCACCTATGCAGATCCCTAGGAGAGGCAACTATGGGTACCAACTCGTCGCAGAAGCCAGGCGGAACAGTCGTGAGGTAAGTTCGGACAAGTAGGAGAGGGGGTATCTCTCTTCCCTGTCTTCACAGACCCTCGTGCTTAACTCCCAGATCCGGAGCTTTCCTGGTCTTCCTAACGCTATTGGATTTACTCTCTTTAATCAGACTTTTATGTTTGACGTTTTGTGTGGCCTTGGAGAGTTAACTCTCCACTCGCCTAATCCAAGGCCCTAAAATCCTAAACTTGTTGGTGTAATAACTAAAACAAAAGTTCTAGTGGATTTTAATTAAGCGCTTGATTTTATTAGGCTGTTCTTTAAGTCAAAGGTAACGGAAGTGAAACTTGTGGTGTTTTTAGGACGCAAAAAGAAACTATCCTAACTACATGCACATGCACTTTTTCGTTTCAATGAAGACCAATTTCTATGAGGTTCAGATGTACTTTAAATTAAACAAAGTTTTTTGCTTTCTTTTCAAATTCCACACTCACAAAAGCTAACAAAACTATGCATGCCTAAAAGAGGATGCAAAGCTATGCTAATGCAAGAACTATATGTGAATGCAAGATTTTAAGACTACTCTGCAAACAAAGAAGGAAAGTTGCTGCTTTACCAAATTTTGTCTTGCCACTAAAATGCTTAGATAGAAGATGATGTGTTACCAATCATTTCGTCCAAACAATAAAAACAAGTTTTAAGATAAAAAACAAAGCACTTTCACTTCGCAAAAAGGAAATCAAATGAAAAACAAGTTTAAGAAAGCGAAACTCAAAAAACTTTCAAAAGATTTTCTTTCAATCAAACCAAAAAGTCTTTTTCAAAGGAAAGCTCTCAAAAATACTGACACTAATGATTGATAAACAAGCCACCAAACACTTTTGTGAATTGACACCTTTCAAATGATGAAAACTCAACAAAAATAAAATGTGTTCGAAGTCGCTTTTGACAATCAAAAGCAGCAATGAAAGTCCAAGAAATCAAAAGACAAGTTTCAAGGAAATGGTAACAAACAACTTTCCCGAAACGAAGGAGCAAATGGTCATAAAAATGATTTCGTTAAGCAAACACAAATGTCATGAAAACAAAATGGACACAAAGATTTTAAGACAATCTTCCCACTCTGCCGAAACAGAGCAATCAAGATTCTTAAACAGAAACCTTGTGTGTCAAAAATCAATGACGCTTGCAATCAACGAAAAACAAGACTAGCACTCCTAGAGAGAGTTCGAAACAAGATGCCCCCTGTTAAACAGAGAACTGTCACTGGGAATTGACTGCTTTAAACTGACCCAAACCACCAGACAGACATTCAGCCAAAAGAAAAATTATAAATCTTGAAAATTATGTGATATACGCGCCTGCAATTATTTGCAGAATGCGTGTACACGCAACTGTAACTAAGGAAACCTGCGTATACGCGGGTTTACTTAGTGCAACTTGCGTATATACGCTTCTGTAATCCAGAAAAAGTGCGTATATGAAGTGTTTCAAGAAAAATAAAAAACACAAACTGAAAAACTGGAAAAGCTTGGAGTTTAAGAAAATATCAGACAGTCAGAACCAACAAACAGAGGGACTGAGCCTTGATTGGCTTGAGGACTACCCAAACTAGGAACAACAAGAGTGTTGTCCCCAGCGGAGTCGCCAATTCTGGTTGAAGGGAAAGTACCCCTAGAGTCCTTTGGGCTGAGACTCTACCAGACTGAAAATTGCTTATACAAAGAAACACACACACACAGCCATCTTTTTTACTTTTAAGCAAATTCTAATGTTTAGGGTACATACCTAAGGTCCTACGTCCGAGAAGACCGTTAGGGTGCAAACCCTTCTTGGAGTTCCCTTCTTCTTTCTCTGACCTGCAAGACAAACAAATCAAAGAACACAACAGTACATGTATAGAAGTTTATGTATAAATCATCTTCATGCTATAAAGTTAGTTATAAAAAATCTTTAAGTAACCACTTTCATAAGAATTCAACACAAGAATCTCATAAGCATAAAGAAAGATTATTCGGGAACAAAGACGTGTTTCTTTATATATAAAGGCAAATAAAGTACATATATCGGAAAGATATCACCTGAACACCTTCAGCAGGCTCCAAGCAAGCTTCCTCCCGGATTCGTTCCAGCCTCCAGCCTTCAACAAGAGCTCCTTCCAAGTCTTACTCAATGATGATGTCAAGGATGAATGATCACCAATACACATGGAAACAAGGGTTTCCTATGAAAAATGGGGGAAGTGCAGGATGCACCAAGGACTTCAGACCTGGTCTAAGGGAAAAATCTCAGCATAATAATCTTGCTCTCCTTTCTCTCTCCCCTTGGCCTTCCCTTTGATGTCTTTTTATACCCTCTCCAAAGTAGTTTTTTAGTTAGGAGTTGGTTGGGAACAGTTGGGCCACGGGCACTAACAGGTGATCCAGCAGGTAAACCCGCGATCACCGCCCGAAAAAGAGGAAATTATATTTTTTTAAGTGTTTTAATAGATACACGCGGGTTGGGTATGACAGACCCGCGTGTACACACGTTTAACACAGGGCAAAGTCGCGTACAGGGAATAAAACACTGTTTTTTAAATTTTTGGACCAGGTCTGGAAGGAGGGGTTGCCCTAGGCCATAAGTGCAGCATCACAAACCATAAGAGTGAGATTTGGAGCTATAACACCTAGCCCTCTTGACCTTTCCCAAGCTTTCTCTCCCTTCGCACCACCTCTGCACAGCCAAACCCTAATAAGAAACAAAATCATAATCACTCCAACCACTTAAGCAAAAATATAAAAACATGTTCTTTTCAATAGAAGTAGTTTGAGTTCATGCATTTCACATCATTAGAAGTAATGGAATCATTCTTAGACATTTGCACTCCCACCATTGCATCATAGAGATTAAGCTAGTCAGATTAGGGTTTACTAGGGTTTCCATGTTTTGGTTGGTTTTCAGTTCATTTTTGCAAAGTAGATTAATTTCCTTTGAGATAGCCTTCGTCCATCATTTAGAAAGCTTCTTCTGAGAACATATAGAAGTTGGCTTGAGCCCTAGCGGACTTGTGCCAGCTGACCAAGTGACAGCTGCGACAAGAGCTAGTACTTGTGCATACAGCACCGTCGCTTCCAAGTTTGTTACGAACTACCGGGTTGATAAAATTAGAGATAGGAAGCCCCAGGAGTTGTAGCATTATTGCTACAATACTGGAGCCCACCATCTTTTTGGCGCCGTTGCCGGGGAAGCGACAGAGTATTGGTGATTGTTGCTATTCTTCTATTTTCTACTACAACCTTCTGCTAAGTAGTTTATTTCATTTCCATTATGCAATTTCCTTTATGCAAAAGTAGATTAGCATTTCTTGCTTTCATAGATTAGCATTTCAATTCCGCAATTTCATTTCTGCAAGCGTAGATTAGCATTTCAATTCCGCAATTTCATTTCTGCAAGCATAGATTAGCATTTCAATTTCGCAAGCGTAGCCTAGCATTTCATTCCTGCAATTTCATTTGAGCAAAATAGATTAGTCCTTTCCTGCTTTCATTTCAATTCCGCATTTTCATTTTCGCAAGATAGTTAGTTGCAGTTCAATCTATTTCAGTTTTGCAAGTAGAAGTAGGAAAAAGAAAAAATCAACCAAAAAGATTTCATTTCATGCCTTGTAGGAGTAGAGATAAGTTAGAAAAATGATTGCACAACCCCCTCACTGCTTCACACAGCCAACGTTATCTCTTCTTCGATGGCTGTGATTAAAGAACCCCTGGGTGGACATCAAGGCATATTTAAAGAACCTCTAGGGGAGAAGAAGAAGAAAACATTCCTCTGGAGCAAATGGCTACAAGTAGAGATGTTGGGAGCAACATCTTGTCCAAAGATGAATTTGAAAATCAGATCAAAGATTTCAAGAGTGATATGAGGCAGTTTCTTGCCATGCAACTGGATACCTTGCGGATCCAAAAGAAGCAAGAGGAAGCCAAGAGGGCTTTGGTCATCTTTTGTCCTAGGTGCACTAGAAAGCATCCTAGGAACGAATGTCCAATGCACTCCCTAGAAGTGTGTTTCATCTGTGAAGAATACCATCCTACAGATCAATGCCCTTCCTTGCCCAGAATCAAAGCTGCATATCAAAGAGCCAAGGGAGCCACTGAATCACTCTATTATATGAACCAAAGTTGGCCGCATGAACCTAGATCTTATCAGCAGGAACTGCAAGGGACACCTGAGACCTATTATGACCCCTACCAAGCCACTTTCATGCCTTCTTGGGGTCCCCCTGCTCATCCTTCCTGGTTCACACCTCCTCCTTGTTCCTTCACAGATCCATATTATACCCAACCAGTTGCTCATTCATTTCACTCTTATGCTCAGCCACAGCCTCAGTGGAATGCACCTTATCAGGAGTGGAGGCCCCAATACAACTCTCATCCCGCTCATTTTCCTCCACCACCTGCTCATCCACAACCATCGCCTCCTCCTCCACCAAGGCAACCCCAAATGCCTACCCAACCACAATGCCATCCATCTCCATCTCAATTTCACACCTCCACTCAACTACCCGTACCATTTCCAAAACCACACAATGGAGCAGCTCAACCCCATTGCAAATCTGAGGCACAACATGTGCAAATGACTCCTCTTGAGCTCAATGATGTTCACCAAAGCTCAGGAAGAGTGTTGCAAAACAAAGATTCTATTGAAGGACCAAAGGAAAAAGAAGATTCCAAAGAGGAGATCAAAGAACCATGGGCTGCACTTGATGAAGAGAAGAGATCAGAATCAGAGATCGAGAGAGTTCCCTCATGGTTACCATCAAATCTTCCATGTATTCAAGAGAAAGATCAACAAAAAGAGGAAGATCAGAAGGTCATGATAGAAGGTGACATGAAGAATGATCCAGATCAGCAAAAGAACCAAGGATATCAAAGCTATATTGAGATATGGTTTCAGAAGGTCACTAAGTTGCAGCAGTACTTTCTTCCTCAGCTCTGTTTGATCCCTTCAATGCCAGATCATTTGGTCTCTGAGATCTGGATACTTGTCCAAGCATGCATTTCGAGCCTTCACATCGTTTTTTCTCTAATCTCGATGTGCACATGGCTCCATTGGAAGTATTCTTATACTTGAAAATGATTTTGTTTTTCAAGTAGGGTAGGGTAAAAAAAAAAAAAAAAAAAAAAAGAGGAAAAAATGAAAATAAGAGAAAAATAAAAATCTAAGGTGAAAACCTCCTTGGAGGCGCCTTAGATTGGCTCATTGATTGAAAACCTCCATGAGGCGGTCAATGGGTTGGAAAAAAAAAGAGAAAATAAAAGGGAATAAGATCTTTGGGTGAAAACCTCCCTTGGAGGCGCCCAAGGCAGGCAATTAGGGTGAAAACCTCCATGAGGCGCCCTAGTTGTTTTTCAAAAAAAAAAGAGAAAAAGAAAAGAAAAATAAAGCTAATCTCCATTGAATAATTTCATGTTGCAGCAGTGACATTGCAGGTTGCAAGAAGGATGTTTCATGACAGGAGGAGCACTCAAATCAAGGTTAAAGGAATTTTTCTTGTGCCTTCTACAGGAAACATCCTGTAGAACCTTTGGACGAGCCCAATCCAATTTAAAAAGTGAATCTAGTGGTGGGAATCTGTTGATTAGGCCTACAAGCACTTGTGTGTCCATCCCTTGCCTTTCTCCATCATTTTTTCCACCTCCTTGTGCTTCTCATTGTGCTTCTACAGGAACTTCCTGTAGAAATTGTGGGAAACTAGACATGGATCTCAAAAAGTGGTTTGGCGAACATGGTAGCTTCCTCAAGGGTTCAGAAGTCCTCATGCAACCTTCCAACTCCTCCTCCATCATCTCCATACCTGCATCACAGCCCAAGCTCAGTTTTCCCTTCCATGCAAACACATGCAAAGTGCCTTGAAGCAAAAAGACATAGAACAAAATTTGTTTTTGCCATAACTTGAAAACCATGCATCCATTTGACAAACCGTTTTATGGGGAATTGTACAAGGGTGATGGCAACATGCTTGAGCAGTTTCAGCCAATTCCGGTGCACGGTTTCCAAGAAATCAGCCTTCATCACCATCAACCATTTTTGCATTTTCTCCATAACCGTGCATCCGTTTCAAAACTTGTTTCATGGGGAGATGCACATGGGTGATAGTAGCCTACCCAAGCAGTTTCAGCCGATTCCGATGCACGGTTTCCGAGAAATCGAGCTCTGAAATCTTCAGCCATTTTCCATTTTTTCTCGAAATCCGTGCATACATTGATCACGATTTTGCTATGGGAGATGCATAATGATGATAGGAACATGCTCACCGAGTTTCAGATCAATCCGGTTTACCGTTTGAGAGCAATGGCGAAAACAAGTTCTGATTTTGTGACCATGCAGCAGCAGCAGCTTGAAGGTGCAGATCTGAACGTGAAAACAATTGCATGCAGCTCAGATCCGGCCAGAGGACACCTGCACAAGGAAAAGCAATCAAAAATCATCAGCCAAGCCCTCATGCAATCAAAGGATCCAAGCATGCAGCAGCAGAATCAGAGCATGCAACAGAAAAAGCTTCACAAGCAGCCGTTCAACTTCGAGGTATGTGACTGAACCTCATTCTTCTATTGCATAAATTTAATTTAAAAACTGCATGAATTAATGGAATGGTGGGATTAAGCCACGGATTAGCAAGGCTCAACCGATTGTCTTCTCTAGCACTCAGCCGGCAGTCACGCAGTGCATGTGGATAGGTGACTCACGTGAAAATTAAAAAAAACAGGAAGTGTTGGCCGTTTGAACTCTAGTGCAACTGATCCAGAAGAGAACATGCAGTTCATGATGGCACTGCAGTCTACATGTGGCCACGTATGCCTAGCCACTTCACTTCCTCACCACGAATCACGTTGTAATTGAAAAACAAGCTCGGCTGACTCTCACCACCCGCTGATTCATTTGCGCCTGCAATGTTCTTAGCTGAAGTACGCGTCCTCTGCTCCCACAATCTATTAACTTGTCATCCTCCACCAAGCTTTCTCGACCATATTTTTTTAAACCCACCTATGCAAGGGCGTTCTACAGAAAACGGGTGGGTCTTCTACAGGAAGTATGGCACAGCATTCTGGACCAGAGAAGCCTGGACTTTTCTTCATCGAATTTGGAGTCCCGAGAAAGGTAGGATCGAAAACACTCTTCCATGTATGATATACTCCAAAAGAGTGGTGAATTGAGCTGTTTTGAATTGGAGGGTGACCATGCATGAATTTGCTTGAAAAACACTTGCTAATAGAATCTGTTTTAATGCCTGAAATAAGAGGCATCACAGCAAATGGGTAAAGCAGATCTGAAGTAGTGCGCTCCCTCTACCCAGTCAGCAGGCATCAGAAACAATGGTTAAGAATGCTCCCTTTTTTGCTGTAACTAAGGCACGTAACAACCCTGGAAAATGTGCCCAGGCTGCTGGTTCTAACTCCTATCAGATGTGCCCCATCTCCTGGTGTAGATATTGTGCTTGGTCTTCAAAAAAGCGCCTCAGATGCTCCTCTTCAACCAGCACTCCAATACCATATAAATTGGTTAAAGAACTGCACCTAGACATGTGAAATCAGGGGCTACATAGACCAACATAAAAATGCCTTTCATTTTTTGATCTGGAACTGATGGGAAAACAACATCCACTTCTCTCAAAACAGTGTCTCTTCAACTTCAAATCTGCCCAATCATACAAGGACAGCACCAATAGAAGAAAATGCTCATATTTGTGTTTTCTACATGTATCCACCATGACTGTTGATTTGTTTGCAGGGCTTGCACCATACATATTGAAATATATGCGTTGGTTTAGACTCTGACTTCGATTCAAAAACAACAAAAAAAGGAAAAAGAAAAAAGGGTCAAAAGTCTCATGGAAGTACTCCTCTGTAAGCTGGTATAATTCTGCACCCTGTTCAAAATCTGATGTGAACTTTTTCAAATCTGAAATATCTCCCAGAATCTTCAAGGTGCCTTCCTATGCTGCACAAAACGTCTCAGACATATGGACTTATAAAAACATTGGATTTATCTTATTGTGTCCATCTGCTACTCGGGAATACTGCTACTTCATTTCCCAATATCACCCTGTATATGAAGTTATTGTGTGCTGGAAAGAATGCCTCTGCAAAGATCAAAATGCACCGGCACTTTGAGGGGTATCAGGACCTAATCATGCACTTGAAGAATGCTGCCACTAAACTGCTCATCATCTGGGGAACTAGGATACTGAACTGTCCATCCAAAAAAGAAGTGTTGGAAGAAACAAGTTTAATCCCTGGAAATTTTTGCAGGTTACAGGAACACCATGCAGTTAGAAAGAAAATTGGGAAGTCTTCAAGGACATGATAGCAGAAAGTGACATAAAAGCCCTCACCTATGATATCAGTCCTTCTAACAGTGAGGAAGAAGAGCAGAAAGGGGGAGAAGATGAAGGCTGCCACAGCCAAGCTGAAAGGAGAAGGCACCCTCAGCCAAGCAGGCCAAAACAGTGAAGACTGTTTCTACAGGAAGACAGAAAACAGCCACTACAGAACTGTTTCTACAGGAAGTTTGGAGAAAGGGCAGCAGAAGGAGAAATTGGCCGAGATTTTAGCCAAGGAGGCCACCAGGGCCATCAAAGATGAGGAGAGAGATTGGTTGCTCAGAGGATGAGCAACACTTTCAGTAGGGGGGTGATGATGAGCCCCAAAAATGGACAATTATTTGGGCTCATTCAACCTCCTAATTTGACTTAATCCACCATTCTCATTAGTTTATTGCATGTTTTTGATTATATTTATGTTAATAGAGTGAATTTGGTTAGTCATTATGCCAACAAGTCTAATGGGTGCTTTGTGTAGCCTTTTTGGTCAACTTGGAGACAAAATTGAAGGTCTTAATGAGCACTTGGAGCCAAATTCGTGGGAGAACAAGCTAGAGGATTTGTAGGAAGGTGTCCCCTTCATTTATGGGCCCTTACCTCAAATTCTCCACCATCAGCTCGGAGTTCAAGTTCCACCGAATCAATCAGCACAAGGGCAGCCAAGCAAGTCAAGTAGGACTGCTGTTAACTACAAGTCTTGGGCAGCCGAGTCCCTAAATTTTAGGAGGAATGTTGGGTCCTCAAATTGTATAAATAAGAGGGCTTAAGACCTCATTTCAGTTAGTCAATTTGGTTAGCCAGTTAGTCTCTTTGTAAGCCAGTTTTGGCATGATGTTAGACTCTTGATTATTTAATAAAGGCAAGCAGCTTTGGATCCAATTCTAAGTTTTTAAGGGAGCTATAGCTCTCAGGTTAGGGCCCAACCTGAGAGCAATAGACCTCCTCTTCCTTGTATGGTTACTTGTTTCCTTGCAAGCACTTTATTTCCTCTATTTTGACATGCATTTAGAATTTACAGTCTGCTGATTTGATTTCTTTTATGTGATTGAGTAGGATTAGTTTATAGTTCAAGTGCTTCTAGTTGTTTAGATTAGAATAGGAGGATTGTAATTCATTGGAGATTCAAAAAAAAGGTTGATAGTGCACTCGCTGCCATCTCTGTTTAGAGATTGGGGGTGTGGGCTGTACCAACCACCAAAAAAACGCAGTCTTATGCTTTCATGCAAGCTGCCACACAGTCATTCCAATTGTAGATCCATCCATGCACTCTGCTCTTGAGCAATACTTCTTCGTTCCAACACCATGCACGATTTTTCTCCACACTTTACATTGCTGTTCATTGGTTTAATAACACAGTTAGAATAGGTTGATGGAATTCTCGGTTTTGTGCAAGATATAGAGGATTTGTTTCTTTTACACTGCTTAGCATCACTTTATCGTGTTCTTCTTCTTCTCAACCACGCCTAAGGCCACCTATTCATCCTCTGTTCAGCTCGTTAGCCTTCCAACCCTTCTACTTCTCACATAGCTCCATCTTCTTGACCTTTCATTGCTTCCACCCTTCTATCCACCAACCAACTTTACCCACTCTTTCTCCATCTCATATCTCTGTCCCTGAGCCATCTCAAGCTCCTCTTTCATCTTACCCATCCATCCATCCAGTTCCTTCACTCCTCCATCACCCAAAACTCTCACGGTAGCACATCATGTAGAAGTTAACAGACTTCCTGTAGAAATCCCAAGCTTCCTGTAGGATCCCCTGCAGACATCCTGTAGAAGCCTGCAAACTCGGTTGCTGAGCATCTGAACGTTGTGGACTCCTGTGGAATGATGTTAGGGATCCCCTGGAACCTCTCCTAGCCCTCTTGACCTTTCCCAATCTTTCTCTCCCTTCGCACCACCTCTGCACAGCCAAACCCTAATAAGAAACAAAATCATAATCACTCCAACCACTTAAGAAAAAATATAAAAACATGTTCTTTTCAATAGAAGTAGTTTGAGTTCATGCATTTCACATCATTAGAAGTAATGGCATCATTCTTAGACATTTGCACTCCCACCATTGCATCATAGAGATTAAGCTAGTCAGATTAGGGTTTACTAGGGTTTCCATGTTTTGGTTGGTTTTCAGTTCATTTTTGCAAAGTAGATTAATTTCCTTTGAGATAGCCTTCGTCCATCATTTAGAAAGCTTCTTCTGAGAACATATAGAAGTTGGCTTGAGCCTTAGCGGACTTGTGCCAGCTGACCAAGTGACAGCTGCGACAAGAGCTAGTACTTGTGCATACAGCACCGTCACTTCCAAGTTTGTTACGAACTACCGGGTTGATAAAATTAGAGATAGGAAGCCCCAGGAGTTGTAGCATTATTGCTACAATACTGGAGCCCACCACCTGGGTTGGGAAATCCTTTGTCTTAAAGTTGATTAAACCACTTTGAAAGTCTTCAACCGTTTCTGGGTATTAACTTTGGGTCAATCGTCGCCAAGCCATATGTCGTGTCGTTATGTGTTCAAGAGGTCTCTGCAAATAAACCATTCATATGCAAAATACTTGTCATCCATTTTGACCATCCCTGAGTCAGTCCTTACAGCAACATTTCTTCAACTTGAACTATGATTTCGTGTTGTGGGCTTGCCTGCAACGGGTCGCTTTCTATCGACATCAACACATTATCTAGAGAGATGACTTAGAAATCGTTAGTACCTTGAAGTCTGCATGCATCAATGGCAGGTTTCTCACCTTTGACGACAGTTTACATCATTGACTTTTGATCGAAGGATTCCGTGACATGTTTGACATCAACCCATTCATTCACATCTCATGGATTGTACTGGGTACTTTGAGAACCATTGACATCATTGGTGGTCTCTCTCATACTTGTTAACAGTTTACATCATTGACTGGTAATCAAGTGGTTTCTACCATGTTCGACATCAACTCATTTATTCGCATGGATAGAATCGTACCAATTCGGGAAGTAGAAGTGAAGACCCTGGATCTAGTTACCACCATCCAGGCTGCGAGGAGTTTTGTATTCATTATGTATTCATTATAGGCTGCGAGGAGTTTTGTATTCATTATACAGGCTGCGTCCATACTGTGTCTACATGAGTCTATGATTGTGATGTACTGCAAAATCATTCCTGTATCAGAGCAGTAGTTAGATTGTTAGTTAAAGTTTTCAATCTGAGTATGGGAATGCCTACCTCAGCGATGATATCATCTTATATATGTATTTTGTGTTGAATATTTGCAGGTTCTGACCGGGCTCTCCACAAGATAATCCTTGAAATGATAAAGTACTTCACCCTTCCTAGATGATATAAAACCCTAATCTACTACAGGCTTCACACTTTAGGGGGCAATCTGTTACACTAAAATTTGTCACCATGACTATTTGCAGTTAGTATGGCTCCATCAACTGTCATACTATCCTCCTTGGCAAGTCTCATGCCTCTGCTTCTCATGTCAAACTCCAAGAAAGAGAGAAAAGTCATTTAAAGTCATTTATCTCTGGGTACGCAGTTTCTCTCAGCCTTACCTGCGTGTACGCAACCCAAGTTCACAATACCTGCGTACTTGTACGCTCTGTATGTAAAGGGGTGGGTGCGTACCCCTGTATAGGTCAAAAGGCGCGAGTTTCATCTTAAAAAAGTTACTTGTGGTCATTTCTAGAGCATTCTAGAAGCTTGTTTGATGTGTATTGAGCGCCTCCAGATGGTTCATGTATCCCTATGAAAGAGGAACTTATCCCATCAAGAGGGGAGCTAACCCATCCAAAGAGGGGCTTGTCCCATTGATGGTGGACCTGATTAACTTCCTCTAGAGCACTATAAATACAGGCATTGGGCCAGAGGGAGGAGAGGTTGAAAGCTGAACATTCCTAAGGGTAGATGCTGCTGGAATTAGGACTTCCTTGTAGAAGCTTGTGAGGAGAGATTCCCATCCTTTCTTGTTTCATTTGGAAGTGGGTGAGCTTATCAAAGTAAAGGAAAACTCTTGTTGGACCCTGGGAGGGACCTGCACAACACCAAGGCTCAGGTTGTAATGGTTTCTTTTGTTTCCTATTAATACAAATAAGTCCATTCTTCTCAACAATTTGTTATTTATGAGTTGTTTCATATACTCCTTGGTCTGTATGTTAAATATGTTTCATTTTATGAGATATTCAGGTGCTATTTAATCGTTTGATTGTTAGTGAATGCAGGTTTCGAAGAGAAGGAGGAGCTCATGCGGATCGACGAGGCTGGACTACTACAACAGCATTGGACTACAGGTAGGATCTAAACACTTGATTTCTTATATGGTAAATGCATATTTAGAGAAGGATTGTTCTTAATTGTCTTGTTTGTCACTAGAAAGCCTTAAGCTTCTAGGGAGGTTGGTTGTGTCCGCACTATCAACTCTTTCCGCCTGACAATCCCTCATCAATCTAGTTGGCATACCCCAAAGGCGAGGTATTTATTTCTCTCTCAATGTGCAACATCACAAGTCGTTCCCAAGTGGGCTATGAAACTTTGGAAGGTTAAATTCCCTACAAAGGCTCAATGGTTCATGTGGATTATTATGCACAATAAGGCTCCTACCTCAAACAATCTCAAAAAAACAATTTCCATGGTCCTAGTAGGTGTCCCCTTTGTTATCTAGATTCTAAATCTAATCAACAACTCTTCTTGGTCTACACTTTCTCCCAACATGTGTGGTAGCAGGTTTGGACATTTATTGGCCCCTCTTATATGTGGATTGGTCCTTCTATTGATATTTTCTTGGTTCATGGTTCGAATCGCACAAGTATTCTTCATACATCCCTCTCCCCTTTACACTTGGTTGGGGCATTTGATTGAAGTGAAATCAAGCCATCTTCGAAGATAAGCCACCAAATATGCTCAAATATTCTATGCACAACCTTTCCATTTTATCCAATTACAAGCCCTCCTCTGGAATAACAAATCTCAGGAACACAGATGAACCTCCTATTAGAACAAAATTTCCTTGGGGATTTTTTGATAGGATGGCCCAGGGCTCCCCATCTATCAGTGGAGTTAGAGCTGTTCTTTATATATTAGAATACCATTCTATATCCTTTTCTTGCAATGTGGTGCTTCCTACAAACAACTTTGCTGAACTTTTAGTCCTCAAACTTCCTCTCTCTTTGGCCTTAGAAAACAATATTACAAACATCCATGTTTATGGAGATTCACTCTTGGTTATAAATTGGATCAATGGCATTTTTAGATATCAGAATTATCTTCTTCAACCCATTTTTTAGGTGCTTCTCCTTCAAAAGAAGCAGTTCTCTCACATCACTTTTGAACACATTTGTAAGCACATAAATGTGGTAGTAAAAAAACTATCCAAGCCTAGTTTGGAGCTGGACATTTTTCAAATAAATAGACCAAAAATATAGATAGGAAGATTTGATCCAAGATATTTTACTTATAGATGCATCAAAATTACATAACAAAGTTAATTAACCATGGAACTTAAAAGCACATAAACAATGCAGAAATAATAAGAAGAACACAAAAAACATGGCATAATGATTTGATTACGGAGTTCGTCCAATTTGGACTACGTCTCTGGGCCTTGCTCAATAGTGGGGAGGCCTTATTTTTATTAGTGCAATAAAAGAGATAAAAGTACAACAACAAGCAATTTCAACCCTTATACATCCAATCTAATAGATGGGCAGAGAATGGAGAGCCTAGCTTTGAAAACAGGTAGAACCAATAAACTCCTCGTGAAAAATAGTTAAAAAACGCCTATCTAAACTCTCAATTTGGATAATCGGGCCTTCTGAAACCTTTTCGGAACCTCCCTACTACCTTAAGGCAAGGTTACGGCTTGCTGCCAGGGTCAGTGTTTGTTGTATGTAGTAAAATCTGTGTATTTGTCCAGTCCTCTCCTCCTTTCTCCGATACAATAGTCATATATGTAATATCATGGTGGAATCCCTCGAAATTGGGGAAGTTTCAACATAATACCCAAGGTTGGTAGGTGGGAGCAGGCTGGAAGGATTCATGGAAACCACCCTTCCGCAATAGTAAGCCACTATCCAGCAACCCATTTCAACGATGCATGACTCTCGGTGGCGGGTTCATCGGTGGTTCTAGCTTATTGGCAGACAATCCAATGCCCATACACAACATCCTACGATAATTATGGACCAGACAATAAGAGTCACCATATAACATAATGTCTTTGCGTTCGACACTCCTGTCACATTATCGCAATCGATGTGAAACCCTTGGCACAATGGTTAGCACTCTGAAACACCCATGGACCCGTCGGGTTTATTAATCACATTGTATAACATTTCAGGTATGAGCCCCTTATCACAGTATCACAATCAGGATTTTTCCCCTGAACCATATCGCAAGCACCAACCCTTTCTTGTGATTGCAATATGCGATGTATATCGAATCACAACTAAGTCCTGTCGAGGTCGATTCATAACTCCTCCAGTGCGCGATATGCGATATCGCAATTGCAGTCGGGAATGCCAGGGGTTGATTCTTCCTTAAGCATTCCTCCTTTTCGCCGATATTCAATATGCGGGGTCCAGTGGCACCCTACCATGTGGCATTCCATTATTCGCTGAAACTATGCCATGTCATCTTCTCTCTACTACCTGGACAAGTCAAACTAAAACTTTGACTTGCTCTAACTTTGTCATCTGGACTCAGATTTGAGTGTTATTTGCATCATTAGAATCCGGATGATGAGCTATTCAATCCGATGCTAAGCATATCAAGATTCTGCCACTTTGAGTTTTGAGCCTTTTGTCATGCCACTGGTACTTTTCTAAAGATCCACTTGGATCAATGATCCCCACTACGAGCTTTTGGACCACCAAAAGAATTTTCAGACAATTGGCAAGTGAGGAAATTTCTCCCTCACTTTTTCCTTCTCCATCCATCAAGATTTTCCTGGATGCATTCCTTTGAAGCCAACACGGATATGCTCTACATCTCCCTGTTGTGAAGTTCTAGTCCTCGGCCGAGTATGATATCTTCAGGCAACTTATCTAGATACTCTGGTGAAAAATCATCCACTGTAGGATTCTTTGAAACCTCCTCGGTATCCATAATCAATGGAGGTTCGTAAAGCTTCAAGTTTTCCACATTTTCCACAGAGTACATTTGCATATAAGCAGGCAAGTCAAGACGAAAAGAATTGTCTCCAATCTTTGCCAATATGGTGAAGGGACCATATCTAATGGGTCTCAGTTTCTTCCCTTCTCCCTTCATTCTATATTTGCTAATATGGAGCCATACCTTGTCCCCAACTTGAAACTCATGATCAACTCGATGCTTATCATGTTGAGATTTATATCGAGCTTGACTCTTCTCCAATTTTTCTTGCACTTCGTGATGAATCACCTGTATCAGTTGAATGAACTTTCGTGCTTTATCCCTATCATCTCATCCATTTCTATCCTCCTCTTTCCCAAAGACCATGTCCAAGGGATCTCTAGGTAGATAGCCAAAACATGTCTCAAACAGTGAGCTCTGTGTAGATGAATGTGCTGCTCGATTTTATGCATGTTGCACATAAGGCAGTTGTTCATCCCACAACTTGGGATGTTTCCCACAATAACCTTACAACAAGTGCACCACAATGCATTTGACAACCTCTGTTTTTCCATCGGTCTATGGATGAAATGTCGTACTTCTTTTCAGCTTGGTGTCCATCATTCTCCACAAGCTGGTCCAAAAATCCCCAAGAAAGCGAGAGTCTCGATCTGACACAATAGATGTGGGCAACCCAAAATGAACCCAAACATGCTGAAAGAAAAGAAAAGCAATTTGCTCAGAAGTGACCTGCTTTTAACACGGCATTAAAATACACGTTTTACTAAACCTATCCACAATGACATACAAATAGTCGTGACCTTTCCTAGACATAGGAAAACCTCCTAGAGTGGTGTGTAGAGCCCAAGTTTTCTATTAGAGGGCTTTAAAACAGAACACAACACTCTTTTGAATTCCAAAATGACCAGACACTAGAGAGGTATAAGCCTCTCATATTACATGAACCCTTTCATTGTTAGTTATGCACAGTTTGCCAAGGTGGTACAATAGATTTCCCTGCAAGAAATAATTGTCCACCTGCGATCCACATGCCAGTTTTGCAAAGATTTCTTTAAAATCACTATCGTTAGCATATTGTTCAACATAAATTTCTAATGACAAAGAAATATTTTGCAAAACTACAGATGCAGAAATAGGAGGGCGAGAAAGCATATCTACTACTTTGTTGTTGGTACCCTTCTTATATCTTATTACCAGGTGAAACTGTTGGAGGAATCCCATCCATATGAAGTGACGAGCTTGTTGTAGCTTGGCCTGTGACTGAAGAAACTGCAAGGGCTGATGATCTGTGTGGATGATGGTCTCCTTGCCAATCAGATAGTGTTTCCGCTTCTTTACACTTTGGACCAAGGCATACAAATCCCTACCATATGTAGGATAATTCGCAACAACCTGGGAGAAAGTCTCTGAATGGTAACATACAGGCTTTCCTTGCTAAATCAATATAGTGCCCATGGCATATCCGCTGGCATCTATTTCAATTTCGAAAGGCTATGAAGGTCTGGTAAGGCTAGCACTGGTGTTGTACTAATCTTCTCTTTTAGTGTGTTGAAGGATTTTTGTTGTTTTCCTCCCCACTAAAAGGCCTGCTTCACACTAGTCAAGGCATGCAAGGGGGTTGCGATAACATAGAAGTTCACAATGAACCTTCTCCAATATTGCACCGTGCCCAAAAAAATTCGAACTTTTGTAACATTCGTGGGCTTAGGCCACTTCATTATCGCCTCCACTTTAGAGGGATCTATCCTTAATTGTCCATTACCGATAATATGGCCTAAATAAATCAGAGAAGTCTTCCCAAACTCACACTTTGACAGTTTCAAATATACTTTCTCATTCTTCAGAACATCAAGCACTTTATATTTGTGACATGTATGTTCCTCTCAGGTCCTACTGTACACAAGAATATTGTCCAGATACACAAGAACAAAATGATCAAGAAAGGCCTAAATAAGTCATTCATTACCCTCATAAACGTGGATGGAGTGTTGCACAGTCCAAATGGAATCACCATCCATTCAAACAACCCTTGCTTGGTTTTGAACGCAGTTTTCTAGACATCCTGCTCTGCAATTCTAACTTGGTGATAACCACTACGCAAATCCATCTTTGTAAAATAAAAAACGTTTTTCAATTGATCTAACAATTCATCAATGCAAGGGAGAGGGTATCGATTCTTCATCGTGATCTTGTTCAGCACCCTATAATCTACACAGATTTTCCATGTGTTGTCTTTCTTGGGCACCAACACGATCGGTGAGCCACAAGGAGAAGAGCTCGGTCTGATGACTCCCTAATTTAATAGTTCCTGCACCTATTTATTGATCTCCTCCATATCAATAGAAGTCGTCATGTACATGCCAACATGTCAGACCAGGAGGTAACTCCTCAAAACAATTCATGATATTCATTCAAGTTGGTCTTTATTATATAGATGAGGGAGAGACCGTTCATTTCATCTCCCAGTGGCTCTTCATCTTTTCTATTATTTATTTACATCAATTACAGTTTCTCACCCAATCCTAATGATTAGGTGTCAACATTTCCCCCCTTAATCTGAAGGGATGCTGGTGAGTCCAAGCATCGTTATGAATCTTTCAAGCTTTTGTCTTCCAAGCGCTTTGGTGAAGATGTCTGTAATTTTCTCATTAGTGGAACAATGGTGGAGATGGATTGTTTTGGCCTCAACATGATGTCGAATCAAATGATATTTAGTATTGATGTGCTTTTTTTGATCATGGAACTTTGCGTCTTGGCCAACTTTATTGCCGAGGTATTGTCAATCATGAGTGGAGTCGATTGTACTTGTTTTACTTGCAAATATTCAAGAATTTTCCTTAGCCACACAATTTCTTTTGTTGCCTCAGCTGCTGCCACATATTTTGCCTTTGTTGTGGAATCTACTGGAACTGATTGTTTGCATGATCTCCAGGAGACAACTCCTGATCCAAGACTCATAGCATAACCTAAAGTAGATACCCCAGTTTCTTTGTCTCCATCAAAGTCTGAATCAGAGTATCCAATCAAGCTGAAGTCACCCACCTGTGTATACTTGATTTCAAAGTCTTGAGTTCCCTTCAAGTACCTTAGAACTCTTTTTGCAGCAGACCAATGTCCCTCACAAGGCTTTTGCATAAACCTGGAGAGAATTCCAACAACAAACGAAATGTCTGGTTTGGTAGTAGTTAGGTAGTTGAGACTTCCTACAAGATGTATATACTTTGTTGCATCCTCAAATTCTTTTCCTTCAATGGATGTGAGCTTTAAGTTTTGTTCCATTGGAGTAGTAAGAGGATTGCATTCCGTCATGCCAAACCTGTTCAACAGATCTCCAATGTACTTCTTTTGAGAAAGGAATATGGACTTTGGATGTTGAGTTACTTCAATACTAAGATAGTAATGAACATATCCCAAATCAGTCATTTCAAAACCTTTCCTCATTTCCTTCTTTATGGATGCAATGTAGCTTTCATTGTTCCTTGTCATCAAAAGATCATCTACATATACTACAAGATATACAACTGTTTTTCCAACCTTCTTGACAAACAAAGTTGCATCATCAAGATCATAATGTTTTAAATTGAGTTTCAGAAGATGCTCAGTTAGTTTTTCATACCAGGCTCGTGGTGCTTGTTTGAGGCCATACAAGGATTTCACAAGTTTGCATACTTTATGTCCATGTCCTTTCACAACAAATCCTTCAGGCTAGGACATAAAAACATTCTCTTTTAGATCTCCTGTTATCACAAAACCTAACCCTGATAGGCTGCTGATCAGGAAGACTTTGAGTAACTATTTCAAACCAAACTTTTGGCTGAGGCTTAGCCTCCTCAACCTGAGAGGGCTCTCTCACTGGGTTAAAGATTTCAATTAATGATTAGATGGCTAACTCTATAAAACAAATGAAGGAGTGTGAATGGTTGAAACATAGTCAATAAACATCCATTGGGCTTGTGGAGTTAGAAAATGTTTAATATGACAACAATATTAGCTTAACATGGAAGTCAGGGCATCAAGAGTTCAATATATCAATTAACACAGGAGAACATGTAGGAAACACAGTCTACAAATGCATGAAGGAAGTTAGAGCATAGCCAATGAGTTCTAAGTAACATACATTCATACCACTGCAAGTGAGGAAATGAAGACAACCATAAGACAATCAATCATTGAACTCTCTTTTGAATCCTGAGTAGTAAAGCCAAACTCTGTATTACATAAGAACATAGTCTTCTACAATGACACAATATGAGTGTTTTTCTCAAAAATTTCCAACCCTTGGTGCATTACATCTCTTGTCATATATAGAGTTTCATTACAAGCTTGGATTCATTCCTCCATCATGAGGGGAATTCGAATTTCTCTAGACCTGACACCTATTGATCTTTAAACAAACTATTAGTTACAACTGACTGTAAACTAACAGTCCTAGAGACCTAATTTGACTAGGAGTGTAACTCCTTATTTATGCTGGAAACAACCTTAACTATGAAAATAAACTCGTTCTTTGACATCTGTCCCTCTTCACCTTTCGCTTAAGTGATGACTTTAAACTTCATGCTGGCCTTTGTTTTCTTGTTCTTTGACTATCCTTGGATACTAGGAAAATTGCCCTTGTATTTTCTGTTTTGGTCTCCAAAGTGGTTCCTCGAATTTTGCTAACCATATTATCCCCTTTAATAACATGTGATGCCTTGAATTTATCCAAAGGTCCTGCTCATATACTTGTGCTAAGACAAACCCCTTAGATACTGCCTGAAGCATGACAATCTGTTTGAGCTACGAAATGACTGTTGTTTTCGTAGCGCAGAGTTTGGAGTTATTATATGCTTCTCATTCTTTGAATTTTCCTTTGCTTTATATTCAAAACTTCTGAGGTGGCCCTTTGTGTCTTCTGCAACAACATTCTTTGATAATGGTTCCCCTTTTCATTTCAAAATTGATTCGAAAAAAAACTGGCAGCTTCAGCAGTTTCGTAGCGTGCTATGAAACTGCCGTGCATTATATGTCATCTTTGGCAGTTTCGTAGCGCGCTACAAAACTGCTGTGTGAATCAAGAACACATTTTTTTGTCATTTTTTTGGATTTTTTGATGGCTTCTCCACATGCTAATAGGCCAAACAAAACTGACATTGTCCATCCAAAAATAATCTTCAATCTTCAAAAAGTAAGTTTCGCATCAAAATTGTGTCAAAATTTCTTCACTTACTATCAGGTTCATTTATGCTGAGACTTTTCTTCTGGTTCATTTAGTTGAATCTTCAAATCTTCAATCTGTCTTTTCATCATTCGGATTTTAGTTCTTAATTTTTCATTGACCCTTCTGACATATCTTGCCTCCTTTATTACAGGGACGGTCCAAACGAAATATTGAGCATGACTGCCCACTACTTCATATCTTGGAGCTTTTCCATCTTCCCAACTGGATTTTACTCTTTTGAAATTTTCTCTTTCAACTGCATGTCTCCTTGCCCTTTCCTTGAGTTAGGCAATATCAAGATTGGTAGACACCAATTTCCTTTTTACCTCCTCCAAGCGACATTCTTCCTCATGAGTTAAATAGCCTTGACACATGACACCTTTGAATCAATGTGGGATTAATGATAGGTAAAACAAGATTGTTGACCTTATTTTCTAATGGGAACAAGACTCCACTCTATGTTCTAGACTCCTTAAACAAAACAATAAAAATGACTTTGACTAGGACTAATCATAAAACTTTGTAACCAAACTAGTTGTCCAAAATTTTTTGAAATTTTTTTAGTGATAACATCTCCATTCAAGAAAGAAGTTTTTACATCCATTTGATGGAATTTCCAACCGTTATGAGCTGCTAGGGAAAAGAGTGTCCAGATGTTAGCCCATTTTGCTATGGGGGAAAAAGTCTCCTCGTAATCAACCCCTTCCTTCTGTGCAAAATTTTTTTCCACAAGCCTGGCTTTGTGCTTGTCAAGTGAGCCATCAGCTTTATACTTGTTCTTGTAGACCCACTTGCAGCCAATTGGTTTGGTTTCTAATGGAGGATCAACCAGCTTCCAAGTGCCATTTTTTATCAGGGCATCATACTCCTTTTGCATCACTTCTTTCCATTCATCATGAGAAGCAGCTTCTTTGAAGGAAGTTGGTTCAAAATCTGTAGACAAATTCAATTCACAATCATAAGAAACATCCATATCAACAGGTGAATTAGGATGAACACTTTCAAGTATCTTTGTCAGCCACTTTGGGGGCCTTTCTCAGATGGTCCAGGTTGCTCCGTTGATTGAGTTGGGACTGAATCAAGATTGAGTCTCCCAATTCTATCAATCACATCAATTAAAGTATCATCCATTGTTGGAGTTTCATGTGGGGGAGAGAGTGCTTCAGAAGAAAATTCCACAGGTTGATCTAGTATAGGAATTCCCCCTTCAAGATGTGGAATCTGATTATCAAATTCTTGAAATGATTTTTCATTTGCGAATCTATCCAAGTGATTAAGTTGCCGCTCAACAACATTGTCAGTTTTAGATGATTCAACAAAGATTACATCTCTAGATACAACAAACTTTTGATTGACTTCATCATAGAGACGGTATGCTTTGGAGGTGTTTGAATACTCTAGGAAGATACACTTATGACTTCTTGCACCAAGTTTGTTTCTATGTACCTTTGGTGTCAAGGCATAACATGTGGAACCAAAGACCCTGAGATGCTTTATCGAAGGAATGTGCCCATACCACATTTCATAAGGAGTCTTGTTTCTAATAGCATTAGATGGACATATATTCTTTACATATACAACAGATAGAACTGCATCAGCCCAAAACGTCAATTTTACATTTTTGAAAAACATCATGGAGCGCACCATATTTAAGATTGTCCTAATCATTCTTTCAGCTACACCATTCTGTTGACGATTATAAGGCACAATTGTTTGATGTTTGATCCCATGTTGGCAAAGATAGTTTTCAAATTCATTTGAAGTGTATAATTTTCCATTATCAGTGCGAATAGAGCCAATATGATATTGTGCATCATTTTCAATTCATGTATGAAAGTTCTTGAATGTTTGAAAAGCATCAGATTTGTTCTTCAATAAATAAACCCAACACATTCTGGTGTAGTCATCAATAAATGTCATCATATATTTATTTCCATTTGAAGAAGGAACAGACATTGGACCACATAAATCTGAATGAATGAGTTCAAGTTTTCTATGTTCTCTTGAATGTGAATCATGAAAATACTGTTTGCTATGCTTTCCTAGAATGCAAGCATCACATTGCTTAAGTTTCCTAGGAATTGTAGGCAAAATAGTAACACCATTTTTCTTCAACAAGCGGAGGCTGTCATAGTTCAAATGTCCAAATCTAGCATGCCATAATAAACTTGATGGAAGTGTACCTTCTTCATAATGAGAATTGTATGAGAAATGTTGTGCACGAGTAGAGGTACCCTGCAGCTTGAGAAGCCCTTCTTCTTCTATCCCTATCATGACAAGTGAGTGGTCAAATGATTTTCTCAACTCAAGCTTGCCATCAAACATATGAATGTAGTGACCTTGCTAGTGGATGTGGACCAAGGACAACAAGTTTCTCCTCAGCTGTGGGAGATATAGAACATGATGCAGAAGAAAGTTTGGAAGACCAAGCAATTTAAGCCTGATTGTGCCAAGCCCTGATGGCTTGAGTTTTGATTGGTCTGAAAAAGTATACTGCTCCATCAACATTGTTAGTAAATTCTTCAAAAAAATCTTTTCTATGAGTCATGTGGCAAGTTTCTCCTAAATCAAGCAACCAATCATTTTTCCAAGAAGCAAGTGAATCATTAAACAAGTCTTCATTTACTCCAATATTACAGTGTGCCACAACATAGTGAGAGGATTCAGGTGCTTTACCTTTGTCTGTGTCATTATTTTTACCTTTGGGTTGGTTTCTTTGCTGCTTAATTTTGTCCCAAGGTAACTTGCATGTGGAGGCATCATGTGATCCATTTCTTTTGCAGCATATGTAGTGCAAATCTGACTTTTCCCCTTGAGAGTGTCCGCCCCCCTTCCTTTGAAATTTCTTCCTCTTCCTCTTCGACCACCTCTTCCTTTGGAAGAATCTTGAGCAAGATTCTTTTCTCTTTGAGCAAGACACACAGCCTCTTCAGAAGATTCAGGGGCTGTCTTCTTTCCAAAAGCTTTCTCTCTTTCATCAAATTTTTTCACAAGAGAGTCAAAGGTAATATCTTTGAGATTTCCATTTGCTTGCAATGACTCAAGATAATTGGAGTAAGTAGGATAAATTGCCTTGAGAAAAGTGATAAGAGGAATATCCAATTCAACCTTAGTGGCTTTGATATCATGCATTATAGATTTTACTTTGGATGCAAGAACAAGAGGATCATTATTTTGTAATTCAAGAGTGAAGAGTTTAATCATGAGTTGTACAAATTCAAGTGCAGAGTGTGAGTCATAGATTTCCTTCAGCTTTTGTAAGGTTTCGAAAGCATTTGAAAATGGCGAAATATGTTGACTCACCTCTTCACTTATAGATGCTGTAATTAATGCATAGGCTTTGCTGTTCTTATTTTCCCAAATGGCGAACTCCTTGTCTGAGGTAGGCTGTTTTGGCTCTTTGTCTCCATCTCCAACACACACTACTTTCCACAACTCATTAAAAATGAGGGTGTGTTTTATTTTCCTGGACCACTCAGGATAGTTCTCCTTGCCAGTGAGAACTGCTCCCACAATAGATATGATTGAATGCATTGTAAAATCTGTGTACTATGGGAAAAAAAATACTTCTGCTGCAAAATTTTACTCCTAAAAAAATTTGATTATGATATATGGAGACAGAGGTATCACTGTACAAAATGTAATACCATACACTACAATATCATTCAGCGTAATAGCATTCACCATTCACCATATACAATCTTCTAGAATTATTTGACATAATATAGACACAACATTCAATTTATCAAATGAATCCCTTCAAGAATTCCAATGTAACATAGTAGGAGTTTCTGGCAACAATCAATGCTGAGAGTAGAGAAAAATAGAATTTGTAGTCTTCAAATCCATGTTCACATTACCAAAATTTGTCAGTTGGCATATACAGGAAGCCAACACACAAATTATCAAATTAGCATAACCAAATACGATGTAGCGATAATGATGAACCACATACGATGTAGATTATAGTCAATTTCCTTATCTGCTACCTCGACACGTACTCCTTTAATTCCACCAATAGCGGACAACGTCAAGGAATATTGAGACCAAATCCAATGTTTTTGCTGGGAAATCTCCTCCACATGAAGGAAATCATTGCTACAACTGCCAAGATGAATTATCTTGTCAACAACAACTTGGAGCATCGTTTCTTCCCATACTTTGTGGAATGGAAGAAAAAGTATGGTCCGTCTTTTATTCACTCACATTCTCTGTCACAATTATATATTGCATTCAGTTTATATTCATTGAGAGTTATCGAGAAATGCTCAATGTGTTGCACGAATGCATGGAAAAAATTCGTGTATTGGCTGGGAACGGAGGTAGTTTTACATATACAAGAGCTAGAGCTGATAAACGAGATAATCTTGTCAGGGTCGTTCAACTGTGGGAGGCCTGCATTTCTAAAGAGCGACAGATATCTTCTATTTGGCAGTGGACTTATCTTCTCTTTGGAATGGACTTATCATGAGTATGGAGCGTATTCGAGACTGGCAGGAGCAACGTTTATGTAAAGCAGAGAAAACGCTGGGCAATAGTAGGAGGAGCAGCGCTTTTATGACGGGAGGACCAAGAATGGTGATGCCAGTATTCGGTGGGTGGGAAGATGCAGAATCCCTCCACTATTCTCTCGTCTTTGCCACAGGGCTCATAATGTCAGAAATAGAAAACGCATATGACAGTGTACTAACAAAGACAAAGGTGTGAGTTCTGCAAAATAGGCAGAACATAGGCCAGAGGGAGTTACAAGGGAAAACTGTAATCCCAAATATAGAGCTGGCTCTGATACCATGTCAGACCAGGAGGTAACTCCTCAAAACAATTCATGATATTCATTCAGGTTGGTCTTTATTATATACATGAGGGAGAGACTGTTCAATTCATCTCCCGGTGGCTCTTCATATTTTCTATTATTTATTTACATCAATTACAGTTGTTCACCCAATCCTAATGATTAGGTGTCAACACAACATTTGGTAAAGGAGCATTCTGTTGCAAATGGATCTCATGTTGGATTTTCCGTTTAGGGGGAAATCCTCTCGGTTTCTGAAAAAATTCATCATAGTCAGAAACAATTTCAAATAATTCATTCTTATGATTAGGATCACAACCTTTGAAAGCGTCAGTCATCTCAGCTTCTTTCACCCTCACTACCATGAGCATGCACCCTTTACTAGAATTAACTAGTCTTTTAATATGTCCTGCACTGACAAGGCTAGCACTAACTTTTGTATGATGAGATCTGACTATATACTCTACCCCATCCTTTGTGAGGTGGTATTTGTTTTCATGCCAAAAGAAAACGGCCTTTCTGTCATATAGATATGGGCTTCCCAAGATGATTCCACAGATGTCCAAAGGTACTACATCTAACTCTACCTCATCAACTAATTTAGAAGCAATTACAAATCTGGCCCTACACTACTTGGTGACCTGCAATTTGGCTTTATCGCTTACCCAACCAAGCGGGTATGGACTCGGATGAGGTTTAGTTTTAAGGCCTAACCTTTTCACTAAGGACTATGAGATTAAGTTTGCTTGGGACCTTGAATCAAACATATTTTCCACCTTTGTATGCTTTATGACAACTCTAATGTGGAATAACTCAATTCTCTTTCGCTCACGACTTATAGGCTCATTCAAATAACTAGTGCTTGCAACTGAATCAAAACTATCATTAATAGAAAGAGTACCTTTTGCGCCCATGACTGTGATCAATGTCTCATCATCGGAATCCGATGCAAGGTCTTGTGTTGTTACCACTGTCTTTTGCTTCCCCTTTCTGCTGAATCTCTCCAGTCTCAACTTCGGATGTAGTTTCCAACAGTGGTCCTTGTCATGACCATCTTTCTTGCAATGAGTGCAAGATGGTGTTGCTCCATCCCCTTTCTTGGTTGCGGAAGTCTTCTTATCCTTCCCTTTTCCTTTCTTCTGGAATTTTCCATGCTGAGGTTTGAATGGAATCTTCTTGGTTTGGTCATCTTGATCATTCTTGCCTCGACTTTCAAGATGAATAGATTTAACGCTGGCCGTATCAATTGTAGTAGGCTCGAACAGTAATAACGAGTGTCTGATGTAACTATGTAGTGCACCTATATACTTAGTTACAGTTTCGGGTGCATCTAATGAGATGCCCAGATTCACTGCTTATTTCCGAAATTTTTCTGTGAAGCTTTGTACATTCTAGCCCTTACCTAGCCTTAAATATTGTTAGTCCATAAGTTCCTTTTGCTTATAACCCAAAGGGTAGAATTGGTCCTTTAATGCAGAAATGAAACTAGACCAAGAGGATAGAAGGTTACCTAACTTCGTGTTTCCCTTCTGTAACTTGCTCTCCCACCAAACGAGAGTAGTTCTGCTCAGCCGAAGAGATGCTAACTAGACTTTCGCCTCATCTTCTTCGATCTGTTGGATTCGACAATAAACCTCTATCTTTCTGATCCAGTTATTAACTCTTTATGCACTACATTCTCCATTGTACATGGGCTGATCGAACTTCATGTCTAACTTGTAGAACAATTTCTTAGAGGTATGTTTGGAATTTCTATGAGAGCAATGAGAACTATCACTGCAAGAAGGAGAGGGACGAGGATCTTCTCCACCGCCTTCCTGATTTGTTGAATCATGATCATCGACATCCTTCTTCTGATGCCCAAGTGCCTGCTTATAATCTACGAACAACTTGTCTACTTTTCCTGCCATATTGTAGAATACCTTTCAGAAATTATGTTCCTCTTCCCAATGAGCTTCTTCATTAGACATGTTTCTTCTTTGTTATGCGTGTTCTACTTCAGGATCAAAGGAATTAAGTGTTCCTTCTCCTTTTCGCAACTTGTTCTAGGTTAGCATAAAATCATGCAATTCACATCTACAAAGACCTTCTCTGATACAAAACTTGATCCAATATCTTTTACTTACAGATGCATCAGAATTACATATAATAGAGTTAATTAATCATGGAACTTAAAAGAGCATAAACAATGTAGAAATAATCAGAAGAACACAAAAACCATGACACAATGATTTGATAATAGAGTTGTCCAATTTGGACTACGTCTCTGGGCCCTACTCAATAGTGGGCAGGCCTTATTTTTATTAGTGCCATAAAAGAGATAAAAGTAAAACAACAAGCAATTTCAACCCTTATACCTCCAAGCTGATAGATGGGTAGAGAATGGAGAGCCCAGCTTTGAAAACAAACAAAACCACTAAACTCTTGGCAAAAGATAGTGCAAAAATGCCTATCCAAACTCTCAATTTCCATAATCAGGCCTTTTGAAACCTTCTCAGAACCTCCCTACTACCTCAAGGCAAGGTTTCAACCTGCTGCCAGGGTCAGGGTTTGTTGTATGCAATAAAATCTGTGTATTCGTCCTGTCCTCTTCTCCTTTCTCCGATACAACAACCATATATATAAGATCATGGTGGCATCCCTAAAAATCAGGACAATGTCAACATAACACCTAAGGTTAGCAGGCAGGAGCAGGCCTGAAGGATTCATAGCAACCGCCATTCTACAATAGTAAGCCACTTTCCAATAACCCATTTCAGCGGCACATGACTCTCGGTGGTGGGTTCATTGGCGATTCTGGCTTATCGACGGACAGTTCAATGCCTAGACATAACATCTTATGATAACTATGAACCCGACAACAAGATTCACCATATAACATAATGTCTTCACGTCCTACATTCCTGTCGCATTATCGCAATCGACGTGAAACCCTTGGCTCAATGGTTAGCACTATGCAACACCTAAGGACCTGCCAGGTTTATTAATCACACTTTATAACATTTCAGGTCTGGGCCCCTTATCACAGTATCACAATTGATGCTCTTCCCTTGAACCGTATCACGAGCACCAACCCTTTCATGCAATTGCGATATGTGATGTATATCGTATCGCAACTAAGTCTTGTCGGGGCTGATTCGTAACTCCTCTAGTTTGCGATATGCAATATCACAATCGCATCCGGGAACGCCAGGGGCCGATTCTTCATTAAGCGCTCCTCCTTTTTTCCGATATGCCATATTTAGGGTCCAGTGGCATCTTGCCATGTGGCCCTCCTTTATTCATTGAAATTATGCCATGTCATCTTCTCCTTGCTACCTGGACAAGTCAAACTAAAACTTTGACTTGCTCTAAATTTTTCATATGGACTCGAATCTAAGTGTCATTCGAATCGTCGGAATTAGGATGATGAGCACTCCAATCTAATGCTAAGATTATCTAGATTCTGCCACTTTGAGTTTTGAGCCTTTTGTCATTCCACTGGTACTTTTATGAAGAGCCACCTAGATCAAGATTTAAATTGCCTCTATGACTCTTAGTAGCTGATATCATCATTTCTGCTTCAACATTATAAACTTATACAAGCTTTTTATTGAGGGGTTATTGCCATATATATGTATATTTTTTTATGTAACTTTTTGAGGAGCGTCCTCACATGTCTATTTAAGGGCTTCGACTAGTATTTATGGACAAATTTTGGACATGCTCTCACTAGATGAGGGCTTGATTATGGGTTGTTTTTCAACCATTTTTGGTATGCTATGCATCCTTACCATGTAATTTTATTTTCTTAACAAAATTACAAGCTTTTTTCCTTGGAAAAAAAATATTCCTACATTTATCCTTTTTAACAAAAATGAGTAGAAATTATGTTAAGTCTATGCTTGGTCACAAGATATAGTCAAGTTTTTTTACATTTTTGTTTGTATATTTGATCCAAAATGGATCTAGTAATAGACTTCTAAGTCTAAAAATATTCCTCACAGAGGAAAATTAAAGTCAAAGGATGCTCTTGGGAATAGTCTCATTGCATAGATCTCTTCATTCTAAATCTAACGCAATTTGAATGGGCTAAAACGGACTTCGGATGAAGAAGTTATTGTAAAAAGAAGTTTGCCCATTATCCTTAGAAAAGGAGGCAATTTCTTATAAATGGGACTTAAGGGCTCCTTAAAGGAATCGCATCGCAATGATAAAGGGCGAAGCAGCGGGCCTTAAGAATCCCCGATTGCAATCTCTGACGTATCGCATCGGAGGTAGGCTGCCATGCGATATCGGAACCCGGGCGAGCTGATAGAGCGATTGCGACGAAGCGGATCGGCGATCGGTGATATATATATATATATATATATATATATATCGCATCGGAGCAGTCCATGGGATGTTGTATAGGCCTCGGGCCATTGCGATTGTGATATGCGATGGCACGATCAGTGATAACACCGATGCGAGGGGGGCTGACAACAATATGCCGATGTGATGGGGCCGATAGCGATATGTGATGCGTCGATATCGATGATCGGTGGATCCCCAATATAAAGGGCTGTTGACATATGCAATTGCGATTTGCGATCAAGGTGTAGACTCGATAGGTTTATAAACGTGATTTTATAAATTTTGAAATCCGTATTTTCAGATTTTCAATGTATTTTCATGTTATCTCTGTGTATTGGAATTTTGTTCCATCTTTGGGAATTTGTTCGAAGAAAGGCCGCCTATTTCTTTTCATTGTGAAACGGTCCCTATTCCTATAACGTTTGGTTCCACATTGTAATGGGGCATTTTTGTAACAATGATGCGTTATGTAATACGCAGAGCCACAAAGCTAGCGAGCCAGATGCTAGTCATAAAGCTAGAGAGCCAGAGGTCGAGTCGAAGAAACGCAGAGGCAGAGGAATGATTACACACAGAGAAATGGACTGGAAGTCACAGAGCTGGAATGATGCCTCACAAAAGCCAGAGAGCACAATTGATAGAGGGACTTTTTGGAGTTGCTTGGAGGTCGAGTGAAACCATAGAGCTTAATTGACAGAAAGTCGCTTGGAGGTCGAGCGAATCCAAAAGATCGTGAGAGCTAGAGCTGAGATCCAGAGCCAAGAGCTAGAGCCAAGAGCCATAGCTAAGAGCAGAAGCAGAGGCCACCAGAGGTTGGAGGCAGTTGTAGAGAATAGAACCAGTGTTCATTCTCAAGGTTCCAATAGTCGAGGTGACTATAGGGGACTGCTGAATCTATTGAGATGGAGTTCAGAAAATCTTGAAGACTTCTAAGAGCCATGGAGCAGTAATGAAGTTTCGAATAATAAAGAGATCAAATGATTAAGCTATTGCTGATGTCCAAAGTGTGCTGAAGACAGAAGAAGGAATTCCATAGAAAGTAAAAGAATTATGAGGGAGTTGGTGCAAGCTAGAGCTCAAGATAGCTCAGAGCGCTGATTGAAGGAGTCTAGTCCAGAGAAACCTAGATCTATCTGCAGAGTAAGGACAGGCAGGAGTAAGATGGTATTCTAAGCCCAATGGTTTAGTCGTAACCTATGGAGTTAAGTGTGGAACTTGTAAAAGAAGCATTACCATAATCCCAAAGAGCCTAGTCGAGTTGATTAGTGCTCAAGGAGATGTAGCTCAAGATATTAGGGTGAACTCCATATTATATTATTGTCTCATGTGGTTTGCTTATTTGCTGCTTTATTTACTGTTATATGCATTTCATGTCAGTTTAAGCAAATGAACATAAGCACTTAAAAATTAAAGGCAAACAAAAGCATACGCCTATTTCAAGTCCTTTAATTTTGCAAATTGTCAATCATTAGCATAGATCTTGGGGATATATAAGCTTTGGAGTGGGAGAGGTTCTTGTAAGCATGAAAAGAATCCTTTAGTGCCCCATTTCAGATCAGGTGGTATCAGAGCATCAGGTTGATTAACCCCACCTTCAAAGAAGGTGGTATCAAAGCTGGTTATATCAAAGATGGTTATATCAAAGATGTTATATCAGAGTAAGTTATAACAGAGCAGATGGTATCATGATGCAAGTGGTACTAGTATATGCTTGTTTGACTTGAAAGGTGTTCAAACAGTAGCAAGGATTTTTCTGTTTTATTGTTTGTAAACTGGCTGTTGTTTGAGTTTGCAAAGGTGAAGGGAAAGCTATTGATAGCTAAGTCCATGAGAGGGAAAGAAGGAAGATGGGCTAAAGGCATTCTTCTTATCCCAAAGGACCTCAAAGAAATCTTTGAAGCACAAGATGTTGTTGCAAAAGGTTGCTTGAATAAGCTCTTTGTTAATCTTGTTTGAAGTTCTTTTCTTCATTTTGATAATGACAACTTCTACAAGTGAGTCCTCAAATTCTTCCTTCATCACAAGATTCTTTGATGAAGACAAGAAGCAAGACTTATTCACCTTGATGGATATGGTGAGATAAATTTATGAGGATGGAAGGAAGAGCATCATACTTTGAGAGCAGTTGAATTCCATGAAGGTCCAAGAGAAGCAGTTTCTTTCTGACAAATTGCAGGAAATGGAGAGGCAACTTCATATTGCAAATATGAACCTGAGAAGGATGCATGAGTTGGAGACACAACTTCTTGTTGGCAAAGAAGCCTTGGTCAAGTATCAACTTGAAGAAGAGGTAAACAATTATTGTTTGTCTTCAAATTCTTCTAAGAATGTTTATGTTGGTTCTTTTGAAAAACATACCAGAGGCATAGGGTCCAAGTTAATGTCCAAGATGGGTTATGAAGGAAAAGGATTGGGAAAAAATACATAGGGTATTGTTGAGCCAATAATGGTTGAAGAAAGGCCTAAGTATTTTGGTCTTGGCTATGGACAATATTATGGAGAAAGTTCCAAAGCTGCCATAAAGACAATTGAAACAGTTCCAAGAAGGAGTTTCATTTCAGGTCTTCTACCTCAAGAGTGTAAAAATTGTATTCATGGGGAATGCAATAGCTTGAAACATCATTTTCAGGAAGAAGGTGTTCATAAGAATACACTTGAACCAGAGAGTTGTGGGAAATCTGAAAGCCTTGAAGAGATTGATGGTGTTCCAAAGGGAGTCACTTCTTCATTTGATTCACCTCCTCATGAAGGTAATAAAGGTGAAAAAGAAAGCTATAAATCTGGTTTTAACTATATTCCTTTTGATTATGTTCAGCATGATAAATTTCCATATAAGGATGGGAAAAGAATTGCATGTTCCTTTTGTGAGTTGGATAACCATAATGTTTCTAGATGTTGGAAGAGAATGGCCACATACAAGAAACTTTTGAAGGAAAGGAAGCAAGAAGCCAAAGGTCCACTGGACAAGGCAAATCACGCTGTCAAGAGGATGCACATGTGTTGCACTTACTGCCATAAGCAAGGACATATTGTTGCAAAATGTTGGACTCTAAATCCAACAATGCTTCCACAAGACTTGAAGAGGGTGGAAAGAGAAAATGACAAGAATGGAAAGGAAGTTTCCAAAAATTATGTGTTTCAAGATGATTCACATGTTGATGCTGATGTGCAGATAAAGGTAGGACCTTTGAAATGGATTGGTAAGAAATGGTTAGAGTTCTTATCCAATTAAAGTTGCATATCTTTTGATGTGAAAAGAAATGTATCACATCTATTTGCATTTCTTTGTTAATAAGATGCAAGTTCTAGGATGGAAAAAGTTGAGTAGGCAGACTCACTTTATTGCTGCAACATTATATTTCATTTCAGCTTTGAAATTACAGAGTACTTAAGCAAAAGTTGAAAGGTGAAATGCATGCATGAGAATGATGTGCATGAACACGGGGATGTTGATGATTTCCTTGTATTTGAACATGTATGTGTGATTAACTTTAAGGGTTGGTTGCTTTGTTTTTAAATATGCATGTAATATAATATTGACTTGGAAAAAGTTGATTTGGTCTCCAAGATGGATATAATGATGAAGTGTTTCATCTTTAAAAGAGAATCCTAAAGTTCTTTTTCTACATGCTTGACTTGAAGGGTCAATTGTTTTAAAGGAATGTTTTGTTGGCTTGTTATCTAGTCAATCATTTGTATGTAGATGTAAAGAAATGGAGGTGTTCACAAGATGTGAAATTTGTTTCTTTTGATGAAGAAAGAGTTTAGGCCATCCAATTGTTGTCTATAATTCTGTTGTTGTTAACAATATGCCAAACAAGTACAAATGAAAATTTTGTGAAGCAGATGTAACTTCACATTGGTTTGAGCCACCTTGGATCAATGATCAAGGCAGAGAAGTTCAAACTACCTTCTGTGACCTTCTCAATAGGAGTTCTGCATGAAGTCAAGGAGAAAGACGGTTCTTCCCAGGAGGACAAGCACCTTTAGGAAGGGAGTGTTCAAAGGCTTTGGTTCAGAGGCACTATGCTAGGCAAGTGTATGGAGGCTGAAAGAAGAGGGTGAGGTACTCTCATTTACTGTTCAGATTAGTATATCAGTACTTTAGAGTCCAAAATATTTTTAGTGGGAAGGCATGATCCAAAATGGATCTAGTAATAGACTTCTAAGTCTAAAAATATTCCTCACAAAGGAAAATTAAAGTCAAAGGATGCTCTTGGAAATAGTCTCATTGCATATATCTCTTCATTCTAAATCTAACACAATTTGAATGGGCTAAAATGGACTTTGGATGAAGAAGTTATTGTAAAAAGAAGTTTGCCCGTTATCCTTAGAAAAGGAGGCAATTTCTTATAAATGGGACTTAAGGGCTCCTTAAAGTAATCACATCGCAATGATAAAGGGCGAAGCAGCGGGCCTTAAGAATCCTCAATTACGATCTTTGATGTATCGCATCAGAGGTAGGTTGCCATGTGATATCGGAACCCAAGCGAGCCGATAGAGTGATTGCGAAGAGGCAGATCAACGATCGACGATATATATATATATATATATATGTATATATAGATATATACATATATATCTATATATACATATATATACATATCTATATATACATATATACATATATACATATATACATATATATATATATATATATATATATATATATATATATCGCATCGGAGCAGTCCATGGGATGTTGTATAGGTTTCAGGTTGTTGTGATTGTGATATGCGATGGCGACGATCAGGGATAGTGCCAATGTAAGGGGGGCCGATAGCGATATGCGATGCACCGATATTGACGATCGGTGATCGGTGGATCCCCAATATAAAGGGCTGTTGACATATGAGATTGCGATTTGCGATTAGGGCATAGACTCGATAGGTTTATAAACGCGATTTTATAAATTTTGAAATCTGGATTTTCGGATTTTCAATGTATTTTCGTGTTATCTCTGTGTATTGGAATTTTGTTCCATTTTCGGGAATTTGTCCGAAGAAAGGCTGCCTATTTCTTTTCATTGTGAAATGGTCCCTATTCCTACAAAGTTTGGTTCCACGTTGTAATGAGGCATTTATGTAACATTGATGCGTTATGTAATACACAGAGCCACAAAGCTAGCGAGCTAGATGGCTAGTCACAAAGCCAGAGAGCCAGACAGCCAAAGGGCCAGTCGAAGAAACACAGAGGCAGAGGAATGATTACACACAGAGAAACGAACATGAAGTTGCAGAGCTGGAAGGATGCCTCACAAAATCCAGAGAGAACAATTGACATAGGGAGTTTTTGGAGTCGCTTGGAGGTCGAGCGAAACCAGAGAGCTTAATTGACGAAGAGTTGCTTGGAGGTCAAGCAAACCCAGAAGCTCGTGAGAGCTAGAGCTGAGAGCCAAAGCCAAGAGCCAGAGCCGAGAGTAGAAGCAGAGGCCGCTAGAGGTTGGAGGTAGTTGCAGAGAATAGAGCCAGTGTTCATTCTCAAGGTTCTAATAGTCAAGGTGACTATAGGGGACCGCTAAATCGATTGAGATGGAGTTCAGAAAATCTTGAAGACTTCTAAGAGCCATGGAGCGGTAGTGAAGTTTCAAAACATCAAAGAGATCAAATGATCAAGCTATTGTTGATGTCCAAAGTGTGCTGAAGACAGAAGAAGGAATTCCAGGGATAGTAAAAGAATTTTGAGGGAGTTGGTGCAAGCTAGAGCTCAAGATAGCTCAGAGCGTTGATTGAAGGAGTCTAGTCCAGAGAAGCCTAGATCTGTCTGCAGAGTAAGGACATCTAGGGTTAATATGGTATTCTAAGCCCAATGGTTTAGTCGTAACCTATGGAGTTAAGTGTGAAACTTGTAAAAGAAGCATTACCATTATCCCAAAGAGCCTAGTCGAGTTGATTAGTGCTCAAGGAGATGTAGCCCAAGATATTAGGGTGAACTCCATATTATATTGTTGTCTCCTGTGGTTCACTTATTTGCTGCTTTATTTACTGTTATATGCATTTCATGTTATTTTAAGCAAGTGAACATAAGCACTTAACAGTTAAAGGCAAACAAAAGCATACACCTATTTAAAGTCCTTTAATTCCGCAAATTGTCAATCATAAGCATAGATCTTGGGGATATATAAGCTTTGGAGTGGGAGAGGTTCTTGTAAGCATGACAAGAAGCCTTTAGTGCCCCATTTTAGATCCTTCACCATATGTCTGATATTGTTTGTTGAAACCCACAAAAGGCTACATATTGCTTCAAATTTCAAAACTTATCTAGAGGTATATAGTCTACAAAATTTTCCCAACAAAAAGAAAAATTTGCAACCACACATACTTTAGTTGAGATGATTTGTTGCCTCTGACAAATACCTATTGAGATCTAGTCCTTGTCCACCTTTCCTCCAATTTTCACTGTCATAATCACTTATTTTGGTATGCAACATTTGAACTTGCTCTTGCAATTCCACTATTTGTTGGTGAAGCACATCTATCTTGTTCTCTTGTCTAGTATTCTTTTTTGCCAAGGATTGGAGCTTCTCCATATCCTGCATTGTTATTGTCATCTACTCCTTCAGATTCTAATTCCTCATGAGAAATTTGATTTGAAAAATGTCCAATTTCTTCCTTAGCTAGTCAATCTTGTCCTTGCAACTGCAGCTAGGAGACCAGGCACAACTACTGGCACCGACAACACCTTCTTGGAATTTCCTCATAGTTTCTTTTCCACTCACATTATTCATATGGTTTGACAAGTCTTCACCCATAAAAGGCATGCCATGCATCTTAGTTAATCATCCTCCATAATTGTCCCCCAAGAGCGCCAATGTGCATGGTTAGCATTCTCTTAGGTGTGTTGTGATATGCATAGAGTTGCTTGGCCTAGGAGCATAAGGCCCATCGATACTAATGTTCATACAAGTACCCTTGCACAATTGTTTTGATAAAACTCTTGTACTTGGTCCCAATTTTATGCCAATTGTTGATTGTATCCATTAAACAATGCCCTCCACAGATTCCTCTATATTGCTAAGAAGTTGGTCTCCTTTGGAACTGACGCGGATTATTGACTTCCAAATTCTTAGACCCCTTCTCCAAATTGTTACCTCGGGCTTCCCTTCCCGAGTTGAGCCCAACCACAACTTTAAATTTGTGATTGAACAAAGACCAAACAATTCACATCCAACACCTAGAGCCAGTAGATTATTGATGCCCTCTAAGTCTTAGGCTCAGGGAAAATGTCGAAAATGGACAAAAAGATAGAACTATCCTTTGGAGAAGGAGGCTCCCTAGCCTAGTAATGATAGTTATACCATGGAACCTTCAATATCTGTCTTCGTGTGTTTTTCTTTCCAAATAGAATGTAAAATTCAAGGACCAACTTTGCCAGTGGTTATGTTGTTGTAGGGGACTATAAGCCATTCCTTTATTCCCACATGTTATTGATGTTTCCTTGGTGTACCTCCTCATAATTGTGATATTACACAGTGTTATCAACAATGTAGGCAAATGTCCTATGCGTGAACTGTACTTCGGCCATCGTGGTGAGCTTTGTTCGTGTGATGATCTATGAACTATTTCAATTGCATGCAATGTAATATAGGGGGTGCCACGAAACCATCAGGAACACCCCCCCCCCCCCCCCCCCCCCCCCAAACCCATTTTTAATTATGATACCTTGCCCAAATCATGGACATATGTGCACGGGCATTATAACAATGTTTTGAAAATTCTGCGTAGGCCATGAGATTTTCTATAGTCAATAGATAGGTCCTTCAGATTATGGCAGGTCCCCCCATCCCAAATCATCATTTATTTCTAGTTTCTCCGTCTGGAGATGACACACTTGGTTTGCACATGTATCAATCTCATCATTTTGACTTCTCATAATATGGAAGAAGATTTTTTATGGAATTTGTTCCAACAACGCTTTGATTCTATACAAAGTATTCCCCAAGTGTTTATCTCTTGTCTAGGTCCTTTTATGTAACAGTTGAATGGTGATAAGTGAATCCCCCAAGATGCTAACATTTATCACTTGTGTAGTTTTGGCCAAAAGTAGACCTTGCAACACACCCTACATTTCTACCTGGTTGTTGGTAATTTTTCCCAATCCCCATGCATACCTCTTGACAATATTTATTTCCGGCTATACAAAACCCCTCCCCCTCTTGCGACCTTTGTATTATATTCCTACATTTTAACTTAAAAAGTAAGATTCATTTGTTGAAAGTGTTTTAGTTTTATAATTATTAATGTGGTGTTTGCATGTTTCTTTTATGTATTGCTATGGATGTCATTGTTTTGTCAAAGATATAATATAGTGAGTGTGTGACATGTTTGAGGCATGTACATAGATAAAAGTGTTAGGTGCATAGGGTTTTGGATATGGAATGGATAGTGTTGTAAGTGTAAAATTTGTAGAGGTTTTAAGGTGTTGTTTTTAATTTTATGGGGATTCTACTCTTCAATTATATTTATGAAAGGTGATAGGATCAAAATAGAAACATTATGCCTTAAGCCCAGTTACTAAGATGATCAAGATGTTATTAAGGGTGTTATCTATTGATTATGTAAAGGATTTAGGAATCAAAGGTGTCAGTTGAAGGGGGTCGATGTGAGGGATGAACCCTTGTCAATGTGTGTGATATTGTAGATTAAATACTTTTGATTGCGCTGAGGTTACTTTGAAAATAAAAAAATAAAACGATAATCAACTTAATATAAGAGAATCATGTGAAAGATAAACCCATTATAATGTACATGATAAGTATTGAGTACTTCTTGTTGTGCTAAGTTTACTCAAAAATAAAAAGCCATAGAATTCAAGCATCAAATCCATATAATAGTGTTCCTTTTACCAGTAGCACTTCTGTTTTTTATGCTTTTTTGTTGGAAAAATAAATTAAAATATAATATCTAAATAAGAAATAACTACATGATCACGTTCGTTAAAAAAAAAAAAACTTAACAATAAAAAGAAATGTGTTTATAATTCAACCACTGAAACTACATTTAAATTTAAATTATAAAATACTTAAATAAACTTTACGAACTTCATCATTTTCACTCATAAGGCATTTATTTAATCATCTTTGTAATACAACCCTGAACTCTTTGTATATATCCTCATATATGATACATGTTATAATATTATAATAACTATCAATTTATGTATGAGTAACATATGATTATTATAGATTATATAAGATATATATTATTTAAAATTTAAAATTATAGATTACATAAGATATATATTATTTATAAGTTAACTTCTAAATTATAGGTGGATAATATAAAATTGTTTTTAGATTAATTAAGTTATATAGATTATAATTTAAAGTAAATTTTGTATAAAAAATTAAGAATATTTTTACATATTTATGGATGATATTTTTAGTAAATTTAAAAAATAGACATATATTATTTTATTGGAGGAATTCAAATTACATACAGATAAGTATGAATTAGTCAAATATTCAATAATATTAAGTATTATATATATATATATATATATATATATATATATATATAGCCAATTGAGTTAGCATTATGTATCTAACTTTACACACACGAGGTTATAATACTAGTTATAAAAATTAGTTATAATACCAAGGAATTTTATGTGAGTGTGTGTACGTGGGTGTGTGTTACATGCTTCACTCAATTTCTGTACATAGGTTTGCACTTGTTACTATCAATAAATGCGAGAATTGTTTCAAAATTTCCTTGGAATATGAATATACACACACGCTGCCTATAGATGGGTTTATACTAGGTATCATCAATTAATGTAGAGAAGTGTTAGGGATTTCCATTCAATGTGTATATATCTTGATATCCGTAGATGGATTTGAACTAGGTACCATCTACAAATATGGAGAAGTGCTTGGGAGTTCCCCCACAAGGTGTTGCAGGGAAACTCTTAAACACTTCTCTACATTCATGGATGGTACCCAATGTAAACTCATCCATGGACATCAAGTATATGTATGTGTATGTGTATCTTGTATTCCAAGGAACATCTCCCAAGCACTTCTCCACATAGATGGATAGTATGTAATGAAAACCCATATATCGAGATGAAGTGAGGCACACAACAAAGGAAAGAAGCCTAGGGAATCAACCATAAACATCCTATATGAAGCTCAAAGTACTCAACTACTCAAGCTAGCCCAATGTGAGGTAAAAGGCTAATGGGTTTGCACTAAATACCATCCACACATATAAGGAAGTGAATAATAGTTTCCCCACAATATTTTCCCTCAAAAAATTATATGTATGTGTGTAATAAAATTGACATTATGTATCATATAACTTTTCATTTTCTTTTTTGGAAAAAAAAAACCTTGTATTAATAGAAAGCGTAGGCTCTAAACCTATGCGATACATAAGGCTCTACTGATTGGTAGAAGCTAGTGAGTATATTAACACTAAAGAGAGAAACTTATTCCAAACTATTGAAACTATTACAAGATTATTACATAAACTTTTATAAGTAGGACCAACATTACAACACTACTTCAAAATCTATCCCATACATAGATTGGTCCTTTTTTTATGGTTTTGTTGTAACGGCTGCAACCACCCTCCAAAATTTTTCCTATGCTTTTATTTTGGAGCCTTCCTTCTAATCCATAGGAGCTCATCTTGCACTGATTTAGGTATTCATGCTTTGACTAAGACTTAGTTGTTCAATTGTGCTTGTGATTGCTTGTTTTCACACCGAGCTGATCTTTATAACTCACAAGTTGATCTCCCAACTTGGCTTCATAGTAGTTATGGGCTTGCCTCCAGAAAATGCACAATCCTTGAGGGAAAGAAGCCTTGATGATGGGAATTGTGTAGTTTAGATTGGCAGTCATCCTTGAGCTCAGAAATTGTGCATTCATGGAAGGAAACCCAATACTGAGCCCATAAACTGCACAATCCCTCACTGAACTTAGAAATTGCATAGTGCATTGATCCCAGAAACTGTGCAATTCCTCACTGAACTCAGAAATTGTGTAGTGCACTAAGCCAGAAAGTTGCCCAGTTCCCCAGAATTGCACAATCTTTCACAACAGTGTGCATGGAAAGTTTCCCCAAAAAATCAATAAAACTAAAGGGAAAAATGCATCCCTAGGAAATATGGATATGTTATTAGTTTTCTGAAGGTGGCTAATTGAAATTTTTAGAAGTTTTGGCCATGTGTCGTTTTTCCTTGATTTTATGCATGCATGTCATAAACCCTAATTCACTCAAATCTATTTAATCGACTCCTCGAGAGCTCATTTTCACATTCGATCTTGGATCTCTAACATTCTCAAGGATATCAAGGAACCTTCGGTGCGGTCTTCGTCGCTTTTCTAGGTAAGCTTCACTTTTGTCATCTTTTATCGTTTTTCTATCATTTTTTGTTGTTTCTCTTGTGTGAGTGTTGTTTTACTTATTTCTCTTCATAGTTGTCAGCATTTCAACTTTTTTTTTTCCCGGTGGTTCACGAACATCCGTGGTCAGGGGTGCAGGCTACGTCCACGTAAATTCTAAGGTTGATCTCTAGGATCAAACCCCTCGGCCATCACAGACCTGACCCCAAGGGCTTCGGGTAGAATCGACCCTGTGACCTCCCGTTTTGGTGAGGCACGACTTGACCAGTTGGGCTAACCCTTGGGGCTTATCAGCATTTCAACTTGTAGAAGTGTTGTTTTAATTTTTCAATTACCTTTCACAAGTGTCGCATTGGTTTTCTTTTTTTTGCACCGATAGTGGTCGTTGTGGAGACTCTCTTCACATACTTGATTTTTCTTCTGTTTGATTAGTTTGTGCACTTGATATACATTGATTTACTCATACTTAGTCAGTTTTGCACTCAACCTCATATTATCACTCACTTCTGCTCCTTTTTCACACTTCCATCGAGAAGATTTGCACTTGCTTTGGCCATATCTTGCCTTGCCTAAATGGGCACTACGCAATCCTAAGGCTCAAGCCACAAGCTTGGCCTATAGAACTGCATAGTGTGAAATACAGGTTGGCCCCAACTGCGTAGTTACAGTTCTAGGAGCTAGCATGTCACCTTGGCCACTGAGACTGCACAATGCCCAGTCTTTCCCAGACCACTGCCTAGGCTAAACTGTGCATTGCACAATTTCAAGCCAAAAGCTTCAACCCTTGATGTGGGGATTGCGCAGTGCATAGTTACCACATGCATCCAGTCCCTCTTGTCAATGAAAATTGTGCAGTACTCCCCATTAGATGCTCGCTTTGCTACTTGATCATGCATTGTAAGTAGATTTGCTTAATACTGATATTTATTCACCATGAGTGTATTTTTTGTCCCACGGGTACAACAATTGTTGAGCTTCTCTCCAGCAGTCATTGTTACCATGGAACCAAAGGGATATTCTTCAAAAGAGACCATTGAAAGTAGTACTGGGGAAGAAGTTGAGAAAACCTCAGTGTATGTAGACACTCAGTTGTTTAAAGAAAATGGATCATCACGAACATGGAAACATGGTTAATTAAGATTCTTTTGCAAAGGACTTTGAGGTAGACTTAGAGGACCAACAGGTTTATCTCAGTGTCTGACAGTCAGGACTACACAAGGTTGCATGTAGATATCTAGCCTTCCCGTGTACAGATGTCATCAGCTGGATTGTCTCACATATTGATGAGAATAACATGAAATTGAGCAGTGCCAATGGACAAAATATTGCCACCTTCTGGGAAGAAGACTATCAGCACATGTATCACTTGCCTGAGCTAGTGAAGCTCATGGACTCACTCTTCTATGCCACTCACAGCTATGTGAACACAAGAGGCATTGTCAAAGGCCATCAAAGTTTCGACAGAAACCCACCCATGTATACAAGACAAGTCCCTCAAGAAGGCCTACCATCTTTTGGTTATCTTAGCTTGCAGGATGCATGGTTAGCAGAGCATGTAAACCTTTCCTGAAGGGTGGGAAGTCTTATTGAACAAGGTTGTGAGTGACGGGAAGTCGTTCAAATAGTCAGATCTGTTGGCTTGACAATTGATGGACCATGTAGCATAAGCTCAAAGTCCTTCTGATGGTGAGAAAGCAAGGTTCTATATGTCTGCATATTTACTGGATGCAATTTGTGCACAACAACAGTTCCCTGGCATGAACTAGACATGGACACCATGAGAACCTTCCATGCATATCTATTGCAAGTTTCTTTCAGATTGCAGTCATCGAGGAGTAATGGCACAACTAACTAACCACTTCATCATCTTTGTTTACAATCTTATCTTTGAAGAAGATCCACCTTGCATGTCATGAGGAGAAATGGAGGTGATAGCAGACATCATAAATTAGTATGCCTCACCAGGTGGCACCTTCCTTAGAGTGTTCGATGGAGAGAAGCCTCTGCATGTTTTACCAAGGTATGCCACTGACAATCTTGTCATGCAAGAAGTGTCATATCATCTCACCATAGGGTTGTCAGTAGCGTTGCATAGGAATAAGAAAGAACCATGGCCCACTCTTCCTTTGTAAATTGGATTATACGAGATGAAGAACTTAAAATTCGCGGATGTCGAGGGAAAAGAAATAGTCAGGTTTTCATTCGGTACTCAGGAATTTAATCCGTATGATCCCCGTGGTATTTGTAAAGACCACTGTGCGAGATTTTACTTTCCATGGATCGACGAGGCATTCCATTGGCCATAGGAGGATCCATGGAGGAATTTCTACAATGTCTCCATAGTCCATGAACCCATAAGTTTAGCAGGGAATTCACAAGCTGCTCCATAGACGGTAGCAATTCTAAAAGAAACAACAATAGAAGGCAGTAATCCCATGTAGGACAAGGGAAAGAGGAAGATTGTCGACATTCCAGAGGGATAACAAAGATGCAAGATGAAAGAAGTTCTTGTTCTCATGAAAGAAACTTTAGTAGCAAAAGAAAAGAGGAAGCAAAGGATATAGAGAGTAGAGCGGATGAAGAGAGAAAAAAATAGGTTGCAGGAAGCAAAACTAAATATATAGGATACGGAATAGAAGTTGAAGGAAGAGAAAGAGTTGAGGAGGAGAGAACGAGAAGAGAATCGGAAGCAAGAGGAAGAAGAAAGGAAAGGCGCAATGAAAAAATAAATAGAGTCAATACAAGTTGAAGAGCAAGAAAAGAACCAACCAACAATAGAGGACAAGGGTGAACAGATGTAGGATCATGAGCTTGCTCAACAGATTGAATACTTAATTAAAGTTGCAAATATGGGGTTCGAATTAGAGCCGCAAAAAGAGGATGTTGACTTGATGTCGAGTGCACGACATGTCAGTGTTCAGTATCTGTCACCTCCAACAATAGAGTTAGCTCTGAGTGAAGAGGGGGATGTTGTCCCTCTTGATGATGATTTGGTAATGAACTTATACAATCTATCTTATGATGAATTCCATAAGACAATTTTACAAGCACAAAGAAAGCATTTTCCTGATGATCATGCATCACCTGCGTTCATTAGAGAGGGTGATAGTGGCAGATACCAACAAGAATCCAAATTCCATTGTAGAAGCTAACTTGGTCATTACAAGTGCAACAAGATAAAACACTCAATATTTACAACCAAGAATAAGCAATTGGCACATAACTTACAGGCTTCTCGACAAGAGATATAACAACTCTGCACAGTATCACAAACGCAGTCTCTGCATAGGTCTACTTGGAGGAAATGAGAGCAGTGATACTTGGTGAAGTATCAACACTTGGAGGGACCACGTGGGACCTATATGAGGAGCTCATAACCATACATAAGGTAGTTTTTCACTTGCATGGTTTGCAACAACAGAGAAAAGACTTTTTCAAAACTTTGAAGAATGTACAAGATGCCATTACCACCATGTAGGAATGGACAATGCAATACAAAGGGGCATCGCTTAACTTGCAAAAGAAAATGAAGACACAGGAAAAGCTGTAGAAAGCAAGAGTTTGAATATTGATTTAAAAAAACAAGCATCTCACCTCATTCATTGGAAGTATTTAGGCCTCATATATATGGTATACAATAGTTTGGATTTCATGGTGAAAACACACAGGTCCCATCAATTGGCTCACTCACCGAATACAAATAAAGACACTAGGTCAGGAAGGAGATCGAAGAGTACTTGGAGTAGCTGAGACATATTTCCACCAAGGAGGATTTGGAAATGAACAGATAGAACATGCATAATTACATCAGTGGTCATGTCCAGATTATAACAATGTTTCTCTTGCTTGAGAGGGATGTTAAAACTGGCTCCAAGTCATTGTACCTGAATTCTATGGAGGCTAGAGTCCTCTTCAAGCCAGACACCATCTCGTAGTTTGGGGATGTCATCGTAGAGTACTGAGCTTGGCACCAATATGTGACTGAGAAGCATCAAGTAGAAGTTGTTGATCTAGAGTTTTCCTAAACTCAAGCATCATAGTGTTTTGTCTTATTAGGTTGTCAAGTTGTCTCTAGCCTACTCTGTCTTGTATGGGTACAAGTGTAAATTGTAATTTTATTTGTAATTATGTTGTAAGTGAAATTCAAAGTGTCAATATTGGAATATGAAGAGTCATAATGTAATGTAATGAGTCATTTTGTAAAGAAGTTGAAGAGTCATGAGGGTAGTCCAAAAGTCACAAAGGAAAGTTGAAGAGTCACCCCCTCTTGTTATAAATAGAACCTCATAACTCATGTAGGAGGCTTTTGGGAGCCAAGATTTGGTTAGGCTTAGGCTTATAAGGCATTTGGGAGTATTGTAAAGAGCCTTGGCTTCTCTGTAGCATAGAGCAGGTATACTTCTTTGGAGGAGCATGTGTTCTTTACTTTAATGTTCCACTATTGGGGCTAGTGGTCCATCAGTGGTGCATGTATTAATATAACCTTCACTTATAATAATAAAATTAGAGCCAATATGCTTTCATGCATATGTTGTGGATATAGTAGGACTATTCTTGTTGTATTTACAATGTATTCCATTTAACTTACGCTTATGCTTATGAACTATTTCATTTTCATTTGTATGAATCTTGTTGAATGCATGTTGTTGTGTTAATTCATCATTTTAACTTGTGGACTATTCCACATCTAAGCTTGTGATGTCACTTCGCTCGTGTGTTCCTTTCAAGATGTGTATTATTAGAGGATTCCAAGGGGCACACTTCCTTTTCCCTTTGTCTATTGGAACCTTCATGCATCACACTTGACGCTCTGCAGGGTCACACACTTGCTTTCACCCAAAGTTATTATACTTCACTCTGTGTTTTTTCACGGTCAAGGCATAACATTACCATCCACTATCTGGACTCCTACTCCAAACAATGTGAGGTCTAGTTGGGACTTCATATTGGGGAGATCTCTTGAATGTTGGTGGGTCCAAGAGCGTCAACATTTCTAGCGCTAGAAGGACAAGCTGAGCCCTTGAAGTCTGTTTTGAATTTTTGCACTCATTTAATGACTTCTTCCACAATCATAACCCCACCATTTCTTTCTAGAAATGTATGTCTGCAAGTGTTGGTGAGTATCATAGATGACTTATCAACTCTAAAATTCGACGACGAGGGTGAAACAACCTTATTTGAGCATACTACTCATTTTATTTAAGTCTACACATAAAACAACATCCACTATGAGGATATTGGTCGTAGGTCGTTCATTCTCACGTTTGAAGGGTGCATAAAGGAATGGTGTCACAAATTGACTGATGTGTAGGTTTTAACCCCGTATAGAAATTACCTGCATACCAATTCTAAAACGCAGAAAATAAATAATGCGAGAGCATACCACATAAAACACATATACACAGAGATTTTCCCACTGGATCCCAAAACCAGGACTACCAGCTTGATTTTTCATTATGTTCCTTTCAATGTTACAATACATATTTATACATGCCGAAGCATCCAATACCATGGACCGAAAAGCATCACGTCCAAAACCATGGACCGAAAACCATAGGTAGGTTTGCCCAACCTATTATAGGGTTGTGGAAAGAATATAACACAACCCAACATTCTCCCACTTGTTCTTTTCTTTCCACAGGGGGTCACATGAAATCTTAGTCATTTTTCTAGCCCTGAAATGCCCATTGTTTCTCTACACCAAGAGAACTTCTCAAAGCTCACAGATTTTGTCAATGAATATGCAATATTCTTCAAAGTGTCCACCTTTACCAGCAACACCTTTTTGTCTTCTATCATATCCCTCACAAAGTGATACTAAACATCAATGTGCTTTGTCTTTGAATGGTAAGCAGGGTTCTTTGCCAAGAAAATTGCACTTTGGTTGTCACAGTCTATCCTTATAGCTCCCTATATTAACCCCATACTTGAACACAATCTCTGCAACCAAACTGCTTCCTTGCTTGCATGAGTGGCTGCCATGTATTCTACCTTTGTAGTTGATAGTGCCATTACAAATTATTTCTTACTCATCCAACTAACTGCACCTCCAAATAGGTTAAACACATACCCACTTGTAGATCTTCTCTGATCCAGATCTCTAGCCCAGTCTGCATCAACAAAGCCATGAATATCCAATGCTCTGTCCAATCCTGGTCTTCCTTGGTAGCACAAACCATAATCACTAGTGCCACACAGATACCGAAAAACACGCTTCATTGCTGTCCAGTGCTCCTTCCCTGTTTTTGACATAAACCTACTCAATACTCCCATTGCATTTGGAATGTCTGGTCTAGTACATACCATTGCATACATCAGGCTACTGACTGCACTTGCATATGGAACATAAGACATATCCTCTTCCTCTTCTTGTGTCTTGGGACACTGTTCAGCAGATAACTTTACACCTACAGGAATAGGAACCTTCACCGGTTTACTATCCTGCATATTAAACCTCTGCAATATTGTCTCAACATACTTCCTTTGGTTTAACCAGAGGTTCCTCTTTGCCCAATCTCTTTTAATTTCCATGCCCAAAATATAGTTTGCAGCACCAAGATCTTTCATGTCAAATTTGGAGGAAAATTGGGTCTTCAAATCCTGGATAATTTCTTTGTCATTTCCAACCAGCAACATATCATCCACATACAAGACCAAATAAATAACACGGTCACCAATTAATTTAAAATACACAAAATGATTTGCTTTGCTTCTAGTGAAGCCAATTCCTTGTATAAATCTATCAAATTTTTGATACCACATCCTTGGTGACTATTTTAACACATACAAAGACTTCTTTAATTTGCATACCAATTCTTTCTTACCCTTCACCGCAAATCCATCAGGTTGCTTCATGTAGATCTCCTCTTCCAGATCCCCGTGAAGAAATGATGTCTTCACATCCATCTGTTCTTCCTCAAAATCAAAAGCAGCAGCAACAGATAAAAGTAACCTGATAGAAGTTACCTTGGCAATAGGAGAAAATATCACCAAAATCATTTCCCAACACCTAGGAATAACCTTTTGCTACCAACCGAGCTTTGTATTTCTCCACCTTTCCTTCTACATTTGTCTTCTTCTTGAACACCCATTTGTTGCCAATGGGTTTCCTTCCAGCCGGAAACTCCACTAGATCCCAAGCCTCATTTTTGTGCAAAGATGCCATTTCATCAACCATGGCCTCTTTCCAGAGTTTACCATCCTTTGAATCTACTGCTTCCTTCATAGTTCTGGGATCATCGTCAGTAATAGATAAAGAAAAATTTGAACAGAAAGCAGATGAACTATACCTTTCTGGCTGCCTTCTTTCTCGAACTGATCTTCTCAGACCTGGAGTTTATGGCTCTTCATCTTCTGATTCCTCCCCTGCTGTAGAGTCTGATTCTTCCTCCTTTAGCTCAAACTCTATCTTCTCAGGTTCCTTTGGTTGGACTTCATGTTTAATAACATATTTCACCTCTCTAAACACCACATCTCGGTTGAACACAACCTTCCTTGTTGTTGGGTTCCAAAGCTTATAACCCTTTAAGCCATCCTTATACCCAATAAAGATGCACTTTTCAGATTTACTATCCAACTTGGTTCGTTTCTCCTTTGGAACATGTACATATGCATCACATCCAAATACCCGTAGGTGTGAAAGAGAGGGTTTCTTACCAGTCCATACCTCTTGTGGAGTCTTATCCTCCAACGCTGATAAAGGTGATTTGTTGACCAGGTAACATGCTGTCTCCACTGCCTCTGCCCAGAAAACCTGTCCCAACCTGGCACCACTAAGCATGCTTCTTGCCCTTTCCATCAACCTCTTGTTCATTCTTTCCGCAACTACGTTTTGCTGCGGTGTATATGGAGTAGTCTTCTACCATGCTATACCACACTTCTTACAGAATTCTTCAAATTCCTTACTACAAAACTCTCCACCGTTATTTGTCCTCAACACCTTTATCTTCTTCTCTATTTGGTTTTCCACCAGAGCCTTAAATTCTTTAAACATGTCAAAGACTTCAGGTTTCTTCTTAAGGAAGTATATCCATGTGTTCCTTGAGAAGTCATCTATAAATGATACATAGTACATAGACTTACCCATTGATGGAACCTTCATAGGTCCAAACACATCACTGTGCACAAGCTCTAATATATGTTTCGCCCTCTTACAACCATAGGGGAAACTCACCCAATTCTGCTTCCCATATACACAATTTTCACAAAAATCAAAATCCAGAGAGCTATTACTCGTACCTTCTACCATAACTTTACCATGAAGTATTCGAAGGCCCTTCTCTCCAATGTGTTCAAGCCTTTGATGCCACAGCACGGTCTTCTCTCCAGAGACCACTAAATTTTCTGCTCCACTTTCAGGAACCACAGAACTGTTGCACCCATCAACAATAGTGCTACCTTACAGCTTGTACAAAGTTCCAGTCCGAAATCCCCGCATCAATACCAGTGCTCCCTGAACCCTCTTGTAGGTATCCTTCTCGAACACTATTTTTACACCTGCATCATCCAACTTGCTTACAAAAATCAGATTTCTGGCCAATGAAGGAATATGCAGAACACCCGGAAGTGTTCTAACCCTTCCACCTTGCAACTTCAACTTTACTTTTCCACGACCAACGATTCTAGCCTTCCTATCATCCCCTAAGAAGACATCACCACCATCGTATTTCTCATACTCGCAAAATCACTCTCTTTGGGAAGTGAAGTGAAAGGATGCACCTAAGTCAATCAACCATGCCTCATGATCTACATGTGTACTTGAAGAAGCCAAGTACACATCCCCACCTTCATCTAAGGTGGTTTTCGAAAAACCCTCGAAAAACATCGTGTCTGAAATCATGGATTGAAAACCATAGGTAGGTTCGCCCAACTTAATATAGGGTCCAAAAAAAAATTTCCCGGGGCGCTACCACAGACCCCATAGAGGGGGGCTAACCACCCCCCTCATACCCCCATGTTGCGCAATCGGTGCAACAAAGGGGGGGCTCCACCTCCCCTCTAACTTTCCAGTTCACTACATAGGTTAGTCGTGGAAAGAATATAACACAACCCAACATGATGCCTCCATACACTCTTTCGAACATCTTGTCATAGAACTGTTTCACACTTTTGATATGTATGATCGTAAACATATGTGCAAGAAAAATTTTCAATTATGAAAATCACTGCATCATTTTCACAATCATTTCATTTTTGTTTTGAATTTCCTACAGATGAAGTTAATTTTCCTTTCTTAACAGGTAGATTTCGATATCTTGTACACACTTTAGAAAATCCACATGAGATTGAATATTTTGAACCTCTCCCAACATACCTCGGTTCTAGAACTTCTAAATATGTGATGGATGAGGTTGTTGTTCCAAGAGACCCTCCATCCCCTTCTCATCAGACGGCTCTAGTTCTACAGTTTGAGTTGGGAGAAGTTGAGAATTCATCCATTGATCTACTACCATCTTTTACTACCTCACATACTCAGAATTTTAGCGCATGTTTGGACTATGAGTCTGATGTTTGTGATGAAGTGTTATCTCCTCATCCTCCATCCTTTGGTCCCTCTGATCCTCTAGATTGTGATGTGTTGTGTTCACTTGTTTCAGATCTCTCTTTTGATGTTCCCAAGGATCAAGTTCTGGATGGAGTTGGTGTTGAGAAACCCACTTTCGATATCATTTTTGATGATTATGTGCGGGAGTTGAACAATAATTTGCGGTGAAGGATGACCTCCTTCTGTACGTACCTCTTCCCCATTATCCTGACATTTTCCACAATTTTCCATTCCTGTTGAATCCTGTGAAAATTTAGTTTCTATTGATGTTACTACTTTTAATCATTCTCAGAGCATGTGGAATTCCATTTCTTCATCTGAATGCGGAAAGGACAAATATCTTTTGTCTAATTCTTCCAATCTCTCATCTTATCTTTCTAAAAATACAGATGGTGAACTTTCTCGTTCTCCATGATCCCCTCTTTATGATTCGTCAAATCATGAGGATGCCTTTGTCTATGATCTTGAAATTTATGATTGTGGCTGTCGAGACCTCTTCATTGACTCATTTGTTCACAATTATGATTTTTCACTGCTAATCTTTCCAAGCCATCAATCTATGATTATCTACCTTTTGATGAATTAGAACTTCCCAAGTTGTCGAGGCACTTCAGCCCAAGCTGATGGTTATGTCAGGTTATCGTAGTATTTAGGTTAGTTCAACTTCCGATCAGAATAATGTTGTATCTTTTGAGGCTCCTCATCACTCTATCAAACCTATCGAAAATCAATTTATTTTACAATTTTAGCACCCTCCATCTATACTACATGATCCTATTGCTCAGTCATTGGAGGAGTTGTACGTAGTGAGCACTGTCGCAAAATGAAAATTTTCTTCTTTCCTCATGTTCACTCGTCTTCACAGTTGAGACTTTGTGCTTGCATGTCTTTGAATTTCAGTGTGTTTAAACACCATGGTACGACTGCAGAATTTCTTTCATGCACTTTTCATTTTTATTTTTCTACTTGTTCATTCAAACTTCGAACGTTTTGGTTTTCATTGTCTTATCTTTTTTTTAATTGATTTATTTCTATATCTTTCTTGACTTGCATTCCCTCGCGTACATAGGCCAGCCAATGTGTTGGTGGTTGCATTGGAAGTATCACTTCACGTGAGTCTGACCTATTCACTATTAGGTTAGGAGTAGGAGTAGTTGTTTTCTTTTCTTGTTTGTTTCTTTGAATTGATTTCTTTCACTTTCCGCTCCGCTTCTTTCCTTTTGTTTGTTTTATTTTTAGTCATAGGATAGCTTCTGCATGAGACCACGTTTGGCTTCTTAGACAAGCAAGGTAAAGTACAAGAGGAAGTTTTACTACTATAAATTCTTGGTCATCTGTCTATTCCCCCTCCCTATGTGAATCTTGAATTTCTTTTATTTGATTATACTCTGATGGAAAATACGTTCCTTTCGGAGAGAGTCATAGTGAAATAACGACACTTGCACTTTTAACTAGTACCGCCTACTCTAATAGGTCTTCTAATTTCAGTTAATCCTTGTCAACTAAGTCAAGTAGAGTAAGGATGGGCGAAAAACCTTAACAAGTATGTCATAGTTTTATGTAAACATCCTTTTTTGAAGGGACAACCTCTTATGCTCTCAATAAGTTGGGATCCCTCTTCCACCCATGAGATAAATAAGTGCCTATGCATAGTTCTTTGAAAAAATAAATGAAGAACATGAAAAATGAAATAAAGGGTGAAAGAAGAGAAAGGCTTCCCGCACAGACAGGTGAAGAAAGAAACTCCACTGAGGTACCATCCTGGAAGCGGAACAATGTTTGTGATCCTGAAGCTACTCTGCCAAGGTACTATCCAAGCTTGCTCGCAGTAGAGCAACACCAGAGATGAAAACTAAGACTCTGACATTTTCTTTTACTTTTGCATTTATATACTCCTCACCCCCAATCGAAACAACTCAGTATGACTTGGCTTGGTATGTGTGATACCGATGAAGAGAATGGTAGGGAATATATCTTTAACTTAATCTAGGTGAGGACGTTGTGGTAATCAATTAACTGAAAAATACTTCCATAAGAGTTAGACCTATTTTGCATGAGACAATATCCATTTAGAGAGCTGTAGTTCTACTAATGTGTCGCTAATGTTGTACCGTCTACAACCACCCTCCAAAATTTTTCCTATGCTTTGATTTTGTAGCCTTCCTTCCTATGCACAGGAGCTCATCTTGCACTGATACAAGTATTCATGTTTTGAATAAGACTTACCTGTTCAATTGTGCTTTTGATTGCTTGTTTTCACATCTAGTTGATCTTTCTAACTCACAAGTTGATCTCCTGACTTGGTTTCACAGTAGTTCTGGGCTTGCCTCCAGAAACTATGCAATCCTTGAGGGCAAGCAACCTTGATGATGGGAATTTCACAATTTAGACTGGAAGTCATCCTTGAGCTCAGAAAATGTGTAGTCATGGAAAGCAGCCCATCATTAAGCCCAAAAATTGCACAATCCCTCACTGAACTAAGAAACTGTGAAGTGCACTGAGCCATAGAGTTTTCCAGTTCCCTAGAATTGCATAATCTTTCCTTACAACGTGCATGGAAATTTTCCCCAGAAAAGCAAGAAAACTTAAGGGAAAAAAATCGCTAGGAAATAGGGATCTATTATTAGTTTCTTGAAGGTGTCACATTGTTATTTTTGGAAGCTTCCGCCAAGTGTCACTTTTCCTTGTTTTTAGGCATGCACATTATAAACCCTAATTTTCTCAAATATATTTAATTGACACCTCTAGAGATCATTTTCACATTCAATCTTAGACCTCTAGCATTCCCGAGGAGATCAAGGAACCTTCAGTGCGGTCGTTGTCACTTTTCTAGGTGAGTTTTGCTTTTGTCGTATTTTGCCACTTTTTTTGTCGCTTTTTGTCGTTTCATTTGTGTGAGTGTTTTTTTACTTATTTCTCTTCATATTTTTTGGTGTTTCAATTTTTTTATCTTATAAAACTGTTTTTTTTTTTTTTTGTTTGCCTTTCACAAGTGTCACATTGGTTTTCCTGTTTTTGCACCAATAGTCACCGTTGTGGCGACTCTCCTCACATACTTGATTTTCCTTCTATTTGATTAGTTTCTACACTTGATATACATTGATTTAATCATATTTACTTATGTTTTCTCTTAACCTCACATTATTACTCACTTCTGCTCATTTTTCACGCTTCCATCTAGCATATCTGAACTTGTTTTGGCTAGATCTTTTCTTGCCCAACTGGGCACTGCACAATCCTAAGGCTCAAGCCACAAGATTGGCTTCTGGAACTGTGTAGTACGTAGTAAAAGATGGCCCCAGCTGAGAACTGTGCATTTTCAAGATCCAGCCTGTCACCTTGGCCACTGAGACTACACAATGCATAGTCTTTCCCATACCACTGCCTAGGCTGAATTGCACATTGCACAGTTTTAAGCCACAAGCTTCAACCTTGGCTGCTGGGACTGCGTAGTGTGAAGTTTCCATAGGTATTTAGTCCCTCTTGTCAATTAAAATTGTGCAATCCTCCCCATAAAATGCCTAGTTTGCTACTTGATCATGCCTTACAAGTAGATTTGCTTAAGACTGATATTTCCTCGCCATGAGTGTATTTTCTGTCCCACAAGTACAATAGTGGTTGACCTTCCCTCCAGAAATCACTGTTACCATGGCACCAAAGAGAGTTTCTTCAAAAGAGACCACTGAAAACAGTATTGGGGAAGCAGTTGAGCAACAACCAGTAGACTTACCAGTGTATGTAGACACTCAATTGTTTATAGAAAAGGGATCATCACTGAAATGGAAATAGGTTAAAGATGATTTTGAAAAGGAGTTTGAGGCATACATAGAGGACTAATAGGTTTATCTTAGTATGTGACAGTCAGGACTCCATAAGGTTGCATGCATATATCCAACCCTCCCATGTGCATATGTCATTAGCTGGATTGTCTCACATATTGATGAGAGGACCATGACATTGAGAAATTCTAGTAGACAAAAAATTTCCACCTTCCAAGCAGAATATTATTAGCACATGTATCAATTTCCCAATCCCGTGAAGCTTATGGACTCACTCTTCTATGCCATCCACAGCTATGTGAACACAAGAGACATTTTCAAAGGTTGGGTGAAAGATCGATTGAAGTTTTGATAAACACCCATCCATGTGTACAAGACAAAGTCCCTTAAGAAGGCCTACCAACTCTTGGTCATCTTAGCTTGCAGGATCCATGGTCAGTAGAGCACAAAAACCTTTCCTGAAGGGTGGGAAGTCTTATTCAATGAGGTTTTGAGCAAGGAGAAGCCATTCAACTAGTTAGATCTATTGACTCGATAGTTGAGGGCCCATGTAAAAAAGACTCAAAGTCCTCCTGATGGTGAGAAAGAAAGGTTCTATATGTTTTCATATTTATTGGATGCAATCTGTGCACAATAGAAATTCCTTGGAATGAACTAGACATGGACACCATGAGAACCTGTTGTGCATATCTATTACAATTTGCTTTCAGATTTCAGTCATCGAGGAGTAATGGCATAACTAACTAACCACTTCATCCTACTTTACAATCTTATCTTTAAAGAATATCCACCTTGCATGTCATGAGAAGCAAATGAGGCAATAACAAGCATTGTAGATTGGTATGCCTCACTAGGTAGCACTTTCCTTAGAGTGTTTGGTGGAGAGAAGCCTCCACATTTTTTACCAAGGTATGCCACTAAAAATAGTGTCATGCAAGAAGTGTCATATCATCTCACCGGAGGGTGGTTAGTAGTGTTTCATACGAAGAAGAAAGCACCATGGCCCACTCTTTCTATAAAAATGGATTATATGAGATAAAGAACTTGAAAGTCGCAGATGCCGAGGGAAAGGAAATAGTCAGGTTTACATTTGGTACTCAGGACTTTAATCTATATGATCCCTATGGTATTTGTAAAGACCGCTATGTGAGATTTTACTTTCCATGTATCAGTGGGGAATTCCATTAGCCAGAGGAGGATCCATGGAGGAATTGTTACAATGCCTCCAGACTCCATGAGCCCATCAGTTTAGCAGGAACTTCATAGGTTTCTCCATAGAAAACAACCATTCTGAAAGAAACAACAGCTAAAGGCAACAATCCCATGCAGGACAAGGGAAAGAGGAAGATTTATGATAGTCCAGAGGGAGAAAAAAGTTGTAATATGAAATTAGATCCTATTCTCATGAAAGAAACTTTAGGAACAGAAGCAAATAGGAAGTAGAAGATACAAAGAGCGGAGCGGAGGAAGAGAGAAAATAATAGGTTGTAGGAAGTAGAACTGAAGTTGCAAGAGACAAAACATAATCTGAAGGAAGAGAAAGAGCTGAGGAGGAGAGAACGAGAAGAGAAGCAAAAGCAGGAGGAAGAACAAAGGCAAGGCACAATGACAAAATAAATAGCGTTGATACAGGTTGAAGAGAAATAAAATAACTAGCCAGTAGCAAAGGAGGAGGGTGAAAAAATGTTTGATTAGGAGCATGCTCAACATATTGAAGACTTAATTAAAGTTGCAAATGTGGAGTTGGAATTGGAGCCGCAAATGAGGATGTTGTAGAGTTAGCTCTGAGCGAAGATGGGGATGTTGTTCCTCTTTATGATGATCTAGTAATGGACTTGTACAATCTTTCTTATGATTAATTCCATAAGAGAATTGTATAAGAACAAAGAAAGAATTTTCCAGATGATCATGAATCACCTACATTCACTAAAGAGAGGGTGATAGTGGTGGACACCAACAAGAATCCAAATTCCATTGCTGAAGCCAAGTTGGTCGTTGCAGGTGTAGCAAGATAAAACTCTCACTATTTGACGACCAAAAATAAGTAATTGGCACAAAACTTACAGCTTGCCCGACAAGAGATAAAATATCTCTATGCAACAACACAAAATACAGTCTCCGTAAAGGTCTACTTGGAGGAAATGAGAGCAGCGATAGTACTTGGTGAAGTATTAACACTTGGAGAGACCATGGGGGACATCCATGAGGAGCTCATAACCATACATAAGGCATTTGTTCACTTGCATGGTTTGCAACAATAGAGTAGATACTTTGTCAAAACTCTTAAGAATGTGCAAGTTTCCATTGCCTTCGTGCATGAATGGATAATGTGATACAAAGGGGCACCACTTAACTTTCCAAGGAAAATGAAGCCACAGGTAGAGTTGGAGAAAGGAAGAGTTCAAATATTGATTTAGGAAAAAAAGAAACTTGCCTCGTTCATTGGAAGTATTCAGGTCTCATATGTATGGTTATATAATAGTTTGGATTTCATGGTGAAAACACATGGGATCCCATAAGCTGGCTCGCTTACCGAAATGTTACACAAAAATATCATCACCATTATTATTTGCAGTCAGTATGGGTCTATCACCACTTGTACTATCCTCCAAAGCAAGTCTCAGACCTCAGCTCTTCAAATCAAGCTTTGAAAATGAGAGAAAGACATTAAAAATCAATGTAACTCTGGTTCCGCACTTTCTCTCATTGTTACTTGCGGTCCCGCACCTTCTGTTTACAAAAACTGCGGACCTGTCCACTCTGTCCCTAAAGGTGTGGGTGCAGACCCCTGTGAAAGTCAAAAAGGCGCAAGTTTATTCTAAAAAACTCACTTTGGGTTAATTCTAGATGATTCTAGAAGGAATTTTGACGTGGATTTGCCGCTCTTAGGTGGTTCATGCATCCCAAAAGAGAAGGAGCTAATCCCTTGATGAGAGGAGCTATCCCTTTGAAGGAGGGCTTTATCCCTTTGAAGGAGGACCTAGTAACCTCCCTCCATTGCACTATAAATTCAGGCATTGGGCTGGTTGCTGGAGAGGTTAGAAGCTGAACATTTTTTAGGGTAAATGCTGGTGAAATTAATACTTCCTAGTTAAGCTTAAGAGGAGAGATCACATACCTTTTTGGCTTCATTGGGAAGGGAGTGAAACTTGTCAAAGTAGAGGAGACTTCTTGCTGGACCCTGGGAGGAGCTTGTACAATGTCAAGGCACAGGTTGTAAAGTTCTTCTTCTTTTGAATTAATACAATCAAACTCATTTTTCTCAACAAGTATCTCATGTTATTTGTTTCATGGACTCCTTGACTTTCCTGTTAAATATGTTTTATGCTATTGGCTTTTCAGGTGCTATTTAATTTGTTTGCCTTGTTTGTGTTTGCAGATTCGCGACAAAGGAGCTCATTTGGATCGAAGGAGCGAGGGCATCCACAAACTTGCATTGGACCTAAGGTAGGCCCTAAAAACACTTGTTTGCCATTGTTTATAAAAGCATATTTAGAGAAAGATAGTGTCTGGTTGGTTTGCTTGTCATTAGGTCTTCTTTAGATTATAGGAAGGTCTATCTTGTCCGCAAGATCGACTTATTCCATGTGACAAAATGGCGACTCCACTGGGGAATTGATTGTTTTCCTTGTTTTTACTTTGACCTGAGAAACTTTGCTTTTTGTTTCTGTTTTTGGCTTGTTGTGTGTAAAATTGGGTAGAGTTTGTAGATCCAAGGTTATTTTTCGTTTTTCATAGCTTTGGGAGAGGACCGCACCCTAGCCTTTTGACACAGTGCGTACCTATCCGCACCTTTGCTTTTAGCACAGAGCGGGACCACACCTGTGTTAACTGTGGGCCTGCGGACCCTGTCAAAATTTTGAAAAACCTAAGATTTCCTCTGTTAGTCAGCTTAGTTTTTGTTTAGAAATTGTTATCCACTGCCCAGACCTGCATATAACTTGTCAGAAGCTTTCCTTAGGTTGATTTCATTAGTGTTAGGGTTTTAGGTGAAATTCCTAGGAGTTTTGCTTGTTGGGATTGTTTTTCATTTTGGTTGTGTAGTGGCTCTGAGCTTAGAAGCTGTAGGGACCTCAGATCACCTTGGTGTCTACCAGCCTTCTTATGAGTCTGACCATTTATGAAATCTCCCCTTGTTGAGGAATCCGCTTTGAGTTTTCTCTTTACAAAACTTCGAAAAGCTTGTGTTTAAAAGTTTGGATTTTCATTTTCAAAAAGAAAACAAAATTGGTTGTTCTTGACTGATTTGTGATTCTGCATAAATTGGTCCTTAGCTTACATCTAGCTAAGTAAAACATCCTTAAAAAAGACATCTTGTAGGCTTTGACTTCAAATAGGTTTTTATAATTTATAGATCTCAAAGTTAGTCATTTTTATAGTATTGAGTGTTTTATAAAAATAAAAAATCTCTTTTGAAAAAAGTTTGTTTTTTGTAGTGGTTGAGTTCTTTGAAACGAAAAAGGGAAATTTTTGTGAAATAACTAGTTGTCTCGTTTTGAGTGCATTGGAAAGGACAAAAGCTCTTATTTTAATTTGTTTCTTAAGAAGGATTTGTGTTTACAAAGTATTTGCATTCTCAAACTCTTTCTTAGTTTAGAAGTTGATCGAAGAGAAAAAGATTGTTTAAATCATCTTAGGTGCATTTTTAGTGATTTTGAGTCGAGTCTTCATACCACGAGTTTCATCTCCGCACCTTTTGACTTAAACAAAAACCAATAAAAAATAACACTTAAAGTAAAATTCATCTAGCAACATTTTAATTTCTAGGGCTCTGATACACCAACTTAGCTTAGGCTAGTGTCTTGGAGTAGGAGAGTAATTAACTCTCCAAGACAGTAAAAACAAAAAAGTAGTTGTATCTTGTGGTAGGGAAGAAATCCAATTGTTGCATTTATGCTCTGGGAAAGCTCCTCTTAAAGAAGAAGCACGAGATTGTGTCCGAACCAGTGTGGGAATCAATCCTTCCTCATTGGGAACGACGCCAGATATTCACGTATTAAAAATGGTAAGCCTTGGATTAACCATTGTCGAGGAGCCTGGGGTCACTTGTTGGTAAACCTTGGATTATGTCAAGGAGCCTTTAAGGGGATTGAGCTTGCTACTCTGCCCTTGCATGCGTATCGGATCGTAGACTATTCCCCCAGGTATATTTGTTTCAGTTGGTAACCTTAGTGGCCATATTCTTTAGAATTCTTCTTAAGGTGACAGTGGTGGGAAGATCCCACTGTACCTGGAGCAGACGTCGGCTAGACTCACTTGGATTTTCTGGGGGGCTCTCTTCACTCGAGACGGTTAAGTGGAGGAACTTGTGCCAGTCTATTCATTAAGCAGGTTTCCGGGGTAACTGTTCCAACCGCCATTTCTGTATTGAACTCTGCGACGTTGGATTTCATAACCAACTAGTGTTTTCAGTACGGAAAGTTACTGTTTGTGTGTGTTTGATCTCCTAGATTCTTTAGGTGTGTGATTCAAATTTGTTTGGTTCTTTAGAGGCTTTAGGTGGTTTTCATTGAGATTTTACTTTGTTTGCATGTGAAGTAGTTAAAAGTTTTTAACCATGGTTGAATTACCGAGGAAGTCCCGTAGACTTCGGGGCCAGCCTCCTGAGTTTTCACCGAGCCAGCTTGAAGGCTTGAAAGTCCTCGTAACTCCTAGAGACAGTAGAGTTGGGTCACCTAAAGAAGGAGAATCTTCTTTGATAGTACATCCTGATTTTCAAGTGTTAGTAGCAGATTATAATCCACAGTCAGTGTCTATTTCCGAAGTTACTGGTAGCTTTTCATCTACTAGTGATATAGGTGAGGAACCTGAAATATCCGAGCTTGAAAGTGAATTTGCTGCTACTCCGACATCGGGGTTTGCTTCTCCAGCTTCTAGTGGTCCTGGTTCACCTAGGGTAGAAAGAGTAATCACCCAAGATATTCCTTCTGGACTTATTGCTATTGAAGAACTTGCTACTCCGGAAGAAGAAGTAGGCATCCCTATCCCTAAAAATCAACTTGTTATTGAACTAAGGGAGCGTGAATAAATTTTTTACAGTCCGCCTCGGAGCAGTACTTGGTATCTTTCTTTGACTAATTTTTTAGAAAACCCAGGGTTAAGTTTTTCACCACCTCGCATTCCTTATCACCCAACACCTAGAGGTTATTATCCTCCATTAAATATGTCAAGGCAGTCGTCCATGTTTACTCAATCGCCTGAATCTTTATTGTACGACGGTCCTTCTATTCCCTCTGGGTATCAGTCACTTTCTGGTACTTTTTCGGGAGCATCTCCTCAACCCATTGAGCAAGGGTTATTAACTAGAAGCAATGGTACTAAGCCGTTGAGCGTAGAAGACATTCTTATGATGTCAGGTTCTATTCCCAATCCTCAACCTCAAGGTAGCCAGTTACCGCCTGGTGGGCAGCCTCAATTATCGCCTGGGGGGCAACCTCAAGGTACCCAATTTGCATCTGGGGGGCAACCTCAAGGACAGTACATACCTACGGGACAGTACATTCCTCAAGGTCAACCCCAAACTCAATATGTGCCCCAAGGTCAACCCCAGTATCAATTTATACCTCAAGGTCAACCCCAGTATCAGTACGTGCCTCAAGGGTATCAACCCCAAGGTCAGTACTCAAACCAAGGTTTCCAACCACCCTCCGGTCAAACGTATGTTCAAAGAACGGGAAATGTACCTTTAAATTATCAATCCTACCCTCAACCCGGTTATGGTCCTCAATATTCTCAACCTGTTATGGGTCCGTACCCTGGAATGAACATAGTGTGGGATCCATCGCAAACTCAACAGGTGTTGCAGCCAAATGTACAGTTGTCATCTCAAACTAGACAACCCTTAGTTTCTGGTACACCCCAGCAACCAGTCCAGTCTAACATTCAAACTTCTGTACCTTCGGTAGTTTCTCAGCCTGGGCCTAGTACGCCTCATACTCCGCCTCAAACGACTGCTACAACTGCTGCAACATCTGTTCAATCTACCCCACCTACTTCTGGAGTATCGACAGCTCCGGTTTCTACTGTTCCTGTATCTACTCCTCAGACATATTTACCACCGTCTGGATCCACGATTCAAACTTCGGTTCAGATGCCTGTAGGACAACCTGGTTCAAGTACAGTTGTCACAAGTCAACCATAATTTACTTATCAACCATACCAGGGACAGTACCAATTCGGTCCTGCTGTGCAGCATCCAGTCTATCAGTATCAACCGTACCCTGGGTACACTTACCAACAACCTCAACAACCCCAGTACGGTCCGGTTAATCCTGGTTTTCCGGGAGGATACAATATCCCAAATGAAATTCCTATTCCTAGTTATCCTGGATATCCTCCTCTTGGGGCTGGTCTCATGACCCAGAGTTTTAGAGACCCTAATCGTCAGTTACCGTTTATCGCAACTTTGGACTTACCTGATTTGTCGCGCCTAACGAACGATCCCATTAATTATCTTCCGTTTTGGTCGCCAATGCCGAATAAGTTGCCTAGTGACATTCCTAAGTTCGAAGGTAAATCAGGAGAGGACCCGTCGAACCATGTGATGACTTACCACCTCTGGTGTGCCTCTAACTCCATTTCAGATGATTCAATGCGTCTTAGACTTTTCCAGCGCACTCTAATTGGTCTCGCAGCCAAGTGGTACATTAAGTTACCACGAGGCACTTTTTATAATTTTAGTCAGTTAGCTACCTCATTTTTAACTCATTTTCAGTTGCCAGTCCGATATGACAATGGCACGGAATTGTTAAATTCGTTAAAGCAATCGACATCCACTTACATTTCAGATCATATTCATGAGTGGAGATGTCGACGGCGTTTAGTGAAGGTTTTTATTCCGGATCAGATTTTGGCTGAGTGGTTTGTAAAATATTTGTTGCCAAAGATCACTGAAGATGTAGCTAAAGCCGGAGTTGTTACTGAGGAGCAGGTAATTGCTCAAGCATAGTACCTTGACTTGGTCTATACTCAGTCAGGTACGTTACATGAGAAAATCCCCGATCTTCCCAAGAAAAATCAAATCACTGCAGCTCCTTCGGGATCTCATGCCGCCGATGGTATGATTGGCACGGTTAACACTAAAAGTAAGAAGAAGTCTTCCAAGAATTCTTCTCCTATCATAACCTTGCCTGATTCCCCAACAGGAGATTCTTCTGCAAAGATTTCTGCCAATATTCACGTTGTAGAGTCATCTACAGCCAAATCAAAATCCGGTGGAAAGAAGAAAGGAAAGAAGAAGAATAAAACGGACAAAAGTTCAAAGGAGAAACCTGAAAAGTCGGAATCCAATGATGAAAAGCGCAAACCTCGTTATCCTTGTCTCATTTGTGATGATGAAAATTTTACAAGAGACTGCCCTCATCATGCAGAGGTTGCGAAAATTGTCAAAGGTTCCCAAACTCCTACTGTTTTGAAGGATCCTTTTCCAGCTCAAGACAGTAAGATGATAGGTTCGTCGTCGAGTGCCAATGAAGAACCAATACTGATGATGTCCCATGTTAGGATTGCGACTCGATCACAAGATTATGGTAGTAAAAGTCCTGTTGATGGTAAAGAAGCAAAATCTTCTCATTCTAATCCATCAATCTCAGCTCCCGGTTCCGATCCACTACATATCGAGAAACCTAATCCAGACTTGGTAATCAAACCGCCTGCCAAGGGTATACTTCGAAAGTCAGCTTTCAATCCACATGCGAGAGCGGCTCAGAACTATAACATTATTGAGGATTTAGCTGTTTCACCCTCAGCAATGTCGGCTTTGGAAGTGCTGCAATCATGTCCAACACAACGTAAATTACTTTTGTCGGCTATAGGAGCTGTTGACGTTCAGGACTCGAACCTAATAATTTTCGATCTAGAAAATAGTACACCGCGTTTGCCTCATCAAATGGCTTTCCAGATCCCAGTGATAGTAAAAAACAAGCCTATTCATCGGACTGTAATTGATGAAGGAGCCTCAACATGTATTATGTCGATACAGTGTTGGAGATCGCTTGGTTCTCCTTCGCTAAACCAATCACCGACGATTCTAAAGGCCTTTGATGGCCGTGGGTTTCATCCCTTTGGCATTCTATAGGATTTGCCTATAGGGGTTGAAGGAAAAACCGTTAATCTAGATGTGGAGGGGGTTGATGCCCCTCTAGATTACAACCTTCTCTTGGGTCGAAGTTGGTCTTATGCTATGACAGCTGTTGTTTCATCGGTCTTTCGAGTAATAAAGTTTCCACATAATGGAAAGATCGTAACAACAGACCAGCTGACTTACTTTTCTTCCGACCCAGCCTCTTCTGAAAGTATTTAGCATGTCGGTAAAACGACTATCCCGTATAAGGATGTTGGAGTAGGACTAGTTAAAGATGCCGGTTTACTGGGAACTTTTCCTTTTCCTCCGATCAAGGCATCGTCTTCATTTGCAACCATTCATATGATTACATCAGACACCATTGTTTATGATGATCCTTGGATCATTCCTTCTGAATCTGAGATAGACTCATTTGGTGATGTCATGCCTTTGAGTCCATATGAAATTGCGTATGAGACCGTGCAATCATTTACCAACCCATCTTCAACCGAAATTGACTTCATGAATGTGGTCCGTGAGGAATCACTTTTCACATCAAGCTCGGATTTAATCACGTTTTCTGAACTTGTTCACTCTAATGAGAAAATTCGTGAAATCCTATGGGTAGATGATTTACCATGGGAAGATCTCCATCACAAATCTTCATTTTTACCCAAGAATGATCGTTTTGAAAATGATTTTTCATCAATTTTTACAACTGAATATGTCAAGGAACCTCAGAATCCAATGAAACATCCTGATTCAAAGTTAAATTTTGGAAACATCTCTCGAACTATTCCTATTGACATTTTGGTTAAGCCCGGAATTGTTGAGGACATTCATATAGGTACCTCGTGTACAGATGATGAAATTCAAATATATAAGGCCCTATTTCAAGAATTCCGCGACGTGTTTGCCTGGTCCTATGAGGAAATGCCAGGAATTGATCCCGCGATTGTTGTTCATGAGATCAAGACTTATCCAGACGCTAAACCCGTCCGGCAACATTTGCGTCAGATACACCCAAGAAAAGCTACTGCAATTAAAGCAGAAGTTGAAAAATTACTCAAAGTAGGTTTCATTTATCCGATCCCGTTAACGGATTGCGTATCAAATATTGTTCCGGTTAACAAAAAGTAGGGAACAATAAGAATATGTATCGATTATAGGGACATTAATCGAGCCTGTCCAAAGGACAATTACCCAACTCCCTATATCGATCAAATTATTGATGATTGTGCTGGCAGCAAAATATTCTCCTTCATGGATGGTTTTTCCGGATACAATCAAATCAATATTCTACCTGTTGATCAACCAAAAACGGCTTTCATTTGTCCATGGGGGACATTTGCTTATTGCAAATTACCTTGGGCTTAAGAATGCCATAGCAACTTTTCAAAGGGCCATGTCTTATGCGTTTCATGACATCAAGCACATTGTGCAACCGTATCTTGATGACTTGCCTGCTCATTCATTACATCGAGCCGATCATCTCGTCCGTTTACGAGCAATCTTTACGAGGTGTAGGCATTATCGGATTCGGTTGAACCCACACAAATGTGTTTTCTGTATCGAAACGGGTCAATTACTAGGGTTTGTAGTTTCAAAAGCTGACATTCGCGTCGATCTCTCGAAGGTCGAAGCTATCGTCAAATTGCCTCCTCCTTCGAGTCTTCGCCAACTCCAAAGTTTGCAAGGGAAAGCAAACTTTTTACGACGATTCATTCCTAACTACCCGAGGTTACAAAGGGTTTTACCCGGTTATTGAAATAGAATACTCCATTCTATTGGGATGAGATAGCTCAGAAATCTTTTGATGCACTTAAACACGCGTTGAACCATGCACCGTTATTGCATCCTCCCAACTACAACCAGGATTACTTCTTGTATCTCGTCGCCTCTCATTCCACCATTGGAATGATCTTAGTTCAGGAAGATGAATTCAGAATTGAACATGTGATATATTACCTTAGTCGAAATTTAAATCCAACTGAGCTAAAATACTCACATGTGGAGAAATTGGCATTAGCATCTGTTCAAGCTGTCCAACGTTTTCGTCACTACATTTTACTACGTAAAACTACAGTAATTTCGGATTGCAACCCTATGATCTACATTTTGACCAAGCAATTGCTAGGGGGCAAGTACTCTAAATGGATTGTTATCCTGTAGGAGTTCGACTTGGAATTTGAGAAATCCAAGTCTAAGAAATCTTTAGTTTTTGTGGAGTTAATGTGTGACTTCCCGCGTGCTGACACGGAAACTGTGGCGGAGGAGCCCATTGCGGACGAATCCTTGTTTCTAATCAGCACTTTAGATACGTGGTATGGGGATATCATCATTTATCTCCAGACCCAATCCTTTCGGCAAGAAATTTCAAGGTCAGAACGTCGAAAAATTCGATTCTAGTCCCAACAATACCGGATTATTGGAGATACTCTTTATCGCCATGGGGCAGACTCTGTTTTTCAGTGTTGCTTAACTCACGAGGAAGCTGAAAGGGTTCTAAATGACTGTCACTCTGGAGTGTGTGGCGGTCATATGTCTGGGTATGCCACAGCCCAAAAGATATTGCGCGCTGGCTACTTCTGGCCGTCTTTATTTAAAGATTGTATTGCGGTGGTCCGAAAATGCCACAACTGCCAAATTTTTGATCGAAAGATGCGTGCTCCACCTGCTCCTCTCCACCCTATAATTGTCGTTGGTCCTTTTGCCAAATGGGGTATCGATTTTATTGCATGTAACCCTCACTCGGCTGGGGGGCATGCGTATATCATCCTTGCGGTAGATTATTTTACCAAGTGGGCCGAGGCGATGCCTACATTTGAGGCAGACGGCAAGACAACTGCAATTTTCATGTTCAATCATATAATTTCTAGGTTTGGTGTCCCGCAAGCGATAATCACTGATCATGGGCGTCATTTTCGAAACGTTATGATGACCGAACTTACAGGCCAGCTTGGTTTGCGTCACGATAGTTCAACTCCTTATTATCCACAAGCTAATGGTATGGTTGAATCCATCAACAAAGTTTTAGTCATCATGATCCGACGAATCATTGGGATTCATCGGTCGAATTGGCATAACATGCTATTTTCAACGCTTTGGGCGTACCGAACTTCAGTAAAAACATCAACAGGGTTCACTCCTTTCCAACTAGTCTATGGTCTGGAAGCTGTGCCACCCATTGAATGCAAAATCCCGTCACTGCAAATGGCCATCGAGTTACTTCCAGCCACTTCCGAAGAGGAAAAGCGTTTGTTATACTTGGCTCAATTAGATGAGAATCGACGTGATGCTGCATTGGCGATCGAGACTCACGCAAAACGCATGAAAGCTCAGTATGATCGAAATGTGACCCCTCGAAATTTTTCGGAAGGAGATCTAGTCTTAGTTTACGATCAAGCTAATGATAAATTAGGCGCTGGAAAATTCATTCCTATGTGGCATGGTCCCTATGTTGTCAAGCGAAAGCTAGCAAAAGGGGCCTATGAATTGGTAGACTTTGACGGGGACTCTTTGGGTAAACCCAGAAATGGTCTTTACTTAAAGAGGTATTATGCTTAAAGAATGGGTATGGAGATTTTTAGTTAGAATAGTTTTTCTTTCTAGCTGGTGTGTTTTAGTTTAAACAGTGTGCTTAGCTTAGAGAGTGTTTTTTCGTCATTATTCCTGCTTATCTTGGTTTTACTCTTGATATTGCAGATGTCGATGCCTCTCCAAACATACATTGGTTTCGTTGATGGTGCTTGTCGAAATACACGGAACATTTCTTCTGTAGCTTGGGTTATCTATTCGCCCTCTTACGAGTTAGTATCTATGCATGGGGTAAGCCTCGGTCAAACAACGAACAACATTGCCGAGTATAGTGCAGTGATTGAGTTATTATCTGAATCTATTTCATTTGGGATTCAGAGTTTGATAGTGAGGTTAGATTCTAAACTTGTTGTATTACAGCTTAATAGAGTGTATGCCATTAGAAATCCAGTGTTATTAAGATTATTTTTGAGAGTGCGTCCCTTGGAACGTGAATTTGATTATATTGAATATTAGCATATTCCAAGATATTTAAATACATTAGCAGATGCAATTGCTTCTCGAATGTTAAATAGACATTTGCAATAATCATACATGTAAATTTAAAACCATTCCATAACATGATTTACAAGATAAGCTGGTAATAGTGATATATATATAAGAGTGTGTCAAAAAATACATCGTCCTCAATCATAGGTTGAAAAACACCTTATGATCGGCAAAAATGATAAGTACAAAAAACAAAAATGTCATATGTGCCCACAATAGGCGATCATCCTATCACTGGTGATGATCTCGATAAGAAACCACTGCACGGGCCACCTTGCAAAGGAACCTCCTAAAAGGTCCTGGGACCCCAATCACATAGCGCCGAAGTCGACGAGGAATGTCATCTATAGTGGTCTGCGGAATATCTCCTGTCAAGCGCTCGAGATGACCCTCCAACTCGGCCAAAACCTCTGCTGATTCGTCCTGTGGGGCTGGCGCGGCTGCAACTGGTTGTTTCCTCTCGTAAGGTCAGAGAGCGGCTGGTCGCTGTGGACCCACATATGAATTTGAAACTTTTGCTATCAGTTTTGGGATGATGGAAAAAAAAAATAAAAAATTTAAAATAGGAAAAATGTTGAAAATGATTTTACCTGAGTCATCCCACTGCTCTCCTGGTGGAAGAGCCATGTCTGGGTCACCACAAAAATCTACCCCAGCATAAGGGAAGTCCTGAATAGAAAAGACCTAGTTTTCCAAATATTGGAAATACTCAGGTTTGAATCGAGCAACCTCTGTCCTCTCGTTCAGGTGATGGGCCATAACTGCGACCCATCGCATCAGTTTGGGCTCTCGAGGAAGCCCACCTCCAACAGTAAGGTTCTGTGGGATCAACATGGGAAACCTCTCCAGGCCAAAACTCACAACCAAAGCGCCATAACCAAAGGTCTTTAGTTGTCTGTTTTTGGCCTTGGTCAGTTGGCCTTTCAGATTGGCCAACACAGCATTGCACCAGTTGAAGATGGTGCCTCGAAAGCAATCAACTGCCATACGCATATGGGATCCAGTGGCAATATGTAATGCGGCAGCCCCACAAAGTCTGGTGACAGTAAACGCAATCACCATGAGTTCAGGATGGGATATGGTCTTTATATCTATCCCTTTGTCTCTAGCCTGGCTGTTGCAGAACTCTAGCCGGAGGCTATTGACAGACTGGCCACCTGGCCTAGCCCCAAACAGAGTCAAGTCTTCGCCTCTCTTAGGCAAACCAGTCAAGAAAAATATGTCCGTCAGCTTGATTTCGAGCTGGTGGCCACCAATGAAGAAGCATTGGTCCTGTATGCTCCATTTGTCAACCAGCCACTGTAAGAAATCCACCTGAGCCCTCATGCCAGGAATGGTCCAGAATTTGTACAAGCCGCATGCCCTCAAAGCATCAAGTGAAGGCTGATGATTCCATGCGGCAACATCCACGTCCTCATGCTCTCGTTCACGCCAATCTAGCATGATGTACTCTTTGCATCAAGTATAAAGATAAGTTAAAATGCTAGAAATTATTTTGTTTGGTCCAATTTTGAGAATTTTTGGGTTAAAAACCCTTGCGACGGGGACCGCACCCTCCGGGTTAGACACAGTGCATGGCACTGCACTTTGTCTACATGGAAGGTGCGGACCCCTGACTTTTTCCCAGTGGAGAAAAAGTAGGGGTCCGCAGGCCAGCAGTGGTAAACCTGCGGGCCCCCGCGCGCGGGTTTTAAGCCTAAAAACCCTCCCAAAAATGAAATGAATGACTAAAACAAAAAATGAAACGGTTAAAAATGAAGAGTAGGATGATGTGGATTACCTGGAGAAGACGGCGTTCGATTCCGACAGTTGGATTTTCTGCAATCTTCACAGGAAGTTTCCTGAACAAAAGCACTATTTTCTCACCCAAAACTCAAACGGTAAAAATGAATTGACGAAGGCCCTTTTTATAAGTTTTTTGAGTAAATAAATTGCAAATTTGTTTATGTTTCACTTTGGAAAGGTATTTTTGCGACATTTTTATCCATTTCAAACAGGTATGAGTAATGTTTGCGTTTTTGTTCAGGATAACGGATTATTCAGGCAAAATCTATCATTTTCGACGGAAAAACATTTAGAGTCACCTTTAAGCTCTTTTCTGACTCCTGAAACATGAAAAGATTGCCGAGTTTTTCTTTTAAACTCGTTAAAACGGAATTAAAAGACGGTCCACTTACAACTCTTTTCCGACCGTAAAAACATGAAAATATTGCCGGATTTTTGTCATTTCAAATTCGATATTGGTTATAAAACGACGTGTCATTGATCGCTTTTTTACTTTTTCGGGTCAAGGGCACTAATAACGAAAAGTACTCCTTGGTCGTAAAAGATCAAGCGGTTCTCTCAAGTATTATTTTATACTTTTTCGGGCTTGGGAGACACAAATTTACGAAAAAGGTCAACCCTGGAGTCTTCTTAAGTTTTTTCAGACTCTCTAAAATTGAAAAACGTCGAGTTTCTCCTATACTGGACTCGTTAAAATTTCACAGTAAAGGACCTATTCAATTACAAACAGGAACGAACCACTCCTTCTTAGGGTTCGGATTTAAACTAAATTGGAATCATCTGAAGGATGAGCTTATAATCAAGCAAATGTTATCCTCCTCAAGCTTGTCAAAAATAAAGAGGTACTTGCCAGAAATGGTGGGGGAAAAGAGAGAAAAATGAGTCTGTTTGTCATACTTTGTAACCACTCTTGAACACGACACTTTTATTCACCTAGGTTGGGAAATCCTTTGCCTAACAGTTGATCAAACCACATTGAAAGTCTTCAGCCGGTTTCTGGGTATTAACTTTGGGTCAATTGTCACCAAGTCATCTGTCGTGTCGTTATGTGTTCAAGAGGTCACTACCAGTAAGCCATTCATCTGCAAAATATCTATCATCCATCTTGACCATCCCTAAGTCAGTTCTTGCAACTAAATTTCTTCAGCTTGATCTATGATTTCGTGTTGTGGGCTTGCCTGCGACGGATCGCTTTCTATCGACTTCAGTTCATTATCTAGAAAGATGATCTAGAAATCGTCAGTACCTTGAGATCTGCATGCCTCAATGGTAGGTTTCTCGCCTTTGACGACAGGTTGCATCATTGAATTTCGATCAAAGGATTCCGTGACATGTTCGACATCAACACATTTATTCACATTTCATGGATTGTACTGAGTACTTTGAGAGCCATTTACATCACTGGTGGTTTCTCTCACACTTGTTAACAATTTACATCATTGACTGGTAATCAAGTGGTTTCTACCATGTTTGACATCAACACATTTATTCGCATGGATAGAATCGTACTGTTTCGGGAAGTAGAAATGAAGACCCTAGATCTAGTTTCCACAATCCAGGTTGCGAGGAATTTTGTATTCATTATATAATGGACTATTCATAAACAGATGGCTGCATCCATACTTATTCCACATGAGTCTATACTTGTGATGTTTTACAAGATCATTCCTGTATCAGAGCAGTAGTTAGTTTTCTAGTCAGTTTTGATCTGAGTATGGGAATGCCTACCTCAGCGATGATATGATCTCATATATATATCTTGCATTGAATGTTTTTACAGGTTCCAACCGGGCTCTCCACAAGATGATCCTCTAAATGATAAAGTACTTCACTCTTCCTAAATGATAAATGAAATCCTCATCTACTACAGACTTCGCACTTTAGGGGGCAATCTGTTACACAAAAATATCGTCACCATGATTATTTGCAGTCAGTATGGGTCTATCACCACTTGTACTGTCCTCCAAAGCAAGTCTCAGACCTCAGCTCTTCAAATCAAGCTTTGAAAATGAGAGAAAGACATTAAAAATCAATGTAACTCTGGTTCCGCACTTTCTCTCACTGTTACCTGCGGTCCCGCACCTTCTGTTTACAAAAACTGCGGACCTGCCCGCTCTGTCCCTAAAGGTGTGGGTGCGGACCCCTGTGAAAGTAAAAAAGGCGCAAGTTTATTCTAAAAAACTCACTTTGGGTAAATTCTAGATGATTTTAGAAGGAATTTTGACGTGGATTTGCCGCTCTTAGGTGGTTCATGCATCCCAAAAGAGAAGGAGCTAATCCCTTGATGAGAGGAGCTATCCCTTTGAAGGAGGGCTTTATCCCTTTGAAGGAGGACCTAGTAACCTCCCTCCATTGCACTATAAATTCAAGCATTGGGCTAGTTGCTGGAGAGGTTAGAAGCTGGACATTTTTTAGGGTAAATGCTGGTGAAATTAATACTTCCTAGTTAAGCTTAGGAGGAGAGATCACATACCTTTTTGGCTTCATTGGGAAGGGAGTGAAACTTGTCAAAGTAGAGGAGACTTCTTGCTAGACCCTGGGAGGAGCTTGTACAGTGTCAAGGCACAGGTTGTAAAGTTCTTCTTCTTTTGAATTAATACAATCAAACTCATTTTTCTCAACAAGTATCTCATGTTATTTGTTTCATGGGCTCCTTGACTTTCATGTTAAATATGTTTTATGATATTGGCTTTTCAGGTGCTATTTAATTTGTTTGCCTTGTTTGTGTTTGCAGATTCGCGACAAAGGAGCTTATTTGGATCGAAGGAGCGAGGGCATCCACAAACTTGTGTTGGACCTAAGGTAGGCCCTAAAAACACTTGTTTTCCATTGTTTATAAAAGCATATTTAGAGAAAGATAGTGTCTGGTTGGTTTGCTTGTCATTAGGTCTTCTTTAGATTCTAGGAAGGTCTATCTTGTCCGCAAGATCGACTTATTCCGTGTGACACGAAGCCAAACTCAGACACCAGGTCATGCAGGAGATCAAGGAGTACTTGGAGTAGTTGAGATAGATTGCCACCAAAGAGGATTCAAAGATGAATAGATAGAACATGTAGAATTACATCGATCGTCTTGTCCAGATTAGAGCTTCTATGCAACCAACTCACAAAACAGAAGAAAATATAGATCAACTACTTCAAAATCAGCCTCTTCGAGGCAGATACCTCCTTTACACTACATGAATGAACAATTCTTAGATGATTCTTTCTAGATATTGGATTCTAAGGGGTCACAATATAATTAGATCTGACATAGCAATAATAATGTAAGGGCACAACAATAACAATAGTGGGATTTTATGGGGCACGACAATAGCAATATGGTGACTACATGGGCACAAAGATAACAATAAGGGGACTACATTAATAAAAATGAGGGGATAATCTAGTATTATAGGGACCTAACATGCCCCTCTCCTTCAAAAGAGTGTTGTCCTCAAAGCTTGAGTAATTTTGGATGCTTCTGTATAAAATTCTCATCCTCCCACGTGGAACCTTTAGTGGGTAAGTTCTTCCACTTGATGAGATACTCTGAAATTGATCGATTTCGTAGCTATCAAGTTCTTATTTTCGTGACTGCTTCAGCTTCCAATATGATTTTCCCTTACTCGTCAAGTTCTAACAATATTGTTTGAAATTGGAGCTTAGAACCTATAACCTTCTTTAAGAATGAAACATGGAAAACTGGGTGCACTCAGGAAGATGTAGGAAGCTCCAATTTGTATGCCATAGTACCAATGTGTTGCAACACCTTTTAAGGACCATAATAATTTGGTGATAATTTATTATCCTTCTTAGCTTGCTTGAGGGACATTTGTTTGTATGGTTGTAGATGTAAAAATACCTAGTCACCTACATTAAAACTTCTTTTGCTGAGATTTTGAGTTGTTTGTCATTTCATTCTATTCTCCACCAAAGTGAGGTTAACCTTTAAGAGTTGGAGAACTTGTTGTTGATGCTCGATGTGATCTTCCACTGATTGAACCTTAGAATTTTTTCTTAAAGATGATGTGATGGACGGTGGATGATATCCATAAAGTGCCATAAATGGGGTCATTTCTGCTGCAGTATGGAAGGAAGTGTTATACCACCATTTAGCCAGAGGTAACCACTTGACCCATTGCGTCTATTTATCAGATACAAAGCAATGAATATATCCTTCCAAAAATATGTTTACTATCTTAGTTTTCCCATCCGATTGAGGATGATAAGATGAGCTATGAGCTAATTGAGTACCCATACAAGAAAATAATTTTTTCCAAAAATTTCCAGTGAAAATATGATCTTTGTCACTTACAGTAATCTTTTGGTTTTCATGTATCTTTTGAATTGTTTCCATAAATGTAGTAGCAAATGTACTAGCTTTAAATGGATGAGATAATTCACAAAAGTGTGAATTCTTGGTAAGTCTATCAACTACCACCATGATGACACTCTTTCCTTCAAACTTGGGTAAACCTATGATAAAATCCATTCAAACCTCCTCTTAATGTTGAATTGGAATGGATAAAGGTTGTAATAGACCCAGGGTCTTAATTATCTCAACTTTATTTTGTTAGCAAATCAAACATTCTGCCACGAACTTTGGAATATAATATTTAAGTCCATCCCAAAAAATTCCCTCTTAACCCTATGGTAAGTTTTAAAAAATCCCGAGTGCCCTCCTAAGGGAGAGGTGTGAAATTCTATAAGAATATTTTGTTTGATTTAGGAATTCTTACATAGTTATAAGTGATCTTTGTACCATAAAGAATCATTATTCCAGCTAAATGTATCAAATGTACTAAGATCTTGCTCCAACTTTTGAATGAGTGCCCACACTTCTTTGTCATTCTTCCATTCATCCCTTGCTTCGGTTATCCAATCTAGTTGGATAATAGAAATGGCACAAAGCAATGCTTCCACATCCTCGTCCTTTCTTGAGAGTGTGTCCGCAACAAAATTTTGCTTCCCTTTTTTGTAGATGATTTCAAAGTCATAACCCAACTTATTTGTGACCCATTTTTACTACTCTTCTGAAGATAATATTTGTTCGAAGAGCTATTTAAGACTATCATGATCTGTTTTTACCTTGAAGTGCCTTCCCGTTAGGTAAGGGCACCATTTCTTAAGCGCATGTAGTATTGCCAAGATTTCCTTCTCATAAATAGCTTTGTGTAAATACTTTCCTTTGATTGGATGACTCTCAAAAGAAATGAGTATTCCTTCTTGCATTAAAGCAACACCAATTCCATTTCCTGAGGCATCACATTCCACAAGAAATGTCTTTGTGAAGTCTGGTGTAGCTAAGACCAGTGCTTGGTACATTGCCTCTTTAAGATGCTCAAAGGCTTTAGTTGCTTATGGAGTCCAAGAAAATGCATATTTCTACAGTAATGTTTTTAGAGGTGCTGCTATTCTCCCATAATTCTTAACAAAATTGCGATAATACCCTATTAACCGGAGAAATCCTCACATATGCTTTATGGATGTGGGGATTTTCCATTTCTTAATGGATTTAATTTTGTTAGGGCCTACCTTAACACCCTCATGAGATACAATATGACCCAGATATTCCACCTCTTATACTCCAAAGAAACATTTGGATGCTTTTGCATATAATTTTTTCTCCTCCAATAGCTTGAGCACCCTATCAACATGTTGAACATGATCCTTCCAAGACTTTTTGTAGATTAGTATATCATCAAAAATACTAACACAAATTTTCTAAGGAAGGGTTTGAAAATGGAATTCATCAAACCTTGAAATGTAGAAGGTGCATTGGTAAGGCCGAAAGGCATGACAAAAAATTCATAATGCCTCTCATTAGTTCTAAATGATGTTTTTAGAGCGTTTTCAGTGTTCATTCTTATTTGATGATATCTTGAATGAAGATCCAACTTGGTGAAGTAAATTGCTCCATTTAATTCATCCAATAATTCATAAATGTCAGGAATGGGAAACTTATCTTTAATAGTGAGCTTGTTGATCTCCCTATAATTCAGACACATGCACCATGATCCATCCTTCTTGTGCACTAATACTACTGGAGCAGAGAAACAACTTTAAATTATACCAACCTCTAACATTTCTGCAACCATACGTTCAATTTCATTATTTTGGGCATAGGGATATCTGTAAGACTTGATGTTTGGAGGAATACTCCCTGGAATCAAATGAATAGCATGATCATGATCACTGATAGGTGGGAGGCCTTTGGGAGACCCAAATACCTTGGAATGATTGTCCAAGACTTTTTGGAGGTTTGGAGAAATAGATGGTTTTTATGTTTGAACCTCTAGTGAACATAATTGTGTAATTACGCCCCGTTGTTCTTTCTTTAGAAGATTTGTCATGCTATTAGAGTTGATTATCTTTCTTGGTTTCCTTGTGATACCCCTTAATTCAACTTCCTTTCCTTCCCAATAAAAATTCAAGAAAAATTCTTGAAATTTAAAAGCTATCGTACCTAAAGATTATAACCATTGGACTCCTAGTACAACATCAACATCACCCATTGGAATGCAAAGCATTGGAATATTCAACACATATTCTCCCATGGATAGCATGTTATTATGGCACTTTCCAAATAAATTTATGGTTCCTCCATTTTCAACCATCACTTGATGCTCAGGTGCTGGATATAGGAAGAAATTTAATTCCGTGGCTATCTTATAATGAATAAAATTATGGGTACTACCTGAATCAATCAACACTATTACCTTTTTCTTCTTGATATGTCCTTCTATCTTGAGAGTTTGAGGAGTGGTAATTCCTGCCAATGCATTACAAGATATGGTTAGATTCATTTCTTCTTTCTCTAGGGTTGGTTCCTGGTGTATATCCTCCTCTTTTGACATTTCTTGTTCCTTTTCTTCCTCCTCTTCACATTCGATGTAAAATAATTTCTTCTCAACACACTTATGACTTTTGGTGTATTTTCTATCACAACTGTAACAAATCCCTTTTTATCTTTTTTCTTCCAATTTTTGTGGTGTCAACCTTGTAGGTTTTGGAAGGCTAGGAGCAACCACACTTCCATATTTATAGTTGTGAGTGGTAGGCTTCCTTGTTGCCATCATTTTGCTTTCATTTTTTCTTGTCCAAACTGAATGTCTTCTCTAATGAATCAGGTTCCCAAAGGCAAACCTCATGTTGGATGTTATCCTTTAAAGTCCCTATGAATACATCAATCCTATGCTCCCCTGGAGATTTATCAATTGGCTAAAGGAGGTGTTGCTCTTTGTATCTTCATAATGTCCTATCATTTACTCTATAAAAATTGACCAAGTGACAATTTGTTTACAAGAGCAAAGCCATCGATATCATACAAATTTATTGGGTTCTAAATATAAAGTTACAATGCATACCTTTTGTGTGTTTTGCACATTATGGAGATCAAAATATTGCACCATCTGTAGTATCCATGTTACGGGATCCTTGCCATGAAACTTCTTCATATCGATCTTTGGAATATGGTGGGACTTCAATCCAACATTAGATTCTATGAACTCATGATTAACATTTCTTTTGTTCTCATCATGAGTTTCCTCTACTACCTTTTCGCCATTAGGAAGCATTTCTTGTAGCAAGTTTGCCAAACCTTCTTTCAAACCTTCCATGTCTTTTATTCAAATCCTCAATTTTCCTTTTAGTTTTGCTTCTAAACCATCCATATTAACTTCCATGCCATACATATTAGCTTCCATGCCATACATATTAGCTTCCATTTCTTTCTTTAAGCCATCCATCTTAGCTTTTGTTACTTTTTGTGAGAGTGAAATTTGTTGCACTTGGTCTCATAATTTTGATATATCATGTTGCATTTCTTCCTCTTATTCATGTGTCATAGTAGAGTTTTCAGGTTGCTTACTAGGCATTTCCATTTTCTTTCTTTGAGTGATCAATTAATGATAATTATGCTTCATTGTGCCCTTTGAATCACTTCAAATTGTGTTCTCAAACAAAACTTATGCAAATTTTAAAAAAATCTACACACCTTTTTTTTTTTTTTCTCTTTGTAGGATCTAGATATTATATCTGAGGTATCTTTGTAATTTCGGATCTTCAAGGTCTGAAATTATGTCCTGTGTTAGCCCTTTGAGTCCTCTTTCGAACCCCACAAGTCTGATGAATATTAGATTATTCAAGTAAGCATTATTCTAAATCTCCCACGATGGCTTGATTATAGGCTGGTTCAGTAGAGTGAACTTGTACGAAGTGTCACATGTCACTGTTTTGACCTTCAGTCCTGAAAAAAATAAAAAAAAAACTATATTCCATCCTATTTCTGTAATGTTTTACAAAATTCCAATCCAATGTTCAGAGAGAAAGTTATCACGATTTTCCGAAGGTCACCTGTTTGAGACGAAATTAAGGAGCTTGCAAAACCCCTAACTTCTTTCGATCATATCTACGCAAATATAGAGAGAAAATATATGAAATTTATAAACTTGATTCATCAATCTTTCTTCTCAAATGGGTTTTAAGCTAAGCTTCTTAAACTTTATAGAAAAAAATTTATAGAGAAAATTACACGATGACCTGTTTGAAGTAGAGAAACCCCTAGAATCCAAACCCCTGATACCAAATGTTATACAACCAACTCACAAAACAAAAGAAAATATAGATCAACGACTTCAAAATTAGCCTCTTCAAGGGGGAAACATATTTTAAATTACATGAATGAACAATTCTTGGATGATTCAAATGAAAAAACCTCCTTTCTATATATAGGAATCTAAGGGGTCACAATATAATCAGAGCCGACATAGCAATAATAATGTAAGGGTACAATAATAACAATAGTGGGCTTCTATTGGGGCACAATAATAACAATATGGGGACTACATGGGCACAAAATTAACAATAAGGGGGCTACACTGATAACAATGAGGGAACAATCTAGTATTATAGGGACCTAACAAGAACAATGTTACTCTTGCTCGAGAGGGATGTTAAAACTGACTACAAATCATTGTATCTGGATGCTATGGAGGCTAGAGTCCGCTTCCAGCCAGAAATCATCACGTAGTTTGGGGATTTCATCGCATTGTAAGGGAATCTTTAGAGATTTCCTTATTACCATACAAAAATTTATAAAATGGTATCAAAACAAGGACCCTGACCCAAACCCAACTATGCAAATAATATATTTATTGTTGAACAAGTTTGAAAACATATAATTTTATCATGTTAAAAGGGAAAATAGTATGTCAGCAGATGAACAAGCTAATCGAGCCATCGCCCTGGAGCAAGGTGAACCTAGGGAGAATAGAAACACATCTTTCAAATGTCACATCCCATGAACATTTATAAATGGAAAAGGATGGAAGAATATAGAGAAGGGTGAACTGTATGATGGGATGATTAATTACCTAATTTACTCCTTGGAAGATCTGTTATGTGGCAAGAGTCCTAGCGATAAGGTGGATCCACCAGTCTCATGATGGATAATTAAGAGGAATCAAGATAAGATTAAGGAAAATCAGGAGATCATAAGTTGAGATTTAAGGTAGAGATGCAGTGAAGGAATTGTGATCTTTAAGATCGAGGAGGATCGCCTCAGGTCGATTGTGCGGGAATTCATCTCAGAGAAAGAAGCAATGAAAACTAATTTGGTTGTAGGGTGCGCACTACTGAAGAGAATTATAAATGAAGGGAAATTTCGTGTCATCAATCTATAATGATTTTGGCTATAAGAAGATGTTTATGGAAGACATATGCATTGTGGATTGTGCACATCCTCACTCTGTTGAAGAAATTTCTTCTTCGTCTTGCAATGGCGTCGAAGACTCTTTTGAGAATTCCCTTGGCGTGTTCAGGCATGAAGTGGAGGAAATGATTTCGCAGATTGGAGGGAAAATTATATCTTAAGCTTGGTCTCACTTTACCCTCGTTTCGGGTCAGCTGGAAGGCTTGAGGAAAAACGTGGAGAATGTTCAGGCGAAAATGGAGGTAATCATGTCAAAGATAATGAATTTTGACCGAAAGGTGGAGAATTCAAAAGAGAAGGTAGAGATTGGGTTGTGTCAATTTTGAAGGAAGTGTTTGGCATCAAGGAGGAAGTTGGCAATGAACCAACATGCAGTGAGCAGGGATCCCCCCCTCCAGAGTTCATAGTACAATTGGAGATCCAACAAGAGGCTAAGCATCATGAACCTGAGGACGCAGGCTAGCAGAGGGAAACATAAGCGACTGATATTGAAGAAATCAGACAGCATGAGTCAGAATAAATTGACTAGTTAGCATATAGAAATAATATTTTTTATGTTATGCAAATATGTAAATATTAATGGGGTTTTTTGGCGAATGTATAAGGAAAATGATGTAGAAAATCTGGAGAAGAAAACTCTGAAATCTCACTATCTCTGGTCAAAGCATTTTTGGAGGGATGTGGAACTATTGTTACTTTTGAATGTAATGGTTATGGCCAGAATCCAAATTGTTTAATAGAAATATAATCGTTCGTATATGTATATATATATATATATATATATAGATCTATATCTATATATACTTTGAATGTAAATATTTTAAGAGATATGATATTTTGTAAAGAACTCTATATATACCTTATTTTTTAATAAGAAATGGTTAATACCTGGAGCAAGTTTTTGTAATATTGTTGTAATACTTTCAACTTGGATATAATCAAGGGCTTCTAGTTTTCGTTCATGACAACAATTGTGTAATTCTGAGTTCTTCTCATAATTTCATAGTATGTTTCTACATATATTTTAGAATAATATAGGATATTATGAAGGGATAGAATGAGTATCAATCTCCTTGACATCCCTCTGTTAAGTTATGTTCAATACTGAGTTAGAAATTTAACAATCTGTTTAATTTACTACCCATAAATCTTTATGTTGTTGCTTCTATGTTCTACTTCGATATATTTGTGTTGACTATAAAGGTTAATCTATACATCTCTTCTATTATTAGATGATTAAATTTTCAAGGAGAATGTTTAGCCTTCTAAATTCCTCTCAATTCCTCACATTGATGCTTTGGCTCAGTTATTCAGCTGAGGACTTCCTACAAAGATATAGCATGGGGGATCAATAAAACAAATTGAGAAACAAAAACATAGGTAACAACGGATTGAGAAGAAGATGTTGTAACAACATATGCCATAACAACATGGAAATGTTAAATATGCTGAAATTGTTGTAATAGATGATGTTGTGACACTCATTATTATCAAAATTGTTGAAATAGTTGTAAAAGTTGATGCTATAACAAATGTGACTATTGAAACTACTGAAATAATGACCATTATAGCGGATTTTGTAACAATGGATGTTGTAACAATTGAGGGGGTGGAAATCCATTTCATCTTGTTTGTCAAATCTTGAAAGTGGGTAGCCAAAGACGTGTTTCTGCCACCCAACACTAAACCAGCACTTGGTGGATCAAGAAAAAAAATTGAGAAACACAAACATAGGTAACAGTGGATTGAGAAGCAAATGTTGTAACAACGGGTGTTGTAACAACAAATATTATAACAACAAATGCCATGACAAATGTTGTAACAGTAAACCATTTCATCTTTCTTGTCAAAGCTTGAAATTGGGTAGCCAAAGAGGTGTTTCTTAGTAACTTTGCATTTGTGTTTTTCTTATTTTGAGACTTGTGTAATAAAGTTGTTGGTTTCTTTCATTAACAGATTTATCAATGTTGTGTGAATAGTTGAGATACCTATGAATTTTATCTAAGAAACCTTAATGAAGCAATTCACAGTCTCTACATCTTAGTTTATTTCATTTCATGCTCTATGTTGTAGATATAATGCATAGGATTGTGTTTATCCCTATGCTTTAAACCTCAAATTTATTTATGTTCTTCTCTCCATACTACAACGTCAATTTTAAAGGCTATAATCACAGATAAGTAGGCCAGTTGAATTTATTCATTAGTTTCTCCAAAAACTAGTTCACATTGCATCTATAGGTCTATCATCACCTGCCCCACTTGTCTGGTTGTTTCAGGACTAATAAGGGTTTGATAGAGCTGGAATAGTGAGAAGAATTGTGTTGTAGTCTAGAATGTAGGAATAATTTTGTTTTGAAAAATCACCAAGTTGTGTGCTAACCATACTCCCCATAGGGCTAGAAAAGGAAGTGTCTTATAGAGTTTTAGGTCCTTTCTTTCAAGCTAGGCCTTCAAAGTTCAAACAGGTTCCAACACAGGCCTACATCATAAATGTTCCTATTCTAATAGCCATGTCCCTACATATATGCTTAATTCATTCAATATCGATGTTTTAAAACTCCGACTCTGGTTTGGAAACGACCGAGGGTCAACTCTAACTCGGTATCGACTTAGCCAGTTTGATTTCAATGACTCGGTCACTGTACAAAATACATTAAATATTTACTTTTTATAAAAAAACATAATTTTAAAGATTTTCATTCATGATTCCAAACACAAAGCTTTAGAATATAGAGAGAAGACAACATATGATCAAAGTAGGCTCATGAATATATCCATTATATCGAAATGGCACCCACTGCACTATCCAATACAAAGTTCATACTTAGCAGGGAAAATTTTAAGAACCACCCTAAATTTATATGTATAATAAATGGGCTAATCCCCATGATACCGCGGAAAAATGGGAGGCGATTTTATCAATAATATAATATGTATATATAATTTTTTTGGCGAATCTCTCACTAGATTATATTATCTTGTATAATGACGGAGAATCTTTCACTGAATTATAAAATCTTGTAAGATCTTGCAAATCTTTTACTGAATAATAAAACATTGTGAAGTCTTGGCGAATGTTTTGTTAAATTATGAAACCATATATGATAATGAGAAAAAAAGTCTTGGCGAATGTTTTGTTAAATTATGAAACCATATATGATAATGAGAAAACATATTCATTAAATTGTAATATACTAACATACATGTTTGGAAAAAAGAAACATAATTTTCTCTTCCTACAAACAATGTTCCAAGTTTTAGTGGCCGTGTTTGTCAAGGTTATTACAATACACTCTTTCATATCCTCCTATTAATTTTGATAATATTCCACAACAAAGTTCTTGTAGGTGTTGATATTAATAATGTGTTCTGTGAAGGTAGGAGAGATTAATCTTTTCTCTACAAATTTTGTCAAGCTACCACTTTTTTCAAGTTATCAAATTTCTTTCTTATTCCATAGACTCCAACTGTGAGACAAAAAAAAACACATCAAGTTTGCTTACCCCAACACACCAACAAGTAGCAAGTCTCAACTATATTATATAAGAAAGTATTATGTATCCCAAAGGCTTGAAGGGGATCTAATTGAAAGAAGTGACCATTGTGAGAATCATTCCAATCAATATATGAATATATAAATGTAGATTTATTATTATTTTAATTGGAAATCTTCAATTAAATAATAAAATTTAATTACGTCTCTCCCAATATAAATTGCTTATTAGCATAATTCACTACCCTCATAGGTCTCGCATTTTTTAACAGCATTGTAACATGTAGATTAATTTCCTTTTTGGTGAACAATATCCACCTTTTAGGAAAATATGGTGCAGTGGCTCCAACCCCTACAAATCATTAGGACAAACTAAGAATAACACAGAAGATGAAAGGTTGTACAAACCAGCTTGTTTTTCAAACAACTAATCCAACATCAGTACCTAAATTTTTTCATGAAGATATCATATTGAGAATGTTTGAAAAATGGCAAGAAATCTTCTGCGAGGGTGATGCGGAAAGAGTGATAAGGTTTCATTGTTTTGAATTTTTTTTGTTCAATCAGAAAAAGTTAAAAACCAATATTAATGGAGATATTGGTATTTTTTACTAAATTTTGTGAAGTGACTAAATGTAGCTTTAACCATTCACCTTAAGATTTTTTTACAAAATAATTTCCTAAGTCTATTTAATATCTTCATTATCATAAAAACCAACCTATATCCATCTTAACTCCACATCTACCACTCTTAGGGGGATCAGATCTATTTATCCCTCTGAGCACTTGGTAGACCCAGAATTAAGATGGATCTAAGATGATAGAATTTCCCCTTTAAATAGTCTATGCTCACATGAATACCATGGTATTACCATAGGTCAATACCATGGGTTATCATAAACTTGGAGCTTAAAAATTACTATTAGTAATTTATAAAAATTAATAAAATTAATAATTGATTTTTATTTTATTTTATTTTTTATTTTAACCAAGTTAAAATGTTTAACATACATTAAATTACAACATCCATTTTTACTCTTGATCCACCAAGCCCCGAGAGGGATCAAATATTTTTTCACTCTATGCTAGTTTGCATATCCCGATATTTGATCCCTCTCAGGGCTTAGTAGATCTAGAGTAAAGATGGAGCTATGCTGGTTTAATTCCCCCATTTAAATAGGCTACATTCCATGTGAATACCATGGGTCAATACCATGTGCCATTTTTATTTTTATTAATACCAATATTAGGGTTAATAATGTTTTTTTGCATAGTATTAATAATAATCTAGCCCATGGTGTTTGTCCCATAGTATTTTGCCCATAGGTTTCACCTAAATATAACGCATTTTTTGAGTGTTAGTAAATATAAGGTGACTTATGGAGTAAATATAAAAAAATGTTTCATTTGTTTACCATACCTCTTGTTTATTTATATTTTTATTAATTTACCATACCTCTTTATGGTATTTGGCCCATAGGATTCACTTAAATAAAACCTATTCTTGAAAATTAGGGCGAATGGAAGGTTGTAACTCCTAATTTCAAGGGCTAAATTTACCTTTTTTACCCTCTCCCTCAAAATAAAGTGGGCTATTTGAGGCGATTTGTAAAAATGTACTATGATACAAAATATTCGTCCACTAAAAATTTTAAAACCCTTAATTTCGCCTAAGGGCGAACATTCACCCGTAAAATTTTCCATGATACTTAGCCAACAATGCCAGGATTCTTTTCTACATCAGCCCAAGGACAATCACTAGACTACAACAACAATAATACCAATTCTCTGCAACCAATCATAGCTTCCCAAATCATAAGCCAATGAATTGATCAATAGATGTCTTCAAATTTGTGCCTTTGCTACAAGACGACCTCTCGCATGCTTCTACCTCGAATGCTTGAGATGATTTCAAGAAATCTGTCGCTATTGAAGTCTCAAAACCCTTGATTTAATTCTAGTCAAGCTACAGAAAAAACAGAGGTAAATGTGTATCT